>CM057339.1:541251052-541851052 GCA_030015575.1 Agapanthus africanus | reverse complement strand
AAATAAGAAATATTGTTTAAAAGTCTTTGAAATCACAACCCAAATTCTTTAAAAGTCCAACTTTATTTCCTTTAAAATTTTGGCAGCACCTCCTTTGTAAAAGCTAGCCCCAAAAATGGGTACAACATAAATATAAAGTAAAGCATCGCCAAACGGGAGCAAATACACGCCCAAAGGCGGAAAACAACCACCACAACAAATATACGACGCCGTAGCGAAGAAATAAAAGACGATAGAGAGAAAGCTGTATAAAAGACAACAAATCCACAATTTATACAATATCGTCCTCACCAAGTCTCTAAGTCAACAACATAATAGTAGATGGAGAGTACAGGGATACAACGAATATACAATACAACGAATAACCATAAAACCCACCTAAGCAAATTGCACACTGCGAGCTGATGCGGTATCCGTAGCAAAAGATGATAAGATGAATAGCCTGCCTCTGACTATCCTGAGGAACACCAGCAAACACTGTGGCACAACGGGGGTGAGTTGTCAACTCGTGAATAGTAAATAACATATGCAGGTAATCGCGAGTATGCACGTACAGCGCGAATCTAGCATAAGCATCTAAGCAATGAATGGTCATATGTAATGCAATAATCATGAAAAAGTACACTAGCAGGTACAACAAATATATGAAGCAATAATAATATGACAATAGTATGCAATAATCATGCAATAAGGGTGTGAGAATATAAATATGCAACAATCATGAAAGGTACACTAACAGGTACTACTAATATATGAAAAAGTGCACAAACAGATAAAGGTGACATATGGAGTGAAATATGTCATTTCCACGGAATCCTGACATCGTGGTAGGATCACAATCCATCAAGATACTCAAAATCCCAATTCCTCGATCAGCCCCCAATTGGCTCTCATAACATATAAGTCTCACATCTCCTCAATGTACAATATCAAGTATATCTCGCATATCCCGACTGTACAACATCAAGTAGATCTCATATATCTATCCAGTATCCAATCTCAATGAATCACTTATATCCCAAATCAAATCTCAAGTAACACTCTAACATCCTAAATATATTTGCATAAATAAATATGATGGGGTCAATACACATATATTAGCGTCCCCTTCCACTAATAATGGTGTAAGGGTATATATAACAGCGGCTAAATCCCCTGTTATATATACAAGGAGTAATTAGAAATATCATGAAACCAATGTGCCAAGCATCGACACAAAAATACTAATCTATCAGATGCTGCCACCAAGACTAGCATCATGATAGGCACGTATCATACGCTATCCCGAAAGCACGAGTGCCTAGCTCTGACCCTCGCCTTTCGACGTATCAATACGTACATGACTCACGTCGGTATCCACATGATAGTCGCTGAGTCATAAGTACTGTCACCGGTAGGTACTTGCCCACCTCCAGGCTCAATCGGCAAAGTCCATCGATCATCTTGCCGAGGGGAACCGTACCGGGCCCCACCATGTACTCTCATACGGCAGCCACTCCTCGTATGGAGTATATAATCAGAACCGATAAATCTCTTGGTGGATGCTGAAATATCATATCAAGGGAAACCGGGTTTTTCAAATAATGCATAATTTCATGAACTCCCACTGTCCCCAAATCCAGAAAAAACATCATGAAAAATCCATATCACAATGCGAAAATCCATGAATATAATATATGCAACATAAAACTGAAATGTAAGCATATAAGGAAAAGCCGCTAATTAACTGCAACAAGTTAATATAATAATCATGCGGTTTCTATTTTCTCCAATTCTAAATAATATCAAGAAAAGGTAAACAAGTAGCTATAACCAGATATACGTGAAAACATAAAGGTATAGCAAGATATATGTATCTACCTATGAGTAATGATGTAGTATACACCAGGGTATAAGTGAAAAATCTGTGCAAGGTATACCTGTAGCTATGTCATAAAGTGTGCATGTACCAATCACTAATGGCAGAATACTCTATAGGTATACAGGTAACTAGCATGTAAGTATGTCGGAGCATATATGCAAGTATATAGGTATACAGGTATGCTATAAGTCAATGCGTAAAGAAATATGAATCAAAGTCTTAATGTCCCTAACCAAGCAATATCATATCTATAAGTGGGTTGTGCATGACGTGGCAATTATTGACGGTGTGTGTAGCATACAAACAGTGCTCGTGCAACATGAATCGTCAATAATATGTGCAGTATCCTAAGGATACTAGTCCAAGCACAACAATATCTAAGTAATAGCGTAAATGCGCAATTCTAAATATGACATAGAATATGCGACAGAAATAACATCTCTAGCCCAGACGCATAACGACATGCGGACGATTCCCATGTAGATGTTAAATCTACTCACCAACGCTCCTGGCTAAGTGAAGCCTACCACCTGTTTTCCCTTGTCGTTGCGTCCGAAGTCCCCGCTTGCGAACCTAAAATTTCACAAACACATCACATAAGAAAAAATCCTACAATGACGAAAAGACAACGAAACGCGATGAAAACGCCCGGAAAATTACACTGCGCGATTAGCGCATCTATCGCGCAAGACAACGGCAAAAAACCCTAACTGGGGTCGCTAAACTATAAAACACTAAGTCTAGACCCCGATCGTCCCGATCGCGCAACACAACACAAAAATTACGAGGAATACAATAGATATAACCTCGCAACGACCAATCGAACTCACGTCGGAAAAACCCCGAAACCTAGTAAGCAACTTATCGCAATATTTTGCACTAGTTTCAAGCTAACGCATATCTAGCGATTACAAACATCTAATATTAGCTTAACTAAGCTATCCAAACCATTTCTAAATTTTTAAACTTGCTTAATTAAGTTTTAGCAAAAACCTAGTAAGCAAAAAGCCTTAATTAAACAAAGTATTCATTAGCAATGATTATCATTTTCTACTAGGTCAAGCTTTTCCTAATCACCAATTAACACTTCAATAAAACATTAAACACACAAATCAAGTTTTACCCTAACTAGATTATCATAAAAATCAAGTCTTGAATTTCAAACATAAAATTAAAAGCTTAAATAAACAATTAATTTGCTAATTAGAAATTTAGAAACAACAAAAAGGTTTATGGTTAGGGTTTTATACCTCCACAAAAGATCGAAACCAAGAAACCAAACTCATCATCTTTTCCTCCAAAATGATTTTGAATGAAGATTCAAGCTACTTTTGTGAAGAAGAATGAAGGTTTTGGATTTTATATGAATTTTTATGAATATATTTGGATTTTTCATGATTTATTTGATGCAAAATGAGTTGAAAAGGGGTGGAAATGATGGAGGGAAGCAAGGGGAAGGGAAGGGCCGGCCAAGGGGGTGAGGGGGTATTTTTGTGAATTTTTTGTGAAGAAATTGCTAGGAAAAAGAGTAATAAATGCACTTTGCCACCTTTACACATTTTCTTTTCTTTTTAAAATAAAACCTTTTGCACTCCAAAAAATATCTAGATATTTAAAAAGAAGTTTCCAAAATATTCTAGTGACAAAAAAAACATTAAATTATTCTCAAGAAAAGAAATTTCCCGATTTACGTGTACCAAATACCGCTTAAAATAATATTTTATTTGGGAAAAATTCTATCTGAACCAAAACCTCCCAAATACCCCTAAAGTTCGCGCACAAGCTTTAATTTAGCTAAGAAGGTGCCGGCAAGCTTATACGGACGTTTGATCGAAATCGGGTTAAAACGGAAAATACCGACAATTTTGCCCTAAAACGGAAAAATTCGCAAAACGATTTCTGTAACGTTACAATCTCCCCCCCTTATAAAAATTCGTCCCCGAATTAAAATTTTTTAATAAGCGTACCTTCAAAAAGGAGAGTACAAAACTCCCAATTCTCGCTCGCAGCCTCCCGAGTGATTATCTCACTATACGGCTACGTCCAAGAAAACTCTCCACAGATAGCAAGACCCTTGACCGAAGTTTCTCCACCTGCCGGGCCATTAACACCAATGGCTGCCGGTGAGCGAAAAGATCGCGTCAAGGCAAATGGTCTAATGCTGAATCATGTGAAAAAAAAGTCATGAAAGTAATTGCAAAGTATCGACACAAGGAATACGGGGTGAATACTCAATAATCTAGGCGGAAGTGCCAAATTAAAGGCAACGGAACTAACTCGCTTTAAGGATCTCGAAAGGACCTACAATTGTGGGTAAGCTTCCCAAAACTCAACACGTCATTCAACAGAAAAATCCGTAGGAATACATGATCTCCCACTGCGAACTCAAGCCTGCGATCTCCATGGTTGGCATAAGACCTCTGTCCGCACAGGACTGTCACCATCCTCACCTGAAACAGCTGGATCATTTCCGAAGTCTCTAGACTAGCCGGGGTCCAAAAATCCTACTACACAGAGTCAGAAAAACAGACTGGAGATCGACACCACCTAACAAACAAAACTTAAAGGTTGCCAATTGGAATGTCTCCTGATAACTGCTATCGAAGGAGAGTCCTAACAATGGCAAGTGACGATCCCAACTGCCGACAACAATTTGTACGTATGCACGAGTATAACCTCTAGATTCGGTATAGCCCGCTCTCACAAAACCATCATCCTGCGGATGGAAAGACGGAGCTAAAGCTCAACCAGTATCCAAGGCTTCCTGAAGGTCCTGCCCAAGACGGCAAGCGAACAGGGTGTCTTCATTGGATACGACCCATGAAGGAACTCCGTGCAATGCACAACTTAACAAAGAACAACTGAGCAAACCGAGTAAAACCGGACAACAAGCATCCGAATGGATTCACACCCTGACTAAACCTGGGTAGACCCATAACGAAGTTCGTGGAAATCTGCCCTCATTCCCACTTCGGAACGGTTAAAGTTTGCTACTCTCCAGCCGGTCTCAGATGCTCAACCCAAAACACACAACAAGACAAACACCTTGAAACGAAACCTGAAATTTCTCTTTACATTCCTGCCCACCCGTAACTATTTTACAAGTCACATCAATGATGGTGGAACTTGAATGAATACAGAGAATTGACAGATGTGCGAGATCTAGGATTTTACGTCTCTACCCGATAATATCAGGTACACAAACGCGTCCCTAACTTAGCAAACTATTGTCTCAAATCAAGGACTCCGAATCATTACCCAGCCGAGTATGCTCAAGTATCTCTGACGAACGAGCATCGGCGGGCTGTGCCTCGCGAAAGCGATTAAGGAAAAGTGGTCGGGCGCGGACATGAACAAGCTGTCCCCTCGGTAGAGGTGGACTTAAGCTGTACTCAGCGATCGCACAAGAACTGTAAATCTGCAGAAGACTATCTCAACAATCAGAACCCGCTGCAGGAAGATGTATATTAAGATCCGGTGGTCCGTGAAAATCTGACACGACACTCCGAACAAGTAGTGTCTCCAAATCTCCAACGCATGACCACCGCGGCCATCTCCAGATCAGGAGTGGGATATCCTGCTAGTACTTCCTCCAAATGTAAGGAAGCAAAAGCGATAACTCTATAGTGTTACCTCAGTACACAATCGATCCCCACTCGCAAAACATCACAGTTAAAACAACAAAATCGCCCGAACCAGAAAGCAAAGAAAGAACTGATGCAGTTGTTAACCGAATCTTCAACAGCCGAAAATTCCGCACACATGCCTCAGTCCAAAGAAAAGAAACCTCCTTCCCGGTCATTCCAGTCAACGGTGCAGCACTACACTAGCAATCCTGCACGAAACGGCGGTAAAAACGTGCTAAGCCCAAAATCTGCGGACCTCCGTCCGAACACAAGCCTGGGCCTAAGATGTACGGCCACAATCTTCCTCGGGACCATACGAAAAACCGTCTCCCATAACTACAAGACCTAGGAGTCAACACAAACAAGACTGAAGGAACACTCCGAGAATCTAGCAAACCGCTGGTGCTCTCCCAGTATCTGCAAAACAAATCCTCAAGTGCTGCTCCTGTTCCTCAAGACACAAAGAATAGACCAGAATGTTGTCAATAACACAACAATAAATGGTCGAGGAACGGCCTGAAGAAATCTGGTTCATCATATCTACGAATGCTGCTAGGGCATTGGCAAGTCCAACGACACCACCAAAACATACAAAGCCCATAGCACGCACAAGGCAGCCTTCGAAATGTCATCATTCCGAACCCGCAACAATGATGACCTGATCCCGAACAAACATAGAAAATGTCTCACACTCTGGAGCTGATCGAAGAAATAGTCAATGCGAGATAAAGGATACCTATCCGCACCGTAAGCCGGTTCAATTGACGATCCATCAATACACAACCTCAAACTACCGTCTTTCTCCTTGACGAACAGAAATAGGAGCTCCTCAATGTGAAACACTCAAACGCACAAGCCTCCCAACAAACAACTCTGCAGCTGATCCTTATGCTCCCTAAGCTTCGCCGGCTCATCTAGAACGACGTCGGAAAACTCTCGTACGATAGGAACCCGGTCCAACAATCTCACTGTGGCTCCGGTATCACGAATGAACGCCAAGAATCCTCGACATCCTCTCCTCAAACGCCGACTAGCGAAAAAGGCTGAATTCAAGCTGTGAGTGGCGGGACCATTGTCCCCCTGCACAACAAGAACTGACTCGTCGGGAAAACAAAACCTGACTGTTTTCTCGCGGCAGTCCACAGACGCCTAGCACGTAGCTAACCAATCTATGTCCAGGAGAACGTCAAATCCAACTTCTCTAGAAGGATCAAGTGACGCATGAATCTCCTAACCGATTGGCACACGACAGAAATACGTGTTGCGCAACAAAAGAATTGCTCGCAAAAATTAACACAAAAACAGCTGATCTAGCTAACATGACTCTCCTCGTCCCAAACCTCTGCTACTCCCGCAACGGCCACGAAACTTATCTCGACGACTAGGCCTCTGTCTCTGAGCTGATACCCCGGTACGAGTCCTCCACGGTTCCGGAACTCCCGAAGTCTCTGGAATACGTGTCTCGTCAACTAGGGCTCCATCCACTGGTGCTATGTAAGTGACGGAAAGCTGTGTGCTGATCACAAGGAACAACTGGGTAACAGGGGTGACAACCTCCTGTCGCTGCGCTCGAATGGTCTCCACCAAAGAACTCATCGTCTGGCGCATGTCCTGCATCTCTGCCACAAGCCTAGCGATACTATCTTTCAAAGGCGGATCCGTCTGCACCTATGCAACGAGCGTGCCATCCTGGTCAGTCCTTGACCCACCCGAGTCAACTCTGACCTCGGCCCTCGCTGCACCTCACTGAGTCCCCATAGTCGTCGGCGGCAAAGGATATAAATAGGGATAGGATTTGATATGAACACGGAAATCGAATCATAAGGATATGAATCATCAAGGAAGGAATTTCAAACAATTGTACTTAGGTCACTTTAGACGAAGTACCGCATCGTGAGTATGCTGCAAACATACACACACTACGTTACTCTGCTTAAGCTACCTACTCCATTATACCAAGGTCATTCTACACTCCGTAAGGTAAAAACCTAGCGCTCTGATACCAACTTTGTCACGACCCGAAATTGGCACGTGACGGCCCTAATACTACGCAACGCCTAAAGACGTAACGCAGTAAAAGAAAGCCAAAACCCAGAAATCTAAACCAGTAAAAGACGAGAAAAGATAAGAAATATTGTTTAAAAGTCTGTGAAATCACAACCCAAATTCTTTAAAAGTCCAACTTTATTTCCTTTAAAATTTTGGCAGCACCTCCTTTGTAAAAGCTAGCTCCAAAAATGGGTACAACATAAATATAAAGTAAAGCATCCCCAAACGGGAGCAAATACACGCCCAAAGGCGGAATACAACCACCACAACAAATATACGACGCCGTAGCGAAAAAATAAAAGACGATAGAGAGAAAGCTGTATAAAAGACAACAAATCCACAATTTATACAATATCGTCCTCACCAAGTCTCTAAGTCAACAACATAATAGTAGATGGAGAGTACAGGGATACAACGAATATACAATACAAAGAATAACCACGAAACCCACCTAAGCAAATTGCACACTGCGAGCTGATGCGGTATCCGTAGCAAAAGATGATAAGATGAATAGCCTGCCTCTGACTATCCTGAGGAACACCCGCAAACACTGTGGCACAACGGGGGTGAGTTGCCAACTCGTGAATAGTAAATAACATATGCAGGTAATCGCGAGTATGCACGTACAGCGCGAATCTAACATAAGCATCTAAGCAATGAATGGTCATATGTAATGCAATAATCATGAAAAAGTACACTAGCAGGTACAACAAATATATGAAGCAATAATAATATGACAATATTATGCAATAATCATGCAAGAAGGGTGTGAGAATATAAATATGAAACAATCATGAAAGGTACACGAACAGGTACTACTAATATATGAAACAGTGCACAAACAGATAAAGGTGACATATGGAGTGAAATATGTCATTTCCACGGAATCCTGACATCGTGGTAGGATCACAATCCATCAAGATACTCAAAATCCCAATTCCTCGATCAGCCCCCAATTGGCTCTCATAACATATAAGTCTCACATCTCCTCAATGTACAATATCAAGTATATCTCGCATATCCCAACTGTATAACATCAAGTAGATCTCATATATCTATCCAGTATCCAATCTCAATGAATCACTTATATCCCAAATCAAATCTCAAGTAACACTCTAACATCCTAAATATATTTGCATAAATAAATATGATGGAGTCAATACACATATATTAGCGCTCCATTCCACTAATAATGGTGTAAGGGTATATATAACAGCGGCTAAATCCCCTGTTATATATACAAAGAGTAATTAGAAATATCATGATACCAATGTGCCAAGCATCGACACAAAAATACTAATCTATCAGATGCTGCCACCAAGACTAGCATCATGATAGGTACGTATCATACGCTATCCCGAAAGCACGAGTGCCTAGCTCTGACCCTCGCCTTTTGACGTATCAATACGTACATGACTCACGTCGGTATCCACAGGATAGCCGCTGAGTCATAAGTACTGTCACCGGTAGGTACTTGCCCACCTCCAGGCTCAATCGGCAAAGTCCATCGATCATCTTGCCGAGGGGAACCGTACCGGGCCCCACCATGTACCCTCATACGGCAGCCACTCCTCGTATGGAGTATATAATCAGAACCGATAAATCTCATGGTGGATGCAGAAATATCATATCAAGGGAAACCGGGTTTTTCAAATAATGCATAATTTCATGAACTCCCACGGTCCCCAAATCCAGAAAAAACATCATGAAAAATCCATATCACAATGCGAAAATCCATGAATATAATATATGCAACATAAAACTGAAATGTAAGCATATAAGGAAAAGCCGCTTATTAACTGCAATAAGTTAATATAAAAATCATGTGGTTTCTATTTTCTCCAATTCTAAATAATTTCAAGTAAAGGTAAACAAGTAGCTATAACCAGATATACGTGAAAACATAAAGGTATAGCAAGATATATGTATCTACCTATGAGTAATGATGTAGTATACACCTGGGTATAAGTGAAAAATCTGTGCAAGGTATACTTGTAGCTATGTCATAAAGTGTGCATGTACCTATCACTAATGGTACAATACTCTATAGGTATACAGGTAACTAGCATGTAAGTATGTCAGAGCATATATGCAAGCATGTAGGTATACAGGTATGCTATAAGTCAATATGTAAAGAAATATGAATCAAAGTCTCAATGTCCCTAACCAAGCAATATCATATCTATAACTGAGTTGTGCGTGACGTGGCAATTATTGACGGTGTGTGTAGCATACAATCAGTTCTCGTGCAACATGAATCGTCAATAATATGTGCAGTGTCCTAAGGATACTAGTCCAAGCACAACAATATCTAAGTAATAGGGTAAATGCGCAATTCTAAATATGACATAGAATATACGACAGAAATAACATCTCTAGCCCAGACGCATAACGCTATGCGGGCGATTCACCTGTAGATGTTAAATCTACTCTCCAACGCTCCTGGCTAAGTGAAGCCTACCACCTGTTTTCCCTTGTCGTAGCGTCCGAAGTCCCCGCTTTCGAACCTAAAATTTCACAATAGCAAAAATCCTACAATGACGAAAAGACAACGAAACGCGATGAAAACGCCCGGAAAATTACACTGCGCGCTTAGCGCATCTATCGCACACGACAACGGCCAAAAACCCTAACTGGGGTCGCTAAACTATAAAACACTAAGTCTAGACCCCGATCGTCCCGATCGCGCAACACAACAAAAAAATTACGAGGAATACAATAGATATAACCTCGCAACGACCAATCGAACTCACGTCGGAAAAACCCCGAAACCTAGTAAGCAACTTATCGCAATATTTCGCACTAGTTTCAAGCTAACGCATATCTAGCGATTACAAACATCTAATATTAGCTTAACTAAGCTATCCAAACCATTTCTAAATTTTTAAACTTGCTTAATTAAGTTTTATCAAAAACCTAGTAAGCAAAAAGCCTTAATTAAACAAAGTATTCATTAGCAATAATTATCATTTTCTACTAGGTCAAGCTTTTCCTAAGCACAAATTAACACTTCAATAAAATATTAAACACATAAATCAAGTTTTACCCTAACTAGATTATCATAAAAATCAAGTCTTGAATTTCAAACATGAAATTAAAAGCTTAAATAAACAATTAATTTGCTAATTAGAAATTTAGAAACAACAAAAAGGATTAGGGTTAGGGTTTTATACCCCCACAAATGATCAAAACCAAGAAACCAAACTCATCATCTTTTCCTCCAAAATGATGTTTCGAATGAAGATTCAAGCTACTTTTGTGAAGAAGAATGAAGGTTTTGGATTTTATTTGAATTTCTATGAATATATTTGGATTTTTCATGATTTATTTGATGCAAAATGAGTTGAAAAGGGGTGGAAATGATGGAGGGAATCAAGGGGAAGGGAAGGGCCGGCCAAGGGGGTGAGGGGGTATTTTTGTTAATTTGTTTGTAAAGAAATTGCTAGGGAAAAGAGTAATAAATGCTAATAGATGCACTTTGCCACCTTTACACATTTTCTTTTCTTTTTAAAATAAAACCTTTTGCACTCCAAAAAATATCTAGATATTTAAAAAGAAGTTTCCAAAATATTCTAGTGACAAAAAAAATTATTCTCAAGAAAAGAAATTTCCCGATTTACGTGCACCAAACACCGCTTAAAATAATATTTATTTGGGAAAAATTCTATCTGAACCAAAACCTCCCAAATACCCCTAAAGTTCGCGCACAAGCTTTAATTTAGCTAAAAAAAGGTGCCGGCACGCTTATACGGACGTTTGATCGAAATCGGGTTAAAACGGAAAATTCCGACAATTTTGCCCTAAAACGGAAAAATTCGCAAAACGATTTCTGAAATGTTACACATTTCCTCACCTTTGACCAGGTTGACCCGGAAGGGAGTTCCTTTCGATTGAACGGAGGAGTGCGAGCATAGCTTTCAGCAGCTACGGACTCGATTGACTACAGCGCCGGTGTTATCATTGCCTTCAGGATCGGGCGGATTTGTGGTCTATTGTGATGCTTCTCGAGTGGGGCTAGGGTGCGTATTGATGCAGCATGACAGGATGATCGCGTATGCTTCACGGTAGTTGAAGAAATATGAACAGAACTACCCCCACTTACGATTTGAAGATGGCTGCGATGGTCTTTGCACTCAAGATCTGGCGACATTACCTATACGGCGAGTCGTGCCAGATATTCACTGATCACAAGAGCTTAAAGTATATATTTCAGCAGCGAGACCTGAATCTCAGACAGCACCGTTGGATGGAACTAGTAAAGGACTACGATTGCGAGATCTTCTATCACCCGGGCAAGGCTAATGTAGTGGCGGATGCTTTGAGCAGGAGGCCCGGGGGTACTCTATCTTGTTTGAGCGCAGTGCAGAGGCAGTTGTCGGGAGATTGGCAGATTTTATGCGACAGCCGAGTGCAGTTCGAGTTCACGCCGATCAGGGGACAGCTTGCGCATGTTCGTGCACGCCCACAGTTGCTTGACCGTATACATGAGGCACAGTATAGTGATGACCGTTGTTCCGAGATCATGGCGCAGATTGGACAGGGAAGATTTTTCGAGTTCGTGATCGATGATCAGGGGATACTGCAATTTGGGACTAGACTGTGCGTACCAGATGCTGAGGGATTGCGGCGTGAGATTCTTGAGGAGGCACATCGATCTGTGTATAGTGTTCATCCGGGTTCCACCAAGATGTACCATGATATGAGAGATGTTTACTGGTGGGACGGAATGAAGAGGGACATCGCAGACTTCGTGTCGAGATGCCTGACTTGTCAGCAAGTCAAGGTCGAGCACCAGAGGCCAGCGGGAGAGCTACAGCCGTTACCCATCCCGGAGTGGAAATGGGAACAGATTTCGATGGACTTTGTTGTGGGTTTACCCAGGACTAGGCGAGGGTAGGACTCCATCTGGGTAATCGTGGATCGATTGACGAAAGTGGCTCACTTCCTGCCGGTGAAGACGACTTTCTGTAACACCTTAGAATGTGTTTTGTGAATAATTATATTTTAACATATAGTTTTTAATGAAAAGTTTACCAAATTGATTTTCAATTATTTTACCCTATTTAATGAATATTTTATTAGGTTTTTCCTAGCCTTGCACACACTTGTGCATGATAACTAGGGTGTTAAAGTGGGGTTAAACCATGATCAGCAATCATGGTGGATTAACCCATTTGCCTTAATCTAGTTTTATATTTTGTTTAAGTGTTTTGGGTTTTAAGTTGCATGGTTGTTCTTTCAAAAAAGAAAAAAGAAAAAAGAAAAATGAATTTAAAAGGATTTTTAAATTGGTTTGAATTGTTGACTTTGAGAGAGTGAGGGCATGGTGCTACATGGAGTGAGCCATGCCTCATTTAGTGAGAAGAGAGAATGAGAGGGGAGGGTTTTTTGAGTGTTCTCTCATTTCTCACTCATTCTCTCACACTCTCACACACTCACACCAACAACAACACCATCAGCAGCCCAGCAGCAGCAGCAGAAAGCATCAGCAGCAGCAACAAGAGAAGCAGCATCAGCACCAGAAGCAAGCAGCATCAGCATCAGCAGACAGCAGCAACAGCAGCTTCTGCAACAGCAACAGCAGGAGCCCAGCAGCAATAGCAAGCTCTCATCTCCTCCATTCACTTCTTCTCCTGCTTCTTAGGGTACCATAGGGTATAATTCCTAAACACATTTCCCCTTTTCACTAGCTTGTATGTCAAATTAGTTTCGGTTTGCGATGTAAGTGAGTTTTATGCTAAATTATGGTGATTAATGTGGAATGTTGTCCAAGTGATGATTGTGTTAGTTAAACCTGACTATTTTGGTGTGATTAAGGTCACTTTAACTGATTTTAACCCAGGTTTCACTAAAATACCATAGGGTTTCCATTTGTGTGCAAATTGGTGTTTTTAAGCGATATTGGGGATGTCTGTGATCTGCTTTTGACCCGGACCCTTCAGGATAAAATTGAGAAAACTGGAGCATGCTTACTAGGTATAGACCACACCACTAGAACACGAGCCACCCATTCCCTACCCAGGCCGCCAATTAATGCAATCTGGCCGCAAATTGCGGCCAGGAAGGGGAACTAGGTGTTGGGGTTTTGTGTGGGGTAGTCTGCTGTGTTCTATAGTGTTTTGGCATGTGTAGTTTTGTAAGATTTGACCTGTAGGAAAATCTGGGACAAAATATCGTATTTCTAGTTCGTTGTGTTTGCGCGATACGCGCGATGCATGAGTGGGTTCTGTGATCCAGCGTGTCACGGCGTGTCGCGGTAATTTTAGACGCGTATACACACGTTTCAGCGTATCGTGCACACGCACGTTTAGTTCGCGACGCGAGTTTCTCGTTTAGTGTCGATATCGTGTTTTGCGAGATATTTGGCTTATATATGATTTCCTTGTCTAATTCTCAGGTTTGCAGGCGGGGACTACGGACACTGCTACAGAGGGAAACAGGTGGTAGGATTCACCTAGCTTGGAGCGTAGGTGAGTAGATTTAACATCTACAGGGGAATCGCCCGCATGGCGTTATGCGTCTGGGCTAGGATTATATTACTTGTCGCATATTCTACGTCATTGTTAGAAATGCGCCTTTACCCTATTTACTTAGATATAGTTGTACTGTGACTAGTAGCCATAGGACACTGCACATATTATTGACGGTTCATGTTGCACGAGCACGGATTGTATGCTACACACACACCGTCAATAATTGCCATGTCACACACAAACCATTATAAATATTATACTACTTATCACATATGACATTTACCATACCTGTATACCTATAGAGTATCGTACCATTAGTGATAGGTACATACACACTTTATGATACAGCTACAGGTATACCTTGCTCATCTTTTACTTATACCCAGGGGGTATACTACATCTTTTACTTATACCCAGGGGCGTATACTACATCCTTTACTTATAGCTAGACACCTATACATAGCTATACCTTGTTGATCTCGCATACATTTTGTTTCAGCTACATATTTTCCTTTATATGCTTGCGTTTCAGATATATCGCATATATTTTTATTCATGGATTTGCGCGTTGATATTTGGATTTTACATGATGTTTTCTGGATTTAGGAACCGCGGGAGTTCATGAAATTATGCATTAATTGAAAAACCCGGTTTCCTTGATATGTTATTTGCGTATCAACCATGAGATTTATCGGTTCTGATTATATACTCCATACGAGAAGTGGGTGCCGTATGAGGGTACATGGTGGGGCCCGGTATGGTCACGCGTATCACGCATAGGTCAAAACCTATCGTCTACGCATGCAAGAATAGCCAAACCAACTCTCGATGTCGATGTACAAACGTCAAACCATCGAGAAAAACCCAAACACTCTCATTTGCGCATTCACGAACACTAATTATAATATAAAATAGGTTAAAATTCACAAAAACCCAAAATTCACCTTAAAAGCCATTTTTCCGAAAATCTAGCAAGCAAAAATTACCCGTTTTAGTACAAAACTCAACGTTTAAACAAATCTAGCGGCCATAATACTTATTAAATATCTTAAATAAGTCATAAAAATAATTTCCATAATTTAATCCCAATAAATTTCATTAACCCCAAAATTCTAGTTTACAATATACCCAAATTTTAACAATTTTATAGCAAAAATGCACAAACAACAATTTAGCTTGGATTTTGATGAACTAAAAGCATTAAACCACTCAATATAATATTTATAATGACATGCAACCTTAATTAGAATTTTATCTCACCAAAATATAATTATTTTAAAAACCTAGTTTACAATTTATATAATTATCACAATTTAAATCAACAAAAATGCAAACTAGCAATTTAATTTGATTTAGCATAACCTTGATATGGAAAATACATCCCACAACCATAGTCTCACAACACAAAACCTAACTAGATTTTTCATAAACCCTAATCTAAACCTTCTCTTGCAAACCCACATCTTTCAATTAAACCATAAATTAGCACCTAATAAGCTTCATTAAGGAACTAAACCAACAATTGAACAATGGGTCAAAAGTTATACCTCACAACCATGAATCAAACTTGAAATCTAGACCTCCAATTTGAAATCCTTGCACCAAGATCCATGCTAAAGAAGATGAGGGAAAATGGATAGGAGTCGGGTTTGGATTTTAGCTTGATTTTTGATGGAATTTGGACATTTTTTGAGGGAAAATGAGGTGGGGTTTTGGGGGAAATTTCTGGACAGCAGGAAGGGGAGGGCTCAGCTGCTGGTGGGGAGAAGAGGAGAGAGGGGGAGGTGTGGAAAATGATATCTAGTCAACCTAGTCAAAGTCCACTCTCATTTATACATTTTCTTTTCTTTTCTTTTGCAACACAAGTGGGGAAAAGATTGAAGGAGGGGCTGCTAAATTCAGCCAAGAGAAAAAGATAAATGGGGGTGTGTGAGTGTGGGTATGGGTGTGGGGTGATGGAAAATGATAAGTACTATACCCCAAACATCCATTTACACTAAATTCACTATTTAAACCTTTTTTCTTCGATATTTTCTAACACCGTTTAACAACTTCATTTCGATTAAAAAACCACATGTTAAAATTTTGCTTAATGTGTTATGATGCACAAAATTTGTTTCAACTCATTCTAGTTTGTAATTTTCCCTAATTAAATGTATTAGTGACGGATTAAAATAATATTAAAATAATTAATTTCGGAAAATTTTTCAGAAAATTTGAAATTTCACCAGTGGCTCAATAAACACCAAATACTAGCAATTACATGGCTAGAATATGTATTTTAATTTTATAATAAAGATATTTGTGTTTTGACTTTTTACAGAAAACCCCCTTATTTTATCGATTTTCCGAAATTTCACCAAAGCGATTTTCAAAACGTTACAATCTTCCCCCCTTAAAGAAATTCGGTCCCCGAATTTAATTTAAAACTCCCCCCAAACACTAAAACATCTAAGAAAAACCATCAAGTCGTCGGGGCTCCGAAATCGTAAATACATAAAACAAATCGTAGCGCAGCACATGCGCATGAACAATGAGCATATAACTCAAAATCAAAACTCCGTCAAGCATCCCGCAATCATCGGAGTCATGGCGAAGACACAATGTCAAATCCAATACCAAAACCAATATGATATAACTCGAAACTATACACGTAAACATCAAATCTATATATGTAAATATCCGAAGGAAATGCATGCCAAATCTTTTAAAGTCGCTGTGCAATGCGCAAAACACTGCACAGTGGCGGACATCTATCATAAGAAAATAACCATATACAAATATACCTTTTGTTTAAAATGTACGTTCCGCCGTTTTGGAAACAATTTAGAAGGGTTTCCTTGTTTTAAATGTTTCGTGTCATTTCAGACACGTAGATAAATACTGAGACTATAGCTCGCTTTTGGAATTCCCTTCGATAGTTATCAATGCATGCAAAATACATTCAGGTATTGTCCTCTGACTAGTCCTGCTCAGTACGAAAACACATAGCAAATATCATAAAAACGTACTGCTCTATAAGAAATCAATCCCAAAATACGCATATGAATACTACGTGCGTCTGGTGCGTACGGAAATCAAAATCCATATATGTGCCATACATGCGCACAGAAACAACATCTAAGTGCATCGGGTGTGTACACAACATCTGTCATTGGCAACGTATGTGCCTGACAGCAAGGACAGGTGCGTCTGACACGCACAAAGAATCTCGATTTAGTGCATCTGGTGTGCACCGAAATCGCTTATCAAAACATGCGCTCAACATGCGCGGAAATCAAAACCAGGTGCATCCATCATACACGAAATCATGAAATCCAATATTAAGCGCCGAACATGCGCAAAATCAAATCAGGTGCACAAGGTGCACAAAACAAATATCGAGTATCACAATCGAAATCGAAGTTTAGTGCATCTAAGTGCACAAATTGCGTATCACTACACTGCAAGCGTATGAGAACTATACCGAGTGCAAAAATCAAATCGTATGTGTATATACGCACAAATCAACTCAACTGTATGAAATCCATATAATCACAAACATGAGAAACCAAAGCACGAAAACTATCTCAAGTGCAACAACTGTGCAAAAATCGTAAATACTCAGTAGGTGCAACCATGGCGCATGAAAACAAATATCATGGAACTCCATCATCAAAATCAATCATGCAAATAGACCACCCAAAATACAGAAATAAAATATGGAGGAATAGTCCCGCTCAAGCACATCCTCCAAGAATCTCTGGCCAACTGTCGTGGTCACTCATAGCATGTCTCGTTGACGATCCTGAACTCTGGCCTGCCGGTGTACGCAACATGACCACTCCTGGGTCCTATTCTTCTCGTAATTCATTCCAGAAAGGTCCTGTCGAGATCTCTCCCAAATTTCGTCTCTGTCGAACTGTCCGGAAGTCATCGTCCTTTACTATATCTGTTTCTTGTTCCGGAACGGCTGCATACTCATCGCGACTCCTTCTGGAAGGTATATCCAAGCACAATGCCTCGGCATGCATATCGCATCTCTGATGTCGGCGGAGTGGAACGTCGTCTCATCAAGATCTCGTATGAACCTCTTACTCCACTTTCTCTAATGTCGACTACTTCGGACTCGTCTCATCGTGGATGCATGGACTGAGCTCCTACGGCTATCCTCGCATCCGGAGTCTCCCAAGAAATGCATCTCACCACCTGGCATCCGAATGAAGTCGAACCATCCGATCGATTTGTCAAAAGCTCATAATCCCCCAAGAGCTCAACATCTTGGGTACAGTTTAACAGTATCGAGTACGTACCACAGCATCGATGGTCCAGCCGTAGAAGGGCAAACCCAAGCCTCACTAATGGCGCCGCAGAACTGCCGCAAACCCTAAGGTTCAAAGGCTTTCACACGGTCATTAAGTCGAGTTAGGGTTTCATTCTTCTACAGGGTCCATAGAATTGCCTGCATGCTCTTCCGATTACTTTAAACTTGGAATAATAGGCTTCTGACATTCGATCGTCTCTGTCGACTTTCAACGTCTCCGCGTGAAGTCGTCTCTAGATGGAATCAATCTATCTGATGACCTCGCATCGGGGTAGGCGAACGAACCACATGTCCTAGTCATTCAACCTCGGTGACTAGCGACCTTCTATCAGCTCTTAGTACAACTCGTACTGCAATAGCTCCAATAACTGGGGCGATATCTCGTCGTTCGCAGCAATAACTGACTCACTCGTCTCCACGCTGAACGGTGCCTCAATCATCATGAATAAGAAATACGCCAACGGTCATCAAAATCTGGTTGACCTCTATCAGTGGCGCAATCCTCTGGTACTGATCGGCACGTCCGAGAAATCTCGTAAAGGCGATCTGTCAAACGCTCATGGCACGAAAACACAATCAGACGACGCCTCTCAATGCAATCGTATGTCCCTGGAATCACGCCCTGGTCAGTCCTCGTTCGTGACGAGCTCATGCTGACCGCAACTCTAGCCGTAGCTCTCCCTGCCCATAATCGTGGTAGCAAAACCATGACTGGTACCGATGAGGCTAGATCAGGAATGAATATAATACTGAACAAAGAAATGTACATCCTAAGGCTCTTTAAGTGGAGTAGCGTATCGTAAGTATGCCGCGGAACATACCCACGGTACGTCACTCTACTTTAGTCACATATTCCATCAACCAAGGGTCATCCTACGCTCCGAAGGGAAAACCTAACCCTCTGATACCAACTTTGTCAAGATCCGAAAGTACAGAACGTGACCGGCACTTAGACTACGAAACGTCTCGAGGCGTACGTAATCCAAGTAAACCGAAAACCCAGAAATCCAAACCAAGAAAAGTAGTAAAGTGAATGAAAACCAATTTAAATCAAGTAGTTTTAATAGCATAAGCCGAATTATGCATTTTTTTAATAACAACAAATATTTCCCGAAAATTTCGGCAGAGTCTCCTTTATAAATATAGGCCCCCAAATGGGATACAACATCAATAGTATACGAAATCAATAAAAAGGCATCCCCAAGCGGGAGCTAGCTCTTCGTCAATCGACGGTCACAACCACACAAGCAATATAATATACAACGCCAAGGGCGAGGATCAAAACTCAAAAGGAAACTCAAAACAACAAGAAATCCATAGAAATATAACGCGCGACTCTAAGGTCGAAAGAATAACATCACTGGTCTCTATCTCAAAAATAAATACATGTTTGGTTGATGGAACTTCTAGATACAACAGAGTAATAATATACAAGGTATATAATAGGGGGTACGATAGAAATAAACCCACCTACTAGCAAATCACCCAGAAAAGGAAATAGTGCCAGCAAAGTCGTAATGAAACCTATACGACAAAACCTGCAAGAACTGTGGCACAACGGGGGTGAGTTCCCAACTCGTGAGTAGAAAAACATCTACGAACAGAAACCGCATGAACAACGCAATCCTAGGTCATAAGATCATAATATATCCTCAAATATATAACATGCAGCCTATAACGATGGCTAGGGTAAATATCTAACACGAGTGTAATCCCATGTGCCCGTATCAGTGCCTCAGGTAACAAAATATCATATGGATGATGTATGAATGCATGAAACAGAATGCATGTACTGAATAAAACTGCTTTCATAATTTAGTGAAATTTCTGTACTTTTAAAAACGAGGTATCATAATGAAATCAGCATAAACAGTGCCTAGCATCGACACAAAACAAATATCCAAATATCACGATATCTCTGTGTTGCAATCTCTGTACCTCGATATCTCAAATATCTCTGTATGTCTCAATCTCACTATCTAGGGCGCCGTCAGTCCAGACCGGCCCCTACCATCAATCTCAAGACCACGACGGCATCCTCCGGATATCCGACGCGTCGGGTAATATCATCGGTCGGTAGTGCTCCCCTGCCAGGCTCAACGCCATCATCTGCGATCCTTTTGCCCCGGGGTACCGCACCGGGTCCACCATGTACCCGAATTGGTTCCTCCACTCCTCGAACTCGGGTCTCGAAATCCATCAGCAAACTCATGGTGGACGACTCATACATCATGGGAAAACCGCACTTTTTATTTAAAAAGAGAGAAAAGAAGTTTATAAAAGTTTTGCGGTTTTCCCCTAAATCCAGAAAATCTCATGGAAATCCGAATCCAAATCATCAATAGCATGTAAAACCATGAATATAGGCTTGATAATCCATGAATGCGGCATAACAATGAATAACAGTATGCATGAAGTAGCAAGTAATATCTACAATGTCTAAACTAACATATAAAGCAAGTATACTAATATCATGTCTAAACTATTAGCTAACAACCTATGTCAAATGAAATAGTATTTTCTAAAGTGTTCGTGACATGGCAATTACTGATGAAGATGTGTGTGAGCCGGCAAGTAAGTGTACGTGGTACATACGCGTCATCGGTAATGGTGCTGGTGTCATAACAGTATGATATCAACAATAGAATATAAAACATAATATAAGCATGCGATGCGGAGCGAACAACAATAATGAGTGGAAGCTAAATACTAGACACAAAGATAACAATCTAAATTTAATATCAATCTAGTCTAACAACTACACTAACTAAAGGGCTAAGCTAACTGGCTACTGAAGGTAAGGAAACCGCCTAACATCTGAGTCGATACATATATGTACATATATATTAGTCGGTGATCCCGCCTCGATAACATCACATCCGATACCATATCTATAATCAAATATTCCCGAGTCAAGAGTGCGGATCAAACATCAATATATAGCTCGTACGTAAATCCGTCGTACGGCATCCCAAATCGGGGTACGGGTCAATATCACATTCATCAAATTATTCACCTGGTATCCTCTTTATCAAGATCATAATCCGGTTACTGATCTATGTCTAGTACAATACTACTATCATCAATATACTCATGATCTGACTACTGATCGACAGTCTCGAACAAACCGATATCATCAGCACATATCATCATCAAGGGGTATACATCGCCCAATACGGCCTAGTATCAATATCCTAGCATATCATATCTCACATCACGATCACATGTCGACCATTTTATTTATAACACTGTTCACCCATATCGTCGTCCCAAGATCCGCTATAACATCAGGACGTATCTCAAGTACGAATCCTGCCATATCACTGTTCTCGCGGTCTCAATCAAATCTTATCTACTCATCTCAAATCCCAAATACTATCCTCAAATCCAGTATGTGAACACATAGTCCCATACCCATGTGAACACATAACAATATAACCCCATATAAGCACATATGAAAGCAGAATGTATGCAAGTATGGTGTGTGTGTGTAAATGTGGTGCAACCTCTGCTCTAGGGTCTCGCAACACTAAACTAGTCCGATCACACCCAAAATCCATCTATGTCATCGATAATCATCAAACAATACATAATCACTATGTGTGTATACGTATTCGTATACATCACCACGAACTGCGGGGGTGTTATACGCCATCCACCCTGTAAGTCCACGTTGCGACCCCCGGTTCTTACGGGGAGGCGGAAACGGTATAAAAATCAAATTTTTAGCGCAAGGGGCAACATGGACTAAACAAAGTCGGGATCTTTTCCTAAACTAAAACTAGCAAACTTGCTAAAGAGAGTTAGCTACTCGAATGAAGATGGTTATACCTAAACTTGAACTCCTTCTTCTTCAAACTTTTGTAGAGGTTGATGGTTCTCTTCTCGTAGCCTTCTTCCGTCGAAGATGGATCCACCTCGAGGGTTCAACCTTCGGGCTCTTTCTCGAACTTGGAGTGAACTAGAATCTCCGGCTTGCTAAACCCTTGATCCTAGAGTGAGTAGAGAGAGTCTAAGAGGTGCTTTTCTTTTTAAAGAGAGGGATTCTCAACACATGAGAAGGGTTCTCTTTATGCTAGAGGAAGAAGAAGATGAAGTGAGGAGAGAGAAGCCAAATGAAAAAGTGAGCTCTTTTCTTTTGCAACCATAACATAAAGCAAAAGAATTATCAAATAATAATAATAATGAAAAATGAAAAAGGTTGATGGAAGGTTTAGGAATGACCATTATCATTTCAAACATTAAATGAATTTGCTAGAATCAAAGAGCATCTTTCTTTTGTAATGATGATGGTCAAAACTTCAACCATGGTCAACAAGTCAACCATGGTCAACAAGTCAACATAAAAACCAACCATGACACAATTTCATTTTATTATATATTATTAATTGATATAATACAAATCCATTAGGGTTTGGAAAAAGACGAATGTCAACTGTGCATGCGCACCCGTTCCGAAACCCTAATGAAAGTCCTCTTCCTCCTCCTCAAACAACTGTGCATACACACCTGCATTCTTGTTCCGAAGAACATGAATACTGAGAGATAAAAGCAACCCCAAAACATATACCGGTATCTGACTCAAACAAGAGCCAGCCAGTAATATCCGTCCGGACTCCAAACGTGCACAAGTGCGCGGATGAGAACGAACCCTGTCGCAAAACCATGCGACCTCTACTCTGTTTTGCCCGGAGGCGAATGCCCTCTGTGTGGGACTCTAAAGACTCGACACTACGCTGGCAGTGGGTTTAACCACAGACCGCAAGCGGCACTAGCTGTGCGTAACGGTCCCCAGGTAGATGTCGACAAGAAGGCTGACGAGGTGAAACCCCATCTGAACTCCTACTGAGTCTGAATGTGACAGTCTCCGTACAGTCCGGTCTGTTCGTCTAATACATCGCATGTCGGGCCTAGGGGGAGGTAAAACGTCAGTCCCCTAATAGCGGTACAAGTCGTGTCGGAGTGAAGCCCAAAACACCCTGAGATAACACTGGAACCTACCAGTATATCTCGCTTGCCATGGCCAAGGACTACTCGTGAAATGGCTCTCCTAGACACAGCGCGATGTCAACCCCCAATACCGGGAGAGACGAATCCTGTCTAACCGTCACTGCCTCCAAATGCTTCGGGACTGCACCCAACTACCACCTGTTTGCACGACTCCTTTGAGCCATGGTAGGGTAGTGATCAAAGTGCAGTGGGAACACACTTGAGGCGAAGTGCCAGTGTCAAGTCAGCGGACTAAGCTGTACTCATGTCACCTGGGAACTGATAACTGACGATAGGTATAATACCAACCTGTCAGTTCCCGATGAGTCCTGTCCAGTGTACTCGTAACCCAACGAGCACCCGTATACTATCCCCAGTACGACGTACTGATGGCTGTAGGACAGACCATCTCCCACACTGGGATGAGAAGCGCATACGCTAGTCTACTCCGGAGTATCGATGCCCTGTCTCGATAGTCCTGCGACTAGGGACCTGTATAAGGATGTGCTTATAGATTACCCAGCCCCCACTAGTGTGACTGCCATCACAACGCTGGTAATCAAGAAAAGATCCTAAGGGCTCCACTAATGCGTATAAGTGATATACTAAAATAAGCACAAGTACACATTGAAGTAGAAACAAACCAAGTAGCATACTACTATATTGAGTAAGATTGTTTATACAAGGTGAATATCCCAAGCTTCCATTAAGTAATATACAAGCCAGTATGATACAGTAATGGCCTCTAGGGCATATACACTAACAATCTCCCACTTGCACTAAGGCCATGTACTGGCGTATCGAAGACCTATCATCTCGATCAGCCGCTCGAACTGAGTCTGGGGTAGGGCCTTGGTGAATGGATCTGCAGTGTTCTCTTCTGAAGCAACCCTCCGAACCTCGATCTCCTTGCGATCCACGATCTCCCTGATCAGGTGATACCGCCTTAAGATGTGCCTGGATCTCTGATGGGACCTGGGTTTCTTCGCTAAAGCTATAGCCCCGTTGTTGTCGCAATACAGAGGTATTGGGTCAACAATGGACGGAACCACCTGAAGTTCTTTCAAGAACTTCCTCATCCAGACAGCTTCTTTTGCGGCATCAGATGCAGCGATGTATTCCGCTTCCATAGTCGAGTCTGCAACGGTTTCCTGTTTGGAGCTCTTCCAACACACCGCCCCTCCATTGAGGGTAAAGACGAAACCCGACATGGACTTGGAATCATCCTTGTCACTCTGGATGCTGGAGTCAGCAAAGGCCTCGATCTGGAGGTCTTTTCCGCCATACACCAAGAACATCTCCTTAGTCCTTCTCAGGTACTTGAGAATGTTCTTTACCGCTATCCAGTGTTTCTCCCCAGGGTTTGACTGATACCGGCTTACCACACTCAGTGCATAAGCTACATCCGGTCTGGTACACAACATCGCATACATTATAGAGCCTTCCGCAGAAGCGTAGGGTATAATAGACATGCGATCCCTCTCCAAATCAGTCTTGGGAGACATCTCTTTAGAGAGGGTGATCCCGTGACAAGCCGGTAGGTTACCGCGCTTGGAATCTTCCATACTGAATCTCTTCACTATGGTGTCGATGTACCTGGACTGAGAAAGTCCTAATATCCTCTTGGATCTATCACGATGGATCCGGATCCCCAGGATGTATGAGGCATCACCCAGGTCTTTCATGGAGAACCTGTGCGACAAGAACCCCTTGACAGATTGTAGCATAGGAATGTCATTTCCTATTAAGAGAATGTCATCCACGTATAAAACGAGGAATACTACAGTTCTCGCTACAAATCTACTATAGATGCATGGTTCATCTGGATTTTTGATAAAGCCAAATTCCTTGACCGTCTCATCAAAACAGATGTTCCAACTCCGCGATGCCTGCTTTAGTCCATAGATGGACTTAAGCAACTTGCACACCTTTCCGCTGCTCCCACTCTGAATGAAACCCTCGGGCTGATCCATATAGACACACTCCTCTAAATTTCCATTCAGAAAAGCAGTCTTTACGTCCATCTGCCAAATCTCATAATCGTGGAAGGCAGCAATGGCAAGAAGGATCCGAATGGATTTCAGCATAGCCACTGGAGAAAAGGTTTCGTCATAGTCCAAGCCAGGTCTTTGACGGAAACCCTTTGCTACAAGTCTAGCTTTATAGGTCTCAACCTGTCCATCTACACCAATCTTCCTTTTGAAGATCCACTTGCATCCTACGGGTTTTACCCCGTCTGGAGCAATGTCCAACGTCCATACTTTGTTGGTGTACATGGACTCCATTTCGGTCCGCATTGCATCCAGCCATTTTACCGAGTCAACGCTCTGAATGACCTGCTGGAAGCTAATAGGCTCATCATAATCTATGATGCAATCCTCTCTATCCCCGTCTATGAGAAAACCGTAGTATCTCTCGGGTGGATGAGACTGCCTACTACTTCTACGGAGCGGCGTAGGAATGTCCTGTTCTTTCGAACCCTCTAGTTCCTCTAAGCTTTCAGTAATGTTTTGTGGTTCTGGAATTTCTTCCAGTTCTACTGTGCTCCCACTTATCTGGTTTTCCAAAAACTCAGTTTCCAAGAAGTAGGCATGACGAGAAACAAGAACTTTTTGTTCCTCTTCGCAGTAGAAGAAATATCCCTTGGAGTTCTTTGGATATCCCACAAACTTGCACTGTACTGAGCGTGCCTCGAGCTTGTCCGCATGCTGCTTTTTAACAAAAGCTGGACATCCCCATTTCTTAATGTGCTTAAGATAGGGTCTCTTCCCACTCCACATCTCATATGGTGTAGTAGGCACAGTCTTAGTAGGAACTCGGATCAAAAGGTACGCAGCTGATTCTAGCGCATACCCCCAGAATGATCGCGGTAACTCAGCGTTGCTC
Organism: Agapanthus africanus; assembly: GCA_030015575.1. NCBI lineage: Eukaryota > Viridiplantae > Streptophyta > Magnoliopsida > Asparagales > Amaryllidaceae > Agapanthus > Agapanthus africanus. The sequence goes on along the minus strand of CM057339.1, from coordinate 541,824,865 downwards.
ATCATGGACTGTACCATATCCAATAGGGTTCGGTTCCGTCTCTCCGATACACCGTTGTGTTGCGGAGTGTATGGAGGAGTAAGCTGAGAAAGAATTCCGTTCTCTATTAAATAATTCAGGAACTCGGCACTTAAGTATTCTCCACCTCGATCCGATCATAGAATCTTGATACTTTTGCCGGTCTGTTTCTCTACTTCATTCTTATATTCCTGGAACTTTTCAAAGGCTTCGGACTTATGTTTCATTAAGAAGACATAACCGTACCTTGAGAAATCATCCGTAAAAGTAATGAAGTAAGAGTAACCGCTTCGCGCATGTGTAGACATTAGACCGCACACGTCGCTGTGTACGAGTCCCAAGAGCTCGCTCGCTCTTTCTCTGTGTCCAGTGAACGGAGTCTTTGTCATCTTTCCCATGAGACAAGATTCACAAGTGGCATAAGACTGATACTCGAACGAATCCAAGTATCCTTCTTTATGTAACTTAGTCAACCGTGTCTCATTGATGTGACCCAGTCTACAATGCCATAAGAAAGCCTGATTAATATCTGGAGACTTTCTTTTGTGTGTATTCTGGACATTGAAAATCTGTGGTTGGTTTAACACGTATATACCATTGCTCAGTGTACCTGACCCAATCAGAACTTGATTAAGGTGAATGTTTACAACATTACTTACAAACGCAAATTCATAACCTTCTTTAGAAACCAAAGATACAGAAATGATATTACAAGTTGCATTGGGTACAAAAAAGCAATTACGCAAAACCAAAACATGCCCATCTGTCATTCCCAGGTGATAGTCCCCCACGGCTTTAGCATCCATGCTAGCTCCATTCGCAACTCTGAGGGTCATGTCACCTGCCTTCAAAAACCTACGGTTTCTCAACACCTGCAAAGAATTACAGATATGAGATCCTGATCCGGTATCCAATACCCAGGAAGTAGAGTTTATAGAAAGACAGTTTTCAATAACATACACACCTGAAGCTGAAGCCGCAACTTGCTTCAGTTCCTGTGTCCTGGCCATCCTAGCCCTGCAATCTTTCTTCCAGTGTCCACTCTTATGACAATAGAAGCATTCTTCCTTTCCTATAAGCTTCCCCGCAAGCTTTGTTGCCTTTTCCTTTCCCTTCGTACCCACTTTACTAACACCGCCTCTTGGTTTGGCGGGGGCTTTCTTCCTCTTTTCCTTGGCTTTTTCCTTGGACCTAGAGGAAGAAGATCCTCCTACAAACAAAGCGGGTGTTTCCCTACCTTTCTGTAGGGTGCCCTCTGCGCTCTTCAGCAAGTTGAGGAGTTCTGAAAGTTCAACTTCCTTTTCTTGTAAGTTGAAGTTCAGTATAAACTGGGCGTAAGTGGATGGAAGGGACTGGAGAATTAAATCCGTATAGAGTTCACTTTCCAACGTGGTCCCAAGTTCCACGAGCTCCTCAATGTAGCCAATCATCTTAAGCACGTGGTCCGCTACCGATGATCCGACGGCCAACCTTGCCGAAAATAACTTCTTCGACAATTCGTATCTTGCGATACGAGACTGCTCTCCATACAGTTCTTTTGTATGAAGAAATATGGATTCCAAATCCATATTCTCGTGCCTCCTCTGGTGTTCGTTGTCCATAGAGGCAAGCACGAGGCACTTGGCCTTCGCGCAATCAATCTCCCAAGTCTTACGGATTTCCTTATCCGTGACGCTGGAGGTGGGACCTGGGACGGGGGGAGCTTTGGTGGTAAGAAGATACCCCAGCTTGTCGTAAGTGATTGCCATTTTGACATTCCTGAGCCAATCATTGTAGTTTGGCCATGTCAGTATATTTTTATCTAGAAGTAACTTAAGTCCAGTCATGTTGAATGGTCGCTGCAATTAGGAGAGAGAGAAGAAACACTTTAGCACGATGCTCTTGCAAGTTTAGAATGGTTTTTAGTTTTTCTAAACAGGATGGCTCCCACTGTCTCTCGAATCCCTCCTCAAACCATAAAGGAAGAATTAGTCGGAATCAATCCCACCGTACAATACTTGCTTAACCGTTCAGCCAGGGCAGTGTCGGTACTTCGAGGGAGGTTTTCCAACGCTTTCGCGAAGTTCCTTAATTAAATAACCTCTTTTCCCTGGGGGCGTAGCTCCGCTAACACCTTTCTAGGCACCTACTAGGTTTATAGCATTGATCGTTTAGTGAGAAATTTCCCGAGGAGTAGCATATACTCACAGTAGGATCCGGATCCAAATATCATCGCGTGACGAAACTGAAGGAATCCTACCAGAATCACCACACTCCAAATGGTATGCAAATCTAGCAAGTTTCAGTACTTATGAAACTCCCGATGTGGATTTTTGCCCCATGCTCTTATGACCTTGACTTTGGCCAACAAATCATAAGTCACATGTCAAGTTCTACCCGTCGTTCTCCAGGTTAATTTGAATCCACCCGTACCTACCCTTGACTTCGGCCAACAAGGCAGTACGACTGTTCCAAACCAATGCATCTATCTATGCTGCACATGAATACCCAATAGCTACCAATCACTATGCCTTGACTTTGGCCAACAAACACAGCTTGAATACTATTGACTATTCATGTGAAACGACGGAGGGCTACGAATGGTTTTGGCGAAACCGTGAACGTAGTGAACTTGATTTAATCGAAGGAACGAGATAGCTTTTAGAAGGAGTGGCTCAATCTCCGTATTTAAAAGTTAGTTTTGAAAAGAACCGAGTGGTTTTTCGAAAGTGTTCCAACGACTTCAACTTGGTTTATTATCTTGCATTAGTTCTTTTAATGCGTGATATTCTTGCATTAGTACTTTTAATGCGTCCCATCATTTAATCCTACCATTGCAGAAAACAACCAAAATATGACGTACGCTTATGCCATATGCATTCGCCACGGGGCCCCGTCATCACCCGTTAGGTTACTTAACTAACGACAGAGCGGGGGCTGGGCTAGCGCGGCTGTAAAACATAAGCAACGCCTAAATAGAAAGCAATGATAGACATTACAGATCACAGATGAATACATTGGATATACTAGCAATCCGCAATCCTTTCGAGCCTGCAACGAAAAGCGGATTACACGGTCGCGGTGAATAGCCAAATACCCCACCCAAGACCCCTACGGGTGCGGCAAACTACCCGCCAAGTACTCGGCAGTTTGTGCACCCCTCCATGGGTCTATCCTAGGAGCAAAAATAGTAAAAAAAATTATACAATGACGGCTACAACCCCGACCCGGTTGTGCGGCCAAACAAATAATATTATTACATCAATTTACATTTACAAATGAATGAAAGAAAAACAAAAGCTCATCTCACATCCACCCCGGCTATTCACCCGCGACAGTCCAACACATTCATATACACATTCCAATATCAAACACAGATCACAGAGATGTATAACCCCGACTAATCGACTTATAGCGATTAGCCGACGTTCAATACATTCAAACATCACAGATATAACCAACATAGTCAAAGTGTAGTGCAGTTCGGAAAAATACGGAATTATAGGCCCCCAAAAGTAAATTTCTGTTCTGGAAAATCTGGGCACATATAATATATCTTAAAAATCCTAAAATCAACACAGAGAAACACTGCACTAAAATCGATCACCAGAAGACTCTAAACGGCGGCGGATCCGCGGCGCTAAGAATAGGTGAGGCCACGGATCCGCGGCGGTTTGAAGGAATTAGGGGATCGTTTTTCTTGGGTGTTCACACAAAACCCTGAGCCGAATTTAGGTGTATAACAAATCTCGTTTTGACCAGAAAAAAATTTAACAGAAACTAGGGTTTTGTAAAAGTTTGGTTTTTGGATTTTTCCGGTTCCGAACTTCGTTACACTTCACTACCAAGCTAGTTTAAGTTTAGTTAGGCTCTGATACCACTGTAAGTCCACGTTGCGACCCCCGGTTCTTACGGGGAGGCAGAAACGGTATAAAAATCAAATTTTTAGCGCAAGGGGCAACATGGACTAAACAAAGTCGGGATCTTTTCCTAAACTAAAACTAGCAAACTTGCTAAAGAGAGTTAGCTACTCGGATGAAGATGGTTATACCTAAACTTGAACTCCTTCTTTTTCAAACTTTTGTAAAGGTTGATGGTTCTCTTCTCGTAGCCTTCTTCCGTCGAAGATGGATTCACCTCGAGGGTTCAACCTTCGGGCTCTTTCTCGAACTTGGAGTGAACTAGAATCTCCGGCTTGCTAAACCCTTGATCCTAGAGTGAGTAGAGAGAGTCTAAGAGGTGCTTTTCTTTTTAAAGAGAGGGATTCTCAACACATGAGAAGGGTTCTCTTTATGCTAGAGGAAGAAGAAGATGAAGTGAGGAGAGAGAAGCCAAATGAAAAAGTGAGCTCTTTTCTTTTGCAACCATAACATAAAGCAAAAGAATTTTCAAATAATAATAATAATGAAAAATGAAAAAGGTTGATGGAAGGTTTAGGAATGACCATTATCATTTCAAACATTAAATGAATTTGCTAGAATCAAAGAGCATCTTTCTTTTGTAATGATGATGGTCAAAACTTCAACCATGGTCAACAAGTCAACCATGGTCAACAAGTCAACATAAAAACCAACCATGACACAATTTCGTTTTATTATATATTATTAATTGATATAATACAAATCCATTAGGGTTTGGAAAAAGACGACTGTCAACTGTGCATGCGCACCCGTTCCGAAACCCTAATGAAAGTCCTCTTCCTCCTCCTCAAACAACTGTGCATACACACCTGCATTCTTGTTCCGAGGAACATGAATACTGAGAGATAAAAGCAACCCCAAAACATATACCGGTATCTGACTCAAACCAGAGCCAGCCAGTAATATCCGTCCGGACTCCAAACGTGCACAAGTGCGCGGATGAGAACGAACCCTGTCGCAAAACCATGCGACCTCTACTCTGTTTTGCCCGGAGGCGAATACCCTCTGTGTGGGACTCTAAAGACTCGACACTACGCTGGCAGTGGGTTTAACCACAGACCGCAAGCGGCACTAGCTGTGCGTAACGGTCCCCAGGTAGATGTCGACAAGAAGGCTGACGAGGTGAAACCCCATCTGAACTCCTACTGAGTCTGAATGTGACAGTCTCCGTACAGTCCGGTCTGTTCGTCTAATACATCGCATGTCGGGCCTAGGGGGCGGTAAAACGTCAGTCCCCTAATAGCGGTACAAGTCGTGTCGGAGTGAAGCCCAAAACACCCTGAGATAACACTGGAACCTACCAGTATATCTCGCTTGCCCTGGCCAGGGACTACTCGTGAAATGGCTCTCCTAGACACAGCGTGATGTCAACCCCTAATACCGGGAGAGACGAATCCTGTCTAACCGTCACTGCCTCCAAATGCTTCGGGACTGCACCCAACTACCACCTGTTTGCACGACTCCTTTGAGCCGTGGTAGGGTAGTGATCAAAGTGCAGTGGGAACACACTTGAGGCGAAGTGCCAGTGTCAAGTCAGCGGACTAAGCTGTACTCATGTCACCTAGGAACTGATAACTGACGATAGGTATAATACCAACCTGTCAGTTCCCGACGAGTCCTGTCCAGTGTACTCGTAACCCAACGAGCACCCGTATACTATCCCCAGTACGACGTACTGATGGCTGTGGGACAGACCATCTCCCACACTGGGATGAGAAGCGCATACGCTAGTCTACTCCGGAGTATCGATGCCCTGTCTCGATAGTCCTGGGACTAGGGACCTGTATAAGGATGTGCTTATAGATTACCCAGCCCCCACTAGTGTGACTGCCATCACAACGCTGGTAATCAAGCAAAGATCCTAAGGGCTCCACTAATGCGTATAAGTGATATACTAAAATAAGCTTAAGTACACATTGAAGTAGAAACAAACCAAGTAGCATACTACTATATTGAGCAAGATTGTTTATACAAGGTGAATATCCCAAGCTTCCATTAAGTAATATACAAGCCAGTATGATGCAGTAATGGCCTCTAGGGCATATACACTAACACACCCGACTTCTCCCCGTAGATATAAGTCTACTCACCTGGTCCTCGCTCGCCGGTGCCGACGTCGCCACGCGCTTTCTTGTCGTCTCGAAGTCCACATGGGGTACCTACATATCATAACGCACCGTATCACATTAAAACCAAATTCGAAATCGAAACGGCATACGAAAATCAAATCGTCACGCGTATCACGCATAGGTCAAAACCTATCGCCTACGCATGCAAGAATAGCAAAACCAACCCTCGATGTCGATGTACAAACGTCAAAACATCGAGAAAAACCCAAACACTCTCATTTGCGCACTCACGAACACTAATTATAATATAAAATAGGTTAAAATTCACAAACCCCCCAAATTCACCTTAAAAGTCATTTTTTCGAAAATCTAACAAGCAAAAATTACCCGTTTTTGTACAAAACTCGACGTTTAAACAAATCTAGCGGCCATAATACTTATTAAATATCTTAAATAAGTCATAAAAACAATTTCCATAATTTAATCCCAATAAATTTCATTAACCCCAAAATTCTAGTTTACAATATACCCAAATTTTAACAATTTTATAGAAAAAAGGCACAAACAACAATTTTGCTTGGATTTTCATGAACTAAAAGCATTAAACCACTCAATATAATATTTATAATGACATGCAACCTTAATTAGAATTTTATCTCACCAAAATATAATTATTTTAAAAACCTAGTTTACAATTTATATAATTATCACAATTTAAATCAACAAAAATGCAAACTAGCAACTTAATTTGATTTAGCATAACCTTGATATGGCAAATATATCCCACAACCATAGTCTCACAACACAAAACCCTAACTAGATTTTTCACAAACCCTAATCTAAACCTTCTCTTGCAAACCCACATCTTTCAATTAAACCATAAATTAGCACCTAATAAGCTTCATTAAGGAATTAAACCAACAATTGAACAATGGGTCAAAAGTTATACCTCACAACCATGAATCAAACTTGAAATCTAGACCTCCAATTTAAAATCCTTGCACCAAGATCCATGCTAAAGAAGATGAGGGAAAATGGGTAGGAATCGGATTTGGATTTTAGCTTGATTTTTGATGGAATTTGGACATTTTTTTGAGGGAAAATGAGGTGGGGTTTTGGGGGAAATTTCTGGACAGCAAGAAGGGGAGGGCTCAGCTGCAGGTGGGGAAAAGAGGAGAGAGAGGGAGGTGGTGAAAATGATATCTAGTCAACCTAGTCAAAGTCCACTCTCATTTCTACATTTCCTTTTCTTTCCTTTTCTTTTCTTTTGCAACACAAGTAGGGAAAAGATTGAGGGAGGGGCTGCTGAATTCAGCCAAGAGAAAAAATAAATGGCTGTGTGTGAGTGTGGGTATGGGTGTGGGGTGATGGAAAATGATAAGTACTATACCCCAAACATCCATTTACACTAAATTCACTATTTAAGCCTTTTTTTCTTCGATATTTACTAACACCGTTTAACAACTTCATTTCGATTCAAAAACTACATGTTAAAATTTTGCTTAATGTGTTATGATGCACAAAATTTGTTTCAACTCATTCCAGTTTGTAATTTTCCCTAATTTAATATATTAGTAACGGCTTAAAATAATATTAAAATAATTAATTTCGGAAAAAATTTCAGAAAATTTGAAATTTCACCGGTGGCTCAATAAACATAAAATACTAGCAATTACATAGCTAGAATATTTATATTTAATTTTATAATAAAGATATTTGTATTTTGACTTTTTACAGAAACCCCCTTATTTTACCGATTTTCCGAAATTTCACCAAAGCGATTTTCAAAACGTTACAAGTATGGTTCCCCTCTGCAAGATGATCGATGGATTTTGCCGATTGAGCCTGGAGGCGGGCGAGTACCTACCGGTGACAGTACCAATGACTCGGCGGGGATCATAGGGATACCGTTGGGAGTCATGTACGTATGGATACGTCGAGAGGCGAGGGTCAGAGCTAGGAACTCGAGCTTTCGGGATAGCGTATGATACCTACCTATCAGGATGTTAGTCTGGGAGACGACATATAATAGACCAGTATTTCTGTGTCGATGCTTGGCACATTGTTTCATGATATTTCATTTAACAACTTTGTATATATAACAGGGGATTTAGCCGTTGTTATATATACCCTTACACCAATATTAGTGGAGTGGGACGCTAGTATATGTGTATTGACCCCATCATATTTATTTATGGAAATATACATCTAGGATGCTAGAATTTTACTTGAGATTCGACTTGGGATATAGGTGATTCATTGAGATTGGATATGGGATATATGAATGAGATTGATGATTTGTACATTCGAGATATAGGAGATCTATTCGAGATTGTACATTGAGGAGATATGAGACTTATATGATATGAGAGCCCAACTTGGGGGCTGATTTAAGGAATTGTGAATTTGAGTGTCTTGATGAATTGTGATCCTACCATGATGTCAGGTTTCCGTGGAAATGACATATTTCACTCCATACCTCACACTTATTTATTTATGCATTGTTCATGTATTAGTAGTACCTGTTAGTATACCATTCATGATTGCTGCATATCTACATTCTCATATCCCTATTGCATGATTATTGCATACTATTGTCATATCACTATTGCTTCATACATTGGTTGTACCTGCTAGTGTACTTTCCATTATTCTGCATTGATATGACCTGTTATTACTGCTAATTGCATATCTTAGATTCATGCTGTACGTACATACCTGCATATGTTATCTACTATTCACGAGTTGGCAACTCACCCCCGTTGTGCCACAGTTGTTTTGCAGGGTGTTTCTCCAGAGTAGTCGAGGCAGGCTATTCACCTATCATCTTTTGCTACAGATACCGCATCGGCTCACAGTGTGCTATTTTGCTTAGGTGGGTTTTGGTGGTTATCTGTATTTTGTATTGTACATTCGTTGTATCTTGTACTCTCCATCTACTATTATGTTGTTGACTTAGAGACTTGGTGAGGACGATATTGTATATTATTTGTGGATTTGTTGTCTTTTACACAGCTTTATCTCTATTGTCTTTATTTCTTCGATACGGCGTCGTATATTTGTTGTGGTTGATGTTTTCCGCCGTTGGGCGTGTATTTGCTCCCGTTTGGGGATGTTTCATTTATATTTATGTTGTACCCATTTTGGGGCTAGTTTTTACAAAGGGGGTGCTGCCAAAATTTTAAGGAAAGAAGTTGGACTTTTAAAGAATTTGGGTTGTGATTTCAAATGTTTCAAAACTGCTATTATCTTTTCGTATCTTTTTAATGGTTTAGATTTCTGGGTTTTGGCTTTCTTTTACTGCGTTACGTCTTTAGGCGTTGCGTAGTATTAGGGCTGTCACGTGCCAATTTCGGGTCGTGACAAAGTTGGTATCAGAGCGCTTGGTTTTACCTTTCGGAGTGTAGGATGACCTTAGTATGATGGAGTAGGTAGCTTAAGCAAAGTAACATAGTGTGTGTATGTCTGCAGCATACCCACGATGCGGTACTTCGCCTTAAGTGACCTAAGTACAAATTGCTTGAAATTCCTTCCTTGATGATTCATATCCTCACGATTCGATTTCCTTATTCTTATCGAATCTTATCTCTATTTATAGCCTTGCCACCGATGACTATGGGGACTCAGAGTGATGCAGCGAGGGCCGAGGTCAGAGTTGGCTCGGGTGAGACGAGTACTGACCAGGATGGCATGCTAGTTACACAGGTGTAGACGGATCAGCCTATAACATATAGTATCGATAGGCTTGTGGCAGAGATGCAGGACTTCCGCCAGACTATGAGTTCATTGGTTGATGTCGTTCGAGCGCTACGACAGGAGGTTGTCACCCCTGTTACTCAGTTGTCATTTGCGATCAGCATGCAGCAGTCCGTCACCTACATAGCACCTGTGGTTGCAGCTCCAGTTGACGAGGCACATATTCCAGAGACTCTGGGAGTTCCAGAACAGTGGAGGACTCGTACCAGTGTACCATCCCAGAGACAGAGGTTTAGTCATCGAGACAGTTTTCGTGCCCGTCGCGGGAGAGGCTTATGACGAGGACAGTCGTTCAGCTCTCATTCCCAGGAGGGTCAGCAGTCAGCGCGTGGATGTTTTCGATGCGGAAGCCTTCAGCACTTCGTCAGGGATTGTTCCTTAGCACCTCGTCAGGATCGTATTCAGAGAGGTCGTAGACGAGGAAGGTTCGCTCAGAGGAGTCGGTCTACCAGAGGAGTTCAGCCAGTTACGGGTAGAGGGCAGACACAGGAGTTTGCTTCTACTTATCGGGACGCGCAGACGTCCAATGCAGAGTTTTTAGGTATCCTTAATTTATATGTTCTTTTGGTGTATTTGTTTGTTTTTCACTTGTACCGTGTTGGGTAGATTAGCCGTTTGTTTGTTTTAACTTCTGTCAGCGATTCTTTTGTTGCGCAACACGTATTTCAGTTGTGTGCCAATCGGATAGGAGATAGAGATTCGTCCGTCGTTTTGATCATTCTAGAGATGTTGGATTTGACGTTCTCCTGGGCACGGACTGGTTAGCTGCGTGCTAGGCGTCTGTGGACTACCGTGAGAAAACAGTTAGGTCTTGTTTTTCCCGGCGAGTCAATTCTTGTTGTGCGGGTGGATAGTTGTGCCGCCTCTCACAGCTTGAATTCAGCCTTTTTCGCTAGTCGGCTATTGAGGAGATGTCATGGATTCTTGGCGTTCATTCATGATACCGGAGCTACAGTGGGATTGTTGGACCAGGTTCCTTTCGTGCGAGAGTTTTCCGACGTTGTTCCAGATGAGCCGGCGAAGCTTAGGGAGCTTAAGGATCAGCTGCAGAGTTGTTTGTTGGGGAGTTTTGTGCGTCTGAGTGTTTCGCTTTTGGAGGCTCCTATTTCTGTTCGTCAAGGAGAAAGACGGCAGTTGCAGGTTGTGTATCGACGGATCGTTAATTGAACCGGCTTACGGTGCGGATAGGTATCCTTTACCTTGCATTGACGATTTCTTCGATCAGCTCCACAGTGCGAGACATTTTCTAAGTTTGTTTGAGATCAGGTCATCATTGTTGCGGGTTCGGAGTGATGGCATTCCGAAGACTACCTTATGCGTGCTACGGGCTTTGTGTGTTTTGGTGAGTCATTGGATTCACTGATGCCCTAGCAGCATTCGTAGATATGATGAACCAGATTTCTTCAGGCCGTTCCTCAACCAGTTATTGTTGTGTTATTTACGACATTCTGGTCTATTTAATGTGTCTTGAGGGACAGGAGTAGCACTTGAGGATTTGTTATGCAGATACTGGGAGAGCACCAGCAGTTTGCTAAATTCTCGGAGTGTTTCTTCTGGCTTGTTTTGTGTTGACTCCTAGGTCTTGTAGTCACGAGAGACGGTTTCGTATGGTTCCGAGGAAGATCGTGGCCGTACAGCTTAGGCCCAGACTTGTGAGCAGGACGGAGGTCCGCAGATTTTTGGGCTTAGCAGGTTTTTACCGCCGTTTCGTGCAGGATTGCTATAGTAGTGCTGCACCGTCGACTGAATGGACCGGAAGGGAGGTTTCTTTTCTTTGGACTGAGGCATGCGTGCGGAGTTTTCGGCAGTTGAAGATTCGGTTAACAACTGCATCAGTTCTTTCTTTGCTTTTGGTTCGGGCGACCTTGTTGTTTAACTGTAATGTTTCTTGAGTGGGCTCGAGTGTGTACTGAGGTGACACTATAGAGCTATCGCTTTTGCTTCCCTACATTTGGAGGATGTACGAGAAGGATATTCCACTCATGATCTAGAGATGGCCGTGGTAGTTTTGCGTTGGGAAATTGGAGACACTTTTTGTTCGAGAGTCGTGTCAGATTCTCACGGATCACCAGAGCTTAATGTACATCTTCCTGCAGCGGATTTTGATTGTTGTGATAGTCTTCTGCAGATTTACAGTTCTTGTGCGATCGTTGAGTACAGCTTAAGTTTGTCTATACGGAGGGGACAACTTGCTCATGTCTGCGCCCGACCACTTTTCTTTAATCGCTTTCGCGAGACACTGCCCGCCGATGCTCGTTCGTCAGTGATAATTGAGCATACTCGGCTGGGTAATGATTCGGAGTCCTTGATTTGTGACAAGGGTGTGCTAAGTTAGGGACGCGTTTGTGTACCTGATGTTATCGGGTAGAGACATGAAATCCTAGAACAGGCACATCAGTCAACTCTCAGTATTCATTCAAGTTCCACCAACATTGACGTGACTTGTGAGATAGTTACGGGTGGGCAGGGATGTAAAGAGAAGCTTTGGGTTTCGTTTCAAGGTGTCTATCTTTTGTGTGTTTGGGTTGAGCATCTGAGACCGGCTGGAGAGTTGCAACCTTTAACCGTTCCGAAGTAGGAGTGGGAGAAGATCTCCATGAATTTCGTTATGGTGTCTACCCAGGGTTAGTCAGGGTGTGACTCCATTCGGATTCTTGTCGTCCGCTTATACTCAGTTTGCTCAGTTGTTCTTTGTTAAGTTTGTGCATATGTGTTTTTTTTTGTTGTCGGCAGTTGGGGATCATCACTCGCCATTGTTAGGGTTCTCCTTTGATAGCTGTTAACAGGAGACACTCCAATTGGCAACCTTTAGGTTTAGGGGTTAGATCGTGTCGATCACTAGTCTGTTGTTTTTCTGACTCTGCGTAAGTAGGATTTTGGAACCCAGCTAGTCTAGAGACTTCGGAGATGATCCGGTTGTTTCAGGTCAGGATGAGAGTAGCCCAGTGCGGATAAAGGTCTCATGCCGACTATGTTGGTCATAGACTTAAGTGCGCAGAGGTAAATCATGTATTCCTGTGGACTTTTCCGATAAATGACGTGTTCAGTTTTGGGAAGCTTATCCCGGGATTGTAGGTCCTTTCGAGATCCTATAAGCGAGTAAGTTTCGTTGCCTTTAAATTTGGCACTTCCGCCCTGATTATTGAGTTTTCACCCCGTATTCCTTTTGATGATACTTTACAATTACCTTCATGACCTTTCTGACATGATTTGGCTTGGACGCGATGGTTTCGCTCACCGGCAGCCATTTGTGTTAATGGCTCGGCAGGTGGAGAAACGTCGGTCAAGGGTCTTGCCATCTGTAAAGGGTTTTTCTTGGACGTAGCCGTATGGTGAGGTAATCACTTGGGAGGCTGCGAGCGAGATTTGAGAGTTGTAATATTCTCTTTGAAGGTACGCGTAGCAGTATATTTTTAAATTCGGGGACGAATTTCTTTTAAGGGGGGGGGAGATTGTAACACCTTAGAATGTGTTTTGTGAATAATTATATTTTAATATATAGTTTTTAATAAAAAGTTTACCAAATTGATTTTCAATTATTTTATCCTATTTAATGAATATTTTATTAGATTTTTCCTAGCCTTGCACACACTTGTGCATGATAACTAGGGTGTTAAAGTGGGGTTAAACCATGATTAGCAATCATGGTGGATTATCCCATTTACCTTAATCTAGTTTTATAATTTGTTTAAGTATTTTGGGTTTTAAGTTGCATGGTTGTTCTTTTATAAAAAAAATGAAAAATGAAAAATGAATTTAAAAGGATTTTTAAATTGGTTTGAATTGTTGACTTTGAGAGAGTGAGGGCATGGTGCTACATGGAGTGAGCCATGCCTCATTTAATGAGGAGAAAGAATGAGAGGGGAGGGTTTTTTGAGTGTTCTCTCATTTCTCACTCATTCTCCCACACTCTCACACACTCACACCAACAACAGCACCATCAGCAGCCCAGCTGCAGTCGCAAAAAGCATCAGCAACAGCAACAACAACAAGAGAAGCAGCATCAGCACCAGAAGCAAGCAGCATCAGCATCAGCAGACAGCAGCAACAGCAGCTTCTGCAACAGCAACAGCAGGAGCCCAGCAGCAATAGCAAGCTCTCATCTCCTTCATTCACTTCTTCTCCTGCTTCTTAGGGTACCATAGGGTATAATTCCTAAACACATTTCCCCTTTTCACTAGCTTGTATGTAAAATTAGTTTCGGTTTGCGATTTAAGTGAGTTTTATGCTAAATTATGGTGATTAATGTGGAATGTTGTCCAACTGATGATTGTGTTAGTGAACCCAGACTATTTTGGTGTTATTAAGGTCACTTTAACTGTGTTTAACCCAGGTTTCACTAAAATACCATAGGGTTTCCATTTGTGTGCAAATTGGTGTTTTCAAGCGATATTGGGGATGTCTGTGATCTGCTTTTGACCCGGACCCTTCAAGATAAAATTGAGAAAACTGGAGCATGCTTACTAGGTATAGACCACACCACCAGAACACGACCCACCCATTCCCTACCCAGGCCGCCAATTAATGCAATCTGGCCGCAAATTGCGGCCAGGAAGGGGAACTAGGTGTAGGGGTTTTGTATGGGGTAGTCTGATGTGTTCTATAGTGTTTTGGCATGTGTAGTTTTGTAAGATTTGACCTGTAGAAAAATCTGGGACAAAATATCTTATTTCTAGTTCGTTGTGTTTGCGCGATATGCGCGATGCGTGAGTGGGTTTTGTGTCGCGGCGTGTCGCGGCGTGTCGCGGTAGTTTTAGATGCGTATACACACGTTTCAGCTAATCGTGCACACGCACGTTTAGTTCGCGACGCGAGTTTCTCTTTTAGTGTCGATATCGTGTTTTGCGAGATATTTGGCTTATATATTATTTCCTTGTCTAATTCTCAGGTTTGCAGGCGGGGACTACGGACACTGCTACAGAGGAGAACAAGTGGTAGGATTCACCTAGCTTGGAGCGTAGGTGAGTAGATTTAACATTTACAGGGGAATCGCCCGCATGGCGTTATGCGTCTGGGCTAGGATTCTATTACTTGTCGCATATTCTACGTCATTGTTAGAAATGCGCCTTTACCCTATTTACTTAGATATAGTTGTACTGTGACTAGTAGCCGTAGGACACTACACATATTATTGACGGTTCATGTTGCACGAGCATGGGTTATATGCTACACAAACACCGTCAATAATTGCCATGTCACACACAAACCATTATAGATATTATATTATTTATCACATATGACATTTACCATACTTGTATACCTATAGAGTATCGTACCATTAGTGATACTCACTTTACGATACAGCTACAGGTATACCTTGCTCATCTTTTACTTATACCCAGGGGGTATACTACATCTTTTACTTATACCCAGGAGGGGTATACTACATCCTTTACTTATAGCTAGACACCTATACTTAGCTATAACTTATTGATCTCGATACATTTGGTTTCAGCTACATATTTTCCTTTATATGCTTGCGTTTCAGATATATCGCACATATTTTTATTCATGGATTTGCGCATTGATATTTGGATTTTACATGATGTTTTCTGGATTTTGGAACCGCGGGAGTTCATGAAATTATGCATCAATTGAAAAACCCGGTTTCCTTGATATGTTATTTGCGCATCCACCATGAGATTTATCGGTTCTGATTATATACCCCATACGAGGAGTGGGTGCCGTATGAGGGTACATGGTGGGGCCCGGTATGGTTCCCCTCGGCAAGATGATCGATGGATTTTGCCGATTGAGCCTGAAGGAGGGCGAGTACCTACCGGTGATAGTACCGATGACTCGGCGGGGATCATTGGGATACCGTTGAGAGTCATGTACGTATGGATACGTCGATAGGCGAGGGTCAGAGCTAGGCACTCAAGCTTTCGGGATAGCGTATGATACGTACCTATCAGGATGTTAGTCTGGGAGACGACATCTGATAGACCAATATTTCTGTGTCGATGCTTGTCACATTGTTTCATGATATTTCATTTAACACCTTTGTATATATAACAGGGGATTTAGCTGTTGTTATATATACCATTACACCAATATTAGTGGAGTGGGACGCTAATATATGTGTATTGACCCCATCATATTTATTTCTGCAAATATACATCTAGGATGCTAGAATTTTACTTGAGATTCGACTTGGGATATAGGTGATTCAGTGAGATTGGATATGGGATATATGAATGAGATTGCTGATTTGTACATTCGGGATATAGGAGATCTATTCAAGATTGTACATTGAGGAGATATGAGACTTATATGATATGAGAGCCCAACTTGGGGGCTGATTTGAGGAATTGTGAATTTGAGTGTCTTGATGGATTGTGATCCTACCATGATGTCAGGTTTCCGTGGAAATGACATATTTCACTCCAGACCTCACACTTATTTATTTATGCACTGTTCATGTATTAGTAGTACCTGTTAGTGTACCCTTCAGATTGCTGCATATCTACATTCTCATATCCCCATTGCATGATTATTGCATACTATTGTCATATCACTATTGCTTCATACATTGGTTGTACCTGCTAGTGTACTTTCCATTATTCTGCATTGATATGACCTGTTATTACTGCTAATTGCATATCTTAGATTCATGCTGTACGTACATACCTGCGATTACCTGCATATGTTATCTACTATTCACGAGTTGGCAACTCACCCCCGTTGTGCCACAGTTGTTTTGCAGGGTGTTTCTCCAGAGTAGTCGAGGCAGGCTATTCACCTATCAACTTTTGCTACAGATACCGCATCAGCTCACAGTGTGCTATGTTGCTTAGGTGGGTTTTGGTGGTTATCTGTATTTTGTATTGTACATTCATTGTATCTTGTACTCTCCATCTACTATTATGTTGTTGATTTAGAGACTTGGTGAGGACGATATTGTATATTATTTGTGGATTTGTTGTCTTTTACACAGCTTTATCTCTATTGTCTTTATTTCTTCGCTACGGCGTCGTATATTTGTTGTGGTTGATGTTTTCCGCCGTTGGGCGTGTATTTGCTCCCGTTTGAGTATGTTTCATTTATATTTATGTTGTACCCATTTTGGGGCTAGTTTTTACAAAGGGGTGCTGCCAAAATTTTAAAGAAAGAAGTTGGACTTTTAAAGAATTTGGGTTGTGATTTCAAATGTTTCAAAACTGCTATTATCTTTTCTTGTCCTTTTAATGGTTTAGATTTCTGGGTTTTGGCTTTCTTTTACTGCGTTACGTGTTTAGGCGTTGCGTAGTATTAGGGCCGTCACGTTCCAATTTCGGGTCATGACACTTTCGTATTTGCTCAGTATGCCCAGATTTACATCGACGAGATAGTACGACTGCATGGAGTCCCGATGTGTATCGTGTCCGACCGAGGCACCCAGTTTACCAGCCGACTATGGCAGAGGCTTCAGGAGGCTTTGGGCACGCTCTTGAGTTTCAGCACAACATTTCATCCGCAGACCGACGGCCAGTCAGAGCGGACTATTCAGACTCTCGAGGTTTTGCTCTGAGCGTGAGTTTTAGACTTTGGTGGTAGCTGGGATCATCATTTACCCTTGGTGGAGTTCTCCTACAACAATAGTTTCCATGATACTATTCAGATGGAACCTTTCGAGGCCTTGTATGGGAGGAGATGTAGATCACCAGTATGTTGGACAGAGTTCAGCGAGAGCAGTATTTTGGGGCCACAGATCGTATAGTAGACGACCGAGAAGATACAGCTGATTCGAGATATGATGAGGATAGCTCAGAGCAGGCAGAAATCGTATGCTGACAGACGCCGCCGCAGATTAGATTTCGCAGTTGGCGATCACGTTTTTCTGAAGGTCTCTCCGATGAAGGGAGTGATGAGGTTTGGACGGAAGGGGAAGCTTAGCCCCAGATTCATAGGTCCCTTCGAGATCCTCGAGCGTGTGGGCACAGTAGCATATCGTTTGGCTCTTCCACCCGACTTCCCAGATGTTCACCCCGTATTCCACATTTTGATGCTTCGCGGATACCTACATGACCCTTCGCACATGATTCAGCATCAGACCATTCTGCTCGAGCGCGATCTTTCGTTCACCGAGTAGCTAGTCGTGATATTGGACCGGCAGGTGAAGAAACTTCGATCGAAGGTCTTACCATCAGTGAAAGTGCTTTGGCGCAGCCCAAATGGTGAAGAGATCACTTGGGAGGCCGAGGGCGAGATGTGGAAGAAGTCCCCTCATCTCTTTGAAGGTATGCGTAGCTTTATATTTTAAATTCGGGGACGAATTTCTTTAAGGGGGAAGATTGTAACACCTTAGGATGTGATTAGTGGCTAATTATATTCTAAAGTATGGTTTTTAATAAAGAGTTTACCAAAATGACTTCCAAATATTTTATAAAAATTAATTAATATTTTATTAGAATTTATTTAGCCTTGTACACACATGTGCATGTAAACTAGGGTTAATTTGGGGTTAAACCATGTTTAGCAACCATGGTGGAGTAACCCATTTTCCTTATGTGTATTTGGTTTTTAATTAAGTATTTTGGGTTTTAATTAAGTGTGTATTTCTTTTTTTTTAAATGGAAAATGAATTATGTAGGGGTGTTGACTTGGAGAGAGAGAGGGAGAGAGTGCATCATGGCATGAGCCCATGCTTGCATTAAATGAAGAGAGAGAGGGGGGGGGGTTGACTAGCATGGCTCCCATTCTTTTCTTTTGTTAACTCTCATTTTCTTACAACTCTCTCACTCACACACACACACAAACACAACAACAGCAGCAGCAGGAGTCACAGCAGTAGCAGAAGAAGCAGCTCCAGCAGCATCAGCAGCATCGACAGCATCAGCACAGCAGCAGTAGCAGGCAGCAACAGCTCCTTCCCTTCTTCTCCTCCTCCCTCTTCCTGCATCGTAGGGTTAAGTGAGGTATAAGTTCTGAACTCCATTCCTTTTTGGTAAACTTATGTGTAGAATTAGCATCGGTTAGTGTTAAAAGTGAGATTTAGTGCTAAAAATAGGGTTTAGTGTGGACTTTTGGCCAAGTGATGTTTTTGATGGTTAGCCTAACCTAATTAGGTGTTATTAGGGCCACATAAACTAAGTTTAACCCCAGATATCACTAAAATACCGTAGGGTTTCTTATTGGTGTAAAATTAACGTTTTAAAGCAAAACTTGGCCTTTCTGTGATCTGCTATAGACCCGGTGGTTTCAGATAAAATCTGAGTTAACTATAGCATACTTTTTAGACCTTGATCACACCACCAGAGAACGAGACCCCCAACCCACCTTATGGCCGCCGAAATAATCGTTCTGGCCGCAATTTGCAGCCAGATAGGGGACTTAGGGGTTAGGGTTTTGGCTAGGGTAGGCTGCTGTGTAGTTGTGTAGTTTGGTATGTGCAACTTTTCAAGTTTTCACCTGAGTAAGAATCTGGAACGTAATATCGTTTTTCCAATACGTTTTGTTTGCGCGACACGTGTGATACGTGAGTGGGTTCTATGTTCCAGCGTATCGCGACGTGTCGGGGTAATTTTAGACGCGTATACACACGTTTCAGCGTATCGGACACACGCGCGTTTAGTTTGCGACGCGAGTTTCTCGTTTGATTTCGATATCGCGATTTTGTAGGATTTTACTTATGTGAATTCTTTGTATAAATTCCAGGTTCGCAGGCAGGTACGTCGGACGCCGCAAAGAAATGGAAGCAAGTGGTCGGCTACACTTAGCACGCGACCAGGTGAGTAGATTTAACATCTTCGGGGAAATCGCCCGTATGGCGTTAAGCGTCAGGGCGTGATAGGATATTTAGTCGTAGATGTTTATATGTACTATTATAGCATACCTTCCTGGTCGCATATTCGCATATTATTAGATATATCACTACTTGCGCACATGCACACTGTATATCACATTAGTGCATACCTTCATTGATATATCACTACCTGCGCACATGCACACTGTATATTCACATTAGTGCATACCTTCATTGATATATCACTACTTGCGCAAATGCACACTGTATACTCATATTAGTGCAAACATACCTTGATATATCTATACTTGTGCACATATACATCACATATCCATATTAGTGCACATGTACATTGCTACAATCAGATTGCGTATATATCCATTTGCACATCCATACCTATATACATACATATGTTACATACATGGATGATATTGACATGATTTAAAAATCAAGGGACCGCATGAGATATTTTCAAACTGGATCTTTTTAAAAGAGCGGTTTTCCCTTTCTTTTACTCTTAGTATCGTACGACGCATTGCATGGATTTATGCATTGAGTTTGGATTTATGTGATTTCTGGATTTGGGAACCGGGGTATTATTTTAAGAAAATACGCACTGTTTTAAAAACCCGGTTTTCCTTGATATGATATTTCAGTGCGTCCACCATGCGTTTTCTCGGTTCTGAGACGTGTGACATGTGAACCCGAATCGAGGAGCTGGACGAGGCCGATTGCGGGTACATGGTGGACCCGGTATGGTACCCCGGGGCGAGAACGGATCGCTGTGCATTAGACGGTGAGCCTGGCAGAGGGACTACTACCTACTAGTGATTGGTTGGACCTGGCGGTTATCCGGAGGATACTGACCAGAGTCGATAGATGGATACGGGACAACACGTATTGCCGGGGCCGAGGGCCGATTCCGCAGACGGAGCCCGTGGGCCGATCCGGACTGACGGAGCCCGATACTTGAGGATTTGCGTGTCGATGCTGGACACGATTATTTTATGATAGTTCGAGTGCCGATATTGGGAACTCACGATTTTACGAGATTTACAGGATTTGAGGGCCGATTAGAATGATGGCGCCTGAGTTTTACTGGGATTTGGTGTATTAATGGACACCGGATATTTTCCACGTTGACATTCCGTATAGATGCTATTTATTCCCATGCTCAGCATTCAGTATTACACATCTCATCCTGTATCTATAGTACCTGATAGAGTACGCTTGCTATGCACGATTATTGCATACCATGCTCATCATATAAAGATGTTATTAGATCGCACTTGTTGCATGATTATTGCTCATCTAGCTCATCATATAGATGTTATCTGTTGGCATAGGTTAGAGTATCGTAGCACGTGCATACTCGCGATTACCTTTATATGTTATCTACTATTCACGAGTTGGCAACTCACCCCCGTTGTGCCACATTGTTTGCAGGTTGCCCCTCGGAGTAGTCGCGGCAGGCTGCTTTCTTGCATCTTTTGATACAGATACGACCGCAGTTGGCGCGTGAGCCCTTTGGCTGATAGGTGGGTTTTTGCGGTATCTGTTTGTTTTCCAGTTGTATAGACTGTTGTATCTAGTACTCTCCATCTACTACTTATGTATTGACTTAGAGACCAGTTGTGAGGACGATGTATATTATTTTATACTCTGGTGTCGTGCTCGTTGTGAGCCGACTTTATTTATGCAGTTTCATATTTCTTGTTGTCTTCGCTTATTTTGCTCATTCTTCGCTACGGTGTCGTATATTTTTATCATTTTGGTGATTGTTTCCGCCGTTGGGGGTGATTGCTCCCGTTTGGAATGCTTTATTCCTATTGTATATCATTTTACTCAGATATTGTCTTGTACACGATTTCGGGGCTAGTTTTTACAAAGGAAATGCTGCTAAAATTTTTAAGATAATAACTTGAACTTTAAAGAATTTTACTAAATTACTTAAGGTTTTCTAAACGTTTTAACAAATGTTTCTATTAAATGTTTTAACACTCAATACTTTTAATGGTTTTGATTTCTGGGTTTCGGCTTACTTAGTCGCATTACGCCTGTAGACGTTACGTGGTTAAGTGCCGGTCACGATCCGAACTTTGGGTCGTGACAGATAGTTCCAATATGTTATTACTTTCATATGCTACTTTAATTATTGCATTCCTTGCTTGATATCCGATGTATTCATATATTCATTGTCATTCAATATTATGGATCTTTATGCCGGTAATTCACTGTCATTTTACTCTTGAGATTGGGATTTCAGATTTCCATGAGATTTCTGGATTTGGAGAAACCGCAAAGATTTTATAAACTTATTATCATTTTAAAGATGGAAAATAGCCCGTGACTGGCACTTGAATTGAGTGTGCGGTACCCTGAGATATTGAGGAGGAACCGTCTGCGGGTGCTTGGTGGACCTGGTGCGGTACCCCGAGATATTGAGACTTTGAGGTATTGAGTGTCAAGACCAGAAATAGCCCGTGACTGGCACTTGAATTATATGAAGTCTATAGGACCCCATCTAATTCAAGTAAGCCAAAAGCTCAAAAATCTAAAACCATTTAAAATAATAAATGAAGGAAAAATAGTTTTTAGAAGTGAAGAAAACATGTTTTAAATACAAGGTTTTTTAAATAAGTAAGCCGAATGTGCATCTTTAAATTGTATCTTCTTTTATGAAAATTTCGGCAAAGTTTCCTTTGTAAATACTGGCCCCGAACGGGGTACAACAAGAATAATATTGTAGGGTGTTTTTCGTCACCCCATTGAGATGGGAATACGCGCACGCTTGTCAGGCGTACTACAGATTCTCCCTGCCTAGGGTAGGCCGGGGTTTAATGATTATGGGGATCCGAATCTCCGGCAGCCGCGGAATAAGCTGCCGTTAATTACCCCTCGCCTTTGGGGCGAGGGAACCTCCGATTAACGGGTTAAACTGGTCATGCGAACTAAATGTGCAGTGTACGTGTGTTTTGTTTTGGAGGTGGGTTTAAATATATCGGGAGCCACGCAGAGTTTTTACGGGGTCCCGCTACCCGGATAGCGGGCTGGGGGTCAAGGGGGCGAGCAGCCCCCTTGCGGGGTGCGGGGCAGCACCCCGTTAGAAATTTTTTTCTAACAGGGACAGTGTCGTGGAGTATGTGTATGTGTACATTTGTATACATATGTATATATATACATGTATATATAAATAAAGGGGAAAAAGACATCCAAAGGATGCGTGGGGCCAGCGCCTAGGCGCTTGAGCGCAAGCGCGCCACGTGTCGGCACGTGGGCGCTTTGCGCTCGAGCGCAGAGCGCTGGAGGGCAAGCGCGCCACGTGTCGGCACGTGGGCGCTTTGCGCTCGAGCGCAGAGCGCTGGAGTGCAAGCGCGCCACGTGTCGGCACGAGGGCGCTTTGCGCTCGAGCACAGAGCGCTGGAGCGCAAGTGCGCCATGTGTCGGCATGTGGGCGCTTTGCGCTCGAGCGCAGAACACAGAGCGCAAGCGCGCCACGTGTCGGCATGTGGGCTCTTTGCGCTCGAGCGCAGAGCGCAAACGCGCCACGTGTCGGCATGCGGGCGCTTTGCACTCGAGCGCAGAGCGCTGGAGCGCAATCGCGCCACGTGTCGGCACGTGGGCGTTTTGCGCTCGAGCGCAGTGCGCTGGAGCGCAAGCGCGCCACGTGTCGGCACGTGGGCGCTTTGCGCTCGAGCGCTAGCGCACCAGTGAGGAAAATGGGGGTTTTTAGCCCTGGGAATTCTCTAAAGAGAAAAAAGGGTGGAGTTAAACTCCTAATATGCTTTGGGTTAAGGAAATGGGTCCTTCTTCTTTCTTTGCTGGATGATCTTGGAGATAAAGAGATGTAAGATTTAAAAATCTTTTCTTTTTGAGATCTGATGACAGATCTGAGTTCCCCTCAATGGGTTTTGTGGTGGAAAACTATTTAGTTTTGAAGAAGGAAGAGTAAAACTCTTGATTTAATTCAAAAGAAAGAAAAAGGTTTTGGAGCCTTGAAGGAGGAAGAAAGATCTCAGATCTCAAACTTTTTTTGGAGTGAGAAAAAGTTGTTGGGATATTTCATTATCCTTGCCTTTATAGGCCATACATTTTACACATAGCCCCTTGGGCTTCACAAAATGGCATTTTGCCTATCCCATGGCTCATGTGCCATTTCTTTTTGCACATAAGCCATGGGCTTTACAAAAATTTGGCTTTATGCCTATTTTTCTTACATTTATCCAAAAATAAAATAAAAGAAATACAACAAAATTATTTATTACAAAATTTTTATCTTGGCATGGGGAGGCCGGCCGCTTCATGTTCGGGCTCGACCCGGCCATGGGCCCAATGGATCTGGGCTTGGGCCCACTTGGCTTGGGGTTGACTTGGTCAACCGGGGTGTAAATTTTTACCCCAACAAATATATATATGCAAAGGTAAAAGGCATCCCCAAGCGGGAGCTAGCTCTTCGTCAATCGACGGTCACAACCACGCAAACAATATAATATACAACGCCAAAGAGCGAGGATCAAAACTCAGAAAGAAACTCAAAACAGCATGAAAACCGTAATACTACAACGCGCGACTATAAGGTCGAAATAATACATAACTGATTTCTAAGTCTGAAACAATATACAAGTTTTGGTTGATGGAATTACTAGATACAACTGAATAATACATGTACAATGGTGGTTCTGATGCAACAGAACCCACCTACCCAAGCAAGTCACCCGTAAGGAAAGTAATGTGCCAGAAAAGCCGTGATGAAACCTGTACGGCAGAACCTACAAGAACTGTGGCACAACGGGGGTGAGTTGCCAACTCATGAATAGAAAATATCTACAAGCAGAAATCGAATGCATGACATAATCCTATGTCATACGATCAGATATGTGTATATAAACCTCAAAAAGGTAAGTCTGAAGTATGATAAGGTGGCAATGTAACATCTATACATGTATATAGTGCCAAGTGCTCGTGCCAGTGCCTCAGGTAATAACATATCATAAATTTGAGGTATGATCAATGTCGACTATATCATGAAGTCTAAGAAAAGTGGATATCATCCAACTATGTGATCAATGTCATCAATGTCAATATATGTATGTGGATCCCGTCCACGTGTCACCCAATGACAAAAACCATCATGCATGTAAATATCATAAAGCATATGCATGGAAATATGAGGATGTAAATCAACATGTGTCGCTTGCGACATATCGAATCATGGAACCTGAGCGTCTAGCATCGACACTCGAAAACATCATGAAAACCGTGCCCATCATCGGCACGTAAATCCTCATATATCGGGCTCCGTCTGCGGAATCGGCCCTCGGCCCTGACAGTACGGGTCGTCCCATATCCATCTATCGACTCTGGTCAGTATCCTCCGGATAACCGCCAGGTCCAACAAATCACCGGTAGGTACTCGCCACAATGCCAGGCTCATCGTCTGCTCCACGAAAAACATTTCTTGCCCCGGTGAACCATACCGGGTCCACCATGTACCCGCAATCGGCCTCATCCGCCTCCTCGAATCGGGTTTCACATGTCGCTCTCAGCACCGAGAAAACACATGGTGGTCGCACTGAAATATCATATCAAGGGTACCCGGGTTTTTAAAACAATTACATATTCTCCTTTGAAATACCCACGGTTCCCAAATCCAGAAATATCATGGAAACAACATATCTCAATGCGTATAATCAGAAAGCATGATGTATGCGACATGTAAAAGAAACGTAAGCATATCAGTATGCCATGCAACACGGAATAGTAATATGCACATATTTAGGGAAGACCGCTTCTTTAAAATGAATCAGCTTTAAAAGGTATCTTGCGGTTCCCAAATCTCTAATCAATGCCAGAATCACTTATGTATGTGCAAATACGTATGCATGCACGTATGGGTGTACAATAGGAATACACGGTATATAGGTACACAAGTATGCTATGCAAGGGTCATATCCTGAATGCAACAGTACTACAGTGTAGTGACATGGCAATTATCGATGATGAAGTGTGTGAGCCGGCGAGCAGTGTAAGTGGAACATATGCATCATCGATAATGGTGCTGGTGTCCTAACAGCATGATTGTAATATAGCAACAAACACAAGCAATGCAATGCAAATAGCATGAAAATGTGGAATCGAATAATCAACACAACAATGAAGAATCTACCTCAATAAATATATCATGCAGCTCTGCCATTTGAAATAAGACGAATCGGGGTTTTTGGTAAAATAAGGGCTACGGTGTTTTAAGAAAAGATGTGTCTTTTGAAAATATCCATAGAATCCCTTTGCCTATCCTTGAAATACTCCCGATTCGTTAGTTTTGAAATAGGTATAACATCGGCCTAGTCTAACCTCTACTAGCAAAACTACAGCTCTAACTAGCAAGTCAATCAGGAGGGTATGGAAACCACCTAAATCTGAGTCGATATATATATATATATATATATATATATATATATATATATATATATATATATATAAAAATAATAGTCGGTGTTCCCGTCTCAATAGTGAAAGGTTCCTAGGCACACTATAGAGGTCTCACAAGGCATCAACCATGTCAATTTCCAATTTTATATTTCAAATTTTATGGGTGCCGAGAAACCCTAATACGGATCGTAGACTAGATGTTTAGGCGAAATACGAATCTAGTTAACAATTTAACTAAAGGAGAGAGGCTACAACCTTTGTAGATCCGGTTATCCACTTCCTTGGCTCCACGTAGGCGTCCTCTCGCTGTCCATCTCGAATCCCGAACTCAAACGTCGGCTTCATCGGAGAATTGGGCGGACTAGGTCGTCGGCTTCGTGCCGAAGATGATCTACGTCGAGGCATCACAAGTTCAAGCTCCGACTTCACAAATTTGTGAAACTTGTGAAGAAAACACCCAAAACAACTTGGCAAGTGGTAGAGGGTGAAGAAATAGGAGGTGGGTTCACTTTAGAATTGGATTTCTCACTTTAGAACTGGATTTCTCACTTTAGAACTCAAGTTGCCATTGATGGCATCAAGCTTTCTTGAAGAAGAAGATGATGAAGAAGAAGAAAGAATATGATAAGTCCTTTTAAAATGAAAAAGAAAACAATACTTATCATAAGTGAAGAGAATATACCATGGTTACTTGGATGAGTTAGGGTTAAGCATGAAGACAAGAATGGTTGCATAAGTCAAAGCTTCATGAAGCTTCAACTAGAAACAAAAGAAGCCACCATTCTTATCTAAATCATTTCCAAATAAATAAACAAATAAATAAATGAAAAAGCAAAACCCTAATCATCTCTTAACCATGGTTTAATCCTTTACACTTAACCACATGATCTAGTATCATCAAACATGATACAAATATGTGCACAAAAGTATATCACATATACTTCTTGCACATCAAGTGAGAAAATCCATTTAAAGTGAACCAATACTAGTTAATTCAAAGTAATATATCAAATATATAATTATACATTAAATCATTAAATCAACATTTGATTTAACGATCCGGTCATATCGCATATAACCGACTAGTATCCTATGTATCGGCTCATCGAATCAATCCTTGATTCGATATCTAGGTTATATCGAATATAACCAATCGATACATTCATCGCGAGAATGAAATACGGTATCACATACACGCATTATTCTCGGTCCTGCACATATCTCATATGCGCTCCTATTTCGTTTCGCTTGAGCCAGGAAACCTCTGTGTAGGACTCTAAAGACTCGTCAATACGCCGGCAGCAGATGATGATCATATCAAGCACCCACAAGCCGCAAGCGGTCTGCTAAACGTAATGGCCACCCGGGTATTGAGCGATCAGAAGATCGACGAGCTAGCCCGCTCACACTCTGGTGAATCCAACCAGTAACACTTACCGTACAGTCCGGTCTGTTCGTCTGATATGTCGCATAGCAAGTCTAGGGGTGGTAAACGTCAGACCCCAATAACCGATAAGTCGTGCCGTTGTGAGGCTCATAACGGGTCGAGAAACTACTGGTAACACTTACCAGCAAATCTCTGATCAGCCCTGGCCAGGGACTTCCCTGTTACGGCCAATCGAGCACAGCACAACATCAACCCCCAATACCGGGAGAGACGAAACCCCTCCTATCGCTCATTGCCTCCATGTGACTCGGGACTGTACCCAAAGACCACCGTTTTGCACGTCCTCATGGACGTGATAAGGTGGAGATCAAAGCACAGTGGGAATCACACAAGACTCTATGACGATCTCGGGTCTACAGACTAACCTGTACAAGTGTCACCTGTGAACTGCCATCTGACGTGAGGTATAATACCATCTGGGAGTTCTCGGCGAGTCCGTCCAGTGTACCCAGTCTCCACTGAGCACCCGTATACCATCTCTGATGTCAAACACTAATTGATATGGGATCATCCATCGCCCATCTCATGGGTCGAGAAGCATATACGCTAGTCTACTCTGGTATATCGATGCCCCGTCTCGATACACCTACGACTAGGGACCTTGAAGGATGTACTTATGGACTACCATGTCCCCACTAGTATGATCTGCATCATAGTCCAGGCAGTCAAGTACACATCCTAAGGGCTTTACCAACATGTAACCATAAGACAGTTTAAAGAGACTAGTATACATGTTAAGATAAAGAGTAACCAGATAGCATACTATCATATCGAGCAAGAAAGTCATCTCTATATATGTCCAAGCATCCAATATAATATACAATATCTGTACAATACTGGCCTCTGGGGCATACATACAACTAACAATCTCCCATTTGCACTAGGGCCAGCTGCTGTAGTATCGCATACCGAGCATCCCGAAGAGTCTCTCAAACTGTATCTGGGGAATGGCCTTCGTGAGTGGATCCGCCGTGTTGTTCTTCGTGTCAACCCTCCTGACCTCGATCTCCCGGCGATCAACTATCTTCCGGATCAGGTGATACCGCCTCAGAATATGCCTGGATCGCTGATGGGACCTGGGTTCCTTGGCTAAAGCCACCGCTCCATTGTTATCGCAATACAAAGGTATTGGATGCTCAATGGATGGAACCACTCCAAGTTCAGTAATGAACTTCTTGATCCAGACAGCCTCTTTGGCAGCATCGTTGGCAGCGATGTATTCAGCCTCCATCGTCGAGTCTGCCACGGTTTCCTGCTTGGAACTCTTCCAGCTAACCGCCCCTCCGTAAAGGGTAAAGACAAATCCCGACTGCGACTTAGAGTCGTCCTTATCACTCTGGAAGCTCAAATCGGTAAAGGACTCCACTTGGAGTTCTCCGTTACCATACACCAAGAGCATCTCTTTAGTCCTTCGTAAGTACTTGAGAATGCTCTTCACAGCTGTCCAGTGACTCTCTCCAGGATCAGCTTGATACCTGCTCACTACACTTAGTGAGTATGCTACATCGGGTCTGGTACATAGCATCGCATACATGATAGAGCCTACAGCCGAAGCATAGGGTATCCCTTGCATGCGAGCTCTCTCCAAATCAGTCTTAGGAGACATCTCTTTGGAGAGAGTGACTCCAGAGATTGTGGGCAAGTTCCCACGCTTGGATTCTTCCATACTAAACCTCTTTAGTACGGTGTCAATGTACCTGGATTGGGACAATCCCAATATCCGTTTGGATCTATCTCTATAGATCCTAATCCCCAATATGCAGGAGGCATCACCAAGATCTTTCATTGAGAATCTTTGTGATAAGAAGAGCTTGACCGATTGCAGCATAGGAATATCATTTCCTATCAAGAGTATGTCGTTCACGTACAATACGAGGAAGACAACCTTACTCTCTGCCACCTTCTTGTAGATACAAGGTTCATCTGGGTTTTTGACGAAATCAAACTCTTTGATAACGACGTCAAAGCAGATGTTCCAACTCTGCGATGCTTGCTTTAATCCATAAATGGATTTAAGCAGCTTGCACACCTTCCCGCTGGTCCCACTATCTACGAAGCCCTCTGGCTGAGTCATGTACACGCACTCTTCTAAATCACCATTTAAAAAGGCGGTCTTAACATCCATTTGCCAGATTTCATAATCATGATATGCAGCGATGGAAAGCATGATCCGGATGGATTTAAGCCTAGCCACTGGAGAAAAGGTCTCGTCATAGTCCACACCTGGTCTTTGACGAAAACCCTTTGCTACAAGTCTAGCTTTGAAAGTCTCCACTTTCCCATCTACACCAAGTTTTTTCTTGAAGATCCACTTGCTCCCAATGGGTTTTACCCCTTCAGGAGCAACTTCCAAAGTCCATACTTTGTTGGTGTACATGGATTCCATCTCGGACCGCATAGCATCCAGCCATTTCACTGAGTCCCCACTCGTGATGGCCTGCTCGAAGCTAGTTGGGTCATCATCATTTCCATGATGGAATCCTCGCTCCCACCATCCATGAGAAAACCGTAGTATCTCTCAGGTTGGCGAGGAACCCTACTAGATCGGCGGAGAGGCTGAGGTTCGTCGGAAGCTACTGAATCCTCTGGTTCCACTAAATCTTCAGTTTGAGTTTGTGTAGCCGGAATTTCTTCCAGTTCTACCTTATCGCCACTAATTTCCTTTGCAAGAAATTCCTTTTCCAAAAAGGTGGCATGTCGAGAAACAAACACTTTTTGTTCCTCTGTATGGTAGAAAAGATATCCATGTGAATGTTTGGGATATCCCACAAACTTGCATAGAACTGACCGTACTTCGAGTTTGTCCGGATTTTGCCTTTTGACATAGGCCGGGCAACCCCATATCTTAACTCGTTTAAGACATGGTCTCTTCCCACTCCATATCTCATATGGTGTGGTATGTACAGATTTAGATGGAACTTGATTCAATAGGTATGCTGCTGTTTCCAGCGCATAACCCCAGAAGGAAATAGGTCACTCAGCTGTGCTCATCATAGAGCGCACCATATTTAATAGGGTGCGGTTCCTCCGTTCTGATATACCGTTGTGCTGTGGTGTATATGGAGGAGTCAGCTGAGAGAGAATCCCATTCTCTTTTAGGAAGTCCAGGAATTCATTGCTTAAGTATTCTCCTCCTCGATCAGATCGTAGGATTTTAATACTTTTTCCGGTTTGGTTCTCAACTTCTTGTTTATATTCCGTAAATTTCTCAAAAGCTTCTGATTTGTGTTTCATCAGGAACACATACCCGAACCTAGAGAGATCGTCAGTGAATGTAATGAAGTATGAAGAACCATCCCTGGCATGTGTAGACATGGCACCGCATACATCACTTTGTAGAAGTCCCAAGAGTTCGGTAACTCTTTCTCCGTGTCCCGTAAACGGAGTTTTGGTCATCTTGCCTTTGAGACATGACTGGCAAGTGTCATAAGATGAAAATTCAAACGGATTTAAATATCCATCCTTATGCAACTTAGCCAGTCGTGCCGCATTGATGTGACCCAGTCTACAATGCCACAAGAAGGATTCGTTCAGTTCTGAACTCTTCCTCTTGTGTGTGTTTGTTATGCTCAGAACTGTTGATTGATTTAGAACATAAATGCCATTGCACAACGTGCCTGATCCAACCAACTTTTGGTTACGGAAAATGTTCATAACATTGTCCTGTAATACAAAATTATATCCCTCTTTACTTAATAAATAAACCGATATAATGTTGCATATCAGGTTCGGCATGTAATAGCATTCGTTCAGAACCAATGTATTACCAGTTGGTAATACAAGGTGATATTCCCCGACAGTCTTAGCTGCAACAATTGCACCATTTCCAACTCTAATGTCTTTATCACCTTCTCCAAGTTCTCTACCTTTCCTAAGCCCATGTAACTGATTACATATATGGGATCCTGACCCGGTATCTAATACCCAGGACGTAGAGCAAATGGAGAAACAGTTCTCTGTAACGAACACACCCGAAGAAAATGCATCATCATGTACTTTCTTCATTCGGGTGGCATGGGAATCCTGGTATTCCCCTATATCCTGTTCATTCCTATAACTCTTACAACAAAGAACGGAACCAACGTTCCCCAGCACAGTATAACATGCGGGTTCGGTCAATACATCCATATTATTATCTTCATTAGGGCATGAAATGGTCGCTACCTGGAGAGAGAGAGAGAAGAAAACACTTTAGCGTATGCTCGTGCAAGATCAGATTGGTTATTATCTTATCTAATCAGGATGGCTCCCACTGGTTTTTATCAAATCTTCCTTCAAACCCTAAAAGGAAAGACTAGCCGGGATTAATTACACACTACAAGTTCGCCAATCTTTCAGCCAGGCCAGTGTCGGTACTTTGAGGGAGGTCCCCCGTGCTTTCGCACGAACCTAATTAATGTAAACCTCGTTTTCCCAGAGGCGTAACCTCGTTGACACCTTTCTAGACACCTACTTGATCAGCTAATTGCAATGTGTAAAACTCTCCCAGGAGTAACTCTTACTCGCAGTGGGTATCGGGATCCAACTATCTCATAGAAGGTATGCAATCTCATTGCAAATTTCAACACTTGAAATTCCCGATAATATTTTGCCCCTAGTGTCCTATGACCTTGACAAAGGCCAACAAATCACAGGATGCTAGTCAAGTTCAACCCGTCATTTCTTGATTGAATCAAACCCACCCGCATGACCCTTGACAAAGGCCAACAAGGTCGTACGACTACCCTGAAACAATCTGCATCACATGCATAAGCAGATAAGCACTATTCAGCTACCGCACACTACGCCTTGACAAAGGCCAACAAACGCAGCACGAATACTAAACAGTTCTTATCTGAAATGACGGAGGGCTACGGCAGGTTTTTCTGAAAACCTATTGCGTATTGAACTTGATATCGTTGTAGAATCAAATGAAAGTTTTGAAATGGAGTGATTTTGAGGCTTTTCTAGTTTTGATAAAGGGGTCACTCCTGGTGAAGGGATCGTCGGCCCTTTCCTCGTCGAATGAGGTGCGGGATATATCATATATATCACTGTGCAAAGCAAAAACTCTTAAAAGAAATCAATAACCAAACCGAGTGTGTAGCATCTTCCAGTTATTGCTAAAGGAGTCACTCCCGGTGAAGGGATCTCGGTCCTTTCCCCATCGAATAAGGTGCAGGGTATATCATATATACCGCTATGCAAAGCAAGAAATGTAGCTACCTGTTTTTATTTTGAAATTCGATTCCACAACATCTTAGGTTTCTTATCTTTCATTAATCACATTAATGAAGTCCCATCATTTATGTACCTAAACATCATAGATAAATACGACGTACACTTATGCCATCCGCATTCGCCTCGATGTCCCCTCGTGCACCGTTAGGTTAGGTAACTAACGACAGAGCAGGGCAGGGCTAGCGCGGGTGTAAAACATAAGTAACATCTATATAATATATCATATATACTATATACTGTATCCATCACAGAACATCACATGATCACATCACAGATATCGCAGCAGAAGAAACATATGAAATATTGGATATACTAGGACGTCCGTGTTTTCAATACGAGCCAGTATAAAACACGGATTCCACGGTCGTGATGAATAGCCAATCCCACACCCCTAGACCCCTACGAGAGCGGCAAGCAACCCTACCAATTCTAGTGTTAGGAGACCCGGACTCGACTCCTCGAGTTGGTCTCTCACTGGACCCCAGAACCCGGTTACTTGTGCTCCCCTCCTTGGGTCTATCCTAATGCGGAAAAGTAAATAATATACAAAAGGCGACAACTTCCGCTACCTGGAAGTGCCCCAAATAAAAGAATATTACATAC
The DNA here is from genome assembly GCA_030015575.1 of Agapanthus africanus. Lineage (NCBI taxonomy): Eukaryota > Viridiplantae > Streptophyta > Magnoliopsida > Asparagales > Amaryllidaceae > Agapanthus > Agapanthus africanus. The sequence goes on along the minus strand of CM057339.1, from coordinate 541,791,697 downwards.
AAGTTTTTACATGAATGAAAATGAAAAACACTCATCTCACATAAAAAACCCCGGCTAATCGAACACGACGATCCAATATAACATATCCAGCAATACATAACATCACATGTCATCAACGTAAGTAAGTATGCATACCCCAATTGTCGTTGACGTATAGCAACGAAACCGGCGATATGAACATACTACACTTACGGTCACAGAAAAGAAAGTGTAAAACTACAACAGTTGGAATCCGCATTCTCTTTAGACATCACATGCCTAATCAAATGAAATACTTAGACATCACATGCCTAACAGTTATAAACCCCGCATTTTAGTCTCATTATCGAAAACTCTTTTCAATATCAAGTGAAACTAAACCGCTAGATTTATAACATTCATTCAGTTATCTCATAACTGTTTGTGAATTCCAATTATTGTATCACATTCCAGATAAACAGAAAATGTTAAACTTTCCGATCGAACAGTCGAATACCCAAGTTTTCCCGATACAGCTCAACACATGAAATAAGTCTAACAACATTCAGTTCGTGCCTCAGTACCAACGGTCCAGCCGTAGAAGGGTCAAGCCAACGCCTCACACGTGGCACGCCGTACTGCCCCAAACCCGAAAGTTCAAAGGGCAGTTCAAGACGGTCACAAAATCGAGTTAAGGTTTGTTGTCTTTTAGAGGGTCCATCGCGTTACTTGCACTACTTAGAACGTCGTTAAACTACGGAAAAATCCAACACTTGGAAATTTCCCGACAGGGGAAAAATTGGGTATTTATATCCGGTCGAACTTTTTAACATATTCTAAAAATTATCCGGAAAAACACAAAGACGAAATCTGATACCCGGATCGAAACACCGAATCCCCAAAGTAACCCCAGAAAATTCAACTCTTGAATAATATTTAAAAATTCCCATAAAATCCAGCATCAGAAAAGAGGAATTACTGTGCAAAAAATATTGTGCATTGTGAACAGTAGGCGGCGGAACCGCGGCAGAAGCCATGCTTCTGCCGCGTTTCCGCGGCGGTTTAGACGCATCATGAGCTCGTGTTGCACCATAATTCTTAGATCTTCCTGCTGAATTTTTTAGGCATTTTTAATCTGGAAAAATCCCAGTTTTTAGAAAAAGTCCAGAGAGCACTTGGGTTTTAGGGTTTCGGGTTCGTTCGGGTTTCAAACGTCGCCTAGACTTCGCCTAAGGCTCTAGCTAGGCTCTGATACCAGTGAAAGGTTCCTAGGCACACTATAGAGGTCTCACAAGGCATCAACCATGCCAATTTCAAATTTTATGGGTGCCGAGAAACCCTAATACGGATCGTAGACTAGATGTTTAGGCGAAATACGAATCTAGTTAACAATTTAACTAAAGGAGAGAGGCTACAACCTTTGTAGATCCGGTTATCCACTTCCTTGGCTCCACGTTGGCGTCCTCTCGCTGTCCATCTCGAATCCCGAACTCAAACGTCGGCTTCATCGGAGAATTGGGCGGACTACGTCGTCGGCTTCGTGCCGAAGATGATCTACGTCGAGGCATCACAAGTTCAAGCTCCGACTTCACAAATTTGTGAAACTTGTGAAGAAAACACCCAAAAAAACTTGGCAAGAGGTAGAGGGTGAAGAAATAGGAGGTGGGTTCACTTTAGAATTGGATTTCTCACTTTAGAACTCAAGTTGCCATTGATGGCATCAAGCTTTCTTGAAGAAGAAGATGATGAAGAAGAAGAAAGAATATGATAAGTCCTTTTAAAATGAAAAAGAAAACAATACTTATCATATCCTAACTAAGGTTAAGTGTAGAGAATATACCATGGTTACTTGGATGAGTTAGGGTTAAGCATGAAGACAAGAATGGTTGCATAAGTCAAAGCTTCATGAAGCTTCAACTAGAAACAAAAGAAGCCACCATTCTTATCTAAATCATTTCCAAATAAATAAACAAATAAATAAATGAAAAAGCAAAACCCTAATCATCTCTTAACCATGGTTTAATCCTTTACACTTAACCACATGATCTAGTATCATCAAACAAGATACAAATATGTGCACAAAAGTATATCACATATACTTCTTGCACATCAAGTGAGAAAATCCATTTAAAGTGAACCAATACTAGTTAATGCAAAGTAATATATCAAATATATAATTATACATTAAATCATTAAATCAACATTTGATTTAACGATCCGGTCATATCGCATATAACCGACTAGTATCCTATGTATCGGCTCATCGAATCAATCCTTGATTCGATATCTAGGTTATATCGAATATAACCAATCGATACATTCATCGCGAGAATGAAATACGATATCACATACACGCATTATTCTCGGTCCTGCATATATCTCATATGCGCTCCTATTTCGTTTCGCTTGAGCCAGGAAACCTCTGTGTAGGACTCTAAAGACTCGTCAATACGCCGGCAGCAGATGATGATCATATCAAGCACCCACAAGCCGCAAGCGGTCTGCTAAACGTAACGGCCACCCGGGTATTGAGCGATCAGAAGATCGACGAGCTAGCCCGCTCACACTCCGGTGAATCCAACCAGTAACACTTACCGTACAGTCCGGTCTGTTCGTCTGATATGTCGCATATCAAGTCTAGGGGTGGTAAACGTCAGACCCCAATAACCGATAAGTCGTGCCGATGTGAGGCTCATAACGGGTCTAGAAACTACTGGTAACACTTACCAGCAAATCTCTGATCAGCCCTGACCAGGGACTTCCCTGTTACGGCCAATCGAGCACAGCGCAACATCAACCCCCAATACCGGGAGAGACGAAACCCCTCCTATCGCTCATTGCCTCCATGTGACTCGGGACTGTACCCAAAGACCACCATTTTGCACGCCCTCATGGACGTGGTAAGGTGGAGATCAAAGCACAGTGGGAATCATACAAGACTCTATGACGATCTCGGGTCTACAAACTAACCTGTACAAGTGTCACCTGAGAACTGCCATCTGACGTGAGGTATAATACCATCTGGGAGTTCTCGGCGAGTCCGTCCAGTGTACCCAGTCTCCACTGAGCACCCGTATACCATCTCTGATGTCAAACACCAATGGATATGGGATCATCCATCGCCCATCTCATGGGTCGAGAAGCGTATACGCTAGTCTACTCTGGTATATCGATGCCCCGTCTCGATACACCTACGACTAGGGACCTTGAAGGATGTACTTATGGACTACCATGTCCCCACTAGTATGATCTGCATCATAGTCCAGGCAGTCAAGTACACATCCTAAGGGCTTTACCAACATGTAACCATAAGACAGTTTAAAGAGACTAGTATACATGTTAAGATAAAGAGTAACCAGATAGCATACTATCATATCGAGCAAGAAAGTCATCTCTATATATGTCCAAGCATCCAATATAATATACAATATCTGTACAATACTGGCCTCTAGGGCATACATACAACTAACAAATAGTATCACATACGATACAATATACATCATATAATATCCTCGAGTTATGAGTGCGGATCTATCATCAATAAATAGCTGGTACGTAAATCCGTCGTACGGCATCCCAAATCTGGGTACGGGTCAATATCACGGTCAGCTCATCAATTATCTGGTATCCTTATCATCATCTCTCATGATCTGGGGTACTGATCTAAGTCTAGTACAATCGATACCATCTAAACAAATATAAGCGCGTGTGTAAAACACGAGTCCCAAAGCCCGCTAAAATCTTGTATCGTATCCCAATTACGAATCACATCATATCATATCGCCGACCTCACGGCACCAAGCCCAAAACTCATCAACTCATCTCCAGTATCATACACTATCCTTGTTAGTTATATGTATTCCCTAGAGGCCATTACTGTAGATTGGATGTATATTGTAGTGGATGCTGGGACATATATAGATAGGACTTTCTTGCTCGACATGATAGTACGCTATCTGGTTGCTGTTTATCTTAACGTGTATACTTTCTGTCTCTCTGTTACATGTTGATAAAGCCCTTAGGATGTGTACTCGACTTCCAGGACTGTGATGCAGATCATACTAGTGGGGCCTGGATAGTCCATGAGTACATCCTTGAAATGTTCCTAGTCGAGGGAATATCGAGACAGGGCATCGATATTCCAGAGTAGACTAGCGCATATCTTCTCGACCCATGCATGGGCAATGGATGATCCCATATCCATTGGTGTTTGACATCGAAGATGGTATGCGGGTGCTCAGTGGAGACTGGGTACACTGAACGGACTCGCCGAGAACTCCCAGATGGTATTATACCTCACGTCAGATGGCAGTTCTCTGGTGACACTGGTACAGCTTAGTCTGTTGACCCGAGATCGTCATAGATTCTTGTGTGTCTCCCACTGTGCTTTGATTTCCACCCTACCACGGCTCTACTGAGTTGTGCAAACAGGTGGTTTTTGGGTACAGTCCCGATTCACATGGAGGCAATGAGCGATAGGAGGGGATTCGTCTCTCCCGGTATTGGGGGTTGATGTTGCGCTATGCTCGACTGGCCATAACAGGAAATCCCTGACCAGGGTTGCAGTGATATACTGGTAAGAGTTATCAGTAGTTTCACACATGTCATGGACTTCACGTCGGCATGACTTATCGAGCTATTGGGGTCTGACGTTTACCACCCCTAGGCGAGATATGCGACATATCAGACGAACTGACCGGACTGTACGGTAAGTGTTACTGGTTGGATTCACAGGAGTGTGAGCGGGCTTGCTCGTCGATCTTCTGATCGCTCAATACCCGGGTGGCCGTTACGTTTAGCAGACCGCTTGCGGCTTGTGGATGTTTGATATGATCATCATCCGCTGCCGGCGTATTGACGAGTCTTTAGAGTCCTACACAGAGGTTTCCTGGCTCAAGCGAAACGAAATAGGAGCGCATATGAGATATGTGCGGGACCGAGAATAATGCGTGTATGTGATACCGTATTTCATTCTCGCGATGAATGTGTCGAATGGTTGTATGCGATATAACCTAGTTATCGAATCAAGGATTGATTCGATAAACCGATACATTGGATACTTGTCGGTTATATACGATATGACCGGATCGTTAAATCAAGTGTTGATTTAATGATTTAATGTATAATTATATATTTGATATATTACTTTGCATTAACTAGTATTGGTTCACTTTAAATGGATTTACTCGGTTTGTGCACATTGTATATGTGATATATTTTGTGCACATGATTGTATCATGTTTGATGATACATGCAAGCTAGGGTTAGTGTAAAGAATTAGACCATGGTTAAGTTTATGATTAGGGTTTTCTTTTTTAATTACTTATTCATTTATTTATTCTTTTTGTTTATTTTGGAAAAAGGAAATGATAATGAAAATGGAATGGTGGCTTGATTTGTTTGTAGTTGAAGTTTCTTGAAACTTTGACTAAGTCACCATTCTTGTCTCATCCTTAACCCTAACCATTCAAGTTAACCATGGTCCATTCTCTACAACTAACCAAGGGTTAGTAAATGATAAGTATTGATTTATTTATCATTTACATAACACTTATCATATTCTTTATCATCTTCTTCTTCGTCTTCAACTTAAAGAAAGCTTGCACCATCAATGGCTACTAGCCAAAATGAGTGAGAAATCCAAATCTAAAGTCTACCCACTTCCTATTTCTTCATCCTCTACCTCTTGCCAAGTTGTATAGGGTGTTTCCTTCACAAGTTTTCAAGGCTTGGCGAAGTTGGAGCTTGTTCTTATGATGCCTCGACGTAGATCATCTTCGGCATCGAACCGACGATCAAGCCCGCCCATTCTTCGATGATGCCAATGCTAGAGTCAAGGGTTCGATTTGGACAGCGGAGGGAGATCATTGCGGAGCTTAGGAAGTGGTGGACCGGATCTACAAAGGTTGTAGCCCATTTCCTTTAGCTATATTTCCGTTTACATGCTTGCTTTGCCTATACTTCTAGCCAACGATCCGTTCTAGGTTTTCTCAGCACCGTAATTTTTAGAAATTGGCATGTTTGATCACTTGCAAGACTTCATTAGAGTGCCTAGGAACCCTACAGTGGTATCAGAGCCTAGCTAGAGCCTTAGGCGAAGTCCAGACGGAGTTTGAAGTCCGAACGAACACAAAACACCGACTTTAAAATGCTCTGTGGACATTTCTGTAAAATGTGGATTTTTGAGGATTAAAAATATTCAGAAAAATCAGCAGGAAGATCTAAGGGTTACTGTAAATTTCGATGACCTGATTCCTTAAAGTCACCGCGGATCCGCAGCATGAGCATGCTGATGCGGCGGTTCCGCGGCAAGTTTGTCGTTTTGTGCATCTAATTCTGCACAGTAATTCTTAGTTTTCTGTGCTGATTTTCCTGGGAATTTTTAATATTTTTTCTAGAGTTGTATTTTCTGGGTTTTATTGGGGACTCGGTGTATCGATCGGATTGTCTAATTCTGTCTGTGTGCTTTTCCGGATAATCTTAGAATATGTTAAAAAGTTCGACCGGATATAAATACCCATTTTTTCGCCTGCCGGGAAATTTCCAATTGTTGGACTTTTCCGTAGTTTGACGACGTTCTAAGTAGTGCAAGTAACGTGATGGACCCTCTAGAAGACAACAAACCTTAACTCGATTATGTGACCGTCTTGAACTGCCCTTTGAACCTTCGGGTTTGGGGCAGTACGGCGTGCCACATGTGAGGCGTTGGCTTGACCCTTCTACGGCTGGACCGTTGGTACCGAGGCACGAACTGAATGCTGTTAGACTTATTTCATGTGTTGAGCTGTATCGGGAAAACTTGGGTGTTCGATTGTTCGATCGAAAAGTTTGGCATTTTCTATTTATCCGGAATGTGATACAATACTTGGAATTCGAAAATAGTTATGAGATAACTGAATGAATGTTATAAATCTAGCAGTTTAGTCTCACTTGATCGGTTGCCACGGAATTTTGATGCGATCAAAAGTCCGTTGCAATCACGTAGCGTACGCGGATAGTCGCCGGATAAACTTAATAGACAGCCTCACTCCATAGCCCCGACCAAGTGACTGTAGGAGAACCCCGTCGCCGAAAGCATCCGTTCGGGTGCTCGCGGTAGCGGTGTTCCGCCTTGGTGCACTTTGTCGACGGCGTCGGGGGTGCGGCCGTCTACTGAAGTTTGCGACGAGCATTCGATCAGAATGTCGGGAATCCTGTTGAATTGCCCGACTTGATATTGAAAAGAGTTTTCGATAATGAGACTAAAATGCGGGGTTTATAATTGTTAGGCATACGATGTCTAAAGAATTCATTTTATTAGGCATGTGATGTCTAAAGGAGTTGCGGATTCCAACTGTTGTAGTTTTACACTTTCTTTTCTGTGACCGTAAGTGTAATATGTGATATCGCCGGTTTCGTTGCTATATGTCAACGACAATTGGGATGCGCATATTTACTTACGTTGATGACATGTGATGTTATGTTGTAACATTTCAAAAAAATAAAATATTATTTTTGGGAATTTTCATAATTTTTAATTAATATTTTAATAGTCGGTGTAATTAAATACCGATAAATGGTGAAAATTCCGGAGAAAATTTTAGAAATTCTAAAATAGGGTATTTTGTGGAAGTATGTCATTTTTAAGCTTTTATGGTTACGTATATGTTATTTTGGTGTAAATCGCGATTGACAATCGCTAAGTGGATTTTTGGCTTTTGTGCAAAAATGTGCACATGACATTTTCTACACCTGTTTCTTGTTTTGGTCATGGTAGCCTAGGGTTGGGCCATGTTTAGGTGACCATGGTGGGTTGAACCATTTGATTAGAGCTGGGGTTATGTCGACTGTGTAGGGAGAAGTGAGCCATGGTGGCTTGGTGTCATGTGAGCATTGTTTTGGAGAAAGAGAGAGATGGTTAGGATGTGCCATGATCCATCCCATTTCATTATTCCTTGTGTTCTTTACCCTCCTCTCACACAGCAGCCCCAAATTCTCCAAATTCAGCCCCATAGCAACACATCAGCTGCTACATCAGCCAACATCAGCTGCTACATCAGCCAACATCAGCAGCTGAAACAATAATTCAGCCAACCCTACACCTGCTCCTAACCCCATAGCCCAACGTCTACACAACATACATCAGCAACAGCAGCTGATGTAACAGCTTCAGCCTCCAATGTCAAACATTCAGCTCCCCCTAACTGACCAAACACCCCCCCATCGAGACTTATCAGCCCCCTAGCTGATAACACTCTCCCATCATCTTTTTCAGCCCCCAATGGGTGACTTTTGCTACCAATCAGCAGCACCATCATTGCATCACCTAATTCCTGCCCAACTTCAGCCACAAGGGCAGCAATAGTTGCTACAATACACCACCCCATATCAGCCATAACACTCCCACAACAATAGCCACAATATCATAAGCAACAGCCCAACACTTCTTCTCCTGCAACACATGAGAAAAAAAGAGAGAAAGAAGAGCAAAAGAGAGAGAGAGTTGTAAGCAGCAGCAGCTGCTGAAACAACATCAGCTACAGCAGAAACATCATGTCCTGGAGCAAATGGAGAAGCTCCCCAGCAGCAACAGCCCTTCCACCTTATCTCCTTCCCTTCTCCTTCCTCCTAGGACCCCCTCGAGGTATAATCTCGCAACCCAAACTCTTTTCTTTCCAAGTTATAGTTGTTTAGCTGAAATATCGTGTTACTACGTGAGTTAGTGCTACTTTAGGAAATTTGAGCGAGACTTGACAAAGTATTGGTTTTGAATGTTGGTATAACCTTATTCGGAGCTGTTGATATCAGTTAAGCATAGATCTAACCCAAATTGGATACATTTCAAACATGGAACCTAAAACAGAACAGTTTCATGTCGGTTTGCGAGGATATATGGCGTGCAGGTGAATCTGGAGTGATCCGGGGTCATTACGGGGAATGTAAACAATACTAGAGGCTTAGATAGACCACCAGGAGACCACCCACTGCAGAAGAGAGCCCAAATCTATCTTAGGGCCGGCCTCGCCGGTTTTTAGGGGTATGTGGCCGGCCCCCCTGTAAAGATAGGTGCCCAAATGGCTTCGGTAGGTCATATTTACCCTGTACATCACCCCAGAGTTGTTTAATTGCCTTGTTTTGACCTGAACAGAAATCTGGAACCACTTTTCTGGGTTGCTGCCATGTTTTTCATGATGTTTATAGATTTAAGTTTTGTCATTTGGTGATTCATTTCTGTCGGGTGGCGTTTGGACGTCAACGACAGTGGATTTTGGCAGTGTTTGCACACAAGGTCACAGGTTTTTACCTATGGGCGTAGTGTGCACCATTTTGGTTTCCGATGTGATTTTCATGAGTTTTAGCGTGTGATATCCTTATAGGTACCCCACGTGGCGTCGAGGCGTTGGAGATGCAAATGGCGACATCGGCACCGGCACGCTTAAAGAAAGGTGAGTAGATTTATATCTACGGGGAGAAGTCGGGTGGATGGCGTATAGCACCCACGCAGTCCGAGGTGATGTATACGGATGCGTATACACACCTATAAATATTATATGTTGTTGGGTTTATTATTGATGTTTAAATGGAAATTTGTGGACGTGGATGATTTTGGTTATGGAACCTTAGGGTAGTGGGTGCACTACACATACATACTCATACATACATACTTGCATACATCCTCACTTCATATATGCTTATGGGATTCGTCATGGACATGTGTTCACTTGGATATGAGGCTATGTATTTATTACGGATTTGAGGATGATACCTGGGATTGATTTGAGTCGATGAGTTTGATCTGGATTATGATATCGGTGATATGATAGGATTCATGATTAAGATACACCTTGATACTTTAGAGGATTTTGGGAATGATAATGCCATAGAAATAGCGACATATATATTATGCGATCGACATGTGATTATGATATATGATGGGATATGATATGATATGATATGACAGGATACTTGTGATCGGCCACCTTAGGCGATGTATACTCTGGTGATGATATATGAGGATAATATCAATCTATACTAAACTGTCGATCAGTAGCTAGATCTTGATTATAGTGATGATGTTAGAATTGTACTAAACATAGGTCAGTACACAGATGATGATATTGATAAAGAGAATACCAGATGAATGATATGACAAATGTGATATTGACCCGTACCCAGATTTGGGGATGCCGTACGACGAATTTACGTACGAGCTATATTTTGATGTTTGATCCGCCGATTTGACTTGGGAATAACCGATTATAGGGATATGGTATCGGATGTGATATGATCGAGGCGGGATCACCGACTATATATGTGTATATATATATGTATCGACTCAGAGGTTAGGCGGTTTCCATTACCTACTACTAGCTTTAGCTCAGCCTTGTAGTAGGGTAGCTATATGACTTTTATGACATTAGATGCAGTTTAGCGATCATGGTGTTCAGTATTTCAGCTCCTGCATATTATTATTGTTGCTCTGCATCGCATACTGTTATGATTCATATTCTATTATTGATATCATGCTGTTAGGACACCAGCACCATTACCGATGATGCGTATGTTCCACATACACTTACTTTCCAGCTCACACACATCTTCATCGGTAATTGCCATGTCACTACACAGTAGTATTATTGCATCAGGATATGACCCTTGTATGTGCATACTATTATTCCATGTTGCAGGACATACTGTAACACTTGCATTCCATTTATATGTCACATACATCATGCTTCCTGACTATACGCATTGAGATATGTTGTTTCTATGTTATTTCTGGATTTGGGAACTGTGGGTATTTCAAAGAGATTATGTAAATGTTTTAAAAACCCGGTTACCCCTGATATGATATTTCAGTGCGTTCACCATGTGTTTTCTCAGTGCTGAGAGTGACATATGAAACCCGAATCGAGGAGGCGGATGAGACCGATTGCGGGTACATGGTGGACCCGGTGCGGTACCCCGGGGCAAGAAGATCGCAGATGATGGCGTTGAGCCTGTGCAGGGGAGCACTACCTACCAGTGATATTACCTGACACGTCGGATATCCGGAGGATACCGTCGTAGTCATGAGATGGATGGTAAGGGCCGATCTGGACTGACGGCGCCCTAGATTTTGTGATTGAGACATTGAGATTTCGAGATATTGAGGTGCAGAGATTGTGATACAGAGGTATCGAGATACTGAGACTTATGTTTTGTGCCGATGCTAGGCACTGTTTATGCTGATTTCATTTATAATACCTCATTTTAAAAATACAAAAATCTCACAAATTATGAAAACAGTTTTCTTCAGTACATGCATTCTGTTACATGCATTCATACATCAACTATATGATACATTGTTACCTGATGCACTGACATGGACATATGGGATTATACTTGGGTTAGATATTTACACTAGCCATGGTTAGAGATTACTGGTTATATATTTGAGGATTATTTATATTATGATCGTATGACCTAGGTTGCGTCATACATGCGATTTTCTGTTCGTAGATCTTTTTCTACTCAAGAGTTGGCAACTCACCCCCGTTGTGCCCCAGTTTCTTGCAGGTGTTGCCGTACGGATTTCATTACGGCTTTGCGGGCACTGTACCTTTCGGGTGACTTGCTAGTAGGTGGGTTTATTGTATCTTACCCATCATTATACTTTGTATATTATATTTCTGTTGTATCTAGAATTTCCATCAACCAAAACATGTACTTATTTGAGATAGAGACCAGTGATGTTTACTCTTTCGACCTTAGAGTCGCGTGTTATATTTCCATGGGTTCTTGCTGGTTGAGTTTCATTTCTGTTGAGATCCTCGCCTTTAGGCGTTGTATATTATGTTGCTTACAGGTTGATTCACCTATGGTTTTTCCTACACTCTACTACTTCTCTTGGTTTGGATTTCTGGGCTTCGGCTTACTTATTTTACGGACGCCTTGAGACGTTCGTAACTTAAGTGCCGGTCATGTTCCGTAATTTCGGGTCGTGACAAAGTTGGTATCAGAGTTTTAGGTTTTACCTTCGGAGCGTAGGATGACCCTTGGTTGATGGAATATGTGACTAAAGTAGAGTGACGTACCGTTGGTATGTTCCGCGGCATATTTATGATACACCACTCCACTTAAGAAGCCTTAGGATGTACATTTCTTTGTTCAGTATCATATTTCTTCCTGATCTAGCCTCATCGGTACCATTTTTGGTTTTGCTGCCACGATTACGGGCAGGGAGAGCTACGGCTAGAGTTGCGGTCAGCTTGAGCTCGTCACAAACGAGGACTGACCAGGGCGTGAGCCTGGCGACACATTATTGTAGAGATGTGTCTTTTGATTGTGTTTCGCACCACGAGCGTGGATGGATTGCTCTATGAGATTACTCGGACGTGCGGATTGGCACCATAGGATTGAGCCACTGATAGAAGCCATCCAGATTTTGATGACCGTTGATGTATGGCTTATTCATGATGACTGAGGTACGGTTCAGCTTGCAGACGAGCGAGCCAGTTTTTGTTGCGAACGACGAGATATCACCCTAGATGTTGGAGCTATTGCAGTACGAGTAGTACTAAGAGATGATAGAAGATCGCTAGTAACCAAGAATAAATGACTAGGACATGTTGCTTGTTCGCTACCCCGATGCGAGGTCATCAGATAGATTGATTCCAGCTAGAGATGACTTCACGTGGAGACATTGAGAGTCGACATAGATGATCAAATGTCAGAAACCTATTATTCTAAGTTTAAAGTATTCGGAAGAACATACAGGCAATTCTATGGACCCTCTAGAAGAATGAAACCCTAACTCGACTTAATGAACGTGTGAAAGCCTTTGAACCTTAGGGTTTACGGTAGTTCTGCGGCGCCATTAGTGAGGCTTGGGTTTGCCCTTCTACGGCTGGACCACCGATGTTGTGGTATGTACGCGATGCCATTATACTGTACCCAAGATGTTGAGATCTTAGGGGATTATGAGGTTTTGACGAATCGATCGGATGGCTCGACTTAATTCGGATGCTAGGTGGTGAGATACATTTCTTGAGAGACTCCAGATACGAGGATAGCCATTGGAGCTCAGTCCAGGCAGCCACGACGAGACGAGTCCGAAGCAGTCGACATTAGAGAAAAGTGGAGTAAGAGGTTCGTACAAGATCTGGATATGATGACGTTCCACTCCGCCGACATCAAAGATGCGATGGGCATGCCTAGGCATAATACTGGATATACCTTCTAGAAGGAGTCGCGATGAGTATGCAGCCGTTCCGGAACAAGAAGCAGATATAGTAAAGGACGATGACTTCCGGACAGTTGACAGAGATGAGACTGGAAGAGACCTTGAGTAGGATTCCTTCCAGGACACTGCTGCAATGATACTTGCACCCAGGATCAGATGTGTCACGTACATTCAGAGAGCCAGAGGATGACGCCAGTGACATGTTGCTTTACGAGTGGTCGCGATGATTGACCGAGAAATGACCAGAGAAGTGCCAGAACAGAATCGTCCCCGTTAGCACACTTGACAGGGCCGATGAGCCGATGGATCATGTGATTGGTAATCCACAGAGAAGGCTTAGACCCAGGAGTGGTCATGTTATGCACACCAGCAGGCCAGAGTTCATGATCATCGACGAGACATGCTATGGGTGACTACGACAGTTGGCCAGAGATTCTTGGAGGATGCGCTTGAGCGGAACTACTCCGCCATACTTGATTTCGGTATTTTAGGCAATTTATCCGCATGATTTGATTTTGATGATTGAGGATTTTCGATTTTTGCACAGTTGTTGCACTTGATATCGTTTTCGAGCCTTGGTTTCACATGTTTGTGATTTTATGGGGCTCAGACATTTGAGTTGATTTTGTGCGTATGCACGCACACGATTTGGTTCCTGCACTCTGTATAGTTTATGTATGCTTGCAGTGCAGTGGCACGTATTTTGTGCACTTGGATGCACTGGACTTCGAGTTCGATGGTGATGCTTGATATTGGATTTCATGATTTCGTGCATGATGGATGCACCGGATTTGGATTTTCAGCGCATGATGGGCGCAGGTTATGAGATGCGATTTGGCACACACCAGATGCACTAAATCGAGATTTTTCGGGCATGTCAGATGCACCTGATTTTTTGCTGTCTGGCACACGCGTCGCCTATGACAGATGCTGTGTGCACACCCGTTGCACCTTGATGTCGTTTTGTGCATCTTTTTGGCACATTCATGGATTTTGATTTCCGTGCGCACCGGACGCACAGAGTTTTTATATGCCCATTTTGGGATTGATTTCTATGGAGCAGTACGTTTATATGATATTTGCTATGTGTTTTCGTACTGAGCAGGACTGATCAAATGACAGTGCCTGGGTATATTTTGCATACATTGACAGATTTCAAAGGGATTTCCAAAAGCGAGCTATAGTCTCATTATTTACATACGTGGCATTTATGACACAAGACATTTAAAATGAGGAGACCCTTCTAAATTGTTTTCAAAACGGCGGATCGTGCATATTAAACAAAAGATATATATGTATTTGGCTATTTTCTTATAGAGACGTCCGCCGCTGTGCAGTGTTATGCGCATTGCACATCGACTTTAAATAATTTGGCATGCATTCCTTTCAGATATTTACATGTACAGATTTGATATTTACATGTATAGTTCCGATTTCTAGCATATCGGTTTTGCTTTGGATTTGGCAGTCGTGTTTTCGTCTTGACCCCGATGATTGCGAGACGCTTGATGGAGTTTTGTTTCGAGATATCTTCTTGTTACTCATGCTCAAGTATTGCGCCATGATGCCTTTTATGTATTGATGATTTCGGAGCCCCATTGGTTTGGACATTTTATTGAAATGTTTTTTGAATTTGGAGGTTTGAGTTTAAATTCGGGGACCGAATTTCTTTAAGGGGGGAAGACTGTAACATTTCAAAAAAATAAAATATTATTTTTGGGAATTTTCATAATTTTTAATTAATATTTTAATAGTCGGTGTAATTAAATACCGATAAATGGTGAAAATTCCGGAGAAAATTTTAGAAATTCTAAAATAGGGTATTTTGTGGAAGTATGTCATTTTTAAGCTTTTATGGTTACGTATATGTTATTTTGGTGTAAATCGCGATTGACAATCGCTAAGTGGATTTTTGGCTTTTGTGCAAAAATGTGCACATGGCATTTTCTACACCAGTTTCTTGTTTTGGTCATGGTAGCCTAGGGTTGGACCATGTTTAGGTGACCATGGTGGGTTGAACCATTTGATTAGAGCTGGGGTTATGTCGACTGTGTAGGGAGAAGTGAGCCATGGTGGCTTGGTGTCATGTGAGCATTGTTTTGGAGAAAGAGAGAGATGGTTAGGATGTGCCATGATCCATCCCATTTCATTATTCCTTGTGTTCTTTACCCTCCTCTCACACAGCAGCCCCAAATTCTCCAAATTCAGCCCCATAGCAACACATCAGCTGCTACATCAGCCAACATCAGCAGCTGAAACAATAATTCAGCCAACCCTACACCGGCTCCTAACCCCATAGCCCAACGTCTACACAACATACATCAGCAACAGCAGCTGATGTAACAGCTTCAGCCCCCAATGTCAAACATTCAGCTCCCCCTAACTGACCAAACACCCCCCCATCGAGACTTATCAGCCCCCTAGCTGATAACACTCTCCCATCATCTTTTTCAGTCCCCAATGGGTGACTTTTGCTACCAATCAGCAGCACCATCATTGCATCACCTAATTCCTGCCCAACTTCAGCCACAAGGTCAGCAATAGTTGCTACAATACACCACCCCATATCAGCCATAACACTCCCACAACAACGGCCACAATATCATAAGCAACCGCCCAACACTTCTTCTCCTGCAACACATGAGAAAAAAAGAGAGAAAGAAGAGCAAAAGGGAGAGAGAGTTGTAAGCAGCAGCAGCTGCTGAAACAACATCAGCTACAGCAGAAACATCATGTCCTGGAGCAAATGGAGAAGCTCCCCAGCAGCAACAGCCCTTCCACCTTATCTCCTTCCCTTCTCCTTCCTCCTAGGACCCCCTCGAGGTATAATCTCGCAACCCAAACTCTTTTCTTTCCAAGTTATAGTTGTTTAGCTGAAATATCGTGTTACTACGTGAGTTAGTGCTACTTTAGGAAATTTGAGCGAGACTTGACAAAGTATTGGTTTTGAATGTTGGTATAACCTTATTCGGAGCTGTTGATATCAGTTAAGCATAGATCTAACCCAAATTGGATACATTTCAAACATGGAACCTAAAACAGAACAGTTTCATGTCGGGTTGAGAGGATATATGGCGTGCAGGTGAATCTGGAGTGATCCGGGGTCATTACGGGGAAAGTAAACAATACTAGAGGCTTAAATAGACCACCAGGAGACCACCCACTGCAGACGAGAGCCCAAATCCATCTTAGGGACGGCCTCGCCAGTTTTTAGGGGTATGTGGCCGGCCCCCCTTTAAAGATAGGTGCCCAAATGGCTTCGGTAGGTCATATTTACCCTGTACATCACCCCAGAGTTGTTTAATTGCCTTGTTTTGACCTGAACAGAAATCTGGGACCACTTTTCTGGGTTGCTGCCATGTTTTTCATGATGTTTATAGATTTAAGTTATGTCATTTGGTGATTCGTTTCTGTCGGGCGGCGTTTGGACGTCAACGACAGTGGATTTTGGCAGTGTTTGCACACAATGTCACAGGTTTTTACCTATGGGCGTAGTGTGCACCATTTTGGTTTCCGATGTGATTTTCATGAGTTTTAGCGTGTGATATCCTTTTAGGTACCCCACGTGGCGTCGAGGCGTTGGAGATGCAAATGGCGACATCGGCACCGGCACGCTTAAAGAAAGGTGAGTAGATTTATATCTACGGGGAGAAGTCGGGTGGATGGCGTATAGCACCCCCGCAGTCCGAGGTGATGTATACGGATGCGTATACACACCTATAAATATTATATGTTGTTGGGTTTATTATTGATGTTTAAATGGAAATTTGTGGACGTGGATGATTTTGGTTACGGAACCTTAGGGTAGTGGGTGCACTACACATACATACTCACACATACATACTTGCATACATCCTCACTTCATATATGCTTATGGGATTCGTCATGGACATGTGTTCACTTGGATATGAGGCTATGTATTTATTACGGATTTGAGGATGATACCTGGGATTGATTTGAGTCGATGAGTTTGATCTGAATTATGATATCGGTGATATGATAGGATTCATGATTAAGATACACCTTGATACTTTAGAGGATGTTGGGAATGATGATGCCATAGAAATAGCGACATATATATTATGTGATCGACATGTGATTATGATATATGATGGGATATGATATGATATGATATGACAGGATACTTGTGATCGGCCACCTTAGGCGATGTATACTCTAGTGATGATATATGAGGATAATATCAATCTATACTAAACTGTCGATCAGTAGCTAGATCTTGATTATAGTGATGATGTTAGAATTGTACTAAACATAGGTCAGTACACAGATGATGATATTGATAAAGAGAATACCAGATGAATGATATGACAAATGTGATATTGACCCGTACCCAGATTTGGGGATGCCGTACGACGAATTTACGTACGAGCTATATTTTGATTTTTGATCCGCCTATTTGACTTGGGAATAACCGATTATAGGGATATGGTATCGGATGTGATATGATCGAGGCGGGATCACCGACTATATATGTGTATATATATATGTATCGACTCAGAGGTTAGGCGGTTTCCCTTACCTACTACTAGCTTTAGCTCAGCCTTGTAGTAGGGTAGCTATATGACTTTTATGACATTAGATGCAGTTTAGTGATCATGGTGTTCAGTATTTCAGCTCCTGCATATTATTATTGTTGCTCTGCATCGCATACTGTTATGATTCATATTCTATTATTGATATCATGCTGTTAGGACACCAGCACCATTACCGATGATGCGTATGTTCCACATACACTTACTTGCCCGCTCACACACATCTTCATCGGTAATTGCCATGTCACTACACAGTAGTATTATTGCATCAGGATATGACCCTTGTATGTGCATACTATTATTCCATGTTGCAAGACATACTGTTACACTTGCATTCCATTTATATGTCACATACATCATGCTTCCTGATTATACGCATTGAGATATGTTGTTTCTATGTTATTTCTGGATTTGGGAACCGTGGGTATTTCAAAGAGATTATGTAAATGTTTTAAAAACCCGGTTACCCCTGATATGATATTTCAGTGCGTTCACCATATGTTTTCTCGGTGCTGAGAGTGACATATGAAACCCGAATCGAGGAGGCGGATGAGACCGATTGCGGGTACATGGTGGACCCGGTGCGGTACCCCGGGGCAAGAAGATCGCAGATGATGGCGTTGAGCCTGTGCAGGGGAGCACTACCTACCGGTGATATTACCCGACACGTCGGATATCCGGAGGATACCGTCGTAGTCATGAGATGGATGGTAGGGGCCGATCTGGACAGACGACGCCCTAGATTTTGTGATTGAGACATTGAGATTTCGAGATATTGAGGTACAGAGATTGTGATACAGAGGTATCGAGATACTGAGACTTATGTTTTGTGCCGATGCTAGGCACTGTTTATGCTGATTTCATTTATAATACCTCATTTTAAAAATACAGAAATCTCACAAATTATGAAAACAGTTTTCTTCAGTACATGCATTCTGTTACATGCATTCATACATCAACTATATGATACATTGTTACCTGATGCACTGACATGGACATATGGGATTATACTTGGGTTAGATATTTACACTAGCCATGGTTAGAGAAGGTAATCAAAAGGCTTTTATAGATCGTGTAGTACAAGAAGCGGATTGGCAGTCGGAAGATGATCCAGACAAAACATGGAACAAAATGGCTAGTTGTATCAAGAAAGTAGCTAGAGATCTACTTGGTGAGTCGAGAGGTGGTGCTCCACCATCTAAGGACATATCATGGTGGAATGAAGATGTAAAGGCTGCTATTAAAATTAAAAGGGATTCTTATAAAGATTTGAAGAAAAGTAGAGATGTGGAGAGATTTTAGAAGTACAAAATGGCTAAAAAGGAAGTTAAGAAAGCTGTTCGGGAAGCTAAATCTAAGGTCTACAAGGAGGTGTACGAGAAATTAGACACTAAAGAGGCTGCAAATGATATATACCGGATTGCTCGAATGCGGGAAAGGAAGACTAGAGACTTATGTGCGGTGAAGTGTGTCAAAAATGAAAATCAGAAGGTTTTAGTTCGAGATGAGGATATCAAGGAAAGATGGAGAGATTATTTTGACAAATTGTTCAATGAGAGCTTTACTAAGAATTTGGATGGACTTGTCATTCAATCTCAAGATATAAATCGTGATTTCATGCGTAAAATAAGACTTACTGAGGTTAAAGAAGCTTTGAACAGAATGGGTTTAAGAAAAGCGGTTGGCCCTGACGGGATTCCTATCGAGATTTGGAGATGCTTAGGAGAAATAGGCGTTAAATGGCTGACAGATCTGTTTAATAAGATTTGGCAGACAAAAAAGATGCCAAATGAATGGAGGAAAAGTATCCTTGTACCTATCTACAAGAATAAGGGTGACATTCAAAGTTGCTCAAACTACCGTGGAATAAAACTAATGTGTCACACCATGAAACTTTGGGAGAGAGTGATTGAACACAGGCTAAGGAAGGATATTAAGATAACAGAGAACCAATTTGGGTTCATGCCTGGACGATCGACGACAGAGGCGATTCATCTGCTTCGTCAACTTGTCGAGCGCTTTCGAGAGAGGAGAAGAGATTTGCATATGATATTTATTGATTTAGAAAAAGCGTACGACAAGGTACCTAGAGAGGTATTATGGGGGACAATGATGAAAAAGGGGGTCCCCGTCAAGTATATTGACATAATCAAGGATATGTACGACGGAGTAGTGGCAAATGTCAGAACTTGCGGTGGCTTAACAAGTGATTTTCCGATTACTATTGGTTTACATCAAGGATCTGCATTAAGTCCTTTCCTGTTTACCATCGTGATGGATGAGCTTACTAGAACTATCCAAGATGAGGTCCCTTGGTGTATGCTATTCGCTGATGATATTGTTCTAGTAAATGAGACGAAAGCAGGGGTTAATGCCAAATTGGACTTATGGAGACAAACATTGGAATCTCGGGGATTCAGATTGAGCAGGTCCAAGACAGCATATATGCACTGCAAATTTAGTAGCCAGAGAAGTCAAAACCATATTGGTATAACATTGGAAGGGCAAGAGATATCACCGAGCGACCAGTTTAGATATCTAGGTTCCATCATCCAAAGGAATGGGGAGATCGATAGTGATGTTAATCAAAAGATCCAAGCTGGTTGGTTGAAATGGAGGAGTGCAACAGGGATTTTGTGTGATCGTAACTTTCCGTTAAAATTGAAAGGGAAGTTTTATCGGAGCGCTATTCGGCCTGCCTTATTATATGGTACAGAATGCTGGGCTCCTAAGAAGCATCATACACAGAAGATGCACGTAGCGGAGATGCACATGCTTCGTTGGATATGCGGTAATACTAGAAAAGACAAGGTGCGAAATGAGGATATTCGTGCAAAAGTTGGTGTAGCACCCGTGGAGGAGAAGATGCGGGAAAACCGGCTTAGATGGTTTGGTCATGTGCGACGCAGACCTGTGGAAGCACCGGTTCGACGAATAGATACTCTCGATATGGGTAATGGCAAAAGGGCAAAAGGGAGACCGAAGAAAACATGGATGGAGGTGATACGAAACGATATGGTTGCCAAAGGACTCAATGAAAGTATATTGTTCGATAGAAGTGAGTGGAGACAGAGGATTCATGTGCTGGACCCGGCGTGATTCTCATGTTGGTTCATGTAGCCTACCCCATATGCTTGGGATAAAAGGCTCAGTTGTTGTTGTTGTTGTTGTTTTATATTATGATCGTATGACCTGGGTTGCGTCATACATGCGATTTTCTGTTCGTAGATCTTTTTCTACTCACGAGTTGGCAACTCACCCCCGTTGTGCCCCAGTTTCTTGCAGGTGTTGCCGTACGGATTTCATTACGGCTTTGCGGGCACTGTACCTTTCGGGTGACTTGCTAGTAGGTGGGTTTATTGTATCTTACCCATCATTATACTTTGTATATTATATTTCAGTTGTATCTAGAATTTCCATCAACCAAAACATGTACTTATTTGAGATAGAGACCAGTGATGTTTACTCTTTCGACCTTAGAGTCGCGTGTTATATTTCCATGGGTTCTTGCTGGTTGAGTTTCATTTCTGTTGAGATCCTCGCCTTTAGGCGTTGTATATTATGTTGCTTACAGGTTGATTCACCTATGGTTTTTCCTACACTCTACTACTTCTCTTAGTTTGGATTTCTGGGCTTCGGCTTACTTATTTTACGGACGCCTTGAGACGTTCGTAACTTAAGTGCCGGTCATGTTCCGTAATTTCGGGTCGTGACATATGTGTTGCTGGATATGTTATATTGGACCGTCGTGTTTGAATAGCCGGGGGGGTTTTTATGTGAGATGAGTGTTTTTTTCATTTTCATTCATGTAAAAACTTGTATGTAATATTCTTTTATTGGGGCACTTCCAGGTTGCGGAAGTTGTCACCCATTGTATATTATTTACTTTTCCGCATTAGGATAGACCCAAGGAGGGGAGCACAAGTAACCGGGTTCTGGGGTCCAGTAGGAGACCAACTCGAGGAGTCGAGTCCGGGTCTCCTAACCCTAGAATTGGTAGGGTTGCTTGCCGCTCTCGTAGGGGTCTAGGGGTGTGGGATTGGCTATTCATCATGACCGTGGAATCCGTGTTTTATACTGGCTCGTATTGAAAACACGGACGTCCTAGTATATCCAATATTTCATATGTTTCTTCTGCTGCGTTATCTGTGATGTGATCATGCGTTGTTCTGTGCTCTGTTCTGATAGATATAGTATATAGTGTATATGATATATTATATAGACGTTGCTTATGTTTTACACCCGCGCTAGCCCTGCCTCGCTCTGGCGTTAGTTACCTAACCTAACGGTGCAGACGGGACATCGAGGCGAATGCGGATGGCATAAGCGTACGTTATATTTATCTGTGATGATTAGGTGGACTTAAATGATGGGATATTCATTAATGAGATTAATGAAAGAAAATAAACCTAATTGATGTTGTGGAATCGAATTTCAAAATAAAAACAGGTAGCTACAGTTCTTGCTTTGCATCGCGGTGTTCATTATAGAACATCCTGCACCTTATTCGATGAGGAAAGGACCGGGATCCCTTCACCGGGGGTGACTCCTTTAGCAATAACTGGCAGATGCTACAACCCTCGGTTTGTCATTTGATCTCTTCTATAGTTTCCGCTTTGCACAGTGATATATATGATATATCCCGCACCTCATTCGACGAGGAAAGGGCCGATGATCCTTTCACCGGGAGTGACCCCTTTAGCAAAACTAGAAAAGCCTCAAAAACATTCCATTTAAAAACCATTTGATTCCGCAACGAGATCAAGTTCAAAGCGTTAAAGGTTTTCACAAAAACCATTCGCAACCCTCCGTCATTTTAGGAAGTATAGTACTTAGTATTCGTGCTGTGTTTGTTGACTTTAGTTAAGGCACAGTGTACGGTAGCTAAGTGATGTCTTCCTACACCGCATATGATGCGATTAGTTAGGACAGTCGCGTGACTTTGTTGACCTTAGTTAAGGGTCATATGGGTGGGTCTGATTAATCACGAAATGACGGGTAGAACATGACTAGTACTTATGATTTGTTGACTATAGTTAAGGTCATAGGTGCTAGGGGTAAAAACCTTTATCAGGAGTTTCAAGTGTTGAAACTTGCAATGAGATTGCATACCTTCTATATGATAGTTCGATCCCGATACCCACTGCGAGTAATTGTTACTCCTGGGAGAGTTTTGCACTTTACAATTAGCCGATCAAGTAGGTGTCTAGAAAGGTGTCAACGGGGTTACGCCTCTGGGAAAACGAGGTTTACTGTAATTAGGTCCGTGCGAAAGCACGGGGAACCTCCCTCAAAGTACCGACACTGGCCTGGCTGAAAGATTGGCGAACTTGTAGAGTGTAATTAATCCCGGCTAGTCTTTTCTTTTAGGGTTTGAAGGAAGAATTGATAAAAACAGTGGGAGCCATCCTGATTAGATAAAATAAATAACCAATCTGATCTTGCAAGAGCGCACGCTGAGTGTTTTCTTCTCTCTCTCTCCAGGTAGCGACCATATCACGCCTTAATCAAGATAATAATATGGATGTATTGACCGAACCCGCTTGTTATACTGAGCTGGGGAACGTTGGTCCCGCTCCAACTTATAATTGTTATAAGACAGAGCAGGAAATAGGGGAATGCCAGGATTCCCATGCCGCCCAAACGAAGAAAGTGCATGAGATGCATCTCCTTCGGGTGTGTTCATTACAAAGAACTGTTTCTCAGTATCCTCTGCATCCTGGGTATATGATACCGGATCAGGATCCCAGATATGTAATATTTTGCATAGGGCTACAAAAAAGTAGAAAAACTGAGAACGGGTGATAAGTTTCATGAGACAGAAACCGGGGCAAGTGTTGCAACCAAGTCTGTTGGTCACTTTCATCTTGTATTACCAGTACATTGATTCTGAACAAATGCTATTAGATACCGAACCAGATATACAAAATCATATCAGTCTCTTTATTAGTAAAGAAGGATATAATTTTGTATTGTTGGATAATGTTTTGAACATTTCCTATATCAAAAGTTGATCGGTTCACGCACGTTATCTAAAAGCATTGACGTTCTAAATCAAACTGCATTTCCTAGTATACAGAACATACACAAGAGGAAGAGTTCAGAAATGAACGAATCCTTCTTGAGGCATTGTAGACTAGGTCACATCAATGCGACCCGACTGGCTGAAGTTACATTTTAGATGCATATTTAAATCAGTTTGAATTTACATCTTATGAAACTTGCCAGTCATGTCACAAAGATAAGATGACCATAGCTCTGTTTATTAGAAACAGAGAAAGAGTTGGTAAACTCTTGGGAATGATACATTATGATGTATGTAAGGTCTCCTGTCTACACATGCCAGGACTGGTTCTTTATACTTCATTACGTTCTCTGATAATCTCTCAAAATTCAGTCATATGTTCCTGTTGAAACATGAGTCCGAACCTTTTGAGATATTCACAGAATATAAGTTAGAAGTAGAGAACCAAAATACGGGGATAAGTATTATGTCCTATGATAAGATCAGGGAGGAGAATACTTGTGCATAGAATTCCTGGACTATTCTAAAGGAGAATGAGATTTTCTCTCAGTGTTACTCCTCTGAATACACCACAGCACAACGGTGTATCGGGGCGGAGAAATCACACAATATTAGATATCGTGTGCTCTATGATGAGTATTACTGAGTTACCTGTTTCCTTTTGGGTGTTATGCACTTGAGAAGCGGCATACATATTGAATTAGGTTTGAATCAAATCAGTGCCTACCACTCCATATGAGATATGGTATGGGAAGAGCCCATGTCTTAAGCTAGTTAAGATTTGGGGTTGTCCGGCCTATGTTTAAAGCAAAATCCGGATAAGATCGAGGCAGGATCAGTTCTGTAGAACTGGAAAGGTTCCAGCTATACAAAACTGCAGTTGATGATTTGACAGAACCAAAGGATTCTATAGTTCCTGACGAACCTCAGCCTCTCCGCCGATCTAGTAGGGTTCCTCATCCGCCTGAGAGATACCTCGGTTTCTAGATGACAGTGGGAGCGAGGAATGCATCATAAGATGATGACCCAACTAGTTTCGAGCAGGCCATCGAGAGTAGGGACTCTGTAAGAATGGCTGGATGCTTAGCGATCTGAGATGGAATCCATGTACACCAGCAAAGTATGGACTTTAGCTGCTATATCTGAAGGGTTAAATCCCCATCAGGAGCAAGTATATCTTGAGAAGATTACTTGGTGTAGATGGAAAAGTTGAGACTTTCAAAGCTAGACTTGTTAAAGGTTTTTGTCATCGACCAGGCGTGGATAATGATGAAACCTTTTTCCAGTAGCTATGCTTAAGTCTATCCAGATCCTACTTACCACGGCTACATACCATGACTACGATATCTGGCGGTTGGGTGCCATGACTGCTTTTCTAAATACTGATTTAGAAGAGAACGTCTGTAAGTACACAGCCAGAGGGCCTCGTAGAAAGTGGGAGCAGTGATCGCACGCCTTTGGCGTGTCGGATGTTCAAAGTTCTAAAGTATAACCGCGATCAGGACGGTGTCGCTATGCAGCTAGCCGGTTGAGCACGGGTCGATCCACAGGGAGATGATTGTATGTCCGTTCTTGTTTTAGACGAGTCAATAAAGAATGTGTATATGTTTGTTCGATTCTAACCTATGTGTTATATGCAAGTATAAAGTTGTTAAGAAAAAGATACGAAATTGTAAGCTAAAGAAATCCGCACTCAAAACGTTTGAGCCAAGTCTTGACCAATTGAAGCTAGAGCAATCGGCAACAACGTGGATTAGGGGATTTAAGCACGGTATTCGTGGAATCCGGCTAATTTACCCTTGTCCTTCCGTTCTTGTCTCTTGCTTTCGCCTCCGGCCAAACCGAACGCAACCGGTCGCGGTTAGGAATCACTGTTATCTTGGTAGGGTAGGATGCCTAACGGAGCGCTTGCGTAACGTTTGGGCGGAGTTCAATGAAAAATAACGGGAAAAGAAAATGAGCAAAGAAATATTAACTTACAATACCGTATTTATTCTTAACAACGATAATTACAACCATTCACAAAAACGAACCAAAAAGAGCAAAAGAAAAGAAAAGATTACAAGTAAGTAAGTGCATGGAATTTAAGTGCAAGAAAGTAAAGCATGAATGTAAAGCAGGTAATAAAAAGCAAGAAAGAAATAAGCAAGAAAGTAATTACAAGAACATAGAACTCAAGACAAGCATGGGATCAATAGCCAACCCTTAAACTTGCAAGCTCAATCAAGAGGTTGCATGATCAAGAGAAGGGTAAAGAACTCATGTGAAATGAAGCACTAATTCCATAAGAAGATACAACCCTTGAAATCAATAACAAACCCTTAAACTTTCAAGCTCAATGAAGAGGTTGAAAGATCAAGAGAAAGCAAGGATCTCAAGGGGAAGCTAAAACAAAAGAATGATACAAAAACCCTCATCTTTATTTCATCATCCACTCAAAAAGCTCTCACTACAATTTTCATGGAGGAAAGAATGAAGAAGAAGAAGAAGAAACTAAACTAAACTACACTAAAGAGAGAATGGAAATCAAGACATGAAGGAGGCTTGGCTTGGAACAAAACCGGGGTATTTTTAGGCTGGAAACAGAGAACCTACGGCAACATTCTGACAGTATATGAAATTCCAAAACTGCCCCTGAAATTTGACCAATTGAGGAGCCTATACGGCCGCGGAACCGCGGCCTAAGCGTGCTTATGCCGCGGAACCGCGGCCTAAGCGTGCTTATGCCGCGGAACTGCGGCCGTTTAGAGGAGTTAGGCCATGAAATTTGGTGGTTTTCCTTAGTTTTTAGTACTCTTCAGTGTGGTATATGACTTTTTCTCAGAAACTCTTCCCATTTCTTCCAGAATTTCAGTAGATCAAAAGGTGATGTGATGTGGATCTTTTGCCAAGATTTCCTTGAGCTCCGCGTAGATATGTTGGATCTTGTGTTGACATTGAGCTTTGTGCACGAAAATGACATCGATTTGCCATTTTATTCCTTAAACTGGTGTGTGGCAACATACGGATAGAGAGCGGAGACCCGTGTTTTATCTGTTGTTGACAGTAATCCGGAATTTGACGTACTTTTTTATGAATTTCATTGTCTAGAGCTGAGAACCAGTATCCTGTAAATATGTAGCAAACACTGATTAAAAGCACCTGCCTATAACCAAACGAGCGTAAGAATGGGCGGTATAAAATGCAATATTTTGGTATTAACAAGCAGCGGAAACGTGTGCAAGTTGCTTTACGGAATAAAGCAGGCATCGCGAAGTTGGAACGTCTGTTTTGATGTGAAAGTCAAAGTGTTTGACTTCATCAAAATGGTAGACGAACCTTGTATATACAAAAGGGTAGTAGAGAGTAAGGTGGTCATCTTCGTATTGTACGTAGACAACATACTCTTGATAGGAAAAGAGTTTCCTATACTACGATCGGTCAATCTCCTATTATCACAAGGATTCTCCAAATAGGATCAAAGTGATACCTCCTAAATCCTGAGTTTTCATCTATGAGATAGATGTAATTGGATGCTAGGATTCTCACTAGATGTAGTGAGATGGTATCAATCGATCCTGGGGAGAATCACTGGAAGAGTTCCAGGGTGATAAAGACGACTGAATGTCAGTCACGGGCATTGTCTTTACCCTCAGTAGAGGGACGGTATATTGGAAGAGTTCCAAGCCAGATACCGTGGCAAACTAGACGATAAAGGCTGGTAACATCGCTATTGAAGATACTACCAAAGAGGAAGTTTGGGTGTATATTGGTTCATAAGATGAACTAGGTTCCTGCCATTGTATGACAATGGAAGTGTGGCTTCGGCCCTGGAACCCTGGTCCCATCAGTGACCCAGACAAATTCTGAGGAAGCATCACCTGATCATGGAGATAGTTGATCTCCGGGGTGATCGAGGTTAGGAGAGTAGACTCAGAGGACAACACGGCAGATCCACTCACGAAGGCCTTTTCCCAAAGAGAGACTTTTAGGGGATGGTTGAGTATGTGATACTGCAACCACTGCTACAGATGGCCCTAGTGCAAGTGGGAGATTGTTTGTTATATGTATGCCCTAGAGGCCATTACTGTACATTGGATGTATATTGTAGTGGATGCTGGGACATATATAGATAGGAGTTTCTTGCTCGACATGATAGTACGCTATCTGGTTGCTGTTTATCTTAACGTGTATACTTTCTGTCTCTCTGTTACATGTTGATAAAGCCCTTATGATGTGTACTCGACTTCCAGGACTGTGATGCAGATCATACTAGTGGGGCCTAGATAGTCCATGAGTACATCCTTGAAATGTTCCTAGTCGAGGGAATATTGAGACAGGGCATCGATATTCCAGAGTAGACTAGCGCATATCTTCTCAACCCATGCGATGGGCAATGGATGATCCCATATCCATTGGTGTTTGACATCGAAGATGGTATGCGGGTGCTCAGTGGAGACTGGGTACACTGAACGGACTCGCCGAGAACTCCCAGATGGTATTATACCTCACG
This sequence comes from Agapanthus africanus, assembly GCA_030015575.1. Classification (NCBI taxonomy): domain Eukaryota; kingdom Viridiplantae; phylum Streptophyta; class Magnoliopsida; order Asparagales; family Amaryllidaceae; genus Agapanthus; species Agapanthus africanus. Next base: position 541,763,465 of record CM057339.1, on the reverse strand, counting down.
TCAGATGGCAGTTCTCTGGTGACACTGGTACAGCTTAGTCTGTTGACCCGAGATCGTCATAGAGTCTTGTGTGTCTCCCAATGTGCCTTGATTTCCACCCTACCACGGCTCTACTGAGTTGTGCAAATAGGTGGTTTTTGGGTACAGTCCCGATTCACATGGAGGCAATGAGCGATAGGAGGGGATTCGTCTCTCCCGGTATTGGGGGTTGATGTTGCGCTATGCTCGACTGGCCATAACAGGAAATCCCTGGCCAGGGTTGCAGTGATATACTGGTAAGAGTTATCAGTAGTTTCACACATGTCATGGACTTCACGTCGGCATGACTTATCGAGCTATTGGGGTCTGACGTTTACTACCCCTAGGCGAGATATGCGACATATCAGACGAACTGACCGGACTGTACGGTAAGTGTTACTGGTTGGATTCACAGGAGTGTGAGCGGGCTTGCTCATCGATCTTCTGATCGCTCAATACCCGGGTGGCCGTTACGTTTAGCAGACCGCTTGCGGCTTGTGGATGTTTGATATGATCATCATCCGCTGCCGGCGTATTGACGAGTCTTTAGAGTCCTACACAGAGGTTTCCTGGCTCAAGCGAAACGAAATAGGAGAGCATATGAGATATGTGCAGGACCGAGAATAATGCGTGTATGTGATACCGTATTTCATTCTCGCGATGAATGTGTCGAATGGTTGTATGCGATATAACCTAGTTATCGAATCAAGGATTGATTCGATAAGCCGATACATTGGATACTAGTCGGTTATATACGATATGACTGGAACGTTAAATCAAGTGTTGATTTAATGATTTAATGTATAATTATATATTTGATATATTACTTTGCATTAACTAGTATTTGTTCACTTTAAATGGATTTACTCACTTGGTTTGTGCACATTGTATATGTGATATATTTTGTGCACATGATTGTATCATGTTTGATGATACATGCAAGCTAGGGTTAGTGTAAAGAATTAGACCTGTAAGTCGATGTATTACACCCCAGTACTTATGGGGAGGCGGAATTTTCAAAAACGATCAAGTTTAAAGAACGAACATCGACTAACCGCTTGAATCGAAGCTAAACAAATAATAACCGAATACATAGCTATACTAAACTATAGTGTTAAGGGATTATACCTATCGAAACTTGTCCTTCGTCTTTACGATCTCCTTGTTCTCCTCGGCCTTCTCTAGGTAGTAGACGATCCACCCAAGAGCGAAACTCCAAGCTAAACCTCTAAACTTGAGGCAACTAACCTTCTTGGATTGCTAATCAAAGAAGTTAGGATGAGATAGAGTGATGGTTATGGATTGTTTAGTCTAACTAATCCTTTGATCTCAACTCATGAGGTGTAAGGATTAGGGTTTGAAGATGAGAGCTTGAGGAGAGAGAATGTGAGATAAGATAATGAGATGAGAGAGAGTGTATCATAATATATTATGAAGCATTTTCTAATAATGAGAAAAGAATAAAGAGTGATGATAAATCATGCTTCATAAAATATCTAGTGGTGATTCATTAGCATGAGTCATTAAGCAATAAATGTGCATTAATGAAATGAATGAATCACCACCATGACTCATAACCTCATTTAATGAATATGACACATAACCCTCCTTAGTCACCATCTTCTAGAAACTTCTCGAACAATTACGAGAACGCCCTCCGATCCGTAAAAATACGGAAAAACTTTAGACTGTAAAAATCCAATAACCGGATACCAGTAACTGGCTTAAACCAAAGCCGACTGGTAAAAACTGTCCGAAAGTTGTACGCGCGTAAACGCACGTATGCGTCCGAACCCTTTGTCGCAAAACCATGCAACCTCTATATCGTTTCGCCTGGAGTAGGAAACTCTCTGTGTGGGACTCTAGAGACTCGACTACTACGCTGGCAGTGAGTTTAACCACAGACCGCAAGCGGCACTAGCTGTACGTAACGGTCCCCAGGTAGTTGTCGATAAGAAGGCCGATGAGAAAACCCATCCGAACTCCTACTGAGTCTGATGTGACAATCTCCATACAGTCCGGTCCGTTCGTCCAAGACTATCGCATATCGGGCCTAGGGGGGCGGCAAGCGTCAGTCCCCTAATAGCGGTATAAGTCGTGTCGGAGTGAAGCCCATTACACCCTGAGAAACTACTGGAACCTACCAGCAAATCTCGCTTGCCCTGGCCAGGGACTTTGCGTAATGGCTCTCTGACACAGCACGATATCTACTCCCAATACCGGGAGGGACGAATCCTGTCTAACCGCCACTGCCTCCAAGTGCCCGGGACTGCACCCAACTTCTACCTGTTTGCACGACTCCTTTGAGCCGTGGTAGGGTAGCAATCTAAGAACAGTGGGACACACTCGAGGCGAAGTAGCAGTGTCAAGTCTGCGGACTACGCTGTACTCATGTCACCTGGGAACTGTTCACTAACGACTGGTATCAAACCAACCAACAGTCCCCTGTGAGTCCTGTCCGGTGTACCCGTAACCTAACGAGCACCTGTATACTATCTCCAGTACGACGTACTGACGGCTGTGGGACAGACCATCTCCCCAACTGGGATGAGAAGCGTACACACCAGTCTACTCCGGAGTATCGATGCTCTGTCTCGATAATCCAACGACCAGGGACCTGAATAAGGATGTGCTTGTAGACTACCCAGCCCCCACTAGTGTGACTGCCATCACAACGCTGGTAGACAAGCAAGATCCTAAGAGCTCTATCAATACGTACACTCACATATTAAGATAGAAAAACCAAGTAGCATACTACCATGTTTAGGAAGACTGTTATATACATGTGAATATCCCAAGCTTCCATTAAGTAATATACAAGCTAGTATGATACAGTAATGGCCTTCTAGGGTATAAACACTAACAATCTCCCACTTGCACTAGGGCCATGTACTGGCATATCGTAGACCAATGATCTCGAGCAGCCTCTCGAACTGAATCTGAGGAAGGGCCTTCGTGAATGGATCAGCAATGTTCTCTTCTGAAGCAACTCTCCGAACCTCGATCTCCTGACGATCAATGATCTCCCTGATCAGGTGATACCGCCTCAAGATGTGTCTGGACTTCTGATGGGACCTTGGTTCCTTCGCTAAAGCTATAGCTCCGTTGTTGTCGCAATACAGAGGTATTGGATCAAATATGGTAGGAACCACCTGAAGTTCTGTTAGGAACTTCTTCATCCAGACTGCTTCTTTTGCGGCATCGCAAGCAGCTATATACTCCGCTTCCATTGTCGAGTCGGCAACGGTGTCCTGCTTGGAGCTCTTCCAGCACACCGTCCCTCCATTGAGGGTAAAGACATAACCCGACATGGACTTGGAATCGTCCTTATCACTTTGGAAGCCGGAATCAGCAAAGGCCTCCAACCTGAGGTCTTTTCCGCCGTAAACCAAGAACATCTCCTTAGTCCTCCTCAGGTACTTGAGAATGTTCTTTACTGCTATCCAGTGTTTCTCCCCTAGGTCCGACTGATACCGGCTTACCACGCTCAGTGCGTAAGCTACATCTGGTCTGGTACACAACATCGCATACATTATAGAGCCTACCGCAGAAGCGTAGGAACCACCTGAAGTTCTGTTAGGAACTTCTTCATCCAGACTGCTTCTTTTGCGGCATCGCAAGCAGCTATATACTCCGCTTCCATTGTCGAGTCGGCAACGGTGTCCTGCTTGGAGCTCTTCCAGCACACCGCCCCTCCATTGAGGGTAAAGACATAACCCGACATGGACTTGGAATCTTCCTTATCACTTTGGAAGCCGGAATCAGCAAAGGCCTCCAACCTGAGGTCTTTTCCGCCGTAAACCAAGAACATCTCCTTAGTCCTCCTCAGGTACTTGAGAATGTTCTTTACTGCTATCCAGTGTTTCTCCCCTAGGTCCGACTGATACCGGCTTACCACGCTCAGTGCGTAAGCTACATCTGGTCTGGTACACAACATCGCATACATTATAGAGCCTACCGCAGAAGCGTAGGGTATAATAGACATGCGTTCCCTTTCCAAATCAGTCTTGGGAGACATCTCTTTGGAGAGGGTGATTCCGTGACAAGCCGGCAGATTACCGCGCTTAGAATCTTCCATACTAAATCTTTTCAGTACAGTGTCGATATACCTGGACTGCGAAAGTCCCAACATCCTCTTGGATCTATCACGATAGATCCGGATCCCCAGAATGTAAGAGGCATCACCCAGGTCTTTCATGGAGAACCTGTGTGACAAGAATCCTTTGACAGATTGTAGCATAGGAATGTCATTTCCTATCAATAGAATGTCATCCACGTACAAGACGAGGAATACGACACTTCTGGCCACAACTTTACTATATATGCACGGTTCATCTGGATTTTTGATAAAGTCATATTCTTTGACTGTCTCATCAAAACAGATGTTCCAACTCCGCGATGCCTGCTTTAGTCCATAAATAGACTTAAGCAGCTTGCATACTTTTCCGCTGCTCCCACTCTGATTGAAACCCTCTGGCTGATCCATATAGACGCTCTCTTCTAAATTTCCATTCAGAAAAGCCGTCTTTACGTCCATCTGCCAGATTTCATAATCATGGAAGGCAGCAATAGCAAGAAGGACCCGAATGGATTTGAGCATAGCCACTGGAGAAAAAGTTTCGTCATAGTCCAAACCAGGTCTTTGACGAAAACCCTTTGCAACAAGTCTAGCCTTATAGGTTTCCACCTGTCCATCTACACCAATCTTTTTCTTGAAGATCCATTTGCATCCTATGGGTTTTACCCCATCTGGAGCAAAGTCCAAAGTCCATACTTTGTTGGTGTACATGGACTCCATTTCGGTCCGCATTGCATCTAGCCATCGTACCGAGTCGCCGCTCTGGATGGCCTGCTGGAAGTCAGTAGGTTCATCATCATCTATGATGCAATCCTCTCTATCCCCGTCTATGAGAAAACCGTAGTATCTCTCAGGAGGATGAGACGGCCTACTACTCCTGCGGAGGGGTGCGGGAATGTTCTGTTCTTCTTGAACCTCTGGTTCTACCAAACTTTCAGTAGCAGTTTGTGGTTCTGGAATTTCTTCCAGTTCTATTTCGCTCCCACTTATTTCCGTTTCTAAAAACTGATATTCTAGAAAATGGGCATTACGAGAAACAAACACCTTTTGTTCCTCTGCGTAATAGAATAGATATCCCTTGGAGTTCTTTGGATATCCCACAAACTGACATTTTACTGATCGTGCCTCGAGCTTGTCCACATGCTGCTTCTTAACAAAAGCTGGACATCCCCAAATCTTTAGATACTGAAGATAGGGTTTCTTCCCACTCCACATCTGATATGGTGTGGTAGGCACAGTCTTGGTAGGAACCATGTTCAAAAGATATGCCGCTGATTCTAGCGCATAACCCCAGAAAGATCGCGGTAACTCAGCATTACTCATCATGGATCGTACCATATCCAATAGGGTTCGATTCCGTCTCTCCGATACACCGTTATGCTGTGGAGTGTATGGAGGAGTAAGCTGAGAGAGAATTCCTTTCTCTTTTAGGTAACCAAGGAACTCGGCACTCAAGTATTCACCACCTCGATCAGATCTTAGTGTCTTAATACTTTTGCCGGTTTGGTTTTCTACTTCATTCTTATACTCTTGGAATTTCTCAAAAGCCTCGGATTTATGTTTCATCAGATAAATGAATCCGTATCTTGAGTAATCATCCGTGAAAGTAATGAAATAGGAAAAACCACCTCTCGCATGTGTAGACATTGGACCGCATACATCGCTGTGTATGAGTCCTAAGAGCTCGCTCGCTCTTACTCCTTGTCCAGTGAATGGAGTCTTTGTCATCTTTCCTTTGAGACAAGATTGACAAGTGTCATATGATTGATATTCGAACGAGTCCAAGTATCCTTCTCTATGCAACTTAGTCAATCTTCTCTCATTGATGTGACCCAGTCTACAATGCCATAAGAAAGCTTTATTTAAATCTGGAGACTTTCTTTTTAGTATGTTCTGGACATTGAAAATTTGGAGTTGGTTTAAAACATATATGCCGTTATTTAGAGTACCGGACCCAATCAAACCATGATTAAGGTGGATGTTGACAACATCTCTTACAAACGTGAAATCATAATCTTTATTTGATAACAAGGAAACTGATATGATATTACACGTTAAGCTGGGTACAAAATAACAGTTATGTAAAACCAAAATGTGTCCACTCGTCAATCCTAGGTGATAATCCCCGACGGACGCAGCTCCCACGCTAGCTCCGTTAGCAACCCTGAGGATCATATCACCTTCCTTCAGCACTCTACGGTTTCTCAGTGCCTGCAATGAATTGCAAATATGAGATCCTGATCCGGTATCCAATACCCAGGAAGTAGAGTTGATCGATAGACAATTCTCAATTACAAACACACCTGAAGTCGAAGCCACAGCTTGCTTCGGTTCCTGGTTCTTGGCGTTCCACGCCTTGCAATCCTTCTTCCAGTGCCCTTTCCTGTGACAATGGAAGCACTCATCCTGGCCAACTATCGGTACTGCTTTCTTTTTCTTTCCCTTCCCTCCCACCTTATTAACACCTCCTCTAGGTCTGGGTGCGGCCTTCTTCTTCCTTCCTTTGGCCCTAGCCTTGGACCCGGAAGAAGATGAACCGCCAACAAACATAGCGGGTGTTTCCCTTGCCTTCTGCAAGGTGCCCTCCCCACTCCTTAACATGTTCAGGAGTTCAGCAAGTTCAACTTCTTTTCCTTGAAGATTGAAGTTGAGGATAAACTGGGCGTAGGTGGGAGGAAGGGACTGGAGAACAAGGTCTGTATAGAGCTCATTATCCAAAGTCGTCCTAAGGTCTGCGAGCTCTTCTATGTAGCCAATCATCTGTAGGACATGTTCACCTACCGATGACCCGACAGCCAACCTCGCTCGAAACAATTTCTTAGAGGTCTCGTATCTTGCTATACGAGATTGCTCTCCATAAAGTTCCTTTGTATGGAGAAATATGCCATCTAAGGACATATCCTCGTGCCTCGTCTGATGTTCATTGTTCATCGAGGCAAGCACGATGCACTTGGCTCTCGCGCAATCTAAATCCCAGGTTTTGCGGATTTCCTTATCAGCATTGCTGGATTTGGGACCAGGGACAGCAGGTGCCGTAGCGGTGAGGACGTACCCCAGTTTGTCATAGGTCAAAGCCATTTTGATATTCCGCAGCCAATCTTTATAGTTTGGCCCCGTCAGTATATTTTTCTCTAAAAGTAACTTAAGTCCAGTCATTTTCAGGGTCGCTGCAATTAGGAGAGAGAGAAGAAAACTCTTTAGCATGATGCTCTTGCAAGTTTAGAGTGGTTTTTAATTTATCTAAACTGGATGGCTCCCACTGTTTCTCGAATCCTTCCTCAAACCATAAAAGAAGAATTAGTCAAGACTATTCTCACTGTACAATACTTGCTTAACCGTTCAGCCAGGCCGGTGTCGATACTTCGAGGGAGGTTTTCCAACGCTTTCGCGAAGTTCCTTAATTAAATAACCTCTTTTCTCTGGGGGCGTAACCCCGCTGACACTTTTCTGGACACCTACTAGGTTTATAGCATTGATCGTTAAGTGACGAATATCCTGATAAGTATCAAATACTCACAGTAGGATCGGGATCCAAATATCATCGTCTGATAATGTTGTAGGAATGCTACCAACATTCATCAAACTCAAAATGGTATGCATCTCTTTGCAAATTTCAGTTTCTTTAGAAATTCCCGATATAAGTTTTTGCCCCATGCTCTTATGACCTTGGCGTTGGTCAAAATATCATAAGTCACATGTCAAGTTCTACCCATCATTATCTTGTTAATTTGAACCCATCCGTACATATCCTTGACGTTGGCCAAAATGATCATACGACTGTCCCAAACTAACTCATCTATCTATGCAACAAATGAATATCCAGCAGCTACCAAACACTATGCCTTGGCGTTGGTCAAAATACATAGCTTGAATACTACTGAATACCCAGATGAAATGACGGAGGGCTACGAATGGTTTTGGCGAAACCGTGAACGTAGTGAACTTGATATAACCGAAGGAACCTGATAGCTTTTAAAAGGAGTGGTTAAAGCTCCGCATTTAAAAAATATCTGTTTTAAAAATAACCGAGTGGTTTCTTTTAAATTGTTCCAACGATTTAAACTTTGGTTTGTTTTACTTTGCATTATAGATAATGCGTCCCATCATTATCCTTATCATTGCAGAAAACAACGAAAATACAACGTCCTCTTATGCCATCCGCATTCGCCACGGGGTCCCGTCATCACCCGTTAGGTTACTTAACTAACGACAGAGCGGGGGCTGGGCTAGCGCGGGTGTAAAACATAAGTGACGTCTAAATAGCTACAATAAATATAGATATTTTACATTCGTCTGACGCAATGATATTCATTCCAGAACACAGATAAACAATATTGGATTTGCAAGCAATCTGTATTTCTTTTGAGCCTGCAAGAAAAGACAGATTACACAGTTGTGATGAATAGCCGTTACCCCACCCTCGACCCCTACGGGTACGGCAAACTACCCACCCGGCAGTCTGTGTACCCCACCTTGGGTCAGTCCTAGGAGCAAAAACAGTAAAATGAAATAATACAACGGTGGCTACAACCGCAACCTGGAAGTGCCCCGCGAAAATAATATTACAACAAATTACATTCACAACAAATGAATTAAACAATAACCCATTGCAAACCCCGGCTATACACCACAACAGTCCAATACAGTTTATATGCACAAACAGATATAACCATTTCAGAAATGTGCAATCCCCTGCCAACCGACATACTAGCAGTTAGGGGAGGTTTACGAACACATTAAACAATCACAGATATAATCCAATATGCAAATACTGTACAATTTCGATCGATTAAACAACATCAATATTGCTCCAAAATCTGCTCTGTTAAACAGTAACCTGAGCAAATATTAAATATTCCAGAAAACCCCAAATATCACAGGGGACCCACACAAGAAAGATGAGTCCATGACTCGGCAACTCGGCCGCGCAAGCGCGGAGGATCGGTAGGATCCGCCGCCCTTCCGCGGCGCTTTAGCCGAATCATGGGCTCAAATTTCTTGGGTGTTCTCCTGTGGTCATGTCAAGCTCTCTGAACTCACCAGAAAAATTTTAGGACTTCATTTTAACTTCGACAGAAACTTGACAGAATTAGGGTTTTTCGGCTTCGTTTTTCCGTTCGAAATTCGTACAAATTTGCAATTAAGTTATTTATTGTTTAGCGAGGCTCTGATACCACTGTAAGTCGATGTAGTACACCCCAGTACTTATGGGGAGGCGGAATTTTCAAAAACGATCAAGTTTAAAGAACGAACATCGACTAACCGCTTGAATCGAAGCTAAACAAATAATAACCGAACACATAGCTATACTAAACTATAGTGTTAAGGGATTATACCTATCGAAACTTGTCCTTCGTCTTTACGATCTCCTTGTTCTCCTCGTCCTTCTCTAGGTAGTAGACGATCCACCCGAGAGCGAAACTCTAAGCTAAACCTCTAAACTTGAGGCAACTAACCTTCTTGGATTGCTAATCAAAGAAGTTAGGATGAGATAGAGTGATGGTTATGGATTGTTTAGTCTAACTAATCCTTTGATCTCAACTCATGAGGTGTAAGGATTAGGGTTTGAAGATGAGAGCTTGAGGAGAGAGAATGTGAGATAAGATAATGAGATGAGAGAGAGTGTATCATAATATATTATGAAGCATTTTCTAATAATGAGAAAAGAATAAAGAGTGATGATAAATCATGCTTCATAAAATATCTAGTGGTGATTCATTAGCATGAGTCATTAAGCAATAAATGTGCATTAATGAAATGAATGAATCACCACCATGACTCATAACCTCATTTAATGAATATGACACATAACCCTCCTTAGTCACCATCTTCTAGAAGCTTCTCGAACAATTACGAGAACGCCCTCCGATCCGTAAAAATACGGAAAAACTTTAGACTGTAAAAATCCAATAACCGGATACCAGTAACTGGCTTAAACCAAAGCCGACTGGTAAAAACTGTCCGAAAGTCGTACGCGCGTAAACGCACGTATGCGTCCGAACCCTTTGTCTCAAAACCATGCAACCTCTATATCGTTTCGCCTGGAGTAGGAAACTCTCTGTGTGGGACTCTAGAGACTCGACTACTACGCTGGCAGTAGGTTTAACCACAGACCGCAAGCGGCACTAGCTGTACGTAACGGTCCCCAGGTAGTTGTCGATAAGAAGGCCGATGAGAAAACCCATCCGAACTCCTACTGAGTCTGATGTGACAATCTCCATACAGTCCGGTCCGTTCGTCCAAGACTATCGCATATCGGGCCTAGGGGGGCGGCAAGCGTCAGTCCCCTAATAGCGGTATAAGTCGTGTCGGAGTGAAGCCCATTACACCCTGAGAAACTACTGGAACCTACCAGCAAATCTCGCTTGCCCTGGCCAGGGACTTTGCGTAATGGCTCTCTGACACAGCACGATATCTACTCCCAATACCGGGAGGGACGAATCCTGTCTAACCGCCACTGCCTCCAAGTGCCCGGGACTGCACCCAACTTCTACCTGTTTGCACGACTCCTTTGAGCCGTGGTAGGGTAGCAATCTAAGAACAGTGGGACACACTCGAGGCGAAGTAGCAGTGTCAAGTCTGCGGACTACGCTGTACTCATGTCACCTGGGAACTGTTTACTGACGACTGGTATCAAACCAACCAACAGTCCCCTGTGAGTCCTGTCCGGTGTACCCGTAACCTAACGAGCACCTGTATACTATCTCCAGTACGACGTACTGACGGCTGTGGGACAGACCATCTCCCCAACTGGGATGAGAAGCGTACACACCAGTCTACTCCGGAGTATCGATGCTCTGTCTCGATAATCCAACGACCAGGGACCTGAATAAGGATGTGCTTGTAGACTACCCAGCCCCCACTAGTGTGACTGCCATCACAACGCTGGTAGACAAGCAAGATCCTAAGAGCTCTATCAATACGTACACTCACATATTAAGATAGAAAAACCAAGTAGCATACTACCATGTTTAGCAAGACTGTTATATATATGTGAATATCCCAAGCTTCCATTAAGTAATATACAAGCTAGTATGATGCAGTAATGGCCTTCTAGGGCATAAACACTAACAAGACCATGGTTAAGTTTATGATTAGGGTTTTCTTTTTTAATTACTTATTCATTTATTTATTCTTTTTGTTTATTTTGGAAAAAGGAAATGATAATGAAAATGGAATGGTGGCTTGATTTGTTTGTAGTTGAAGTTTCTTGAAACTTTGACTAAGTCACCATTCTTGTCTCATCCTTAACCCTAACCATTCAAGTTAACCATGGTCCATTCTCTACAACTAACCAAGGGTTAGTAAATGATAAGTATTGATTTATTTATCATTTACATAACACTTATCATATTCTTTATCATCTTCTTCTTCATCTTCAACTTAAAGAAAGCTTGTACCATCAATGGCAACTAGCCAAAATGAGTGAGAAATCCAAATCTAAAGTCTACCCACTTCCTATTTCTTCATCCTCTACCTCTTGCCAAGTTGTATAGGGTGTTTCCTTCACAAGTTTTCAAGGCTTGGCGAAGTTGGAGCTTGTTCTTGTGATGCCTCGACGTAGATCATCTTCGGCATCGAACCGACGATCAAGCCCGCCCATTCTTCGATGATGCCAATGCTAGAGTCAAGGGTTCGATTTGGACAGCGGAGGGAGATCATTGCGGAGCTTAGGAAGTGGTGGACTGGATCTACAAAGGTTGTAGCCCCTTTCCTTTAGCTATATTTCCGTTTACATGCTTGCTTTGCCTATACTTCTAGCCAACGATCCGTTCTAGGTTTTCTCGGCACCGTAATTTTTAGAAATTGGCATGTTTGATCACTTGAAAGACTTCATTAGAGTGCCTAGGAACCCTATAATCCTCATCATCACGATATAAGTATAGCAATAAGCATGTGTGTGCGTGTGGGTGTAAACCTATGCTAGGGTTCACAACTAGGAAAATACACTAGTTTACTTCTAACCCTAAATATCCATAGTACACCTAACACATCTATGATCTCCATGTCACGCAATAAGCTATCATATATATAGTATATATAGTATACTAGACATCGAACTGCGGGGGTGCTATACGCCATCCACCCGACTTCCCCCGTAGATATAATCTACTCACCTTGTATCTTGCGTGTCGGTGTCGATATTGCCACCATCATCATCATCGCCTCGGATTACCGTGGGGGTACCTACATATCATACGTATCGCATCGCATTAAAACCAAATCGAAACCAAAACGACACACGAAAACCCAAACGGTACGCTTCAAAGCCTATAGGTTAGAACCTATGGTTAACCTTCGCAAAACAACCCCAAATCACTCAATATAGACATACAAACGTCACGCAGTCGAGATAACGCACAAATATCAAAATCTGGAAATCAAAATACGGAAAACCATAACTAAATTCAAAGCAGCAACTTATAAAAGTGTTCCCAGATTTCGTCTCTGGTGAAACCAAGGTTCCAAAACAACACTAGGGTGATATATAGGGTACATATGACCTACAGAAGAAACCCGGACCCACCCCCTCACCAAGTAGCCGAGCCCCTCTCACTGAAAATCCGGCCAGGCCGGCCTTGGGTGCTCCAATGGAGTTCGTCTCGCTACAGGTGGTTCCTAGGGTCTAAAATTGGTCTCTGGACCTGTTTATTTTTCCAGTAAAAATCTCAGTCTATTCCAGATTTCTCTGCACCCTCAAGGTCGTCACAAACCGACATGAAAGTCCCTTAATTCCGTATTTTTGGGTTTCAGGTTATGTATATGTGTTTGGTCAGGGTTTAAAACATCATGGGGGGTTAAGGTCACTCAAAACACTCAAGTTCACCATACAAACTCAATTTAAACCCTAACCTTCTCTAGTAATGCCCAAAGTGCACTAAACTACCCGACATCGCTTTCAAACTTGAATTGAGGCTTAAGCAGAAGAAAAACTACACTAATTGTGATGGAATTACCTCACTAGACCCTCAGGAATCCTCAACAGTGCCAAAATGAAGACTTTCTTGGTCCAAAGGCATGCTTGTGAGCTTGTGCACCTTTTTTGTGAATGAGGGTAGGGTTTTGGAGTTGTTTTTGTGATGATTTGAGGAGGTTAAGTGGGGAGGGATAAGGAGGAGTAGCAGCTGAGAGAAGAGGGAGAGATGATGAGGGTGAAGGAATGGGGGAAAAAATGACAAGGTCAAAGCAACCCCTCTCTTTTCTCTCTCTCACCCATACCTCAATATCTTATTCCCTTTTCTTTTTCTTTTCTTTTCTTTTCCCTCTAACTCCTTCTCACTTGAACAGTAACTCCAAAACAACATGGTAGAAATGTAACACAAGTGTAAAAAAAAATATGTGCATGTTTTGCACAAAAATGCTAAAAAACCGATTAGCGATTTTTATTCGCGATTAGCACTAAATTAACATATAATTAATCATAAAAACTGAAAAATGGCATAATTCCATTAAATACCCTATTTTAGAATTTTCCATAATTTTTCCATAATTTCTCCCATTTATCGGTATTTAATTATACCGAAATATTAAAATATTCTTTAAAATAATATTAAATTATAAAAATTCCCAAAAATAATATTTTATTTTTTTGAAATGTTACAATCTTCCCCCCTTAAAGAAATTCGGTCCCCGAATTTAAATTTAAACCCCTCAAATACTAAAACATTTCAGTAAAAAGTCCAAGTCGTCAGGGCTCCGAAATCATCAATACATAAGACGGATCATAGCGCAATGAGTGCGCATGAACAATGAGCAGATAACTCAAAAACAACACTCCGTCAAGCATCTCGCAATCATCGGAGTCATGGTAAAGACACAAATGTCAAATCCAAAATAAAACCAATATGTGTATATATCTTTTGTTTACTATGTACGTTCCGCTGTTTTTGTAAACAATTTAGAAGGGTTTCCTTGTTTTAAACGTTTCGTGTCATATCAGACTGTTAGTTATATGTATGCCCTAGAGGCCATTACTGTACATACGATGTATATTGTAGTGGATGCTAGGACATATATAGGGAGGACTTTCTTGCTCGACATGATAGTATGCTATCTGGTTATACTTTGTCTTAACATGTACTCTGATTGTCTCTATGTTACATGTTGATAAAGCCCTTAGGATATGTACTCGACTACTGGGACTATGATGAGATCATACTAGTTGGGCCACGGTAGTCGACGAGTACATCCTATAACTGTTCCTAGTCGAGGGTGTATCGAGACAGGGCAACGATACACCAGAGTAGACTAGCGTATACGCATCTTGACCCATATGATGGGCGATGGATGATCCCATATCCATCGGTTTTTGACATCAAGGATGGTGTACGGGTGCTCAGTAGAGACTGGGTAGACTGGACGGACTCGCAGAGAACTCCCAGATGGTATTATACCTTACGTCAGATGGCAGTTCTCCGGTGACACTGGTACAGAGTAGTCTGTTGACCCGAGATCGTCATAGAGTCTTGTGTGATTCCCACTGTGCTTTGATTTCCATCATACCATGTCCAAGAGGGCGTGCAAAAAGGTGGCTTTTGGGTATAGTCCCAAATCACATGGAGGCAATGAGAGATAGGAGGGGATTCGTCTCTCCCGATATAGGGAGTTGATGTTGTGCTGTGTTCGATTGGCTATAACCGAAAATCCCTGGCCAGGGTTGCTGAGATTTACTGGTAAGTGTTATCAGTAGTTTCTCGAACTGTTATAGACCTCATATCGACACGACTTATCGAGCTACTGGGGTCTGACGTTTACCACCCCTAGGCGAGATATGCGACATATCAGACGACGAGACCGGACTGTACGGGAGTGTTACTGATTGGATTCACAGGAGAATGTACAGGCTTTCTTGTTGATCTTCTGATCGCTCAATATCCGGGTGGCCGTTACGTTTAGCAGACCGCTTGCGGCTTGTGGGTGTTTGATATGATCATCAACTACTGTCGGCGTATTGACGAGTCTTTAGAGTCCTACACAGGGGTTTCCTGGCTCAAGCGAAACGGAGTAGGAGTACATATGTGATATGTGCGGGACCGAGATTGATACGATATGAGATACCGTATTCTATTTTCGCGATTTGTAACATTGATCGGTTGTATGCGATATAACCGGGTTATCAGATCAAGTGTTGATTCGATAAGTTGTTACACAAAATATTAGTCGGTTATAGCCGGGTTATTAAATCAAGAGTTGATTTAATAATTTAATGTATAATTATATATTTGATATATTACATTACATTAACTAGTATTTGCTCACTTAAGATTTATTTTCTCACTTGATTGTGCATAAGTGTATATGTGATATATATTTGTGTACATATGATTGTGTCATGCTTGATGTACATCAAAGATGGGTGTATGAGACTTATACCAAGATTAGGGTAAAGATTAGGGTTTTGTTTATATCTTAAGAATAACAAAAGAGAAAGACTTTGTCAAAGTTCTCAAGCTTTCATGAAACTTGTGGAAACATTGACAAAGTCAACTCTTTTGTCATTCTTAAGGATATTTAGTTAACCCAACCCTTAACCTCATGCTTTGGTTAATTATCTACATGAGTTAAGCATGATAGCTTAACTCACCCATGGTTACATTATTGAGAGGATAATAATTCATATGATGAGATTATTCTTTCTTCTTCTTCTTCTTCTTCATCAAGCTCCATAAAAAGCTTACTAGCTCCAATGGTGCCATGAGAAAATGTGTGAGAAAATCAATTCTAAAGTGAGCCCACTTCCTACTTCTTCATCCTCTACCACTTGCCATATAGTAGAGTGTGTTCTCTTCATAAAGTTCATGACCTAGTGAAGGAATAGCTTGAGTTAGTGTCTCCCCGACGTAGATCATCTTCGGCCTCGAAGTCATCGAAGCAAGCACGTTCGTTCTTCTTGTGAAGCTTCTCTAGAGTCCGGAGTTCACGATCGCAGCGATGGGGACATCTACACGGAGCTAATAAAGTGAAGGACCGGATCTACAAAGGTTGTAATCCCTTTCACTTAGTGTTAAACTGTTTAACATGTTAGTTTTCGCCTAAACCCAAGTTTAAAGATCCGGCTTTGGGTTGTTCGGCACGGCTAATTTTTTAATCGGGCATGGTTGATGCCTCGTAGACCCTTGTGCACGTGCCTAGCAACCCTATAGTGGTATCAGAGCCAAGCTAGAGCTTTAGGCGAAGTTTAAAGTCCGATCGAAACCGGAAACCTCGATGTTTACCCCTCTCTGGATATTTTTCAAAAATATGATTTTTTATGAATTAAAAATGCTCAGAAAATTAAGCAGGAAAAACTAAGAATTACTGTGAAGTACGGACCATTAATGCTCTCAAATGACCGTGGAACCGCGGCCAAACCAAGGGTTTGGGGGCGGTTCCGCGGCCAAAATTGTGAATTAGTCCCTGGAATTTCATATATTTATTCTTAGGTCCTTTCTTGGAAATTTTTTCTGGGAATTTTTTAATTCCACTCAAGTGTTGAGTTTTCTAGGGTTGTATTAGGGACTCGTTGATTCGATCGGATAATTTAACTTTGTTTAGTTTGTCCGGGTAATTTTTAGAAACTGTTAAAAAGTTCGACCGGATATCAATAACTCACTTTTTCCCCAGTCGGAAATTTTTTCAGAAGTTGTATTTTTTCTCGAGTTTAAGAACGTTCTAAGTCATGCAAGTAACGCGGTGGACCCTCTAGAAGACAACAAACCTTAACTCGATTATGTGACCGTCTTGAACTGCCTCTGAACCTTAGGGTTTGTGGCGGTACGGCGTGCCACATGTGAGGTGTTGGCTTGACCCTTCTACGGCTGGACCATTGGTACTGTGGCATGTGATGGATGTTTTAAACTGATTTCAAGTGTTGAGATATATTGGGGAAATCTTGGGTGTTTGATTATTCGATCGGAAAGTTTAACATTGTCTTTTTATCTGGAATGTGATACAATATTTGGAATCCACAAGTAGTTATGAGATAACTAATATGAATGTTATAAATCTAGCAGTTCAGTCTCAGTTGATCGGTTGCCACGGAATTTTGATGTGATCAAAAGTCCGTCGCAATCACGTAGCGTACGCGGATACTCGCCGGGTAAACTTAATAGACAGCCACGCTCCATAGCCCCGACCAAGTGACTGTAGGAGAACCCCGTCGCCAAAAGCATCCGTTCGGGTGCTCGCGGCAGCGGTGTTCCGCCTTAGTGCACTTTATCGACGGCATCCGGGGGTGTGGCCGTCTACTAAAGTTTGCGAAGAGCATTCGATCAGGATATCGGGAATCTTGTTGAATTGCCCGACTTGATATTGAAAAGAGTTTTCGATAATGAGACTAAAATGCGGGGTTTATAATTGTTAGGCATGCGATGTCTAAGGAATTCATTTGGTTAGGTATGCGATGTCTAAGGAGGTTGCGGATTCCAACTATTGTATTTTTACACTTTCTTTTCTGTGACCATAAGCGTAGTATGTGGTGTATCGCTGGCTTCGTTGCTATACATCAACGACAATCGGGATACGCATACTTGCTTACGTTAATGATATGAGATATTATGTGTTGCTGTGATATGTTATATTGGATCGTCGTGTTCTGAATAGCCGGGGGTTTAAGTGAGATGAGAGTTTTTCTTTTTTCATTCATGTAAAATTCATTTGTATGTAATATTCTTTTATTGGGGAACTTCCGGGCTGAGGATGATTTCACCATTGTATATTATTTACTTTTCCACATTAGGTAGACCCAAGGCGGGGAGAACAAGTAACCGGGTTCTAGGGTCCAGTGGGAGACCATCTCGAAGATTCGAGACCGGGTCTCCTAACCCTAGAATTGGCAGTGTTGCTTGCCGCTCTCGTAGGGGTCTAGGGATGTGGGTTTGGCTATTCATCACGACCGTGGAATCCGTGTTTTATACAGGCTCGTATTGAAAACACGGACGTCCTAGTATATCCAATATTTCATATATGTTCTTCTGCTGCAATGTTCTGTGACGAGATCATATTACTGCCTGAGACGAATGTTTATATTATATATATGAGATATATATTATATATTGTTTATTTCGTTTCATATCTGTTGCTTGTGAAGCATATTAAAATGGGACTTCATTAATGAGATTAATGAAATAAAAGAAACCTAAGATGTTGTAGAAACTTGTTTAAAAACTGGTAGCTCTAGTTCATGCTTTGCATAGCGGTGTTCCTTGTAGAATATCCAGCACCTTATTCGATAAGGAAAGAGCCGAGATCCCTTCACCGGGAGTGACCTCTTTAGTGAAACTAGCAGATGCTACAAACTCGGTTTGTCTTTTGATTGCTTCTATAGTTCTTGCTTTGCACAGCGGTATATATGATATACCCTGCACCTTATTCGATGAGGAAAGGGCCGACGATCCCTTCACCGGGAGTGACCCCTTTAGCAAAACTAGAAAAGCCTCAAATACACTCCATTTAAAATCACTCGATTCTGCAACGATATCAAGTTCATTACGCAAAAGGTTTTCTTAAAAACCTGTCGTAGCCCTCCGTCATTTCAGATAAGTACTTCATAGTATTCGTGCTACGTTTGTCGGCTTTCGTCAAGGCGTAGTGTGCGGTAGCTATTTATGCTTATCTGTTTATGCATATGATACAGATTGAGTTAGGGTAGTCATGCGACTTTGTTGGCATTCGTCAAGGGTCGTGCGGGTGGGTTTAATTCAATCGGGAATGATGGGTTGAACTTGACTAGTAGCCTATGGTTTGTTGGCATTCGTCAAGGTCATAGGACGCTAGGGGCAAAATATTATTGGGAATTTCAAATGTTGAAATTTTCTATGAGATTGCATACCTTCTATGAGATAGTTGGATCCCGATACCCGCTGCGAGTAAGAGTTACTCCTGGGAGAGTTTTACACATTACAATTAGTCGATCAAGTAGGTTTCTAGAAAGGTGTTAACGGGGTTACGCCTCTGGGAAAACGAGGTTTACTTTAATTAGGTCCGTACGGAAGCACGGGGAACCTCCCTCAAAGTACCGACACTGGCCTGGCTGAAAGATTGGCGAACTTGTAGAGTGTAATTAATCCCGGCTAGTCTTTCCTTTTAGGGTTTGAAGGAAGATTTGATTAAAACAGTGGGAGACATCCTGATTAGATATATTAGATAACCAATCTAATCTTGCAAGAGCATATGCTGAGTGTTTTCTTCTCTCTCTCTCCAGGTAGCGACCATATCACGCCTTAATCAAGATAATAATTCGGATGTATTGACCGAACCCGCTTGTTATACTGAGCTGGGGAACGTTGGTCCCGCTCCAACTTATAATTGTTATAAGACAGAGCAGGAAATTGGGGAATACCAGATTTCCCGTGCCGCCCAAACGAAGAAAGTGCATGTTGATGCATCATCTTCGGGTGTGTTCATTACATAGAACTGTTTCTCAGTATCCTTTACGTCTTGGGTATGAGATACCGGATCAGGATCCCGCATATGTAATCTGTTACATGGGCTACAGAAAGGTAGAGAACTAAGAACGGGTGATAAGTTTCATGAGACAGAAAACGGTGCAAGTGTTGCAGCCAAGTCTGTTGGTCATTATCGCCATGTATTACCAGAATACATTGATTCTGAACAAATGTTATTAGATACCGAACCTGATATGCAACATCATATCAGTCTCTTTATTAGTAAAGAAAGGATATAATTTTGTATTGTTGGATAATGTTTTGAACATTTCCTATATCAAGAGTTGATCGGTTCAGGCACGTTATCTAAAAGCATTGACGTTCTAAATCAAACTACAGTTCTTAGTATACAGAACACACACAAGAGGAAGAGTTCAGAAATGAACGAATCCTTCTTGAGGCATTGTAGACTAGGTCATATTAATGCGACCCGACTAGCTGAAGTTACATTAAGATGCATATTTAAATTTGTTTGAATTTTTCATCTTGTGAAACTTGCCGGTCATGTCACAAAGATAAGATGATCACAGCTCTGTTTATTGGAAACAGAGAAAGAGTTAGTGAACTCTTGGGATTGATACATGCTGATGTATGAAAGTCTCCCGTCTACACATGCCAAGACCGGTTCTTTGTACTTCAATACATTCTCTGATGATCTCTCAAGATTCAGACATTGTAAGTCGATGTACAACACCCCAATACTTGTGGGGAGGCGGAATTTTCAAAAACGAACTTGTTTAGTGAACAAACATCGACTAACCGCTTGAATCGAAGCTAAACGATAACTAACCAAACACATAGATGTTTTAAACTACTATGCTTAGGGATTATACCTAGCGAACCAAGTCCTTCGGCTTTACAATCTCCTCGTCCTCCTCGGCCTTCTCGATGTAGTAGATGATCCACCCGAGAGCAAAACTCCAAGCTTAGCCTCTAAACTTGAGGCAACTAACCTTCTTGGATTGCTAATCAAAGAAGATAGATGAGATAGAGTGAGGGTTATGGATTGTTTAGTCTAACTAATCCTTGTTCTCAACACATGAGAGGTGAGGATTAGGGTTTGAAGAAAGAGAGCTTGAGGAGAGAGAATGTGAATATAATTATCAAGTGAGAATAGTAAGTTATCATAATATATATGAAACTTTAAAATTCATCTATAAAAGAAAAACAAATGATGAATAATCAACTTTCATAAATATCTAATGGTGATTCATAACCATGACTCATTAAGCATTTATTATGCATTAATGATATGGATGAATCACTCTCATGACTCACTAAACCCATTTAATGCATATGACGCCTAAACCTCCTTAGTCACCATCTTCTAGAAGCTTCTCGCACAATTACGAGAATGCCCCTCCAATCCGCAAAAATACGGAAAAACTTTAGACTGTAAAAATCCAATAATCGGATACCAGTAACTGGCTTAAACCAAAGCCGACTGGTAAAAACTGTCCGAAAGTCGTACGTGCGTAAACACACGTATGCGTCCGAACCCTTTGTCGTAAAACCATACGACCTCTATATCGTTTCGCCTGTAGTAGGAAACTCTTTGTGTAGGACTCTAGAGACTCGACTACCACGCTGGCAGTGGGTTTAACCACAGACCGCAAGCGGCACTAGCTGTACGAAACGGTCCCCAGGTAGTTGTCGATAAGAAGGCCGATGAGGAAACCCATCCGAACTCCTACTGAGTCTGATGTGACAATCTCCATACAGTCCGGTCCGTTCGTCCAAGACTATCGCATATCGGGCCTAGGGGGCGGCAAGCGTCAGTCCCCTAATAGCGGTATAAGTCATGTCGGAGGGAATCCTATTACACCCTTAGAAACTACTGGAACCTACCAGCAAATCTCGCTTGCCCTGGCCAGGGACTTTGCGTAATGTCTCTCTGACACAGCGCGATATCAACTCCCAATACCGGGAGGGACGAATCCTGTCTAACCGCCACTGCCTCCAAGTGCTCGGGACTGCACCCAACTGCTACCTGTTTGCACGACTCCTTTGAGCCGTGGTAGGGTAGCAATCTAAGAACAGTGGGACACACTCGAGGCGAAGTAGCAGTGTCAAGTCTGCGGACTATGCTGTACTCATGTCACCTGGGAACTGTTCACTGACGATTGGTATAAAACCAACCAACAGTTCCCTGTGAGTCTTGTCCGGTGTACCCGTAACCTAACGAGCACCTGTATACTATCTCCAGTACGACGTACTGACGGCTGTGGGACAGACCATCTCCCCAACTGGGATGAGAAACGTACACACTAGTCTACTCCGGAGTATCGATGCCCTGTCTCGATAATCCAACGACTAGGGACCTGAATAAGGATGTGCTTGTAGACTACCCAGCCCCCACTAGTGTGACTGCCATCACAATGCTGGTAGTCAAGCAAGATCCTAAGAGCTCTATCAATACGTATACTCACATATTAAGATAGAAAAAACTAAGTAGCATACTACAATGTTTAGCAAGACTGTTATATACATGTGAATATCCCAAGCTTCCATTAAGTAATATACAAACTAGTATGATACAGTAATGGCCTTCTAGGGCATAAACACTAACAATCTCCCACTTTCACTAGGGCCATGTACTGGCATATCGAAGACCAATGATCTCGAGTAGCCTCTCGAACTGCGTCTGAGGTAGGGCCTTCGTGAATGGATCAGCAATGTTCTCTTCTGAAGCAACTCTCCGAACATCGATCTCCTGACGATCAATGATCTCCCTGATCTGGTGATACCGCCTCAAGATGTGTCTGGACTTCTGATGGGACCTTGGTTCCTTCGCTAAAGCTATAGCTCCGTTGTTGTCGCAATACAGAGGTATTGGATCAACTATGGTAGGAACCACCTGAAGTTCTGTTAGGAACTTCTTCATCCAGACTGCTTCTTTTGCGGCATCGCTAGCAGCTATATACTCCGCTTCCATCGTCGAGTCAGCAACGGTGTCCTGCTTGGAGCTCTTCCAGCATACCGCCCCTCCATTGAGGGTAAAGACATAACCCGACATGGACTTGGAATCGTCCTTATCACTCTGGAAGCCGGAATCAGCAAAGGCCTCCAACCTGAGGTCTTTTCCGCCGTAAACCAAAAAAATCTCCTTAGTCCTTCTTAGGTTCTTGAGAATGTTCTTTACTGCTATCCAGTGCTTCTCCTCTGGGTCTGACTGATACCGGCTTACCACGCTCAGTGCGTAAGCTACATCTGGTCTGGTACACAACATCGCATACATTATAGAGCCTACCGCAGAAGCGTAGGGTATAATAGACATGCGTTCCCTTTCCAAATCAGTCTTGGGAGACATCTCTTTGGAGAGGGTGATTCCGTGACAAGCCGGTAGATTACCGCGCTTAGAATCTTCCATACTGAATCTTTTCAGTACAGTGTCGATATACCTGGACTGCGAAAGTCCCAACATCCTCTTGGATCTATCACGATAGATCCGGATCCCCAGAATGTAAGAGGCATCACCCAGGTCTTTCATGGAGAACCTGTGTGACAAGAATCCTTTGACAGATTGTAGCATAGGAATGTCATTTCCTATCAATAGAATGTCATCCACGTACAAGACGAGGAATACGACACTTCTGGCTACAACTTTACTATATATGCACGGTTCATCTGGATTTTTGATAAAGTCATATTCTTTGACAGTCTCATCAAAACAGATGTTCCAACTCCGCGATGCCTGCTTTAGTCCATTAATGGACTTAAGCAGCTTGCATACTTTCCCGCTGCTCCCACTCTGATTAAAACCCTCTGGCTGATCCATATAGACGCTCTCTTCTAAATTTCCATTCAGAAAAGCCGTCTTTACGTCCATCTGCCAGATTTCATAATCATGGAAGGCAGCAATAGCAAGAAGTAGAAGGACCCGAATGGATTTGAGCATAGCCACTGGAGAAAAAGTTTCGTCATAGTCCAAACCAGGTCTTTGACGAAAACCCTTTGCAACAAGTCTAGCCTTATAGGTTTCCACCTGTCCATCTACACCAATCTTTTTCTTGAAGATCCATTTGCATCCTATGGGTTTTACCCCATCTGGAGCAAAGTCCAAAGTCCATACTTTGTTGGTCTACATGGACTCCATTTCGGTCCGCATTGCATCTAGCCATCGTACCGAGTCACCGCTCTGGATGGCCTGCTGGAAGTCAGTAGGTTCATCATCTTCTATGATGCAATCCTCTCTATCCCCATCTATGAGAAAATCGTAGTATCTCTCAGGCGGATGAGACGGCCTACTACTCCTGCGGAGGGGTGCGGGAATGTCCTGTACTTCTTGAACTTCCGGTTCTACCAAACTTTCAGTAGCAGTTTGTGGTTCTAGAATTTCTTCCAGTTCTATTTCGCTCCCACTTATTTCCTTTTCTAAAAACAGATGTTCCAGAAAATGGGCATTACGAGAAACAAAGAACTTTTGTTCCTCTGCGTAATAGAAATAATATCCCTTGGAGTTCTTTGGATATCCCACAAACAAACATGTTACTAATCGTGCCTCGAGCTTGTCCACATGCTGCTTTTTAACAAAAGCTGGACATCCCCAAATCTTCATATGCTGAAGATGGGGTTTCTTCCCAGTCCATATCTGATATGGAGTGGTAGGCACAGTCTTGGTAGGAGCCCTGTTCAGAAGATATGCCGCTGATTCTAGCGCATGACCCCAGAAAGATCGCGGTAACTCAGCATTACTCATCATGGATCGTACCATATCCAATAGGGTTTGATTCCGTCTCTCCGATACACCGTTATGCTGTGGAGTGTACGGAGGAGTAAGCTGAGAAAGAATTCCTTTCTCTTTTAGGTAACCTAGGAACTCGGCACTCAAGTATTCACCACCTCGATCGGATCTAAGTGTCTTGATACTTTTGCTGGTTTGGTTTTCTACTTCATTCTTATACTCTTGGAATTTCTCAAAAGCCTCGGATTTATGTTTCATCAGATAAATGAATCCGTATCTTGAGTAATCATCCGTGAAAGTAATGAAATATGAAAAACCACCTCTTGCATGTGTAGACATTGGACCACATACATCGCTGTGTATGAGTCCTAAGAGCTCGCTCGCTCTTACTCCTTGTCCAGTGAATGGAGTCTTTGTCATCTTTCCTTTGAGACAAGATTGACAAGTGTCATAAGATTGATATTCGAACGAGTCCAAATATCCTTCTCTATGCAACTTAGTCAACCTTCTCTCATTGATGTGACCCAGTCTACAATACCATAAGAAAGCTTTATTTAAATCTGGAGACTTTCTTTTTAGTGTGTTCTGGACATTGAAAATTTGGAGTTGGTTTAAAACATATATGCCGTTATTTAGTGTACCTGACCCAATCAAACCATGATTAAGGTGGATGTTGACAACATCTCTTACAAACGTGAAATCATAACCTTTATTTGATAACAAGGAAACTGATATGATATTACACGTTAAGCTTGGTACAAAATAACAGTTATGTAAAACCAAAATGTGTCCACTCGTCAATCCTAGGTGATAATCCCTGACGGACGCAGCTCCCACGCTAGCTCCGTTAGCAACCTTTAGGGTCATATCACCTTCCTTCAGCACTCTACGGTTTCTCAGTGCCTGCAATGAATTGCAAATATGAGATCCTGATCCGGTATCTAATACCCAGTAAGTAGAGTTGATCGACAGACAATTCTCAATTACAAACACACCTGAAGTCGAAGCCACAGCTTGCTTCGGTTCCTGGTTCTTGGCGTTCCACGCCTTGCAATCCTTCTTCCTGTGCCCTTTCCTGTGACAATGGAAGCACTTATCCTGGCCAACTACCGGTACCGCAAACTTTTTCTTTCCCTTCCCTCCCACCTTACTAACACCTCCTCTAGGTTTGGGTGCGGCCTTCTTCTTCCTTCCTTTGGCCCTTGCCTTAGACCCGGAAGAAGATGTACCGCCAACAAACATAGCGGGTGTTTCCCTTGTATTCTTCAAGGCGCCCTCTGCACTCCTTAACATGTTCAGGAGTTCCGGAAGTTCAACTTCTTTTCTTTGAATGTTGAAGTTCAGGATAAACTGGGTGTAGGTGTGAGGAAGGGACTGGAGAATAAGGTCTGTATAGAGCTCATTATCCAAAGTCGTCCCAAGGTCTGCGAGCTCTTCAATATAGCCGATCATCTTTAGGACATGTTCTCCTACCGATGACCCGACAGCCAACCTCGCTCGAAACAAGTTCTTAGAGGTCTCGTATCTTGCTATACGAGATTGCTCTCCATAAAGTTCTTTTGTATGGAGAAATATGCCATCAAGGTCCATATCCTCGTGCCTCCTCTGATGTTCATTGTTCATCGAGGCAAGCACGATGCACTTGGCTTTCGCGCAATCTAAATCCCAGGTTTTGCGGATTTCCTTATCCGCATTACTGGATTTGGGACCAGGGACAGCAGGTGCCGTAGCGGTGAGGACGTACCCCAATTTGTCATAGGTCAAAGCCATTTTGATATTCCGCAGCCAATCTTTATAGTTTGGCCCTGTCAGTATATTTTTCTCTAAAAGTAACTTAAGTCCAGTCATTTTCAGGGTCGCTGCAATTAGGAGAGAGAGAAGAAAACTATTTAGCATGATGCTCTTGCAAGTTTAGAGTGGTTTTTAGTTTATCTAAACTAGATGGCTCCCACTGTTTCTCGAATTCTTCCTCAAACCATAAAAGAAGAATTAGCCAGGACTATTCTCACCGTACAATACTTGCTTAACCGTTCAGCCAGGCCAGTGTCGATACTTCGAGGGAGGTTTTCCAACGCTTTCGCGAAGTTCCTTAATTAAATAACCTCTTTTCTCTGGGGGCGTAACCCCGCTGACACCTTTCTGGACACCTACTAGGTTTATAGCATTGATCGTTAAGTGACGAATATCCTGATAAGTAGCATATACTCATAGTAGGATCGGGATCCAAATATCATCGTCTGATAATGCTGTAGGAATGCTACCAACATTCATCAAACTCCAAATGGTATGCATCTCTTTGCAAATTTCAGTTTCTTTAGAAATTCCCGATATAAGTTTTTGCCCCATGCTCTTATGACCTTGGCTTTGGTCAAAGTGTCATAAGTCACATGTCAAGTTCTACCCGTCATTATCTTGTCAATTTGAACCCATCCGTATATACCCCTGACTTTGGTCAAATGGTAATACGACTGTCCCAAACCAACTCATCTATCTTATGCAACAAATGAAAACCCAGCAGCTACTAAACACTATGCCTTGACTTTGGCCAAAATGCATAGCTTGAATACTACTGAATACCCAAATGAAATGACGGAGGGCTACGAATGGTTTTGGCGAAACCGTGAACGTAGTGAACTTGATATAACCGAAGGAACCTGATAGCTTTTAAAAGGAGTGGTTAAAGCTCCGCATTTAAAAATATATGATTTTAAAATTAACCGAGTGGTTTCTTTTAAATTGTTCCAACGATTAAAACTTTGGTTTATTTTTCTTTGCATTATAGATAATGCGTCCCATCATTAACCTATCATTGCAGAAAACAACGAAAATACAACGTCCTCTTATGCCATCCGCATTCGCCACGGGGTCCCGTCATTACCCGTTAGGTTACTTAACTAACGACAGAGCGGGGGCTGGGCTAGCGCGGGTGTAAAACATAAGTGACGTCTAAATAGCTATCATATATATAGATATTTTATATTCGTCTGACGCAATGATATTCATTCCAGATCACAGATGAACTTAATTGGATTTGCAAGCAATCCGTGTTTGTTTTGAGCCTGCAACAAAATACGGATTACACGGTTGTGATGAATAGCCATTACCCCACCCACGACCCCTACGGGTGCGGCAAACTACCCGCCCGGCAGTTTGTGCACCCCACCTTGGGTCTGTCCTAGGAGCAAAAACAGTAAAATGAAATAATACAACGGTGGCTACAACCGCAACCTGGATGTGCCCCGCAAAATAATATTACAACAAATTACATATACATCAAATGAATTAAATGATAACCCATCACATAACCCCGGCTATACACCACAACAGTCCAACACAGTTCATATGCACAAACAGATAAAATCCATTTCAGAAATGTGCAACCCCCTGCCAACTGACATACTAGCAGTTGGAGGTGGTTTACGAACACATTAAACAATCACAGATATAATCCAACAAGCAAATACTGTATAATTTCGATCGATTAAACACTTTTAATCTTGCTCCAATACTGCTCTGCAAATCTAAAATATGAGCAAAAATTAAATATTCCAGAAAATCCCAAATATTACAGAGAACCAACACAAAAAAATGGGTCCCTGGATCGTCAAATCGGCGGCGGAAGCGCGGCGGATCGGTGCTATCCTCCGCGGTTCCGCGGCGCCGTAGGCGATTCAGGGGACCAAATTTTTTGTGTGTTCTTCTGGTGTCTTTTCAAGCTTTCTGAACTTCCCTGAAAAATTTTTGGACTTCATTTTAAAAAAGACAGAAACTTGATATTTTAAGGTTTTCCGGTTTCGTTTTTTCCGTTCGAAATTCATACAAATTTGCAAGTAAGTTATTTATTGTTTAGCGAGGAACTAATACCACTGTAAGTCGATGTACAACACCCCAATACTTGTGGGGAGGCGGAATTTTCAAAAACGAACTTGTTTAGTGAACAAACATCGACTAACCGCTTGAATTGAAGCTAAACGATAACTAACCAAACACATAGATGTTTTAAACTACTATGCTTAGGGATTATACCTAGCGAACCAAGTCCTTCGGCTTTACAATCTCCTCGTCCTCCTCGGCCTTCTCGATGTAGTAGATGATCCACCCGAGAGCAAAACTCCAAGCTTAGCCTCTAAACTTGAGGCAACTAACCTTCTTGGATTGCTAATCAAAGAAGATAGATGAGATAGAGTGAGGGTTATGGATTGTTTAGTCTAACTAATCCTTGTTCTCAACACATGAGAGGTGAGGATTAGGGTTTGAAGAAAGAGAGCTTGAGGAGAGAGAATGCGAATATAATTATCAAGTGAGAATAGTAAGTTATCATAATATATATGAAACTTTAAAATTCATCTATAAAAGAAAAACAAATGATGAATAATCAAGTTTCATAAATATCTAATGGTGATTCATAACCATGACTCATTAAGCATTTATTGTGCATTAATGATATGGATGAATCACTCTCATGACTCACTAAACCCATTTAATGCATATGACACCTAAACCTCCTTAGTCACCATCTTCTAGAAGCTTCTCGCACAATTACGAGAACGCCCCTCCAATCCGCAAAAATACGGAAAAACTTTAGACTGTAAAAATCCAATAACCGGATACCAGTAACTGGCTTAAACCAAAGCCGACTAGTAAAAACTGTCCGAAAGTCGTACGTGCGTAAACACACGTATGCGTCCGAACCCTTTGTCGTAAAACCATAC
Source organism: Agapanthus africanus (assembly GCA_030015575.1). Classification (NCBI taxonomy): domain Eukaryota; kingdom Viridiplantae; phylum Streptophyta; class Magnoliopsida; order Asparagales; family Amaryllidaceae; genus Agapanthus; species Agapanthus africanus. The sequence goes on along the minus strand of CM057339.1, from coordinate 541,734,548 downwards.
GACCTCTATATCGTTTCGCCTGGAGTAGGAAACTCTCTGTGTGGGACTCTAGAGACTCGACTACCACGCTGGCAGTGGGTTTAACCACAGACCGCAAGCGGCACTAGCTGTACGTAACGGTCCCCAGGTAGTTGTCGATAAGAAGGCCGATGAGGAAACCCATCCGAACTCCTACTGAGTCTGATGTGACAATCTCCATACAGTCTGGTCCGTTCGTCCAAGACTATCGCATATCGGGCCTAGGGGGCGGCAAGCGTCAGTCCCCTAATAGCGGTATAAGTCGTGTCGGAGGGAAGCCCATTACACCCTGAGAAACTACTGGAACCTACCAGCAAATCTCGCTTGCCCTGGCCAGGGACTTTGCGTAATGGCTCTCTGACACAGCGCGATATCAACTCCCAATACCGGGAGGGACGAATCCTGTCTAACCGCCACTGCCTCCAAGTGCTCGGGACTGCACCCAACTGCTACCTGTTTGCACGACTCCTTTGAGCCGTGGTAGGGTAGCAATCTAAGAACAGTGGGACACACTCGAGGCGAAGTAGCAGTGTCAAGTCTGCGGACTATGCTGTACTCATGTCACCTGGGTACTGTTCACTGACGACTGGTATAAAACCAACCAACAGTTCCCTGTGAGTCCTGTCCGGTGTACCCGTAACCTAACGAGCACCTGTATACTATCTCCAGTACGACGTACTGACGGCTGTGGGACAGACCATCTCCCCAACTGGGATGAGAAGCGTACACACTAGTCTACTCCGGAGTATCGATGCCCTGTCTCGATAATCCAACGACTAGGGACCTGAATAAGGATGTGCTTGTAGACTACCCAGCCCCCACTAGTGTGACTGCCATCACAACGCTGGTAGTCAAGCAAGATCCTAAGAGCTCTATCAATACGTATACTCACATATTAAGATAGAAAAAACCAAGTAGCATACTACCATGTTTAGCAAGACTGTTATATACATGTGAATATCCCAAGCTTCCATTAAGTAATATACAAACTAGTATGATACAGTAATGGCCTTCTAGGGCATAAATACTAACAGACATATGTTCCTGTTGAAACACAAGTCCGAACCTTTTGAGATATTCACAGAATGTAAGTTAGAAGTAGAGAACCAAAATACGGGTAAAAGTATTATGTCCTTTGATGTGATCAAGGAGGAGAATACTTGAGCACGGAATTCCTGGACTATTCTAAAGGAGAATGAGATTCTCTCTCAGCATTACTCCTCCGTATACCCCACAGCACGTCGGTGTATCGGGGTAGAGCAATAGCACCCTATATGATATGGTGTGCTCTATGATGAGTACTACTGAGTTTCCTATTTCCTTTTGGGTGTTATGCGCTTGAGAAGCTGCATACCTATTGAATAGGGTTCAAATCAAATCAGTTGCCTACCACTTCATATGTGATATGGAAAGGGAAGAGCCCATATCTTAAGTTTGTTAAGATTTGGGGTTGTCCGGACTATGTCTAAAAGAAAAATCCGGACAAGCTCGAGGCAAGGTCTGTTATGTAGAACTGGAAAGGTTCCAGCTATACAAACTGCAGCTGATGATTTGGTAGAACCAAAGGATTCAATAGTTTCCAACGAACCTCAGCCTCTCCGCCGATCTAGTAGGGTTCTCTATGACAGTGGGAGCGAGGATTGCATCATGAGATGATGACCAAACTAGTTTCGAGCAGGCTATCAGTGGGACTCTGTAAGAATGGCTGGATGCTTATCGATCTGAGATGGAATCCTTATAAACCAACAAAGTATAGACTTTGGTTGCTTTATCTGAAGGGTTAAATCCCCATCAGGAGCAAGTATATCTTGAGAAGATTACTTGGTGTACATGGTAAAGTTGAGACTTTCAATGCTATGCTTAAGTCCATCCAGATCCTACTTTCCACGGCTACATACCATGACTACGTTATCTGGCGGTTTAGTGTCATGACTGCTTTTCTAAATGAAGTTTTAGAAAAGAGCATCTATAAGTACACAGCCAGAGGGCTTCGTTGACAGTGGGAGCAGCGAAACGTGTACAAGATGTTTTATGTGATAAAACAGGCATCGCGGAGTTGGAACATCTGTTTTGATATGGTAGTCTAAGAGTTTGACTTCATCAAAATGGTAGATGAACCTTGTATATACAAAAAAGTAGTAGGGAGTATGGTGGTGATCCTCGTAGAGTACGTGGATGACATACTCTTGATAGGGAAGGAGTTTCCTATGCTACGCTCGGTCAATCTCCCCTTATCACAAGGATTCTCCATATAGGATCATAGTGATACCTCCTGAATCCTGGATTTTGGATCTATGAGATAGATCTAATTGGATGTTAGGATACTCACTAGTTGTAGTGAGATGGTATCAATCGATCCTGGGGAGAATCCATGGAAAGGTTCCAGGGTGATAAGGACGACTGAATGTCAGTCGCAGGCATTATCTTTACCCTCAGTGGAGGGACGGTATGTTGGAAGAGTTCCAAACTAGATACCGTGACTTACTAGACGATTAAAGGCAAGATACATCGTTACCAAGGATGCTACCAAAGAGGCAGTCTGGATATATATAAGTTCATGAGATGAACTTCGTTCCTACCATTGTGTGACAATGGAGTTGTGGCTTATGCCAAGGAACTACCGTCCCATCAGAAATCCAGATATAATTCTTAGGCAGTATCACCTGATCATGGAGATTGTTGATTTCCAAGGAGATCGAGGTTAGGAGAGTAGACACAGAGGACAACAGCGCGGATCCACTCACAAAGGCCTTTTTCCCAGTAGAGACTTTTATAGGATGGTTGAGTATGAGATACTTCAACCACAGCTAATTGTTGGGTATGTGATATCACAACAGATGGCCCTAGTGCAAGTGGGAGATTGTTAGTTATATGTATGCCCTAGAGGCCATTACTGTACATGCGATGTATATTGTAGTGGATGCTAGGACATATATAGGGAGGACTTTCTTGCTCGACATGATAGTATGCTATCTGGTTGTACTTTATCTTAACATGTACTCTGATTGTCTCTATATTACATGTTGATAAAGCCCTTAGGATATGTACTCAACTACTGGGACTATGAAGAGATCACACTAGTGGGGCCACGGTAGTCGACGAGAACATCCTATAACTGTTCCTAGTCGAGGGTGTATCGAGACAGGGCATCGATACACCAGAGTAGACTAGCGTATACGCATCTTGACCCATATGATGGGCGATGGATGATCCCATAACCATCGGTGTTTGACATCAAGGATGGTGTACGGGTGCTCAGTGGAGACTGGGTTGACTGGACGGACTCGCCGAGAACTCCCAGATGGTATTATACCTTACGTCAGATGGCAGTTCTCCGGTGACACTGGTACAGAGTAGTCTGTTGACCCGAGATCGTCATAGAGTCTTGTGTGATTCCCATTGTGCTTTGATTTTCATCATACCACGTCCAAGAGGGCGTGCAAAAAGGTAGCTTTTGGGTACAGTCCTGAATCACATGGAGGCAATGAGCGATAGGACTGGATTCGTCTCTCCCGGTATAGGGAGTTGATGTTGTGCTGTGTTCGATTGGCTATAACCGGAAATCCCTGGCCAGGGTTGCTGAGATTTACAGGTAAGTGTTATCAGTTGTTTCTCGAACTGTTATAGACCTCATATCGATACGACTTATCGAGCTACTGGGGTCTGACGTTTACCACCCCTAGGCGAGATATGCGACATATAAGACGACGAGACCGAACTGTACGGGAGTGTTACTGATTGTATCCACAGGGGAATGTACAGGCTTGTTGATCTTCTGATCGCTCAATACCCGGATGGCCGTTACGTTTAGCAGACCGCTTGCGGCTTGTGGGTGTTTGATATGATCATCACCTACTGCCGGCGTATTGACGAGTCTTTAGAGTCATACACAGGGGTTTCCCGGCTCAAGCGAAACGGAGTAGGAGTACATATGTGATATGTGCGGGACCGAGATTGATACAATATGAGATACCGTATTCTATTCTCACGATTTGTAACATTGATCGGTTGTATGCGATATAACCGGGTTATCGGATCAAGTGTTGATTCGATAAGTTTTTACACAAAATATTAGTCGGTTATAGCCGGGTTATTAAATCAAGAGTTGATTTAATAATTTAATGTATAATTATATATTTGATATATTACATTACATTAACTAGTATTTGCTCACTTAAGATTTATTTTCTCACTTGATTGTGCATAAGTGTATATGTGATATATATTTGTGTACATATGATTGTGTCATGCTTGATGATATATCAAAGATGGGTGTATGAGACTTATACCAAGATTAGGGTAAAGATTAGGGTTTTGTTTATATCTTAAGAATAACAAAAGAGAAAGACTTTGTCAAAGTTCTCAAGCTTTCATGAAGCTTGTGGAAACATTGACAAAGTCAACTCTTTTGTCATTCTTAAGGATATTTAGTTAACCCAACCCTTAACCTCATGATTTGGTTAATTCTCTACATGAGTTAAGCATGATAGCTTAACTCACCCATGGTTACATTATTGAGAGGATAATAATTCATATGATGAGATTATTCTTTCTTCTTCTTCTTCTTCATTAAGCTCCATGAATTGCTTACTAGCTCCAATGGTGCCATGAGAAAAAGTGTGAGAAAATCAATTCTAAAGTGAGCCCACTTCCTACTTCTTCATCCTCTACCACTTGCCATGTAGTAGAGTGTGTTCTCTTCACAAAGTTCATGACCTAGTGAAGGAATAGCTTGAGTTAGTGTCTCCCCGACGTAGATCATCTTCGGCCTCGAAGTCATCGAAGCAAGCACGTTCGTTCTTCTTGTGAAGCTTCTCTAGAGTCCGGAGTTCACGATCGCAGCGATGGGGACATCTACACGGAGCTAATGAAGTGAAGGACCGGATCTACAAAGGTTGTAATCCCTTTCACTTAGTGTTAAACTATTTAACATGTTAGTTTTCGCCTAAACCCTAGTTTAAAGATCCAGCTTTGGGTTGTTCGGCACGGCTAATTTTTTAATCGGGCATGGTTGATGCCTTGTAGACCCTTGTACGCGTGCCTAGCAACCTTACACAGACACGTAGGTATATACTAAGACTATAGCTCGCTTTTTGGAAATCCTTTCGATAACTATCAATGCATGCAAAATATATCCAGGTACTATCCTTTGACTAGTCGTGCTCAGTACGAAAACACATAGCAAATATCATAAAACGTACTGCTCCATAAGAATCAATCCCAAAATGTATATAAGAATACCATATGCGTCTGGTGTGCACGGAAATCAAGATCCATAGATGTGCCATACATGTGCACATAAACCACATCTATGTGCAACGGGTGTCCACGAAACACCTGTCATAGGTAACGCGTGTGCCTGACAGAAAAATCAGGTGCATCTGACATGCATGAAGAATCCCGATTTAGTTCATCTTGTTGGAGATAGTGCCCTCAAAGTCAATTATTGGATCACAGGCACGTGATTGCAATGAATGAGGGAGGACTTATCCCGGTAGGACAGTCTTACTCAAGATGATAATATGCTATCTGGTTTATCTTTATCATCGTGTACTGCTTTAGGTGACCTGACAGGTCACTATTGCACGTTGATAGAGCCCCAAGGATTCTTGCTTGACTGCCAGCAGTATGAGGGCGATCATATACGTGGGAGCTGGTAGTCTATAAGCACATCCTTAAAAGGTCCCTAGTCGTGGGAGTTTCGAGACAGGGCATCGATACTCCAGAGTAGACTAGTGTATACAGTCGAGACCCCGACAAGGGGCGGTGGACGGTCTCACAAGCCACTGGTGTCAGTTGGTTCACCTAAGATGTATACAGGTGCTTATTGGATTATGAGTACACCGGACAGGACTCGCCGGGAACATGCTAGTTGGTCTTATACCTGACGTCAGATAGCAGTTCCCTGGTGACATGTGTACAGGTTAGTTCATCGACCTGAGGATCGTCATTTGTCTCGTGTGAGTTCCCACTGTACTTTGATTACTACCCTACCACGCTCAAAGGAGACGTGCAAACATGTTTTAGTTGGGTACAGTCCCGAGCCACATGGAGGCAGTGAGCGGATCTTCAGGGGTTCGTCTCTCCCGGTATTGGGGGTGAGGTCGCGCTGTGTCTAGGAGAGCCATTACACGAAGTCCTTGCCCAAGGCAGGAGATTTACTGGTAGGTATTCCAGTAGTATCTCAGGGTGTTCTGGGCTACACTCCGACACGTCTTGTACCGCTTTTGGGGGTCTGACTTTTACCAACCCCCTAGGCCCACCATGCGATACTCATAGACGAACGGACCGGACTGTACGGATATTGTCACTGACAGGCTCAGTAGGGTGTCAGGATGAGTTCGCTCATCGACGTCCCTTTTGGTCAATAGCTGGTAGCCCGTCACATATGGCTAATACCTCTGACGTGCTAGTGGTTAAATCCACGGCCATAGTATTGACGAGTCTTTAGAGTCCCCAACATTCAGTTGCTCAAGTTTTCGGGCGAAACGCTGTAGATGCCGTATGGAGATATGGCAGGGTTCGATCAGATACGTGCGGTATTGCACGGATCAGGATCGGACGGTTAATACTAGAGGCCGTAAGGATATATGGCAGGGTTCGATCAGATACGTACGTATTGCACGGATCAGGATCAGACGGATAATACTAGCCGGCTTTGGTTTAAGCCGGATCCTAGTATAGTACAGTGTAGATTTTGTCTTATTGCATTTGTATTTCGGTCGGAACACAAATGCGGGTATGTATGTACAGGAGCGGGGTTTTCCTGTAATTTATTACGGGATCAGTTTTTGGGAGTTTCCAGTTTGTTTTCCGTTTCAGCCATATTTCTTTGTATCCTTCATTGGCTGAAGATTGGTGGAGGAGGGCTTATTTGCATTTGTGCAAATAAGCATTTTGGAGGGTGTTATTTGCATATTGTTGTATCATGATGACTTAGCCTCCATTGACTTCTAGAATCATGATATTTCATGATTGCTTGTCATTTAACATGGTGATGATGATGTATTATGATGGTTGAGAGTGATTTTGGTTGTGATGATTCTTGATCATCATCACCCCTTTTCTCTCTCATGCATGATAGCCTTTTCACTGGCTCTCCCTTGGTTTATTCTTGTGAGACTCTCCCTCATTCTCTCACTCTCTCTCCCTACCTCATATGGCCGGCCAAGCAAGGAGAGGGGGCTGTCAATTTTTGGGTGTGGGAATTTTTGCTCTTTTCATGCTACAAAAATTCCCAAGTTCATCCACAAAAAGCTTACATCTCAATCCTCCACCAAAGGCAACTTCAAATAACCCCAAATGAGACATAGAGCACTACACGTATTCTACAGCAAACCTTGGGCACGTCGGCTCGCCAACTTCGTGCCTGAGTTGCCTCGGTCCAGAGGTGAGAGCCCGTAAAAGAAGCCGGCGACGTGGTGCCCTTCCGGCGACGTGGTGGAGACCGGAGATTCCGCGGGGAGATCGGGACGACGACGAGAAGACCGAAGGACACGGATCGCTCGGTATATCTCTCTACCCCCTTTTTGTTAGCTAGGACTAGATTTAATGGCACGATCCGAGTTTATAGTGCGCGGTGGTGCCGGTTTGAAAAGTTAAAGTAAATCATCGCTTCCGCATTCCGGCGTCGGATTGACGGCCGGGGCGCCGCCGTACACTTACAGTGGTATCAGAGCCTCGCCATTAACCTAGTCTAGCTTAGTCTAATGTGTTTACATTTCCGATCGAACAAAATTCCAAGAACCGCGTTTTCATGTGCATCAGTTTCTGTCGAATTTTTTTTGGCTCCAAAATTTTTTCAGGTTGTTGCACAATGATGTGCAGGGAATTCTAAGACTTCTGTATAAATTTGATCGCGTGAACACATTATACGACCGTGGAACCGCGGCCAAACCCATGCTTGGGCCACGGTTCTGCCGCTGTCCTTACTGTTCAGTGTGTCAAATTTCTACAGAGTGTTTCTGTGTTGAAAATAGGGGTTTTGGAACATTCTTTTTGGGCCCAGATTTTCTGTGAGTGCTACAGTAGTGCTTGGGGCCCACTTGTTAGTGTTTATGCCCTAGAAGGCCATTACTGTATCATACTAGCTTGTATATTACTTAATGGAAGCTTGGGATATTCACATGTATATAACAGTCTTGCTAAACATGGTAGTATGCTACTTGGTTTTTCTATCTTAATATGTGAGTGTACGTATTGATAGAGCTCTTGGGATCTTGCTTGTCTACCAGCGTTGTGATGGCAGTCACACTAGTGGGGGCTGGGTAGTCTACAAGCACATCCTTATTCAGGTTCCTGGTCGTTGGATTATCGAGACAGAGCATCGATACTCCGGAGTAGACTAGTGTGTACGCTTCTCATCCCAGTTGGGGAGATGGTCTGTCCCACAGCCGTCAGTACGTCGTACTGGAGATAGTATGCAGGTGCTCGTTAGGTTACGGGTACACCGGACAGGACTCACAGGGAACTGTTGGTTGGTTTGATACCAGTCGTCAGTGAACAGTTCCCAGGTGACATGAGTACAGCGTAGTCCGCAGACTTGACACTGCTACTTCGCCTCGAGTGTGTCCCACTGTTCTTAGATTGCTACCCTACCACGGCTCAAAGGAGTCGTGCAAACAGGTAGCAGTTGGGTGCAGTCCCGAGCACTTGGAGGCAGTGGCGGTTAGAAAGGATTCGTCCCTCCCGGTATTGGGAGTAGATATCGTGCTGTGTCAGAGAGCCATTACGCAAAGTCCCTGGCCAGGGCAAGCGAGATTTGCTGGTAGGTTCTAGTAGTTTCTCAGGATGTAATGGGCTTCCCTCCGACACGACTTATACCGCTATTAGGGGACTGACGCTTGCCGCCCCCTAGGCCCGATATGCGATAGTCTTGGACGAACGGACCGGACTGTATGGAGATTGTCACATCAGACTCAGTAGGAGTTCGGATGGGTTTTCTCATCGGCCTTCTTATCGACAACTACCTGGGGACCGTTACGTACAGCTAGTGCCGCTTGCGGTCTGTGGTTAAACCCACTGCCAGCGTAGTAGTCGAGTCTCTAGAGTCCCACACAGAGAGTTTCCTACTCCAGGCGAAAAGATATAGAGGTCGCATGGTTTTGCGACAAAGGGTTCGGACGCATACGTGCGTTTACGCACGTACGACTTTCGGACAGTTTTTACCAGTCGGCTTTGGTTTAAACCAGTTACTGGTATCCGGTTATTGGATTTATACAGTCTAAAGTTTTTCCGTATTTTTACGGATTGGAGGGGCGTTCTCGTAATTGTACGAGAAGCTTCTAGAAGATGTGACTAAGGAGGTTAAGGTGACATAAGCTTTGGATAAGATTAGTGAGTCATGAGGGTGATTCATCATGGTCATTAATGCATCATAAATGCTTAATGACTCATGTTAATGAATCACCTCTTTTCATTTATGAAGCATGCTTATTCATTTCTATTATTGATTATTCTTTAATAAGAATGCTTCATAATATATTATGATACACTCAATCTCATCTCATTCACTCATCTCACATTCTCTCTCCTCAAGCTCTCATCTTCAAGATACTAATCCTTAATCCTCATGTGTTGAGATCAAAGGATTAGTTAGACTTAAACATCCATTACCTTCACTCTATATCATCCTTTCTTCTTTGATTAGCAATCAAAGTAGATTAGTTACCTCAAGTTAGAGGTGTAGCTTGGTGTTTTGCTCTCGGGTGGATCGTCTACTACCTAGAGAAGGTCGAGGAGAACAAAGGAGGACACAAAGACGAAGGACCGGTTTCGATAGGTATAATCCCTAAGCATAGTAGTTTAGAACAACTATATGTTTGGTTAGTTATCGTTTAGCTTCGATTTAAGCGGTTAGTCGATGTTCGTTCTTTAAACATGATCGTTTTTTAAATTTCCGCCTCCCCACAAGTACTGGGGTGAAGTACATCGACTTACAGTGGTATCAGAGCCTCGCTAAACAATAAATAACTTGATTGCAAATTTGTACGAATTTCGAACGGAAAAACGAAGCCGGAAAACCCTAAAATATTTCAGTTTCTGTCGAGTTTAAAATGATGTCCTAAAATTGTTCAGGGTTGCTCAGAAAGCTAGAAAAGAGTCCAGAAGAACACCCATGAAATTCGAGCCCATGACTCGGCTAAAGAGCCGCGGAAGGGCGGCGGATCCCACCGATCCGCCGCGGTTCCGCGGCCGAGTTGCCGAGTCATGGACTCATCTTTCATGTGTGGGTCCTCTCTGGTATTTGGGGTTTTCTGGAATATTTTAATTTTGCTCAGGTTTCCAGTTAACAGAGCAGATTTTGGAGCAATATTAAAGATGTTTAATCGATCGAAATTGTACAGTATTTACATATTGGATTATATCTGTGATTGTTTAATGTGTTCGTAAACCTCCCCTAACTGCTAGTATGTCGGTTGGCAGGGGGTTGCACGTTTCTGAAATGGTTATATCTGTTTGTGCATATAAACTGTATTGGACTGTTGTGGTGTTTAGCCGGGGTTTAGCAATGGGTTATTGTTTAATTCATTTGTTGTAAATGTAATTTGTTGTAATATTATTTTGCGGAGCACATCCAGGTTGCGGTTGTAGCCACCGTTGTATTATTTCATTTTACTGTTTTTGCTCCTAGGACTGACCCAAGGTGGGGTACACAGACTGCCGGGTGGGTAGCTTGCCGTACCCGTAGGGGTCGAGGGTGGGGTAACGGCTATTCATCACAACTGTGTAATCTGTCTTTTCTTGCAGGCTCAAAAGAAATACAGATTGCTTGCAAATCCAATATTGTTTATCTGTGTTCTGGAATGAATATCATTGCGTCAGACGAATGTAAAATATCTATATATATGATAGCTATTTAGACGTCACTTATGTTTTACACCCGCGCTAGCCCAGCCCCCGCTCTGTCGTTAGTTAAGTAACCTAACGGGTGATGACGGGACCCCGTGGCGAATGCGGATGGCATAAGAGGACGTTGTATTTTCGTTGTTTTCTGCAATGATAGGTTAATGATGGGACGCATTATCTATAATGCAAAGAAAATAAACCAAGTTCAAATCGTTGGAACAATTTAAAAAGAAACCACTCGGTTATTTTTAAAACAGATATTTTTAAATGCGGAGCTTTAACCACTCCTTTTAAAAGCTATCAGGTTCCTTCGGTTATATCAAGTTCACTACGTTCACGGTTTCGCCAAAACCAGTCGTAGCCCTCCGTCATTTCTTATGGATGGTCAGTAGTATTCAAGCTATGCTTGTTGGCTTTCGTCAAGGCATAGTGTTTGGTAGCTGCTGGGGTATTCATTTGTTGCATAGATAGATGAGTTGGTTTGGGACAGTCGTATAACCTTGTTGGCTTTCGTCAAGGGTATATACGAGTGGGTTCAAATTAACAAGATAATGATGGGCAGAACTTGACATGTGTTTTATGATTTGTTGGCTTTCGTCAAGGTCATAAGAACATGGGGCAAAAATGAATATCGGGAATTTCTAAAGAAACTGAAATTTGCAAAGAGATGCATACCATTTTGAGTTTGATGAATGTTGGTAGCATTCCTACAACATTATCAGACGATGATATTTGGATCCCGATTCTACTGTGAGTATATGCTACTTATCAGGATATTCGTCACTTAACGATCAATGCTATAAACCTAGTAGGTGTCCAGAAAGGTGTCAGCGGGGTTACGCCCCCAGAGAAAAGAGGTTATTTAATTAAGGAACTTCGCGAAAGCGTTGGAAAACCTCCCTCGAAGTATCGACACTGGCCTGGCTGAACGGTTAAGCAAGTATTGTACGGTGAGAATAGTCCTGGCTAATTCTTCTTTTATGGTTTGAGGAAGGATTCGAAAAACAGTGGGAGCCATCCAGTTTAGATAAATTAAAAACCAATCTAAACTTGCAAGAGCATCATGCTAAAGTGTTTTCTTCTCTCTCTCTCATTGCAGCAACCTTGTGACCATGACTAGGTTACATCTAGATAACAAGATGACTGAATCTAACTTATTTGACTGGCAAAGGTCTGTCCAGATGACCATTGCCTATGACAAGCTGGACCACCCTATTACTACTCAAGATCCCACCGTCCCAGGTCCAGTTTCCACCATCGCGGATATGGATATCCGTCAGACAAAGGAAAAGAATAAAGCGAAAGCCAAGTGCCTCGTGTTAGCTTCAGTTGATGGTAGATACCAGAAGCAGCATGAGAAGATGGACTCTGGTTCCATCTTTCTCCATAACAAAGATTTATATGGAGAGCAATCTCATATCGCAAGATATGAGGCCTCGAACGAATTAATTCAAGCGAGGTCGGCTGACGGGTCATCTGTAAGGGACGACGTCCTTACGATGACTGGCTATATTGATGAGCTCCAGGACCTGGAGACCACGTTGGGAAACAGGTCATATACTGACTTATTTCCACAGTCCCTACCCTCTACTTACACCCTGAAAGAAACCAGGGAGACACAAGCTCTGCTTAATAGAGGACCTTCTTCCTCTTCATCCAAGGCGAAAGCAAAGGGTGAAAAGAAGAAGACCTCTACAAAGCCGATATACGGTGTCAGCAAAGTAGGAGGAAAGGGAAGAGAAACAGCTTTGGGACTTGGTATAGGTAAGGAGAGATATTCCTATTGTTATGGGAATGGACATTGGCAGAAGGATTGCAGGGCTTTGGAAGCCAGTAGCCAGGATTCGAAGCATGTTGTGGCTTCAGTCTCAAGTGTGTTTGTAATTGAGAACTGTTTGTCAATTAACTCTACTTCCTGGGTACTAGATACCGGAGCAGGATCTCATATCTGTAATTCGTTACATGCTTTGAGAAACCGTAAAGTTATAAGGATAGGTGATTTGTCTCTCAGAGTTGCAAACGGAATGAGCGTGGATGCTGAATCCGTGGGAGAATATCGCCTGGGTTTGACAAGTGGGCAGATATTGATTCTACGTAACTGTCTATATGTACCTAGTTTGACTTGTAATATCATATCAGTGTCCTCACTTTCAAGAGAGGGATATGACTTTACATTCGTAAGCGATGTAGTTCACATCCACCTAAATCAAGTTCTGATTGGGTCCGGTACATTAGATGACGGTATATACGTATTGAATCAAGCTCAGGTTTTCAATGTCCAGAACACACTTAAAAGAAAGTCTCCAGAAGTGAATCAGGCTTTCTTATGGCATTGTAGACTAGGTCACATCAATGAAACACGGTTAACAAAGTTACATAGAGAGGGATATTTGAATCCGTTCGAATATCAATCTTATGCCACTTGTGAATCTTGTCTCATGGGAAAGATGACAAAGACTCCGTTTTTTGGACACGGAGTAAGAGCGAGCGAGCTCTTAGGACTCGTACACAGTGACGTGTGCGGTCCAATGTCTACACATGCGCGAGGTGGTTATTCCTACTTCATTACTTTTATGGATGATTTCTCTAGGTATGGACATATCTTCTTGATGAAGCATAAATCCGAGGCCTTTGAGAAATTCCAAGAATACAAGAATGAAGTGGAAAACCAAACAAGCAAAAGTATTAAGACACTGAGATCTGATCGAGGTGGTGAATACTTAAGTGCCGAGTTCCTGGGTTACTTAAAAGAGAAAGGGATTCTCTCTCAGCTTACTCCTCCATACACACCACAACACAACGGTGTATCGGAAAGGAGGAATCGAACCCTATTAGATATGGTTCGTTCCATGATGAGTAAGGCTGAGTTACCGCGATCATTCTGGGGTTATGCGCTAGAATCAGCGGCATATCTTTTGAACAAGGTTCCCACCAAGACTGTGCCTACCACCCCATATCAGATGTGGAGTAGGAAGAAACCCCATCTTCAGTACCTGAAGACATGGGGATGTCCAGCTTTTGTAAAAAAGCAGCATCCGGACAAGCTCGAGGCACGTTCAGTAGAGTGTAATTTTGTGGGATATCCAAAGAATTCCATGGGATATTGCTTCTACTACGCAGAGGAACAAAAGGTTTTTGTTTCTCGTCATGCCCGCTTCTTAGAAACTGAATTTTGAGAAAATCAGAAGAGTGGGAGCGCAGTAGAACTGGAAGAAATTCCAGAACCACAAGCTGTTACTGAAAGTTTGGTGGAACAAGAAGTTTCAGAAGAAAGGGACATATCAGCGCCTATCCGCAGAAGTAGTAGGCAGTCTCATCCGCCCGAGAGATACTACGGTTTTCTCATAGACGGGGATAGAGAAGATTGCGTCATTGATAATGACGACCCTACTAGCTTCCAGCAAGCCATTCAGAGCGGTGACTCGGTAAAATGGCTGGATGCAATGCGGACCGAAATGGAGTCCATGTACACTAACAAAGTATGGACTTTGGACACTGCTCCAGATGGGGTGAAACCCGTAGGATGCAAGTGGATCTTCAGAAAGAAGATTGGTGTAGATGGACAGGTTGAAACCTATAAAGCTAGACTTGTTGCAAAGGGTTTCCGTCAAAGACCTGGTTTGGACTATGGCGAAACCTTTTCTCCTGTAGCTATGCTGAAATCCATTCGGGTCCTTCTTGCTATTGCTGCCTTCCACGATTATGAAATCTGGCAGATGGACGTAAAGACGGCCTTTCTAAATGGAAATTTAGAAGAGAGCGTCTATATGGATCAGCCAGAGGGATTCATTCAGAGTGGGAGCAGCGGTAAAGTATGCAAGCTGCTTAAATCCATTTATGGACTAAAGCAGGCATCGCGGAGTTGGAACATCTGTTTTGATGATACTGTCAAAGAATTCGACTTTATCAAAAATCCAGATGAACCATGCATATACAGTAAGATTGTAGGGAGAGTTGTTGTATTCCTCGTCTTGTACGTGGATGACATTCTCCTAATAGGAAATGATATTCCTATGCTACAGTCAGTCAAAAGATTCTTGTCACAGAAATTCTCCATGAAGGACCTGGGTGATGCCACCTACATTCTGGGGATCCAGATCTATCGTGATAGATCAAAGAGGATGTTGGGACTTTCACAGTCTAGGTACATAGACACCATATTGAAAAGATTCAGTATGGAAGATTCTAAGCGCGGTAACCAACCGGCTTGTCACGGAATCACCCTCTCCAAAGAGATGTCTCCCAAGACTGATTTGGAAAGGGAACGCATGTCGATTATACCCTACGCTTCTGCGGTAGGCTCTATAATGTATGCGATGTTATGTACCAGACCAGATGTAGCATACGCATTGAGCGTTGTAAGCCGGTATCAGGCAAACCCAGGGGAGAATCACTGGATAGCAGTAAAGAACATTCTCAAGTACCTGAGGAGGACTAAGGAGATGTTCTTGGTTTACGGCGGAAAGGACCTCAAGATGGAGGCCTATGCTGATTCCGGCTTCCAGAGTGACAAGGATGACTCCAAGTCCATGTCGGGTTATGTCTTTACCCTCAATGGAGGGGCGGTCTGTTGGAAGAGTTCCAAGCAGGACACCGTTGCTGACTCAACGATGGAAGCGGAGTATATAGCTGCTTGCGATGCCGCAAAAGAAGCTGTCTGGATGAAGAAGTTCCTCACAGAACTTCAGGTGGTTCCTACCAGTGTTGGTCCAATACCTCTGTATTGCGACAACAACGGAGCTATAGCTTTTGCGAAGGAACCAAGGTCCCATCAGAAGTCCAGACACATCTTAAGGCGGTATCACCTGATCAGGGAGATAGTAGATCGCCGGGAGATCGAGGTAAAGAGAGTAAATAATGAGGATAACATTGCTGATCCATTCACTAAGTCCCTTCCTCAGATTCAGTTCGAGAGGCTACTCGAGATCATTGGTCTACGATATGCCAGTACATGGCCCTAGTGCAAGTGGGAGATTGTTAGTGTTTATGCCCTAGAAGGCCATTACTGTATCATACTAGCTTGTATATTACTTAATGGAAGCTTGGGATATTCACATGTATATAACAGTCTTGCTAAACATGGTAGTATGCTACTTGGTTTTTTTATCTTAATATGTGAGTGTACGTATTGATAGAGCTCTTGGGATCTTGCTTGTCTACCAGCGTTGTGATGGCAGTCACACTAGTGGGGGCTGGGTAGTCTACAAGTACATCCTTATTCAGGTCCCTGGTCGTTGGATTATCGAGACAGAGCATCGATACTCCGGAGTAGACTAGTGTGTACGCTTCTCATCCCAGTTGGGGAGATGGTCTGTCCCACAGCCGTCAGTACGTCGTACTGGAGATAGTATGCAGGTGCTCGTTAGGTTACGGGTACACCGGACAGGACTCACAGGGAACTGTTGGTTGGTTTGATACCAGTTGTCAGTGAACAGTTCCCAGGTGACATGAGTACAGCGTAGTCCGCAGACTTGACACTGCTACTTCGCCTCGAGTGTGTCCCACTGTTTTTAGATTGCTACCCTACCACGGCTCAAAGGAGTCGTGCAAACAGGTAGCAGTTGGGTGCAGTCCCGAGCACTTGGAGGCAGTGGCGGTTAGAAAGGATTCGTCCCTCCCGGTATTGGGAGTAGATATCGTGCTGTGTTAGAGAGCCATTACGCAAAGTCCCTGGCCAGGGCAAGCGAGATTTGCTGGTAGGTTCCAGTAGTTTCTCAGGGTGTAATGGGCTTCCCTCCGACACGACTTATACCGCTATTAGGGGACTGACGCTTGCCACCCCTCTAGGCCCGATATGCGATAGTCTTGGACGAACGGACCGGACTGTATGGAAATTGTCACATCAGACTCAGTAGGAGTTCGGATGGGTTTTCTCATCGGCCTTCTTATCGACAACTACCTGGGGACCGTTACGTACAGCTAGTGCCGCTTGCGGTCTGTGGTTAAACCCACTGCCAGCGTAGTAGTCGAGTCTCTAGAGTCCCACACAGAGAGTTTCCTACTCCAGGCGAAAAGATATAGAGGTCGCATGGTTTTGCGACAAAGGGTTCGGACGCATACGTGCGTTTACGCACGTACGACTTTCGGACAGTTTTTACCAGTCGGCTTTGGTTTAATCCAGTTACTGGTATCCGGTTATTGGATTTATACAGTCTAAAGTTTTTCCGTATTTTTACGGATTGGAGGGGCGTTCTCTTAATTGTACGAGAAGCTTCTAGAAGATGTGACTAAGGAGGTTAAGGTGACATAAGCTTTGGATAAGATTAGTGAGTCATGAGGGTGATTCATCATGGTCATTAATGCATCATAAATGCTTAATGACTCATGTTAATGAATCACCTCTTTTCATTTATGAAGCATGCTTATTCATTTCTATTATTGATTATTCTTTAATAAGAATGCTTCATAATATATTATGATACACTCAATCTCATCTCATTCACTCATCTCACATTCTCTCTCCTCAAGCTCTCATCTTCAAGAGACTAATCCTTAATCCTCATGTGTTGAGATCAAAGGATTAGTTAGACTTAAACATCCATTACCTTCACTCTATATCATCCTTTCTTCTTTGATTAGCAATCAAAGTAGATTAGTTACCTCAAGTTAGAGGTGTAGCTTGGTGTTTTGCTCTCGGGTGGATCGTCTACTACCTAGAGAAGGTCGAGGAGAACAAAGGAGGACACAAAGACGAAGGACCGGTTTCGATAGGTATAATCCCTAAGCATAGTAGTTTAGAACAACTATATGTTTGGTTAGTTATCGTTTAGCTTCGATTTAAGCGGTTAGTCGATGTTCGTTCTTTAAACATGATCGTTTTTTAAATTTCCGCCTCCCCACAAGTACTGGGGTGAAGTACATCGACTTACACCACTTGGGTAAATTTGATCGATCGAATATTTTAAACACATTAGTTCACAGTATTTACATTATATCTGCGACCGTGAATGTCACTTGATCGGTAAATCCTGTCTAACTGCTATAGCCCGGTTAGACGGATTTGCGAACGTGACATTCACGTTGTTGTTCTGTGTTGTGCTGTGATGTTGTGGATTGGTCGTGGGGATAGCCTGGATGCAATGCTAGTACAGTTTGGTTGTATTATGTACATTTGATTTTGTGGGGCGAGCGTCCGACATGTGGACTGCCGTCACTGCCTGTTTGTATATTATTATTCTTTTGGGGCACGACCAGGTCGAGGTCGATGTACCCGTTGTATGTATATTTTACTTTCTGTACTAGGATTACCCCAAGATGGGGTGCACGGATAGCCTGGTTCTAGAGGGCAACAAGCTCGCATATCATGGCATTGAGATGGAGGGGGCTTCACTCTAGAATTGGCGGGCTATTCGCCAGACTCGTAGGGGGTACAGGTTGACCCAGGAGGGGTGCCAAAGTTACCGAATTCCGTGAAGTGCTGGGTGGTCCATTCTCATTGCTGAGGGGGCTGCCTCGCTTCAGGTTTTGGCGGGTAGCTTGCTGCGCCCGTAGGGGTCTAGGATTTCATTGCACAGGCTATCCACACGACCAGGGGAACGTCGGGTTTCAGTAGCGGCTCTGTGAAACCCGGGGATCCCAGATATCTGTATTGTTCTGTGATGCTGTACATTTATGTGATGTTGCATTTTTCACGCCTTGAGCGAAATATTATATATTGATATATATACTAGTAGATGTTGTATATGTTTTGCATCCGCGCTAGTCCAGTCCCCGCTCTGTCGTTAGTTAAGTAACCTAATGGTTAATGATGGGACCCAGTGGCGAATGTGGATGGTATATACGTACATCATTATTTTCGTTCTTTATTGGTGTGATCAATTGATGGGACTGCGTTGATTTGGATCAATGCAAGTTGAAAACAAACCTATTCTGATGTTGTTGGAACACTTTTCAAAAAGCTGTTATTGTAAGGACGTTCACTTTTGTTTTGCATCGTGGTATTCAGATGGAATATCCTGCTCCTCAGCCGACGAGGCAGGGGCCGAGATCCCTTCACCGGGAGTGACCCCTTGGACAAAAAGTTTGCGTCAGGGCAATAACTTCACTATAGCCGATTACTTTTTCTTTGCACCGTGGTATTCAGTTGGAATATCCTGCACCTCATTCTACGGGGAAAGAGCCGAGATCCCTTCACCGGGAGTGACCTCTTTAGCAATGGTTTTCGCTACTATATTTTTTAAAAGCTATCCGGTTCCTTCAACGATATCAAGTTCATTACGTTAAAGGTTTTTGCCAGAAACCATTCGTAGCCCTCCGTCGTTTCAGACGGGTAGCACGTAGTATTCATGCTATGTTTGTTGACCTTCGTCAAGGCATAGTGAATGGTAGCTGCTTATTACCTTTCTGTTGCATAGATAGATGCGTTGGTTTGGGACAGTCGTATAGCCTTGTTGACCTTCGTCAAGGGCTTGTACGGGTGGGTTCAAATTAACCCGGACAATGACGGGTAGAACTTGACTTGTGACTTATGATTTGTTGACCTTCGTCAAGGTCATAAGAGCATGAGGTAAAAAATCACATCGGGAGTTTCTAAAGAAACTGAAAGTTGCCAGATATGCGCATACATTCTGGAGTGTGATTGTTAGTTATATGTATACCCTAGAGGCCATTACTGTACATTGGATGTATATTGTAGTGGATGTTGGGACATATATAGGTAGGACTTTCTTGCTCGACATAATAGTACGCTATCTGGTTGCTCTTTATCTTAACATGTATAATTTCTGTCTCTCTGTTACATGTTGATAAAGCCATTAGGATGTGTACTCGACTTCCAGGACTATGATGCAGATCATACTAGTGGGGCCTGGGTAGTCCATGAGTACATCCTTCAATGTTCCTAGTCGTGGGAATATCGAGACGGGGCATCGATATTCCAGAGTAGACTAGCGTATATCTTCTCGACCCATGTGATGGGCGATGGATGATCCCATATCCATTGGTGTTTGACATCAGAGATGGTATGCGGGTGCTCAGTGGAGACTGGGTACTCTGAACGGACTCACCGAGAACTCCCAGATGGTATTATACCTCACGTCAGATGGCAGTTCTCTGGTGACACTGGTACAGCATAGTCTGTTGACCCGAGATCGTCATAGAGTCTTGTGTGTCTCCTACTGTGCTTTGATTTCCACCCTACCACGGCTCTACTGAGTTGTGCAAACGGGTTGTTTTTGGGTACAGTCCCGATTCACATGGAGGCAATGAGTGATAGGAGGGGATTCGTCTCTCCCGGTATTGGGGGTTGATGTTGCGCTATGCTCGACTGGCCATAACAGGAAATCCCTGGCCAAGGATGCAGTGATATACTGGTAAGAGTTATCAGTAGTTTCACGAATGTTATGGACGTCACGTCGGCATGACTTATCAAGCTATTGGGGTCTGACGTTTACCACCCCTAGGCGAGATATGGGACATATCAGACGAACAGACCGGACTGTACGGTAAGTGTTACTGGTTGGATTCACAGGAGTGTGAGCGGGCTTGCTCGTCGATCTTCTGATCGCTCAATAACCGGGTGGCCGTTACGTTTAGCAGACCGCTTGCGGCTTGTGGGTGCTTGATATGATCATCATCTGCTGCCGGCGTATTGACGAGTCTTTAGAGTCCTACACAGAGGTTTCCTGTCTCAAGCGAAACGAAATAGGAGCGCATATGAGATATGTGCGGGACCGAGAATAATGCGTGTATGTGATACCTTATTCTATTCTCACGATGAATGTATCGATTGGTTGTATGCGATATAACCTAGTTATCGAATCAAGGATTGATTCGATAAGCCGATACATTGGATATTAGTCGGTTATATGCGATATGACCGGATCGTTAAATCAAGTATTGATTTAATGATTTAATGCATAATTATATATTTGATATATTACTTTGCATTAAATAGTATTGGTTCATTTTAAATGGATTTTCTCACTTGAAGTACACAAGTTGTATATGTGATATACTTTTGTGCACTTGTTTGTATCATGTTTGATGATACATGCTAACTTGAGTTTGTGTGTATGATTAAACCATGGTTATATGAATGGTTAGGGTTTTGTTTACTTATTCATTTATTTATTTTGGAAAAGATAAATATAAATGGTGGCTTTCTTTGTTTCTTTCATGAAGCTTCATGAAGTGTTGAAAGCTTGACCATTTTGTTTGCTTCCCTTAACCTAACCATTCACCTAACCCTAGTTTAGTCTCTACACTTAACCATGGTTGGTATATGATAAGTATTCATTTTATTTTCTATTTGAAAAAGACTTATCATATTCTTTCTTCATCTTCTTCTTCTTCAACAAAGGAAGAAAGCTTGCCTCCATCAATGGCAACTTGAGAAAAAGAGTGAGAAATCCAATTCTAAAGTGAACCCACCTCCTATTTCTTCATCCTATACCTCTTACCAAGTAATATAGGGTGTTTTCTTCACAAGTTTCATGACTTGGTGAAGTTGGAGCTTGATCTTGAGTTGCCTCGACGTAGATCATCTTCGGCATCGAAGTCGACGACCTAGCCCGATCAATTCTTCGATGAAACCACCGCGAGAGTCCGAGATCCGATGAGTACAGCGGAGGGACTTCATCACGGAGCTATGGAGGTGGAGAACCGGATCTACAAAGGTTGTAGTCACTTTCCTTTAGCAATAAATTCGTTTACTTGCTTGCATCGCCTTATTATCTAGTTAACGATCCGTATTAGGGTTTGTAGGCACATGAAAAAATTTGAATTGGGCATGTTTGATCACTTGTGAGACTTCATTAGAGTGCCTAGGAACCCTACAGTGGTATCAGAGCCTAGCTAGAGCCATAGGCGATGCACAGACAGAGTTAGAAGTCCGATCGAACCGAAACCCTAACTCAAAAATGCTCTCTGTACATTTTTTGAAATCGGGGAGTTTTACTAATTAAAAATTTGCATAAAAATCAGCAGGAGATTGTAAGAGTTACTGTGAATTTCGATCGCCTAATTCCATCAAACCGCCGCGGTTCCGCGGCAAGAGCATGGCTCGTGCGGCGGTTCCGCGGCTGTACGGTCTCCTTGTTCAATGTATTTTGCACAGTAATTCCTATTTTGCAGTGCTGGTTTTCCTGGGAATTTTTTATCTGAACTCAAGAGTTGAGTTTTCTGGGCTGTATTGGGAGTTCGTAGATTCGATCGGATTATCAAACTTTGTCTATGTGTTTTTCCGGATAGTTTTAGAATATGTTAAAAAGTTCGACCGGATATAAATACCCACTTTTTCCCCTACCGGGAAATTTCCAATTGTTAGACTTTTCCGTAGTTTAATGACGTTCTAAGTAGTGCAAGTAATGCGATGGTCCCTCTAGAAGACAACAAACCTTAACTCGATTATGTGACCGTCTTGAACTGCCCTTTGAACCTTAGGGTTTGGGGCAGTACGGCGTGCCACATGTGAGGCGTTACGGCTGGACCGTTGGTACTGAGGCATGAACTGAATGTTTTTAAACAAATTTCATGTGTTGAGCTGTTTCGGGAAAACTTGGGTGTTCGATTGTTCGATCGGAAAGTTTAACATTTTTCTATTTATCCGGAATGTGATACAACATTTGGAATTCACAAGTAGTTATGAGATAACTGAATGAATGTTATAAACATAGCAATTTAGTCTCACTTGATCGGTTACCACGGAATTTTGATGTGATCAAAAGTCCGTCGCAATCATGTAGCGTACGCGGATACTCTCCGGGTAAACTTAATAGACAGCCTCGCCCCATAGCCCCGACCAAGTGACTGTAGGAGAACCCCGTCTCCGAAAGCATCCATTCGGGTGCTCGCAGCAGCGGTGTTCCGCCTTGGTGCACTTCGTCGACGGGGTCGGGGGTGCAGCTGCCTAATAAAGTTTTCGATGAGCATTAGATCAGGATGTCGGGAATCTTGCTGAATTTCCCGACTTGATATTGAAAAGAGTTTTCGATAATGAGACTAAAATGCGGGGTTTATAATTGTTAGGCATGCGATGTCTAAGTATTTCATTTGATTAGGTATGCGATGTCTAAAGAGGTTGCGGATTCCAACTGTTGTAGTTTTACACTTTCTTTTCTGTGACCGTAAGTGTAATATGTGATGTCGTCGGTTTCGTTGCTATATGTCAATGACAATTGGGATGCGCATATTTACTTACGTTGATGACATGTGATGCTATGTGTTGCTGGATATGTTATATTAGATTGTTGTGTTTGAATAGCCGGGGGTTTTTATGTGAGATGAGTGTTTTTCATTTTCATTCATGTAAAAACTTGTATGTAATATTCTTTTATTGGGGCACTTCCAGGTTGCGGATGTTGTCACCATTTGTATATTATTTATTTTTCCGCATTAGGATAGACCCAAAGAGGGGAGCACAAGTAACCGTGTTCTAGGGTCCAGTGGGAGACCAACTCGAGGAGTCGAGTCCGGGTCTCCTAACCCTAGAATTGGTAGGGTTGCTTACCGCTCTCGTAGGGGTCTAAGGGTGTGGGATTGGCTATTCATCACGACCGTGGAATCCGTGTTTTATACTGGCTCGTATTGAAAACACGGACGTCCTAGTATATCCAATATTTCATATGATATCTTCTGCTGCGTTATCTGTGATGTGATCATGTGATTTGTTCAGATAGATATAGTATATAGTATATATGATATATTATATAGATGTTGCTTATGTTTTACACCCGTGCTAGCCCTGCCTCGCTCTGCCGTTAGTTACCTAACCTAACGGTGCAGACGGGACATCGAGGCGAATGCGGATGGCATAAGCGTACGTTATATTTATCTGTGATGCTTAGGTGGACTTATATGATGGGACATACATTAATGAGATTAATGAAAAAAAATAAACCTAATTGATGTTGTGGAATCGAATTTCAAAATAAAACAGGTAGCTACAGTTCTTGCTTTGCATCGTGGTGTTCATTATAGAACATCCTGCACCTTATTCGATGAGGAAAGGACCGAGATCCCTTCACCGGGAGTTACTCCTTTAGCAATAACTGGCAGATGCTACACACTCGGTTTGTCTTTTGATTGCTTCTATAGTTTTTGCTTTGCACAGTGATATATATGATATATCCCGCACCTCATTCGACGAGGAAAGGGCCGACGATCCCTTCACCGGGAGTGACCCCTTTAGCAAAACTAGAAAAGGTTCAAAAACATTCCATTTAAAAACCATTTGATTCCGCAACGAGATTAAGTTCAAAGCGTTAAAGGTTTTCATAAAAACCATTCGCAACCCTCCGTCATTTTAGGAAGTAGAGTACTTAGTATTCGTGCTGTGTTTGTTGACCTTAGTTAAGGTACAGTGTACGGTAGCTAAGTGATGTCTTCCTACACCGCATATGATGCGATTAGTTAGGACAGTCGCGTGACTTTGTTGACCTTAGTTAAGGGTCATGTGGGTGGGTCTAATTAATCACGAAATGACGGATAGAACTTGACTAGTACTTATGATTTGTTGACCATAGTTAAGGTCATAAGTGCTAGGGGTAAAAATCTTTATCGGGAGTTTCAAGTGTTGAAATTTGCAATAAGATTGCATACCTTCTATGTGATAGTTGGATCCCGATACCCACTGCGAGTAATTGTTACTCCT
The DNA here is from genome assembly GCA_030015575.1 of Agapanthus africanus. Taxonomy (NCBI): domain Eukaryota; kingdom Viridiplantae; phylum Streptophyta; class Magnoliopsida; order Asparagales; family Amaryllidaceae; genus Agapanthus; species Agapanthus africanus. Next base: position 541,710,091 of record CM057339.1, on the reverse strand, counting down.
GGGAGAGTTTTGCACTTTGCAATTAGCCGATCAAGTAGGTTTCTAGAAAGGTGTCAACGGGGTTATGCTTCTGGGAAAACGAGGTTTACTGTAATTAGGTCCGTGCGAAAGCACGGGGAACCTCCCTCAAAGTACCGACACTGGTCTGGCTGAAAGATTGGCGAACTTGTAGAGTGTAATTAATCACGGCTAGTCTTTCCTTTTAGGGTTTGAAGGAAGATTTGATAAAAATAGTGGGAGCCATCCTGATTAGATAATATATATAACCAGTCTAATCTTGTAAGAGCGCACGCAGAGTGTTTTCTTCTCTCTCTCTCCAGGTAGCGACCATATCACGCCTTAATCAAGATAATAATATGGATGTATTGACCGAACCCGCTTGTTATACTGAGCTGGGGAACGTTGGTCCCGCTCCAACTTATAATTGTTATAAGACAAAGCAGGAAATAGGGGAATACCAGAATTCCTATGCCGTCCAAACGAAGAAAGTGCATATGATGCATCTCCTTCGGGTGTGTTCATTACAAAGAACTGTTTCTCAGTATCCTCTGCATCCTGGGTATTTGATACCGGATCCGGATCCCAGATATGTAATCTGTTACATAGGGCCACAAGAAGGTAGAAAAACTGAGAACGGGAGATAAGTTTCATAGACAGAAAACGGGGAAAGTAGTGTGTGCAGCAAATTGGTGGTTGGGGGGGGGGGGGGGGGGGGGGGGGGGGGGGGGGGGGGGGTTGGTCACTGTCACCCTGTATTACCAGTAAATTGATTCTGAACAAATGCTATTAGATACCGAACCTGACATACAAAATCATATCAGTCTCTTTATTAGTAAAGAAGGATATAAATTTGTATTGATGGATAATGTTTTGAACATTTCCTATATCAAAAGTTGATCGGTTTAGGCGTGTTATCTAAAAGCATTGACGTTCTAAATCAAACTACAGTTCTTAGTATACAGAACACACACAAGAGGAAGAGTTCAGAAATGAACGGATCTTTCTTGAGGCATTGTAGACTAGTTCACATCAATGCGACCCGACTGGCTGAAGTTACATTTTAGATGCATATTTAAATCAGTTTGAATTTACATCTTGTGAAACTTGCCAGTCATGTCACAAAGATTAGATGACCATAGCCCTGTTTATTGGAAACAGAGAAAGAGTTAATGAACTCTTGGGACTAATACATGATGATGTATGTAAGGTCTCCTGTCTACACATGCCAGGACCGGTTCTTTGTACTTCATTATATTCTCTGATAATCTCTCAGGATTCAGTCATATGTTCCTGTTGAAACATAAGTCCGAAGCTTTTGAGGTATTCACAGAATATAAGTTGGAAGTAGAGAACCAAAATACGGGTATAAGTATTATGTCCAATGATAAGATCAGGGAGGAGAATACTTGTGCATAGAATCCTTGGACTGTTCTAAAGGAAAATGAGATTCTCTCTCAGTATTACTCCTCTGAATACACCATAGCACAACGGTGTATCGGGGCGGAGCAATCACACAATATTAAATATGGTGTGCTCTATGATGAGTATTACTGAGTTACCTATTTCCTTTTGGGGTTGTGCACTTGAGAAGCTGCATACCTATTGAATTAGGTTCGAATCAAATCAGTGCCTACTACTCCATATGAGATATGGTATGGGAAGAGCCTATCTCTTAACTTAGTTAAGATTTGGGATTGTCCGGCCTATGTCTAAAGCAAAATCTGGACAAGATCGAGGCAAGGTCAGTTCTGTAGAACTGGAAATGTTCCAGCTATACAAAACTGCAGCTGATGATTTGACAGAACCAAAGGATTCAACAGTCCCCGACGAACCTCAGCCTCTCCGCCGATCTGGTAGGGTTCCTCATCCGCATGAGAGATACCTCGGTTTCTCGATGACAGTGGGAGCGAGGAATGCATCATGAGATGATGACCCAACTAGTTTCGAGCAGGTCATCAAGAGTAGGGACTCTGTAAGAATGGCTGGATGCTTAGCGATCTGAGATGGAATCCATGTACACCAGCAAAGTATGGACTTTGGCTACTATATCTGAAGGGTTAAATCCCCATCAGGAGCAAGTATATCTTGAGAAGATTATTTGGTGTAGATGGAAAAGTTGAGACTTTCAAAGCTAGACTTGTTAAAGGTTTTAGTCATCAACCAGGTGTGGATAATGATGAAACCTTTTCTAGGGACTATGTTTAAGTCCATCCAGATCCTACTTGCTATTGCTACATACCATGACTACGATATCTGGTGGTTGGGTGCCATGACTACTTCTCTAAATAATGATTTAGAAGAGAACGTCTATAAGAACACAGCCAGAGGGCTTCGTAAACAGTGGGAGCAGCGGAAATGTGTGCAAGTTGATTTACATAATGAAGCAGGTATCGCGGAGTTGGAGCGTCTGTTTTGATGTAGTATTTGACTTCATCAAAAATAGTAGATGAACCTTGTATATACAAAACGGTAGTAGAGAGTAAGGCAGTCATCCTCGTATTGTACGTGGACAACATACTCTTGATAGGAAAAGAGTTTCCTATACTACGATCGGTCGATCTCCTCTTATCACAAAGATTCTCCAATAGGATCAAACTGATACCTCCTAAATCCTGGGTTTTGGATCTATGAGATAGATCTGAATGGATGAGGATTCTCACTAGCTATAGTGAGATAGTATCAATCGATCCTGGGGAGAATCACTGGAAGGGTTCCAGGGTGATAAAGACGACTGAATGTCAGTCGCAGGCATTGTCTTTACCCTCAGTAAAGGGACGGTATGTTGGAAGAGTTCCAAGCTAGATACCGTGGCAAACTAGACGATAAAGGCTGGTAACATCGCTATTTAAGATACTACCAAAGAGGCAGTTTGGGCATATATTGGTTCATAAGATGTACTAGGTTCCCACCATTGTGTGAAAATGGAAGTATGGCTTTGGCCCTGGATCCCTGGTCCCATTAGTGACCCAGACAAATTCTGCGGCAGCATCACCTGATCATGGAGATAGTTGATCTCCAGGTTGATCGAGGTTAGAAGAGTAGACTCAGAGGACAACACGGCGGATCCACTCACGAAGGCCTTTTCCCAAAGAGAGACTTTTAGGGGATGGTTGAGTATTAGATACTACAACCACTACTACAGATGGCCCTAGTGCAAGTGGGAGATTGTTAGTTATATGTATGCCCTAGAGGCCATTACTGTACATTGGATGTATATTGTAGTGGATGCTGGGACATATATAGGTAGGACTTTCTTGCTCGACATAATAGTACGATATCTGGTTGCTCTTTATCTTAACATGTATAATTTGTGTCTCTCTGTTACATGTTGATAAAGCCCTTAGGATGTGTACTCGACTTCCACGACTATGATGCAGATCATACTAGTGGGGCCTGGGTAGTCCATGAGTACATCCTTTAATGTTCCTAGTCGTGGGGATATCGAGACGGGGCATCGATATTCCAGAGTAGACTAGCGTATATCTTCTCGACCCATGTGATGGGCGATGGATGATCCCATATCCATTGGTGTTTGACATCAGAGATGGTATGCGGGTGCTCAGTAGAGACTGGGTACACTGAACGGACTCGCCGAGAACTCCCAGATGGTATGCGGGTGCTCAGTAGAGACTGGGTACACTGAACGGACTCGCCGAGAACTCCCAGATGGTATTATACCTCACGTCAGATGGCGGTTCTCTGGTGACACTGGTACAGCTTAGTCTGTTAACCCGAGATCGTCATAGAGTCTTGTGTGTCTCCCACTGTGCTTTGATTTCCACCCTACCACGGCTCTACTGAGTCATGCAAACGGATGGTTTTTGGGTACAGTCCCGATTCACATGGAGGCAATGAGTGATAGGAGGGGATTCGTCTCTCCCGGTATTGGGGGTTGATGTTGCGCTATGCTCGACTAGCCATAACAGGAAATCCCTGGCCAGGGTTGCAGTGATATACTGGTAAGAGTTATCAGTAGTTTCACGAATGTTATGGACGTCACGTCGACATGACTTATCAAGCTATTGGGGTCTGACGTTTACCACCCCTGGGCGAGATATGCGACATATCAGATGAACAGACCAGACTGTACGGTAAGTGTTACTGGTTGGATTCACAAGAGTGTGAGCGGGCTTGCTCGTCGATCTTCTGATCGCTCAATACCCGGGTGGCCGTTACGTTTAGCAGACCGCTTGTGTCTTGTGGGTGCTTGATATGATCATCATCTGCTGCCGGCGTATTGACGAGTCTTTCGAGTCCTACACAGAGGTTTCCTGGCTCAAGCGAAACGAAATAGGAGCGCATATGAGATATGTGCGGGACCGAGAATAATGCGTGTATGTGATACCGTATCCTATTCTCGCGATGAATGTATCGATTGGTTGTATGCGATATAATCTAGTTATCGAATCAAGGATTGATTCGATAAGCCGATACATTGGATATTAGTCGGTTATATGCGATATGACCGGATCGTTAAATCAAGTATTGATTTAATGATTTAATGCATAATTATATATTTGATATATTACTTTGCATTAACTAGTATTGGTTCATTTTAAATGGATTTTCTCACTTAAAGTACACAAGTTGTATATGTGATATACTTTTGTGCACTTGTTTGTATCATGTTTGATGATACATGCTAACTTGAGTTTGTGTGTATGATTAAACCATGGTTATATGAATGGTTAGGGTTTTGTTTACTTATTCATTTATTTATTTTGTTTATTTATTTTGGAAAAGATAAATAGAAATGGTGGCTTTCTATGTTTCTTTCATGAAGCTTCATGAAGTGTTGAAAGCTTAACCATTTTGTTTGCTTCCCTTAACCTAACCATTCACCTAACCCTAGTTTAGTCTCTACACTTAACCATGGTTGGTATATGATAAGTATTCATTTTATTTTCTATTTGAAAAAGACTTATCATATTCTTTCTTCATCTTCTTCTTCTTCAACAAAGGAAGAAAGCTTGCCTCCATCAATGGCAACTTGAGAAAAAGAGTGAGAAATCCAATTCTAAAGTGAACCCACCTCCTATTTCTTCATCCTCTACCTCTTGCCAAGTAGTATAGGGTGTTTTCTTCACAAGTTTCATGACTTGGTGAAGTTGGAGCTTGATCTTGAGTTGCCTCGACGTAGATCATCTTCGGCATCGAAGTCGACGACCTAGCCCGATCGATTCTTCGATGAAACCACCGCGAGAGTCCGAGATCCGATGGGTACAGCGGAGGGACTTCATCACGGAGCTATGGAGGTGGAGAACCGGATCTACAAAGGTTGTAGTCACCTTCTTTTAGCAATAAATTCGTTTACTTGCTTGCATCGCCTTATTATCTAGTTAACGATCCGTATTAGGGTTTGTAGGCACATGAAAAAATTTGAATTGGGCATGTTTGATCACTTGTGAGACTTCATTAGAGTGCCTAGGAACCCTACAGTGATGACGTGAGCGGATTCCGTCACGTTATCATGCGATGATAGTTGGATCCCGATTCCCACTGATGAGTTGGTTTACTCATCGGGTGATCCCGACTAATTCTTCTTTCAGGTTTGGAGGAGAATTTGACGGTACAGTGGAAGGTTTCCAGATTAGATAAATTGGTAACCATTCTGATCTAGGTTAGAGTGCACGCTCAGTGTTTCTTTTCTCTCTATCTTTCGCAGCGACCATTGACCCGACCCTAAGTCTATGACTCAGTGACCAAGTTGACCGAACCTTCTTAAACACTGGCTTTTGGATTGTCAGAGTTGCAAACCTCATTGCCACTCCTACTTTTACCCTTTTCTCCAGGACACCCCGTATTACTACGAACGTCCACTTCCATTGGACAAAACCATCGTATGGTTATATACGAACTCGAAGGAATTTATTCGAGGATGGTTCCGGTCCTGGAGAAAACGAATATGACTATTCAGTTGTCTTTTCCTTTACCTTCTCTCAGGTTGCGAGTACTCCTTGGTTTAGGAGATAGTACACCTATTACGCAAATTGGATAGTCTTCTTCCAAACCATAGGCAGGTGCCGAACGGTAGGGAATGAAGAAAACCAATTATCATAACGATGGTGTACAGAAGGTATTAAGTAAAGACATAACAAGGGATTAGTAAGAGGGCAAAGTAAATTGCGACTGCTATTCACGACCAAACCAAGTATTTCTTCGCCAATCCTAAATCACCTTTGTATTTCTCCGGGACACTCCGTATCACTACGAAGATCCACAGTTTATTGGATACTCCATCGTATGGTTATATACGAACTCGAAAGGAACTTGTTCCAGTTCGGGGATGGATTCTGGTTCAGGAGAAATAGGAATAAGGTTTATTCGGTTGTCTTTTATCTTCACCTTCTCTCGCATTGCGAGTGTTCCTAGGATTAGGACAGTACACCCATTATGTTTATTGGATAGTCTTCTTCCAAACCATAGGCTGGTGCCGAATGGTAGGGAAGGAAGAAAACCATTTGGCCTAAAGGGGTGTACAGAAGGTAATGACTAAAGACATAGAAAGGGATTTGGAAAGATGGCAAAGAATTATACGGTTACAGTTGTGAATCTGGATAATGGAAGAGGCATTACGAGGAATACCGGGATACTCCATCGAAACATTTCAATATTTCAGTTTCACTGTGTACTGTTAAAGGAAAACTGATTTCCCGATTAGATACTTACTCCAGGGTAGGTATTTACCAGGTATGATTCTCACATCTGTATGGTTTTACAGATGATGAGTGGGAGTAAGTTATTGGGAATTAGGTGATCATCCTCATTATATCGGGATTCGTTGTAATCGGTGATATTTGAGGAAGTCACCTGGGATGTTTGCCGGTCGGCAAATATTTGGTTTTGAATATCCGCTGTCATGCACCAATTTCGAATTGATATATCTGTACGTCTATTTTTATAGAGTGAGATATATCTTTTTGAAATTATGTCTATGACATTTACCTATATCAGTTGATGGTTAGGTAAGGAGCATTAAACAGCGGTGTAATTCTTCTTAACCATAAGTACAGTTTTCAACCTACGACACACAAGGTTTGAGTTATTAGACTCAGGGGACTTATACAGAGTATTGTATGTTGTCCAGCGTCCATGAGGACAGAGGGGTTGGTTCTCGTACTATATTCGGTTTACTTATGACTTCTCTAGTTTTTAGACAGGTGTTACGTAGAAACACAGGGTCCAAGTTTTGAGAAGTTATAGGTATATGAATAAAGTAGAGAACCAGGTGTTGCAAGTATCGGGATTCTTCAAGGTGATCGAAGATGTAGATACTTGTGTTGGCTATTCAGTTGATAGTAATGAGTAAGAGAACTTGCTTCTCTTTCAGGTTACTCATAGTTGGAAGCATTCCTGAGTTGAGTAACGCTGATCGGCCTCCTTCCATTTTGTTGACATGCACTGGAGACAGCTGCATGATTTGAATCTGGTTCAATTAAATCAGTGCCTCTGTTTCTGTATTGGATATAGAACAGTTCATATCAGACTCTGGATAACTCGAGGCACGTTTCTGTAATGGCTGTTTGTGGGTTGACCCAGGCTATGACGAGGGTTGATTTTCTACCATCTGGAAAATCAATAGCGATATTGTTCTAGACTCGCCACAGTTTTAATAAAATGGATTTTCTCAGAAAACAGAAGTGGGAGTATGGTAGAACTGGAAGTGATTCCAGAACCGCAAACGATTACCGAAGATTTGATAAGGAACCTAAAGATTCAATCTGGTTTGACATTCCATTAGCCACTCCGCAGATTTGGTGGGTAACCTCAAGCACCCGAGAGGTACTCCGGTAGCCTCAAGGACGGTGGCAGGGAGGTTCTTGTTTACCCAGACTTGCCATTGCTGTTGTTCCAGACTGTGAGACCCGGCGGGAGGATGAGTATAGCGTCGTTCTAAACTAGCTTTAGAAGTGAACGTGTATATGACTCTGCCAGAGGGTTGTCGTAGTCAGTGGGAGCAGCGGAAGCATTGGTGGACATGTGGCTTGTGTCTATTTATAGACTAAAGCATATATAGCGGAGAAAGATCATCTATTTCTGATGTGATAGTCATAGGTTTGACTTCATCAGAATAGGGGATGGATCTGTTAAAAAGGTAGTAGGGTGTGATGTCATAGTATTTGGATGACATACACAGAGTAGGAAGTGATATTCCTGTACTACAATCTGTTATACTTTGGTCGTCACACAGTGGTTTCTCCACATGCGACTTGGACATTATATCAGACATACTGGTTACTGGATCTATGGTATTAGATCTAGATTTGGGTGGTTTCCCATTTAAGGGTACTTAGACAGCATTCTAAGAGTATTTAGAATGAACGACTCCTAGCACGGTAGTGTACCTGCAGGTGATGGAGTCACCCTCTTTAAAGGTATCTTACAGACTAAAGGGGAAAGGGATGTGCATGATTGGCAGATCACTTGCTTAGGCAATTGAGTCAATCATGAGATGTCAAGGACCACACCAGATGTTGTTTTTGCACTGGATGCAATAAGTTGATATTGATCCAATCCTGGAGAAACAGTTGGAGGCAGTTTTAGAACATAAGTGGATGTTCTAGGGATATGATAACGACAGCCCTATTCGGGAGACAGTTATCATTCTAGGCCTCCAAGATGACCTGGACGACAAGGAGGTTGTCAGAGTTATAGTTTTCCTTCTGACGAGGGGCAGTATTTTGGACAGGTGGTCCAAGGCAATACTGAGGGAGGCATGGCGCAGGATACTGATTAAGTTCAGTTGACGATACAGTCTAAGAAGTTTGGATTTGGAGTTCATTTATGAGCTAGGTCCCATCAGACATCCAGACATATTCTAAGACAGGTATTGCTCATTTCGGGAGATGGCTTTCTCCGCGAACTTGAGATATAGAGAGACATAGAAAGAAACATCAAAGCGGATCCACTCACTGAGGCTATTCCTCGAACGCAAGAGTTTCACAAACGGGTTTTGTGAGACTGACTAGTAGAGGAGTTGGGTGTTCGGTATCACACGGGCTGTGAGTATGCGACATCGCAATAATTAGCCTTGAGTGCAAGTGGGAGATTGTTGGAGATAGTGCCCTCAAAGTAATTATTGGATCACAGGCACGTGATTGCAATGATTGAGGGAGGACTTATCCCGGTAGGACAGCCTTACTCAAGATGATAGTATGCTATCTGGTTTATCTTTATCATCGTGTACTGCTTTAGGTGACCTGACAGGTCACTATTGCACGTTGATAGAGCCCCTAGGATTCTTGCTTGACTGCCAGCAGTATGAGGGCGATCATATACGTGGGAGCTGGTAGTCTATAAGCACATCCTTAAAAGGTCCCTAGTCGCGGGAGTTTCGAGACAGGGCATCGATACTCCAGAGTAGACTAGTGTATACAGTCGAGACCCCGACGAGGGGCGGTGGCCGGTCTCACAAGCCACTGGTGTCAGTTGGGTCACCTAAGATGTATACAGGTGCTCATTGGGTTATGAGTACACCGGACAGGACTCGCCCGGAACATGCTAGTTGGTCTTATACCTGACGTCAGATAGCAGTTCCCTGGTGACATGTGTACTGGTTAGTTCATCGACCTGAGGATCATCATTTGTCTCGTGTGAGTTCCTACTGTACTTTGATTACTACCCTACCACGCTCAAAGGAGACGTGCAAACAGGTTTTAGTTGGGTACAGTCCCGAGCCACATGGAGGCAGTGAGCGGATCTTCAGGGGTTCGTCTCTCCCGGTATTGGGGGTGAGGTCGCGCTGTGTCTAGGAGAGCCATTACATGAAGTCTTTGGCCAAGGCAGGAGATTTACTGGTAGGTATTCCAGTCGTATCTCAGGGTGTTCTGGGCTACACTCCGACACGACTTGTACCGCTTTTGGGGGTCTGACTTTTACCAACCCCCTAGGCCCTCCATGCGATACTCATAGACGAACGGACCGGACTGTACGGATATTGTCACTGACAGGCTCAGTAGGGTGTCAGGATGAGTTCGCTCATCGACGTCCCTTTTGGTCAATAGCTGGTAGCCCGTCACGTATGGCTAATACCTCTGATGTGCTAGTGGTTAAATCCACAGCCATAGTATTGACAAGTCTTTAGAGTCCCCCACATTCAGTTGCTCAAGTTTTCGGGCGAAACGCTGTAGAGGACGTATGGAGATATGGCAGGGTTCGATCAGATACGTGCGGTATTGCACGGATCAGGATCGGACGGTTAATACTAGAGGCCGTATGGATATATGGCAGGGTTCGATCAGATACGTGCGGTATTGCACGGATCAGGATCGGACGGATAATACTAGCCGGCTTTGGTTTAAGCCGGATCCTAGTATAGTACAGTGTAGATTTTGTCTCATTGCATTTGTATTTCGGTCGGAATACAAATGCGGGTATGTATATACAGGAGCGGGGTTTTCCTGTAATTTATTACGGGATCAGTTTTTGGGAGTTGCCAGTTTGTTTTCCATTTCAGCCATATTTCTTTGTATCCTTCATTGGCTGAAGATTGGTGGAGGAGGGCTTATTTGCATTTGTGCAAATAAGCATTTTGGAGGGTGTTATTTGCATATTGTTGTATCATGATGACTTAGCCTCCATTGACTTCTCGGATCATGATTGCTTATCATTTGACATGGTGATGATGGTTGAGTGTGATTTTGGTTGTGATGATTCTTGATCATCATCACCCTTTTCTCTCTCATGCATGATAGCCTTTTCACTAGCTCTCCCTTGGTTTATTCTTGTGAGACTCTCCCTCATTCTCTCACTCTCTCTCCCTACCTCATATGGCCGGCCAAGCAAGGAGAGGGGGCTGTCAATTTTTGGGTGTGGGAATTTTTGCTCTTTTCATGCTACAAAAATTCCCAAGTTCATCCACAAAAAGCTTACATCTCAATCCTCCACCAAAGGCAACTTCAAGTAACCCCAAATGAGACATAGAGCACTACACATATTCTACAGCAAACCTTGGGCACGTCGGCTCGCCAACTTCGTGCCCGAGTTGCCTCGGTCCAGAGGTGGGAGCCCATAAAGGAAGCCGGCGACATGGTGGAGACCGGAGATTCCGCGGGGAGATCGGGACGACGACGAGAAGACCGAAGGACACGGATCGCTCGGTATATCTCTCTACCCCCTTCTTGTTAGCTAGGACTAGATTTAATGGCACGATCCGGGTTTATAGTGCGTGGTGGTGCCAGTTTGAAAAGTTAAAGTAAATCATCGCTTCCGCATTCCGGCGTCGGATTGACGGCCGGGACGCCGCCGTGCACTTACACATCTGGTGTGCACCAAATCGTATCTCAAAACATGCGCTCAACAGGAACGAAATTCCAAATCGAATGCACGGAGTACAAGAAATCAACATCAATATCAGAATCAAGATCGACGGTATACATTATGTCGCAATCCAATCATGTATATCGTGGTGTATAAGCTCACAACCATGTGGATCAGCGTGCACAAATCAAATCAAAACACTAAAAGTGCACGAAAACTATGCTGGAAGCATAAATCAAATCACAGACATAATATAGGGATGAAATCACGATCAATACCTTGAGCGTAATAACTATGCGCAAAATATAAATACCCAGTAAGTGCAACCATGGTGCATAAAAACAAATATCATGAAACTCAGCCATCACAACCAAATCATGCAAATAGAACGCCCAAAATACCGAAATCCAAAGTGACGGATACGTGATAATCGAATCACCAAATCACAAATCATAAATACCGTCGTCGGTATATCCTCCTTCGCAGTCGAGAAGGTGTCGGTGCATCCAATGCTAGCAGCACAAGATATCTACTTGCCTCTTTCTCACGGTCTGGCGTCCTCTATCTCTGGGTTCTTATCTTCTCAGTGGATTACCAATCTCGCAATCCATCGGCTCATCGGCCCTGTCAGGTGTGCTACCGGAAACGATTCCCTCCTGGCACTTTTCTGGTCATCTCTCGGTCAATCCTTACGACCACTCGTAAAGCAGCACATCACTGGCACCGACCTCTGGTCCTCTGAATGCACATCACACATCTGCTCCTGGTGCAAATCTTATTGCAGTAGTGTCCTGAAAGGAATCCTGCTCAAGGTATTTTCCTATCTCGCCTAAGCCGAACTGTACGGAGGCTGGTACTCTAGCACAATCTTTTCTCGCTTTCTGGACATCCGAGTCCTCAGCACAGCATTTACTCGGAAGCTGGTCGCATCCCAACGCCTCTGTATGTATATCGCATCTCTGATGTCAGCGGGGTGGAACGTCATCTCGTTGAAATCTCGTGCGAACTCTTTACTTCACTCTGCTCCAATGTCGACTGATTCGGACTCGTCGCCTCGTGGCTACATGGACTGCGCTCCAACGGCTATGCTCGTAATCTGGAGTCTCCCAAGCAGTATATCCCATCACATGATATCCGAATGATGTCGAACCATTCGATCAATTCGTCAAAACCTCATAATCCCCAAGAGATCAACATCTTGGGTACAGTTTAATAGTATTGAGTACATACCACAGCCTCAGTGGTCCAGACGTAGAAGGGCAAACCTAAGCCTCACTAATGGCGCCGCGGAACTGCCGCAGACCCTAATGTTCAAAGGCTTTCACACGGTCATTATGTCGAGTTAGGGTTTCATTCTTCTAGAGGGTCCATAGAATTGCTTGCACGTTCTTCCGAATACTTTAAACTTGGAATATGGGTTTCTGACATTCGATGGTCTCTGTCCACTCTTAATGAATCTGCGTGAAGTCGTCTCTAGCTGGAATCAATATATCTGATGACCTCGCATCGGGGTAAGCGAACGAACCACACGCCCTAGTCATTCATCCTCAGGTGACTAGTGACTCACCATAATATCTCTAAGTATATGCTCAAGCTGCAGTAGCTCCAATCATCTGAGTGATATCTCGTCATTTGCAGCAACAACTAGCTCATTCGTCCATACGCTGAACAGCGCCTCAATCATCATGAATAAGCGATATGTCAATGGTCATCACATCCTGTCTGGCCTCTATCAGTGGCTCAATCCTCTGGTACCGATCGGCACGTCCGGGAATGTCACGACCCGAAAGAGCACGTGACTGGCCCTTGAACCATATGAAGTCTATAGGACCCCATCTGATCCAAGTAAGCCAAAAGCCTAGAAATCTAAAACCATTTAAAGAGTAAATAAGGAAAACTGGTTTTGAAAAGTAAAGATATCATGTTTCGAAAATCAAGGTTTTTAAATAACTAAGCCGAATGTGTATTTTTAAAATGTGTAACCTTTCCTGAAAATTTCGGAAGAGTTTCCTTTGTAAAAACTGGCCCCAAACGGGGTACAACAAGAATAATATATATGAAATGATAAAAGACATCCCCAAGCGGGAGCTAGCTCTTCGTCAATCGACGGTCACAACCACGCAAGCAATAATAATATACAACGCCAAAGGGCGATGATCAAAACCCAAAAAGAAACTCAAAACAGCCAGAAAACCGTAATACTACAAGCACGACTCTAAGGTCGAAATAATACAACACTGTTTTCTAAGTCTGAAATAATATACAAGTTTGGTTGATGGAATTTCTAGATACAAGAATAATACAAGTACAATGGTGATTCTTGATGCAAAAGAACCCACCTACCAATGCAATTCACCCGCAAGGAAGCAGTGTGCCAGAAATGCCGCAATGAAACCTGTACGGCAAAACCTACAAGAACTGTGGCACAACGGGGGTGAGTTGCCAACTCGTGAATAGAGAATATCTACAAGCAGAAACCGAATGCAAGACATGATCCTAGGCCAATACGATCAGTATATAAACCTCAAAGAATAAGCCTGATACATGATAAGGTGGCAAGCAACATCTAAACAGGTATGTAGTGCCAAGTACTCAGGTAATAACATGTCATCAGTATAAGGTATGTCTGCATGAAGTAAATATGATGAAGTATCAAAAGGATATAAATACACATATATTAGCGTCCCATACCACTAATATTGGTGTAAGGGTATATATAACAGCGCCCTCATACCCTGTTATATATACAAATGAAGTATGATCAATGTAAATCCAGTCTGTATGTGATCAAGTCTGTAAAAACGTGGAACCCGTCCACCCGTCACCCAATGACAATAAACATCATGCATGTAAATGTCATAAAGCATATGCATGGAAAATATGAGGATATAACCAAAAGCATGGAACCTGAGTGTCTAGCATCGACACTCGAAAACATCATGAAAACCTGTGCCTAGCATCGGCATGTAAATCCTCACATACCGGGCATCCGTCAGTCCGGGTCAGCCCACTCTCTCAATATATCGGGCATCCATCAGTCCGGGTCAGCCCTCTCTCAATAAATCGGGCATCCGTCAGTCCGTCAGTCCGGGTCAGCCCTCTCTCAATATATCGGGCATCCGTCAGTCCGGGTCAGCCCTCTCTCAATATATCGGGCATCCGTCAGTCCGGGTCAGCCCTCTCTCAATATATCGGGCATCCGTCAGTCCGGGTCAGCCCTCTCTCAAAACCAGAAATATCATAGAAACAACCTATCTCAATGCGCAAATCAGAAAGCAAGATGCATGTGACAATATAAGTGAAATGCAAGTAACAATATATCCTGCAGCATGGAATAATAGTATGCGCATATAAACATCTTGCGGTTCCCAAATCCCTAATCAGTCAAAATCCTCTATGATTGTGTACAGGTATAAGTGTACAATATGCCATGCAAGAATCATGTCCTGATGCAACAGTACTACAGTGTAGTGGCATGGCAATTATCGATGATGAAGTGTGTGAGCCGGCAATAGTGTCCGTGGAACATACGCATCATCGATAATGGTGCTGGTGTCCTAACAGCATGATAATTATATAGCAATAAACATATGCAAGCAATGCGAATAGCATGAATATGTGGAAATGAAATAATCAACACCAAAGTGAAGAATCTACTATGCAAACTACAGATCTAAGTATCAGGTCAATCAGGAGGGGTATGGAAACCACCTAAATCTGAGTCGATATATATAGATATACTAGTCGGTGATCCCGCCTCAATAATATCGCGTACGATACAGTATATCGTAAGACATCCTCGAGTCATGAGCGCGGATCTATCATCAATATAGGCTCTTACGGTAAATCGTCGTACGGCATCCCAATAGCTGGGTACGGGTCAATATCACACTATCTCATCACGTCTCAGGTATCACTATCATCATATCACATAATCTGGGGTACTGATCTAAGTCTAGTACAACTGATACCATCAATATACTGAGTGTGCAAGCACATGTCCCAAGGCCCGCTAGAGATCACGTATCGTATCCCAAATACAAATCACATCAAATCACCGATCTCGCGGCACAAAGCCCAACATCATCGACTCATCTCCAAAGTCATCCAATATCGTCAAACACAGTGCAAGTATAATGAATATGCAAGGGTGTGCGTGTAGGTGTAAATCTATTCTAGAGTCCGCGACTATGAACTACACTAGTTACTTCTAACCCTACACTGTCCATAGTACACCTAACTATCATATAAATAATATCACAACTACGGACTGCGGGGGTGCTATACGCCATCCACCCGACTTCTCCCCGTAGATATAATCTACTCACCTTGCTTCTCATGTGTCGGTGCCGATGTCGCCATCTTCATCTTCTATGCCTCAACATCTCGTAGGGTAACTACAAGTATATCACAACGATAAAGCACATGAAAACCACATCGGAAACCAAAATAGCACACTCTACCCGCATAGGTAAAAACCTATCGACTCGCATGTAAACACGTTCAATATCCATTTGTCGTTGACGTCCAAACGCCACCCGACAGGAATGAATCACCAAATACCAAAATCCATGCTAAAACAAGTCGTAAATCATACACCAACTCAAGCAAATAAACCTAGATTTCACCCTAGATGGAATCAGTCAAAACTAGACATACCCAGGGTCAAGACTAGAGGAAATAGGGCCATGCACAAAATTCGAGACAGATCCCACCTGCTCTGGCCGCAATTTGCGGCCAGAAGAAAGTAATTGGCGGCCTCACCTTGGATTTGGGGGCTAGGGTTTGGTGTGGTGGTTCTATGGTGCCTGCACATCTCACTGTCAACTCAGTTTTATTTTTGGGGTCTCGGGGTGATAGCAGATTCCACAAAACACTTCCAGATTTACAGTTTTCCCCGATATCGATTCCGTAATTCCGTATTCTGGTTTCAAGTTCAGGTTCGGGTCCAATTTAGCATCACACAAGGGATTCTAAGGTCACCACAATCCTCAATTCCATCTTTGATTTCAGTTTTACCCTAAACCCTAACTAGAAATCTCTAAAGTCCATAAACAACACATTATCGATATGAAACTATAATTGATGCACAAGAAATGAGATACTACTCTAATAGGTGCAGAAATTACCTCCTTTGGCAACTCAAGAAAATTCTTTAGTTGCTCAAAGTCCTCCAAATCCAATCTTGCTAGGTTCAATGTGTAGCTAGTGAGCTTGGGAGTAAGTTTTGTGAAGTGGGAATGGGGTTTTGGCTTTGTTTTCATGGTGGATCTAGGGTTTTTGTGAAGAGGGTGAGAGAGGGAGAGAGAGCAGCAGCAGCTCAATGGGAGAGGGGAGAGAAAATGAGAAGGGAAATGATGGGGTATGGTTCAAAAGGTGAAGATTGACTTGGTCCCTTTCTCTCTCTCATCATACTACTTTTTTCTTTTTCTTTTCTTTTCCTTCTCACTCCAATGGTGAACCCAAAAGAACCATGGCAAAAGAAATGTAACACAAGTGTAACAAGTGTGGAAAATGATATGTGCACATTTTTGCACAAAAATGCTAAAAATCCAATTAGCGATTCTTAATCGCGATCAGCTCTAAATTAGCATATAACTAATCTTAAAAACTTTAAAATGGCATAATTCCATAAAATACCTTATTTTAGAATTTTCCATAATTTTTCCCCATTTATTTGTATTTAATTGTACCAGAATATTAAAATATTCATTAAAATAATATTAAATTATAAAATTTCCCAAAAATCATATTTTATTATTTTGGAATCGTTACAATCTACCCCCCTTAAAGAAATTCGGTCCCCGAATTTAAATTTAAACCCCCAAATGCTAAAATATTTCAATACAAATTCCAAGTCATCGGGGCTCCGAAATCAGCAATACATAAAACGTATCATAGCGCAATGCATGCGCATGAGTACTGAGCAGATAACTCAAAAGCAACACTCTATCAAGCATCCCGCAATCATCGGAGTCATGGTAAAGACACAAATGTCAAATCCAATACAAAACCAATATGATATAGATCAGAACTATACATGTAGACATCCAATCTATACATGTAAATAGCTGATGTAAATGCATGCCAAATCTTTTTAAGTCGCTGTGTGCTGCGCGTAACACTGCACAGTGGCGGACGTTTTTCACAAGAAAATAACTATATATGTATATATATATATATCCTCTGTTTAATAGGTACGTTCCGCCGTTTTGAAAACAATTTAGAAGGGTTTCCTTGTTTTTAAACGTTTCGTGTCATATCGGACACGTAGGCATATATATATCGAGACCATAGCTCGCTCTTTGGAAATCCCTTCGAACTATCAATGCATGCAAAATATATCCAGGTACTGTCCTCTGACTAGTCCTGCTCGGTACAAAACGAATATCAAATATCATAAAAATGTACTGCTCCAAAAGGAATAAATCCACATAACATCACCCTGTGCGTCTGGTGCGCTCAGAAATCAAAATCCATATATGTGCCATACAGGTGCACAAAACAACATCTAGGTGCAACGGGTGTGCACGAAACATCTGTCATAGGCAACGTGTGTGCCTGACAGCAAAATCAGGTGCATGTGACATGCACGAAGAATCACGATTTAGTGCATCTGGCGTGCACCAAGATCGTATATCAAAACACTAAAGGTGCATGAAACAATATCATGAAAATCAGTCATCAAAACTAAATCATGCAATAGAACGCCCAAAATACCAAAATCCAAAATGACGGATACGTGATAATCGAATCACAAATCATAAATACCGTCGTCGGTAGTTCCTCCTTCAAGGTCGAGAAGGAGTCGGTGCATCCAATGCTAGCAGCGCAAGATATCTACTTGCCTTTTGCTCACGGTCTGGCGTCCTCTGACTCTGGGTCCTTATCTTCTCTGCGGATTACCTATCCAACAATCAATCGGCTCATCAGCCCTGTCAGGTGTGCTAACGGGGACGATTCCGTTCTGGCACTTCTCTGGTCATCTCCCGGTCGATCCTCACGACCACTTATAAAGCAGCATATCACTGGCGTCGGCCTCTGGCACTCTGAATGCACGTCACACATCTGATCCTGGGTGCAAACATCCTTGCAGCAATGTCCTGGAAGGAATCCTGCTCAGGGTCTCTTCCAATCATTCCTATACCGATCTGTACGGAGGCTGGTACTCTTGCATAATCTCTTTTCTGCCGAATTGCCTGGAAGTCATCATCCTTTACTGAAGCTAATTCTTGTTCCGGAATGGCTGCATACTCATCGCGCCTCTTTCTGGAAGCTATATCCATATACCATGCCTCTACGTGCGTCTCGCATCTCTGATGTCAGCGGAGTAAGACGTCATCTCGTCGAAATCTCTTGCGAACTCTTGTATTCACTTTGCTTCAATGTCGACTGATTCGGACTCATCTCATCGTGGCTGCATGGACTGTGCTCCAACGGCTATACTCGTATCTGGAGTCTCCCAAGCAATGCATCCCATCACATGATATCCGAATGATGTCGAAACATTCGATCGACTCGTCAGAACCTCATAATCCCCCAAGAGATCAACATCTTGAGTACAGTTTAATAGTATCGAGTACATGCCACAGCGTCGGTGGTCCAGCCGTAGAAGGGCAAACCCAAGCCTCACTAATGGCGCCGCGGAACTGCCGCAAACCCTATGGTTCAAAGGCTTTCACACGGTCATTAAGTCGAGTTAGGGTTTCATTCTTCTAGAGGGTCCATAGAATCACCTGCATGTCTTTCCGTACACTTTAAACTTGGAAAATGGGCTCCTGACATTCGATCGTCTCTATCGACTCTCAACGAACCTGCGTGAAGTCGTCTCTAGCTGGAAACAATCTATCCGATGACCTCGCATCGGTAAACGGATGAACCACATGTCCTGGTCATTCATCCTCAGGTGACTAGCAACCGTCCATCATATCTCTAAGTATATGCTCCTGCTGCAGTAGCTCCAACCATCTGGGCGATATCTCGTCAATTGCAGCAACAACTGGCTCATTCGCCTGTACGCCGAACAGCGCCTCAATCCTCCAGGAAAGGCGACACATTGGAGGTCATCTCTGAATTGGTCTGCTCTAGATCTGAGTAAGACTCTCCACACTGGAAATCTTCAACTCAACTGGGCCCGCTCCGGTGCATAAATCGGACGAATCACCTTCGTCTCTCAAATCGGGTAGACTAGCTATCATCTGTCTCATATCTGCATGGAAGCTTCGATAATCTCAGCTCGTAAGCTCCGGAAGCGACATCCTGTCAATCTCAGCAACAACTGGTCCATCTGTCTGCACGGTAGGCGACATCATAATCTCTGAGGTATGCTGTACATCAACAGTACTCTCTCAACTGGCAGCTCTAACAATGGCCCGATCATCCAGTGCAAAACCAAGCACTCGCCTCTACTAGAGGTCACAATCATCAATACTAACTCGAGACGTTCCCATGTCACCAGAAAACACAATGGTCGGCCCTCGTACCAGACGAGCTCGCCCTGACAGTAACCCTAGCAGCAGCCCAAACTGCACTCAATATGGCGACAGGAACCTCAATCGAGTATCGAAGAGAGCAGATCAATGGCAAGAAAGAGAACAGCAGATCCAGAGTGGATACATGATCATAAGAAGGAACATCATCAATAAAGGTATGATCATGAAACTAATAGAATCGGGGATCTCAAATGGATGTATAATCATGGAAATGAAGAGAGTCACTGATCTCGAAAATATGTACATCCTAAGGTTCCTTAAGCGGAGTGGCGTGTCGTAAGTATGCCGCGGAACATACCCACGGTACGTCACTCTACTTTAGTTACCTATTCCATCAACCAAGGGTCATCCTATACGACGAAAGTTTGGGTCTAATACCCCCTCGACTAAGTCTAAGTTCCGTAAGGTCAAGCCTAAGTTCCGTATATATATAAACGCCCTAGGCTCCACATAGTCAAACTTAGACTCGAACCAAGGTCAACCTAGCGCTCTGATACCAACTTTGTCACGACCCGAAAGAGCACGTGACTGGCCCTTGAACCATATGAAGTCTATAGGACCCCATCTGATCCAAATAAGCCAAAAGCCCAGAAATCTAAAACCATATAAAGAGTAAATAAGGAAAACTGGTTTTGAAAAGTAAAGAAATCATGTTTCGAAAATCAAGGTTTTTAAATAACTAAGCCGAATGTGTATTTTTAAAATGTGTAACCTTTCCTGAAAATTTCGGCAGAGTTTCCTTTGTAAAAACTGGCCCCAAACGGGGTACAACAAGAATAATATATATGAAATGATAAAAGGCATCCCCAAGCGGGAGCTAGCTCTTCGTCAATCGACGGTCACAACCACGCAAGCAATAATAATATACAACGCCAAAGGGCGAGGATCAAAACCCAAAAAGAAACTCAAAACAGCCAGAAAACCGTAATACTACAAGCGCGACTCTAAGGTCGAAATAATACAACACTGTTTTCTAAGTCTGAAATAAAATACAAGTTTGGTTGATGGAATTTCTAGATACAAGAATAATACAAGTACAATGGTGATTCTTGATGCAAAAGAACCCACCTACCAATGCAATTCACCCGCAAGGAAGCAGTGTGCCAGAAATGCCGCAATGAAACCTGTACGGCAAAACCTGCAAGAAATGTGGCACAATAGGGGTGAGTTGCCAACTCGTGAATAGAGAATATCTACAAGCAGAAACCGAATGCAAGACATGATCTTAGGCCTATACGATCAGTATATAAACCTCAAAGAATAAGCCTGATACGTGATAAGGTGGCAAGCAACATTTAAACAGGTATGTAGTGCCAAGTACTCAGGTAATAACATGTCATCAGTATAAGGTATGTCTGCATGAAGTAAATATGATGAAGTGTCAAAAGGATATCAATACACATATATTAGCGTCCCATACCACTAATATTGGTGTAAGGGTATATATAACAGCGCCCTCATACCCTGTTATATATACAAATGAAGTATGATCAATGTAAATCCAGTCTGTATGTGATCAAGTCTGTAAAAACGTGAAGCCCGTCCACCCGTCACCCAATGACAATAAGCATCATGCATGTAAATGTCATAAAGCATATGCATGGAAAATATGAGGATATAACCAAAAGCATGGAACCTGAGTGCCTAGCATCGACACTCGAAAACATCATGAAAACCTGTGCCTAGCATCGGCACGTAAATCCACACATACCGAGCATCCGTCAGTCCGGGTCAGCCCACTCTCTCAATATATCGGGCATCCGTCAGTCCGGCTCAGCCCTCTCTCAATATATCGGGCATCCGTCTGTCCGGGTCAGCCCTCTCTCAATATATCGGGCATCCGTCAGTCCCGGTCAGCCCTCTCTCAATATATCGGGCATCCGTCAGTCCGGGTCAGCCCTCTCTCAATATATCGGGCATCCGTCAGTCCGGGTCAGCCCTCTCTCAATATATCGGGCATCCGTCAGTCCGGATCAGCCCTCTCTCAATATATCGGGCATCTGTCAGTCCGGGTCAGCCCTCTCTCAAAACCAGAAATATCATAGAAACAACCTATCTCAATGCGCAAATCAGAAACCAAGATGCATGTGACAATATAAGTGAAATGGACGTAACAATATATCCTGCAGCATGGAATAATAGTATGCGCATATAAACATCTTGCGGTTCCCAAATCCCTAATCAGTCAAAATCCTCTATGATTGTGTACAGGTATAAGTGTACAATATGCCATGCAAGAATCATGTCCCGATGCAACAGTATTACAGTGTAGTGGCATGGCAATTATCGATGATGAAGTGTGTGAGCCGGCAATAGTGTACGTGGAACATACGCATCATCGATAATGGTGCTGGTGTCCTAACAGCATGATAATAATATAGCAATAAACATATGCAAGCAATGCGAATAGCATGAATATGCGGAAATCAAATAATCAACACCACAATGAAGAATCTACTATGCAAACTACAGATCAGGTCAATCAGGAGGGGTATGGAAACCACCTAAATCTGAGTCGATATATATATATATATATACTAGTCGGTGATCCCGCCTCAATAATATCGCATACGATACAGTATATCATAAGACATCCTCGAGTCATGAGCGCGGATCTATCATCAATATAGGCTCGTACGGTAAATCGTCGTACGGCATCCCAATAGCTGGGTACGGGTCAATATCACACTATCTCTTCACATCTCAGGTATCACTATCATCATATCATATAATCTGGGGTACTGATCTAAGTCTAGTACAACTGATACCATCAATATACTGCGTGTGCAAGCACACGTCCCAAGGCCCGCTAGAGATCACGTATCGTATCCCAAATACAAATCACATCAAATCACCGATCTCGCGGCACAAAGCCCAACATCATCGACTCATCTCCAAAGTCATCCAATATCGTCAAACACAGTGCAAGTATAATGAATATTCAAGGGTGTGCGTGTAGGTGTAAATCTATTCTAGAGTCCGCGACTATGAACTACACTAGTTACTTCTAACCCTACACTGTCCATAGTACACCTAACTATCATATAAATAATATCACAACTACGGACTGCGGGGGTGCTATACGCCATCCACCCGACTTCTCCCCGTAGATATAATCTACTCACCTTGCTTCTCATGTGTCGGTGCCGATGTCGCCATCTTCATCTTCTTTGCCTCAACATCTCGTAGGGTAACTACAAGTATATCACAACGCTAAAGCAAATGAAAACCACATCGGAAACCAAAATAGCACACGCTACCCGCATAGGTAAAAACCTATCGACTCGCATGTAAACACGTTCAATATCCATTTGTCGTTGACGTCCAAACGCCACCCGACAGGAATGAATCACCAAATACCAAAATCCACGCTAAAACAAGTCGTAAATCATACACCAACTCAAGCAAATCAACCCAGATTTCACCCTTGATGGAATCAGTCAAAACTAGACATACCCAGGGTCAAGACTAGAGGAAATAGGGCCATGCACAAAATTCGTGACAGATCCCCCCTGCTCTGGCCTCAATTTGCGGCCAGAAGGAAATAATTGGCGGCCTCACCTTGGACTTGGGGGCTAGGGTTTGGTGTGGTGGTTCTATGGTGCCTGCACATCTCACTGTCAACTCAGTTTTATTTTTGGGGTCTCGGGGTGATAGCAGATTCCACAAAACACTTCCAGATTTACAGTTTTCCCCGATATCGATTCCGTAATTTCGTATTCTGGTTTCAAGTTCAGGTTCGGGTCCAATTTAGCATCACACAAGGGATTCTAAGGTCACAACAATCCTCAATTCCATCTTTGATTTCAATTTTACCCTAAACCCTAACTAGAAATCTCTAAAGTCCACAAACAACACATTATCGATATGAAACTAGAATTGATGTACAAGAAATGAGATACCACTCTAATAGGTGCAGAAATTACCTCCTTTGGCAACTCAAGAAAATTCTTGAGTTGCTGAAAGTCTTCCAAATCCAATCTTGCTAGGTTCAATGTGTAGCTAGTGAGCTTGGGAGTAAGTTTTGTGAAGTGGGAATGGGGTTTTGGCTTTGTTTTCATGGTGGATCTAGGGTTTTTGTGAAGAGGGTGAGAGAGGGAGAGAGAGCAGCAGGAGCTCAATGGGAGAGGGGAGAGAAAATGAGAAGGGAAATGATGGGGTATGGTTCAAAAGGTGAAGGTTGACTTGGTCCCTTTGTCTCTCTCATCATACTATTTTTTTTTCTTTTTCTTCTCTTTTCCTTCTCACTCCAATAGTGAACCCAAAAGAATCATGGCAAAATAAATGTAACACAAGTGTAACAAGTGTGGAAAATGATATGTGCCCATTTTTGCACAAAAATGCTAAAAATCCAATTAGCGATTCTTAATCGCGATTAGCTCTAAATTAGCATATAACTAATCTTAAAAACTTTAAAATGGAATAATTCCATAAAATACCTTATTTTAGAATTTTCCATAATTTTTCCCCATTTATTTGTATTTAATTATACCAGAATATTTAAATATTCATTAAAATAATATTAAATTATAAAATTTCCCAAAAATCATATTTTATTATTTTGGAATCGTTACAGGGAAATCTCGTAAAAGCGATCAGTCAAACGCTCATGGCGCGAAAACACAATAAGACGACGCCTCTATATTCAATCGTATGTCTCTGGAATCATGCCCTGGTCAGTCCTCGTCTACGACGAGCTCATGCTGACGCAACTTGAGCCGTAGCTCACTCTGCCCGTGCAATTGTGGCAGCAAAAACATAACCAGTATCGATGAGGATAAATCATAGGAATGAATATAATACTGTGCAAGGAAATGTACATCCTAAGGTTTCTTAAGCGGAGTGGCGTGTCGTAAGTATGACGCGGAACATACGTACGGTACGTCCCTCTACTCAAGCTACCTACTCCATCAACCAAGGGTCATCCTATGCGACGAAAGTTCGGGTATAATACCCCCTCGAATAAGTCTAAGTTCCGTAAGGTCAAGCCTAAGTTCCGTATATATATAAACGCCCTAGGCTCCACATAGTCAAACTTAGACTCGAACCAAGGTTAACCTAGCGCTCTGATACCAACTTTGTCATGACCCGAAATAGCACGTGACTGGCACTTGAATCATATGAAGTCTATAGGACCCCATCTAATTCAAGTAAGCCAAAAGCCCAGAAATCTAAAACCATTTAAAATAATAAATGAAGGAAAAATAGTTTTTAGAAGTGAAGAAACCATGTTTTAAATACAAGTTTTTTAAATAAGTAAGCCGAATGTGCATCTTTAAATTGTATCATCTTTTATGAAAATTTCGGCAGAGTTTCCTTTATAAATACTGGCCCCGAACGGGGTACAACAAGAATAATATACATATGCAAAGGTAAAAGGCATCCCCAAGCGGGAGCTAGCTCTTCGTCAATCGACGGTCACAACCACGCAAGCAATATAATATACAACGCCAAAGGGCGAGGATCAAAACTCAGAAAGAAACTCAAAACAGCATGAAAACCGTAATACTACAACGCGCGACTCTAAGGTCGAAATAATACATAACTGATTTCTAAGTCTGAAACAATATACAAGTTTTGGTTGATGGAATTACTAGATACAACTGAATAATACATGTACAATGGTGGTTCTGATGCAACAGAACCCACCTACCCAAGCAAGTCACCCGTAACGGAAGCAATGTGCCAGAAAAGCCGCGATGAAACCTGTACGGCAGAACCTGCAAGAACTGTGGCACAACGGGGGTGAGTTGCCAACTTATGAATAGAAAATATCTACAAGCAGAAATCGAATGCATGATATAATCCTAGGTCATACGATCAGATATGTGTATATAAACCTCAAAAGGGTAAGTCTGAAGCTTGATAAGGTGGCAATGTGACATCTATACATGTATATAGTGCCAAGTGCTCGTGCCAGTGCCTCAGGTAATAACATATCATAAATATGAGGTATGATCAATGTCGACTATATCATGAAGTCTAAGAAAAGTGGATATCATCCAACTATGTGATCAATGTCATCAATGTCAATATATGTATGTGGATCCCGTCCACGTGTCACCCAATTACAAAAACCATCATGCATGTAAATATCATAAAGCATATGCATGGAAATATGAGCATGTAAATCAACATGTGTCGCTCGCGACATATCGAATCATGGAACCTGAGCGTCTAGCATCGACACTCGAAAACATCATGAAAACCATGCCCATCATCGGCACGTAAATTCTCATATATCGGGCTCCGTCCGCGGAATCGGCCCTCGGCCCCGACAATACGGGTCGTCCCATATCAATCTATCGACTATGGTCAGTATCCTCCGGATAACCGCCTGGTCCAACCAATCACCGGTAGGTACTCCCCACCCTGCCAGGCTCATTGTCTACTCCACGAAAAACATATCTTGCCCCGAGGAACCATACCGGGTCCACCATGTACCCGCAATCGGCCTCATCCGCCTCCTCGAATCGGGTTTCACATGTCGCTCTCAGCACCGAGAAAACACATGGTGGACGCACTGAAATATCATATCAAGGGTAACCGGGTTTTTAAAACAATTACATATTCTCTTTTGAAATACCCACGGTTCCCAAATCCAGAAATATCATGGAAACAGCATATCTCAATGCGTATAATCAGAAAGGATGATGTATGCGACATGTAAAAGAAATGTAAGCATATCAGTATGTCATGCAACACGGAATAGTAATATGCACATATTTAGGGAAGACCGCTTCTTTAAAATGAATCAGCTTTAAATGGTATCTTGCGGTTCCCAAATCTCTAATCAATGCCAGAATCACTTATGTATGTGCAAATACGTATGCATGCACGTCTGGGTGTACAATAGGAATACACAGTATATAGGTACACAAGTATGCTATGCAAGGGTCATATCCTGAATGCAACAGTACTACAGTGTAGTGACATGGCAATTATCGATGATGAAGTGTGTGAGCCGGCGAGCAGTGTAAGTGGAACATATGCATCATCGATAATGGTGCTGGTGTCCTAACAACATGATTGTAATATAGCAACAAACACAAGCAATGCAATGCAAATAGCATGAAAATGCGGAATTGAATAATCAACGCAACAGTGAAGAATCTGCCTTAATAAATATATCATGCAGTTCTGCCATTTGAAATAAGACGAATAAGCTATCATATATATAGTATATATAGTATACTAGACATAGAACTGCGGGGGTGCTATACGCCATCCACCCGACTTCCCCCGTAGATATAATCTACTCACCTTGTATCTTGCGTGTCGGTGTCGATATTGCCACCATCATCATCATCGCCTCGGATTACCGTGGGGGTACCTACATATTATACGTATCGCATCGCATTAAAACCAAATCGAAACCAAAACGACACACGAAAACCCAAATGGTACGCTTCAAATCCTATAGGTTAGAACCTATGGTTAACCTTCGCAAAACAACCCCAAATCACTCGATATAAACGTACAAACGCCCCACAGTCGAGATAACGCACAAATATCAAAATCTGGAAATCAAAATACGGAAAACCATAACTAAATTCAAAGCAGCAACTTATAAAAGTGTTCCCAGATTTCGTCTCAGGTGAAACCAAAGTTCCAAAACAACACTAGGGTGATATATAGGGTACATATGACCTACAGAAGAAACCCGGACCCACCCCCTCACCAAGTGGCCGATCCCCTCTCACTGAAAATCCGGCTAGGCCGGCCCTGGGTGTTCCAATGGTGTTCGTCTCGCTACAGGTGGTTCCTAGGGTCTCAAATTGGTCTATGGACCTGTGTATTTTTCCAGTAAAAATATCAGTCTATTCCAGATTTCTCTGCACCCTCAAGGTCGTCACAAACCGACATGAAAGTCCCGTAATTCCGTATTTTTGGGTTTCAGGTTATGTATATGTGTTTGGTCAGGGTTTAAAACATCATGGGGGGTTAAGGTCACTCAAAACACTCGAGTTCACCACACAAACTCAATTTAAACCTTAACCTTCTCTAGTAATGCCCAAAGTGCACTAAACTACCCGACATCGCTTTCAAACTTGAATTGAGGCTTAAGCACAAGAAAAACTACACTAATTGTGAAGGAATTACCTCACTAGACCCTCATGAATCCTCAACAGCGCCAAAATGAAGACTTTCTTGGTCCAAAGGCATGCTTGTGAGCTTGTGCACCTTTTTGTGAAATGAGGGTAGGGTTTTGGAGTTGTTTTTGTGATGATTTGAGGAGGTTAAGAGGGGAAGGAGAAGGAGGAGCAGCAGCTGAGAGAAGAGGGATAGATGATGAGGGTGAAGGAATGGGGAAAAAAATGACAAGGTCAAAGCAACCCCTCTCTTTTCTCTCTCTCACCCATACCTCAATATCTTATTCCCTTTTCTTTTTCTTTTCTTTTCTTTTCCCTCTAACTCATTCTCACTTGAATAGTAACCCCAAAACAACATGGTAGAAATGTAACAAAAGTGTAAAAAAAAGATATGTGCATGTTTTGCACAAAAATGCTAAAAAACCGATTAGCGATTTTTAATCGCGATTAGCACTAAATTAGCATATAATTAATCATAAAAACTGAAAAATGGCATAATTCCATAAAATACCCTATTTTAGAATTTTCCATAATTTTTCCAAAATTTCTCCCATTTATCGGTATTTAATTATATCGAAATATTAAAATTTTCATTAAAATAATATTAAATTATAAAAATTCTCAAAAATAATATTTTATTTTTTTGAAATGTTACATTGAGATTGTATGATATGGGCCAGTCCGGATTGTCGGAGCCCGAGATATTGTATATTGGGATTTATGTTTTGTGTCGATGCTTGACACGGATTCTATGTTGATTTCATTGATGATATCTCGATTTTTATATATAGAAATCTTACTAAATTAAGAAAATAGTTTTCTCATTCATGATGTATTCTGTTTTCATTTTAATGCATTCATACATCATATATGTATTATGTTGCTACCTGAGGCACTGACACGAGCACTTGATATTACATTATGTGTAGATGTTTCAGGGTTATATTTTATATTGAGGATATATTATCTTATGACCTAGGATTGAGTCATACATGCGATTTCTACTCGGTGATGTTTTCTACTCACGAGTTGGCAACTCACCCCCGTTGTGCAACAGTTCTTGCAGGTTTTGCCGCACAGGTTTTCATGGCGGCTTTGCCGGCACACTGCTTTCTTCTGGGTGATTGCTTTGGTAGGTGGAGTCACTTGCATCGTGACCACCGTTGTATTTTTTTTATATTCAATTGTATCTTGTAAACTCTATCAACCAGACTTGTATATTTTATAGACTTAGAAGACCAATATGTCTATTCTTTCGACCTTAGAGTTGCGCTTGTATTTTTATGGTTTTTTTGGAGGATATTGGTTTTCTTCTGAGTTTTAATCCTCGCCCTTAGGCGTTGTATATTATATTGGTTGCGTGGTTGTGACCGCCAATTGGCGGAGAGCTAGCTCCCGCCTGGGGATGCCTTTATTCATTATTTATATTATTCATGTTTGTAGCCGTTTGGGGCCAATATTTACAAAGGAGACTCTGTCGAAATTTTCGGGAAAATATGATGTTGCTTTAAAATGTTTAATGCCACTTTTTATTAAAACCACTTACTTTAAGAACAAGTTTACCTTCACTTCTTCTTTTAAATGGTTTAGATTTCTAGGATTTTTGGCTTACTTGAATTAGATGGGGTCCTATAGACTTCATATGATTCAAAGTGCCAGTCATGTGCCATTTCGGGTCGTGACAGATCTAAATGGATGTTAGGATTGTCCCAATCCAGGTACATTGATACCATACTAAAGAGATTTAGTATGGAAGATTCTAAGCGTGGTAATATACCCGCTTGTTCTGGAATCACTCTCTCCAAAGAAATGTCTCCCAAGACTGATTTGGAGAGGGCTCGCATGCATGGGATACCCTATGATTCGGCAATTGGGTCAATCATGTATGCGATGTTATGTACCAGACCGGATGTAGCTTACTCACTAGGTGTAGTGAGTAAGTATCAATCAGATCCTGGGTAGAAACACTGGACAGCTGTGAAGAACATTCTTAAGTACTTGAGAAGGACTAAAGAAATGTTCTTGGTGTATAGTAACGGTAAACTCCAGGTGGAGTCCTTTACCGATTCGAGCTTCCAGAGTGATAAGGACGACAGTAAGTGTTAGTCATATGTATGCCCTAGAGGCCATTATTGTACATGACTGTATATTATTGTGGATGCTTGGACATATATATAAAGGACTTTATTGCTCGACATGATAGTATGCTATCTGGTTGCTCTTTATCTTAACATGTACACTTGTATTATTATACTGTCTCTCTGATACATGTTGATGAATCCCTTAGGATGTTAACTTGACTACCAGGACTATGATGCAAATTATACTAGTGGGTCTTATGTAGTATGCAAGCACATCCTTTAACAGTTCCTAGTCGAGGGGATATCGAGACAGGGCATCGATATTATAAAGTAAACTAGTGTGTACGTTTCTTGACCCTATACGGGGCGATGGTTGATCCCATAACCATTGGTGTTTAACATCGTAGATTGTACACATGTGCTCATTAGAATATGGGTATACCGAACAGGACTCGCCGAGAATTCCTAGAAGGTACCATACCTATCATCAGATAGCAGTTCTTTGGTGACACTGGTACAGGTTAGTCTGTAGACCCAAGATCGTCATAGAGTCATGTGTGGTTCGTACTATACTTTGATTTCAGCCCTACCACGGCTCAAAGGAGTCATGCAAACAGGTGGATTTTGGGTACAGTCCCGAGTCACATGGAGGCAATGAGCGATAGGAGGGGTTTCGTCTCTCCTGGTATAGGGAGTTGATGCTGCGCTATGCTCGATTGACTATAACAGCAAGTCCCTGGCCAGGGATTATGAGATTTACCGGTAAGTGTTATCAGTAGTTTCTCGAACCGTTATAGACCACACATCGGTATGACTTATCAAGTTACTGGGGTCTGACGATTCCACCCCTAGACTTGATATACGACATATGTCATGACCCGAAAGAGCACGTGACTGGCCCTTGAACCATATGAAGTCTATAGGACTCCATCTGATCCAAGTAAGCCAAAAGCCCAGAAATCTAAAACCATTTTTAAGAGTAAGTAAAGAAAACTGGTGTAAAGAAGTGAAGGAAAACATGTTTTGAAAATCAAGGTTTTTAAATAACTAAGCCGAATATGCATTTTTAAAATGTGTAACCTTTCCTGAAAATTTCGGCAGAGTTTCCTTTGTAAAAACTGGCCCCGAACGGGGTATAACAAGAATAACATAAATATGCAATGATAAAAGGCATCCCCAAGCGGGAGCTAGCTCTTCGTCAATCGACGGTCACAACCACGCAAGCAATAATAATATACAACGCCAAAGGGCGAGGATCAAACTCAAAGAGAAACTCAAACAGCCAGAAAACCGTATTACTACTAGCGCGACTCTAAGGTCGAAATAATACAACACTGTCTCTAAGTCTGAACAATATACAAGTTTTGGTTGATGGAAATTCTAGATACAATAAGTAATACATGAACAATGGCGGTTCTGATACAAAAGAACCCACCTACCAACGCAAGTCACCCATATGGAAGCAGTGTGCCAGAAATGCCGCTATGGAATCCGTACGGCAAAAACCTGCAAGAACTGGGGCACAACGGGGGTGAGTTACCAACTCGTGAATAGAAAATTTCTACAAGAAGGAATCGAATGCATGACCCATCCTAGGTCAATACGATTAGATATAAATAAACCTCAATATGAATAAAGCTGAAGCATGCCAAACTGGCAATGTAATCCCTATACATGAGTGTAGTGCCAAGTGCTCGTGCTAGTGCATCAGGTAATAGCATGTCATGAATATGAGGTATGATCAATATAATCAGATCAGTATACACGTGGATCCCGTCCACTCGCCACCCAATGACAATAACCACCATGCATGTAAATATCATAAATCATGTGCATGGGAATATGAGGATGTAATCCACCCGTGTCCCTCCCGACACGTCAAAATCATGGAACCAGAGTGCCCAGCATCGGCACTCGAAAACATCATGAAAAACTGTGCCCAGCATCGGCACGTAAATCCTCATATATCGGGCTCCGTCAGTCCGGATCGGCCCTCGGGCTCTGTCTGCGGTATCGGCCCTCGGCCCCGGCAGTATGCCCAAACCATCTATCGACTCTGGTCAGTATCCTCCGGATAACCGCCAGGTCCAACCAATCATCGGTAGGTAGTCGCCCGCCTCCAGGCTCAATCGGCAAAGCTCATCGATCATCTTGCCGAGGGGAACCATACCGGGTCCACCATGTACCCGCAATCGGCTCATCCACTCCTCGATTCGGGTTTCACATGTCGCTCTCAGCACCGAGAAAACACATGGTGGACGCACTGAAATATCATATCAAGGGTAACCGGGTTTTTAAAGCAATGACATATTCTCTTTTGAAATACCCTCGGTTCCCAAATCCAGAAATATCATAGAAACAACATATCTCAATGCGTATGATCAAAAGAACGAAGTATGCGACATGTAATGGAAGGTATGCATATCATCATGTCATGCAAGGATCATATACTGAATGCAATAGTACTACAGTGTAGTGGCATGGCAATTATCGATGATGAGTGTGTGAGCCGGCAACAAGTGTACGTGGAACATATGCATCATCGATAATGGTGCTGGTGTCCTAGCAGCATGACTGAAATATAACCACAGTGCAAGCGATGCAATGCAAATAGCAGGAATATGCGGAAACGAATAATCAACGCAAAAGCACAGAACCTGCCCCAATAGATATGTCATGCTACCTTGCCTTTTGAAATAAGACGAATCAGGGCTTTTTGGTAAAATAAGGGCTACGGTGTTTTAAGAAAAGATGCATCATTTGAAAATATCCGTATAACCCTTCTGCTTATCTTTAAAATATCCCCGATTCGTTAGTTTGAAATAGGTATGACTCGGTCTAGTCTAATGTCTACCAAGTAATCTAGACAGGAGGGGTATGAAACCCCCTAAACTGAGTCAATGTATATAGATATGATAGTCGGTGATCTCGCCTCAATAACATATCGTAAGATATCCTCAAGTCATGAGTGCGGATCTATCATCAATATCGGCTCGTACGGTAAATCGTCGTACGGCATCACAATAACTGGGTAGGGGTCAATATCACACTATCCATCACGTATCAGGTATCACTTATCATCAGATCGCACAATCTGGGGTACTACTCTAGGTCTAGTACAAATCGACACCATCTATAAAATATGGATGCGGGTAAAGCACATGTCCAAAGGCCCGCTAAAACTATCATATCGCACCTCAAAGACCACTATGTCACATCGCCGATCTCACGGCCTCACATCCCGTATATGAACACATAGTCCCATACCCATGTGTAGATATACCCACCACCATATGAGAACAGATATATGAAAGAATTTATGCAAGTGTGTGTGTATGTGTGAGTGTGGATGCAACCACTACTCTAGGGTTCGCACTACTCAACTAATACATCCTTATCATCAATAACCCTAAACAACATATAATAAATATACGTATGTATACGTATTCGTATACATCACCACGGACCGCGGGGGTGCTATACGCCATCCACCCGACTTCTCCCCGTAGATATAAATCTACTCACCTTACTTCTCATGTAACGGTGCCGATGTCGCCATCTTCATCTTCTTTGCCTCACATCTCGTAGGGTACCTACAAGTATATCAAAATGCTAAAGTACATGAAAACCACATCGGAAACCAAAATAGCACACGCTACTCGTATAGGTAGAAACCTATCGTCTCGCATGCAAACACTATCAATATCCACTTGTCGTTGACGTCCAAACGCCACCCGACAGCAATGAATCACCAAAACACTAAAATCCATGCTAAATCAAGTCTCAAATCACGCACCAACATAGGAAAATCATCCCAGATTTCACCCTAGATGGAACCAGTCAAAACTAGACATACCCAGGGTCAAAATTATAGGAAATGGGGCCATGCACGAATTTCGAGGCAAATCCCTTCTGCTCTGGCCGCAAATTGCGGCCAGAATGGGAAAATCGGCGGCCTCGCAAAGGAGTTGGGGGCTAGGGTTTGGGGTGTTGGTTCTATGGTGCCTGAACATCTCACTGTCAACTCAGTTTCATTTTTGGGATCTCGGGGTGATAGCAGATTCCACATAACAGTCCCAGATTTCTTGTTTTCCCCGATATCGATTCCGAAATTCCGTATTCTGTTTTCAAGTTCAGGTTTGGGCTCAATTTAGCATCACATAAGGGATTCTAAGGTCACCTAAATCCTCAATTTCATCTTTAATTTCAGTTCTTCTCTAAACCCTAACTTGAAGTTCTCCAAAGTCCACAAACAACACCATATTGATATGAAACTAGATTAGATGCACAAGTAAATGAAATACTACTCTAATAGGTGCAGAAATTACCTCCTTTGGCAACTCAAGAAAATTCTTGAGTTTCTCAAAGTCTTCCAAATCCAATCTTGCTAGGCTCAAAGTGAAGCTAGTGAGGTGGGGAGTAAGTTTTGTGAAGTGGGAATGAGGTTTTGGGGTTGATTTCATTGTGGATCTAGGGTTAAAAGAGAGGAAGAAGAAGAGGGTGTTGGAGCAGCAGCAGCCCCATTGAAGAGGGAAGAGAAAGCAACAAGGGAAAATAATGAGGGTTGGTTCAAAAAAGTAGAGGTTGACTTGTCTCTCTCTCATCATCATACCTACTCTTTCCTTTTCTTTTCTTCTCACTCAAATAGTGCTCCCAAAAGAACAACCATGGTAGAAATGCACAAGTAACACAAGTGTAACAAGTGTGGAAAATGATATGTGCACACTTTTCCTCAAAAGTGCTAAAAATCCAATTAGCGATTTTTAATCGCGATTAACACTAAATTAGCATATAACTAGTCTTAAAAACTTTAAAATGGCATAAATCCATAAAATACCCTATTTTCCAAAATTTTCCAAACTTTTTCCCCATTTATTTGTATTTAATTACACCCAAATATTAAAATATTCATTAAAATAATATTAAATTATAAAAATTCCCGAAAATAATATTTTATTATTTTGGAAATGTTACAATCTACCCCCCTTAAAGAAATTCGGTCCCCGAATTTAAATTTAAAAAAAAAACCCCAAGTACTAAAACATTTCGATACAAATCTCAAGTCGTCGGGGCTCCGAAATCATCAATACACAAAACATCACAGCGCAATGCATGCGCGGGAGTAATGAGCAGATAACCCAAAATCGAAACTCCGTCAAGCATCCGCAATCATCGGAGTCATGGTAAAGACACAATGTCAAATCCGATACAAAATCAATATGATAAAAATCAGAACTATGCATGTAGACATCCAATCAATACATGTGAATAGCTGATGTAAATGCATGCCAAATCTTTTAAGTCGCTGTGCGATGCGCGTAACACTGCACAGTGGCGGACGTTTTTCACAAGAAAATAACTATATACGTATATACATATATTCTTTGTTTAATAGGTACGTTCCGCCGTTTTGAAAACAATTTAGAAGGGTTTCCTGTTTTTAAAATGCTCCGTGTCATATCGGACACGTAGGTATATACTGAGACAATAGCTCGCTCTTTGGAAATCCCTTCGACAACTATCGATGCATGCAAAATATATATCCAGGTACTGTCCTCTGACTAGTCCTGCTCAGTATGAAAACAAATGTCCAATATCATAAAAATGTACTGCTCCAAAGGGAATAAATCCCAAAAGTGCACAGAACACCACCCTGTGCGTCTGGTGCGCACGGAAATCAAAGTCCATATAGGTGCCATACAGGTGCACAAAACAACATCTAGGTGCAACGGTATGCACGAAGCATCTGTCATAGGCAACGGGTGTGCCTGACAGCCAAAAATCCGGTGCATCTGACATGCACGAAAAATCTCGATTTAGTGCATCAGGTGTGCACCAAAATCGTATCTCAAAACATGCGCCCAACATGCGCGGAAATCCAAATCGGTGCATCCATCGTGCACGAATGAAAATCTAAACCCTGCGCACTCAACATGCACGGAATCACGAAATCCAATAGCAACCGCCGAACATGCGTAAGTCCAACCAAAAGCACAGAGTGCAAGAATCAGTCATCAATATCAGGGTCAAATCGACGATATATAATGCGGCTCAATCAAAATCAAGTGTACCGCGATGGAAAATCTCACAACCATGTGCATCGACGTGCACAAATCAAATCAAAACACTAAAAGTGCATGAAAACTATGCTGGAAGCGTAAATCAAATCACTGGCATAGAATAAGCATGAAATCGCAATCAACACCTCAGGAGTAATAACAATGTGCAAGGTATAAATACCCAGTAAGTGCAACCATGGTGTACAAAATCAAATACCATGAAACTCGGTCACCAAAACTAAATCACGCAAATAGATCGCCAAAATACCGAAATCCAAAGTGACGGATACGTGATAGTCAAATCACAAAATCACAAATCATAAATACCGTCGTCGGTAGTTCCTCCTTCGAAATCGAGAAGGTGCCGGTGCATCCAATGCTAGTGGCGTAACAAATCTACTTGCCTCTTGCTCGCGGTTGGCGTCCTCTGCCTCTGGTTCCTGATCTTCCCTGTAGATTACCAATCTCGCAATCATTCGGCTCATCGGCCCGGTCAGGAGTGCTGACAGGAACGATTCCGTTCTGGCACTTCTTTGGTAATCTCTCGGTCAATCCTCACGACCGCTCGTAAAGCAATATGTCTCTAGCGTCGGCCTCTGGCTCTCCGAATACACATCACACATCTGATCCTGGGTGCAAACGTCATTGCAGCGGTGTCCTGGAAGGAATCCGGCTCAAGGTCTCTGCCGATCTTGCCTATGCCGATCTGTACGGAGGCTGGTACTCTGGCATAATCCTTTCTCGTTCAATGGACCTCTATGTCCTCAGCACAGCATTTCCTCGGAAATCGGTCGCATTCCAACACCCCTGTAAGCATATCAGGCTTCTGGTCTCGACGGGAAGTAATGACAGCTCATCAGCGTCTCGCACGAACCTCTTATCCCTCTAGTCTGTATCATCGTCCATTTCGACATCGCGTCTCTATCTGCGCACCGCAATGTCCTCGGCTACGGTCCATCTGAAGTCCCTCACGCGGACTCGAAATCACAACTCGGTATCTTCCCCTCTCAGTAGAAGATATCTAGCCGAACACGTCCTTAGCGTGCATATCGCATCTCTGATGTCAGCGGAGTGGAACGCCATCTCGTCGAAATCTCGTGCGAACTCTTTACTCCACCTTGCTTCAATATCGACTGATTCGGACTCATCTCATCATGGCTACACGGACTGCGCTCCGACGGCTATGCTCGTATCTGGAGTCTCCCAAGCAGTGTCCCATCACATGATATCTGAAAGATGTCGAACCATCCGACCGACTCGTCAGAACCTCACAATCCCCCAAGAGCTCAACATCTCGGGTACAGTTTAATAGTATCGAGTACATGCCACAGCGTCGGTGGTCCAGCCGTAGAAGGGCAAACCCAAGCCTCACTAATGGCGCCGCGGAACCGCCGCAAACCCTAAGGTTCAAAGGCTTTCACACGGTCATTAAGTCGAGTTAGGGTTTCATTCTTCTAGAGGGTCCATAGAATCACCTGCATGTCTTTCCGAATACTTTAAACTTGGGAAAATAGGCTCCTGACATTCGATCGTCTCAATCGACTCTCAACGAATCAGCGTGAAGTCGCCTCTAGCTGGAATCAATCCACCTGAAGACCTCGCATCGGGGTAAGCGAACGAACCACATGTCCTAGTCATTTATCCTCAGGTGACTAGCGACTCATTATCATATCCCTATGAATATGCTCATGCTGCAGCAGCTCCAATCATCTGGGCGATATCTCATCATTCGCAGCAGCAACTGGCTCATTCGTCGGTACGCTAAGCAGCGCCTCAACCATCATGAATAAGCGATATATCAACAGTCATCACATCCTGGCTGGCCTCCATCAGTAGCTCAATCCTCTGGTGCCGATTACACAACCGGAAAATCTCGCAACAGCGATCTGCCAAACGCTCATAGTGCGGAAACACAAAATACGAAGCCTCAATGCAACCGTATGTCTCGGGAATCATGCCTTGGTCAGTCCTCGTACACGACGAGCTCATGCTGACAACTCGAGCCGTAGCTCACCCTGCCCGTGCAATCGCGGCAGCAAAACCATAACCAGTATCGATGAGGATAGATCATAGGAAGGAATATGACATAATGCAAGGAAATGTACAACCTAAGGTTTCTTAAGCGGAGTGACGTGTCGTAAGTATGCCGCGGAACATACCAACGGTACGTCACTCTACTTTAGTCACCTATTCCATCAACCAAGGGTCATCCTACATGACGAAAGTTCGGGTCTAATACCCCCTCGACTAAGTCTAAGTTCCGTATATAGATAACGCCCTAGGCTCCACATAGTCAAACTCAGACTCGAACCAAGGTCAACCTAGCGCTCTGATACCAACTTTGTCACGACCCGAAAGAGCACGTGACTGGCCCTTGAAGCATATGAAGTCTATAGGACTCCATCTGATCCAAGTAAGCCAAAAGCCCAGAAATCTAAAACCATTTTTAAGAGTAAGTAAAGAAAACTGGTGTAAAGAAATGAACGAAAACATGTTTTGAAAATCAAGGTTTTTAAATAACTAAGCCGAATATGCATTTTTAAAATGTGTAACCTTTCCTGAAAATTTCGGCAGAGTTTCCTTTGTAAAAACTGGCCCCGAACGGGGTATAACAAGAATAACATAAATATGCAATGATAAAAGGCATCCCCAAGCGGGAGCTAGCTCTTCGTCAATCGACGGTCACATCCACGCAAGCAATAATAATATACAACGCCAAAGGGCGAGGATCAAACTCAAAGAGAAACTCAAACAGCCAGAAAACCGTAATACTACTAGCGCGACTCTAAGATCGAAATAATACAACACTGTCTCTAAGTCTGAACAATATACAAGTTTTGGTTGATGGAAATTCTAGATACAATAAGTAATACATGAACAATGGCGGTTCTGATACAAAAGAACCCACCTACCAACGCAAGTCACCCATATGGAAGCAGTGTGCCAGAAATGCCGCTATGGAATCCGTACGGAAAAAACCTGCAAGAACTGGGGCACAACGGGGGTGAGTTGCCAACTCGTGAATAGAAAATATCTACAAGCAGGAATCGAATGCATGACCCATCCTAGGTCAATACGATCAGATATAAATAAACCTCAATATGAATAAAGCTGAAGCATGCTAAACTGGCAATGTAATCTCTATACATGAGTGTAGTGCCAAGTGCTCGTGCAAGTGCATCAGGTAATAGCATGTCATGAATATGAGGTATTATCAATATAATCAGATCAGTACACACGTGGATCCCGTCCACACGTCACCCAATGACAATAACCACCATGCATGTAAATATCATAAATCATGTGCATGGGAATATGAGGATGTAATCCACCCGTGTCCCTCCCGACACGTCAAAATCATGGAACCAGAGTGCCCAGCATCGGCACTCGAAAACATCATGAAAAACTGTGCCCAGCATCGGCACGTAAATCCTCATATATCGGGCTCCGTCAGTCCGGATCGGCCCTCGGGCTCTGTCTGCGGTATCGGCCCTCGGCCCCGGCAGTATGCCCAAACCATCTATCGACTCTGGTCAGTATCCTCCGGATAACCGCCAGGTCCAACCAATCATCGGTAGGTACTCGCCCGCCTCCAGGCTCAATCGGCAAAGCTCATCGATCATCTTGCCGAGGGGAACCATACCGGGTCCACCATGTACCCGCAATCGGCTCATCCACTCCTCGATTCGGGTTTCACATGTCGCTCTCAGCACCGAGAAAACACATGGTGGACGCACTGAAATATCATATCAAGGGTAACCGGGTTTTTAAAGCAATGACATATTCTCTTTTGAAATACCCTCGGTTCCCAAATCCAGAAATATCATAGAAACAACATATCTCAATGCGTATGATCAAAAGAACGAAGTATGCGACATGTAATGGAAGGTATGCATATCATCATGTCATGCAAGGATCATATACTGAATGCAATAGTACTACAGTGTAGTGGCATGGCAATTATCGATGATGAGTGTGTGAGCCGGCAACAAGTGTACGTGGAACATATGCATCATCGATAATGGTGCTGGTGTCCTAGCAGCATGACTGAAATATAACCACAGTGCAAGCGATGCAATGCAAATAGCAGGAATATGCGGAAACGAATAATCAACGCAAAAGCACAGAACCTGCCCCAATAGATATGTCATGCAACCTTGCCTTTTGAAATAAGACGAATCAGGGCTTTTTGGTAAAATAAGGGCTACGGTGTTTTAAGAAAAGATGCATCATTTGAAAATATCCGTATAACCCTTCTGCTTATCTTTAAAATATCCCTGATTCGTTAGTTTGAAATAGGTATGACTCGGTCTAGTCTAATGTCTACCAAGTAATCTAGACAGGAGGGGTATGAAACCCCCTAAACTGAGTCAATGTATATAGATATGATAGTCGGTGATCTCGCCTCAATAACATATCGTAAGATATCCTCAAGTCATGAGTGCGGATCTATCGTCAATATCGGCTCGTACGGTAAATCGTCGTACGGCATCCCAATAACTGGGTAGGGGTCAATATCACACTATCCATCACGTATCAGGTATCACTTATCATCAGATCGCACTATCTGGGGTACTACTCTAGGTCTAGTACAAATCGACACCATCTATAAAATATGAATGCGGGTAAAGCACATGTCCAAAGGCCCGCTAAAACTATCATATCGCACCTCAAAGACCACTATGTCACATCGCCGATCTCACGGCCTCACATCCCGTATATGAACACATAGTCCCATACCCATGTGTAGATATACCCACCACCATATGAGCACAGATATATGAAAGAATGTATGCAAGTGTGTGTGTATGTGTGAGTGTGAGTGCAACCACTACTCTAGGGTTCGCACTACTCAACTAATACATCCTTATCATCAATAATCCTAAACAACATATAATAAATATACGTATGTATACGTATTCGTATACATCACCACGGACCGCGGGGGTGCTATACGCCATCCACCCGACTTCTCCCCGTAGATATAAATCTACTCACCTTGCTTCTCATGTAACGGTGCCGATGTCGCCATCTTCATCTTCTTTGCCTCACATCTCGTAGGGTACCTACAAGTATATCAAAATGCTAAAGTACATGAAAACCACATCGGAAACCAAAATAGCACACGCTACTCGTATAGGTAGAAACCTATCGTCTCGCATGCAAACACTATCAATATCCACTTGTCGTTGACGTCCAAACGCCACCCGACAGCAATGAATCACCAAAACACTAAAATCCATGCTAAATCAAGTCTCAAATCACGCACCAACATAGGAAAATCATCCCAGATTTCACCCTAGATGGAACCAGTCAAAACTAGACATACCCAGGGTCAAAATTATAAGAAATGGGGCCATGCACGAATTTCGAGGAAAATCCCTTCTGCTCTGGCCGCAAATTGCGGCCAGAATGGGAAAATCGGCGGCCTCGCAAAGGAGTTGGGGGCTAGGGTTTGGGGTGTTGGTTCTATGGTGCCTAAACATCTCACTGTCAACTCAGTTTCATTTTTGGGATCTCGGGGTGATAGCAGATTCCACATAACAGTCCCAGATTTCCTGTTTTCCCCGATATCGATTCCGAAATTCCGTATTCTGTTTTCAAGTTCAGGTTTGGGCTCAATTTAGCATCACACAAGGTAATCTAAGGTCACCTAAATCCTCAATTTCATCTTTAATTTCAGTTTTTCTCTAAACCCTAACTTGAAGTTCTCCAAAGTCCACAAACAACACCATATTGATATGAAACTAGATTAGATGCACAAGTAAATGAAATACTACTCTAATAGGTGCAGAAATTACCTCCTTTGGCAACTCAAGAAAATTCTTGTGTTGCTCAAAGTCCTCCAAATCCAATCTTGCTAGGCTCAAAGTGAAGCTAGTGAGGTGGGGAGTAAGTTTTGTGAAGTGGGAATGAGGTTTTGGGGTTGATTTCATTGTGAATCTAGGGTTAAAAGAGAGGAAGAAGAAGAGGGAGTTGGAGCAGCAGCAGTCCTATTGAAGAGGGATGAGAAAGCAACAAGGGAAAATAATGAGGGTTGGTTCAAAAAAGTAGAGGTTGACTTGTCTCTCTCTCATCATCATACCTACTCTTTCCTTTTCTTTTCTTCTCACTCAAATAGTGCTCCCAAAAGAACAACCATGGTAGAAATGCACAAGTAACACAAGTGTAACAAGTGTGGAAAATTATATGTGCACACTTTTGCTCAAAAGTGCTAAAAATCCATTTAGCGATTTTTAATCGCGATTAACACTAAATTAGCATATAACTAGTCTTAAAAACTTTAAAATGATATAAATCCATAAAATACCCTATTTTAGAATTTTCCAAAATTTTCCAAAATTTTTCCCCATTTATTTGTATTTAATTACACCCAAATATTAAAATATTCATTAAAATAATATTAAATTATAAAAATTCCCGAAAATAATATTTTATTATTTTGGAAATGTTACAACATATCATACGAAGAGACCAGACTGTACGATAAGCGTTACTTATAGGCTTTATGGGAGTTTGAACAAGTTTGCTTGTTGATCTTTTATTCGCTCAATACCTGGGCAGACGTTACGTCCGGCTAGTACCGCTGACGGCTTGTGGGTAACTGATGCGATCATTACCTACTGTTGGCGTATTGACGAGTCTTTAGAGTCGCACAGAGAGGTTTCCTGGCTCAAACGAAACAAAGTAGGGCATATATGTGATATGTGCAGGACCTTGATTAAATACGTGTATGTGATGCCGTATTATAATCTCACGATATATAATATCGGTCGGTTATATGTGATATAACCGGCTTATTGAATCAAGTGTTGATTCGATAAATTGATATACATATAAAAGATGTTAGTCAGTTATATATGATATAGCTGGATTATTAAACCAAGTTTTGATTTAATGATTTGATATATATATGATATATTAATATGTATTAACTAATATTAGCTCACTAAAAAATTTCTTCTCTTGTATATATATATATATATATATATATATATATACTATTGTGTCATGATGGATGATACATAGAACATGGGTGTATGAGACTCACACCAAGCCAAGGATATTTAGGGTAATTATTTATTAAGTGTGAAATAGAAATTAGTGGAAAATGAGCATGGCTTGGATGCTTGTGGAAGCATGTAGAAGCCATGACTCATTCCACTAATTTTGTTTTACTCAAGATATTTAATAACCTAATCATTATCTTTAGACATGGTTAACTCTCTACAAATATCTATGAGATATTTATTTTCACCCTTAGTTTAATATTAGTTCTAGTTCTTCGCTAGTTCTTCTTCTTCCTCTTATTGATTTTCTTGGAGTGAAAAAGAGAAAGAGAAATATAATTCTAAAGTGAGCAAAATTCCTACTTCATCAATCTATACCAAACTTGCCCTTTACTATAGGTTGTTTTCTTCACTAATTTCTTAGTTAGTGAAGAGGTAGCTGGAGTTAGAGATACTTCAAGGTGGATCATCTTCGGCCTCAAAGATCCTTAACCAAGCTCGTTCCTTTCGCCATGTGGGGCCTACGAAGAGTTCTAGGGATTACTACTTGGAGCTTTAGAAGTGATGGACCGGTCTACAAAGGTTGTATTCTCTATTCACTTAGAGTAAAGTTTTTTTACATGCATAGAAACCCTAATTCTCTAGTTCGATTCTAGGATAGCATGCATTAGCACACTAGAATTTTAAAAATTGTATACTTGATGCTTCTTAAAAGCTAGTAGTGGTACTAAAGCATACTTTCATGGTATCAGAGCCAAGCTAGAGCATTAGGTGATGTCTAAACAACGTTAAAGTGTTCGATCGAACTTCAAAACTGCACAAATTCCTAGTTTCTGTAAAAAAAAATTCAAAAGTTGGAATTTTCAAGATTAAAAATATGCAGAATATTGTGCAGGGTATATAATGGAGCCCCAATAATTTCGAGGGCCCAACTCAATTATTTGTCCACGGAACCGCGACCTAACCTAGGGTTTAGCCGTGGTTGCGCGGCAACATTGATGAGTTGTGGACATGGGTCTTGTGCTGCTCCATAGGGATATTTGGCACTTTCTGGGTATTTTAGTGAGTCTCAAGATGTTGAGGTCTCTGGGATTTGTGGTTGTTTGATGTATCGATCAAAATGTTTAACATCGTCTAGATTATATTGATATGCGATACAATATTTGGAATCCACAATAATTAGTTTTGTGAAAACTAATTAGTATTTTGTAAATCTAGCAATTTAGTCT
Organism: Agapanthus africanus; assembly: GCA_030015575.1. Taxonomy (NCBI): domain Eukaryota; kingdom Viridiplantae; phylum Streptophyta; class Magnoliopsida; order Asparagales; family Amaryllidaceae; genus Agapanthus; species Agapanthus africanus. The sequence goes on along the minus strand of CM057339.1, from coordinate 541,665,868 downwards.
CTTTTGATAGATTGCCACGGAGTTTTGATTCGGATCAAAACTCCGTCGCAATCTCGTATATTACGCGAACACTCGCCGGGGAACTCTACTAGATAGCCATGCCACATGCTCCGACCAAGTGACTATAGGAGAACCCCGTTGCTAAAAGCATCAACTTGGGTGCTCGCGGCAGCGGTGTTCCGCCTAAGTGCACTTCGTTAACGATATCAGAGGTGCGGCCATATACTAAAGTTTCCAACAAACATTCGATCATTTGTTAGGAATCTTGTTGAATTATCCGACTAGTTATTGAAAAGTGTTTTCAATTCGAGACTAAAATGCGAGGTTTATAGTGTTAGGCTTGAAATCCAAAGTATGAGATTCCGGGTTTATGATGTCTAAAGATGTTGTGGATTCTAATCATTGTAGTTTTCATTTTCTTTTCTGCGACAGTAAGTGTAATATGTGGTGTATCGCCGATTTCGTTACTATACGTCAACGACAATCAAGATACACATATTTACTTACGTTGATGATATGTGATGTTTATGTGTTGCTGTAATATGTTATATTGGATCGCCGTGTTTGAATAGCCGGGAGGTTTTGCGTGAGATGGGAGTTTTTCATTTTCATTCATGTAAAAATTGTATGTAATATTCTTTTATTGGGACACTTCCGAGTTGAGGATGATGTCACCATTGATGTATATTATTTACTTTTCTGCATTAGGATAGATCCAAGGAGGAGAGCACAAGTAACTTGGTTCTAGAGTCCAGTGGGAGGCCATCTCGAGGAGTCGAGGCCGGGTCTCCTAATTCTAGAATTGGCATGGTTGCTTGCCGCTCTCGTAGGGGTCTAAGAATGTGGGTTTGGCTATTCATCACGACCGTGGAATCCGTGTTTTTCATTACTGGCTAAATTTAAAGCACGGACCTCTTAATATATCCTATATTTCATATGTTTGCTTCTGCTGCAATTTTTTGTGATGAGATCATATAATTGTATGAGACGAATGCTTTATATTATATATATGATATATAATAAATGTTGCTTATGTTTTGCACCCGCGCTAGTCCAGCCCCCGCTCTGCCGTTAGTTAAGTAACCTAACGGTGCATGACGGAGCCCCGTGGCGAATGCGGATGACATAAGCGTACGTTCTATTTTCATTTCTTCTGTGATGTTTAGGAAACATAAATGATGGGACGCCATTAATGAGATTAATGAAAGAAAAGAAACCTAAAGAGGTTGTAGAATCAAAAATTTTCAAAAAGGTAGCTTTAGTTCTTGTTTTGCATAGCGGTGTTCCTTTATGAATATCCAGCACCTCATTCGATGAGGAAAGAGCCTAGATCTCCTCATCAGGAGTGAGCTCTTTAGCAAAAGCTAGCAAATGCTACAACCCACTCGGTTTATTTTGAAAAACACTTAATTTTAAAAGCGGAGCTTAAACTACTCCTTTCAAATCACTCGATTCTACAACGATATCAAGTTCATTACGCAAAAGGTTTTCTTAAAAACCTGTCGTAGCCCTCCATCATTTCAGATAAGTGCTATTTAGTATTCATGCTACGTTTGTTGGCATTCGTCAAGGCATAGTGTGCGGTAGCTAATTAGTGCTTATCTATAACCATATGATGCGATTGGATTAGGGTAGTCGTGCGAATTTGTTGGCCTTCGTCAAGGGTCGTGCCGGTGGGTTTAATTCAATCAAGAAATGAATGGGTTGAACTTGACTAGCGCCCTATGATTTGTTGTCCTTCGTCAAGGTCATAGGACGTTAGGGGTAAAAACAGATATTAGGAATTTCAAGTGTTGAAAATTTGCAATGACTTTGGATACCTTCTATGAGATAGTTGGATTCTGATATCCACTGCGAGTAAATATTACTTCTGGGAGAGTTTTCCACTTTACAATTAGCCGATCCAGTAGGTGTCTAAGAAAGGTGTTAATGGGGTTATGCACCTGCGGAAACAAGGTTATTTAATTAGTTCCATGCGAAAGCATGGGGAAATTCCCTTGGAGTACCAATACCTGCCTGGCTGACCAATTGGCAAACTTGTAGGGTGTAATTAATCCCGGCTAGTCTTACCTTTTCGGGTTTGAAGGAAGATTTGATAAAAACTGTGGAAGCAATCCTGATTAGATAAGATAATAACCAATCTAATCTTGCAAGAGCATACGCTAAAGTGTTTTCTTCTCTTTCTCTCTCTCCAGGTAGCGACCATGACACGCCTTAATCAAGATAATAATATTGATGTATTTACCGAACCCGCTTATTATATTAAGCCGAGGAATGTTGGTTTCGCTCTACTTTATAACTGTCATAAAACCGAGTAAGGAATAAGGGAATACCCGGATTCCCACGCGACCCGAACGAGGAATGTTCATGCTGTTGCATCTTTTTCGGGTGTGTTCATAACCGAGAACTGTTTCTGAGTCATCTCTATGTCCTGGGTATTAGATACCGGATCAGGATCCCACATATGTAATTTGTTACATGAGCTAAAGAGAGGTAGAGAACTGGGAGAGGGTGATAAGTTTGTAAGAGTAGGGAATGGTGCTCTTATTGCTGCCAAAGCAATTGGCGAATATCACTTAGTATTACTAAATGGAATACAATGATTCTGAATGATTGTTATTACATGCCGAATCTGATATGCAATATTATATCAGTCCCTTTATTAGCTAAAAATGGATATAACTTTGTATTATGAATAATGTTATGAACATTTTCCTAAATCAAGTGTTGATTGGTTTTGGTACGTTATACAATGGTATATACGTTCTGAATCGAACTACAGTTCTTAACATACATAACACACACAAGAGGAAAAATTCAGAAATGAACGAATTCTTCTTGTGACACTATAGACTAGGTCATATCATTGCGACAAGGCTAGCTAAGTTGCATAAAAATGGATATTTGAATCCGTTCAAATTTACATCTTATGAAACATGCGAGTCATGTCTCAAAGGTAAGATGACCAAAACTCCGTTTACTGGTCATGGAGAAAGAGCTACTGAACTCTTAGGACTGATACATACTGATGTATGAGGTGAAAGGTTCCTAGGCACTCTTTAAGGTCTCACAAGGCATCGGACATGCCAATTTAAAAAAAATGGTGCCGAGAAACCCTAGACTACGGATCGTCACTAGAATTCTAGGAGAAAAAGGAAAAGCTAGTTAACAAATTAACTAAAGGTCGGAAGCTACAACCTTTGTAGATCCGGATTTCCACCTCCTTAGCTCCACGTGGTCATGCCCTCGCTGTCCATCATGAATCCTCGACTCATTCGTCGGCTTCATCGGAATAATGTGCGGAATAGGTCGTCGGCTTTGTGTCAAAGACGATCTACGTCGAGGTTGCACTAGTTCAAGCTCCGACTTCACAAAGTTATGAAACTTGTGAAGAGAACACCCAAAACAACTTGGCAAGAGGTAGAGGGTGAAGAAATAGGAGATGGGTTCACTTTAGATTTGGAATTCTCTCACTAGAACTCAAGTTGCCATTGGAGTAGCAAGCTTGAAAAAGAAGAAGAAGATGAGCTAGTCTTATGATAAGTCTTTTAAAATAAAAGAAAAAGCAAATCTTATCATAATTCTAACATGGGTTAAGTGTAGAGAGCAAACCATGGTAAGTGGGAATAGTTAGGGTTTAGTATAAAGACAAAATGGTCTTTGAGTCAAACTTTCATGAAGCTTCATTAAGCTTCATGACAAAAGAAAACCATTTTGTTTTTATAAAACAATTTAAATAAAAGGAATGGATAAATAAATGTGTGATAAAATCAAAACCCTAATTATCCTCTTAACCATGGGTTTATTCTTTACACTTAACCATATAAACATGCATCATCTAATATGATACAAATAAGTGTATAAAAGTATATCACATATACATCATGCACATCAAGTGAGAAAATCCATTTAAAGTGAACCCATATTAGTTAATGTAAAGCAATATATCAAATATATAATTATACATTAAATCATTAAATCAACACTTGATTTAACGACCCAGTCATATCGCATATAACCGACTAATATCAATAGTAACAACTTATCGAATCAACACTTGATCTGATAACCCGGCTATAATGCATATAACCAATCAATGTTACAAATCGCGAGAATCGAATACAGTATCACATACTGGTATTATTCTCGGTCCGGCACATATCTCATATGCGCTCCTATTTCGTTTCGCTTGAGCTAGGAAACCTCAGTGTAGGACTCTAAAGACTCGTCAATACGCCGGTAGCAGATGATGATCATATCAAGCACCCACAAGCCGCAAGCGGTCTGCTAAACGTAACGGCCACCCGGGTATTGAGCGATCAGAAGATCGACGAGCTAGCCCGCTCACACTCCTGCGAATCCGACCAGTAACACTTACCGTACAGTCCGGTCTCTTCGTCTGATATGTCGCATATCAAGTCTAGGGGTGGTAAACATCAGACCCTAATAACCCGATAAGTCGTGCCGATGTGAGGCTCATAACGGGTCGAGAAACTACTGGTAACACTTACCAGCAAATCTCTGATCAGCCCTGGCCAGGGACTTCCCTGTTACGGCCAATCGAGCACTGCGCAACATCAACCCCTAATACCGGGAGAGACGAAACCCCTCCTATCGCTCATTGCCTCCATGTGACTCGGGACTGTACCACCGTTTTGCACGCCCTCATGGATGTGGTAAGGTGGAGATCAAAGCACAGTGGGAATCACACAAGACTCTATGACGATCTCGGGTCTACAGACTAACCTGTACAAGTGTCACCTGAGAACTGCCATCTGACGTGAGGTATAATACCATCTGGGAGTTCTCGGCGAGTCCGTCCAGTGTACCCAGTCTCCACTGAGCACCCGTATGCCATCTCTGATGTCAAACACCAATGGATATGGGATCATCCATCGCCCATCTCATGGGTCGAGAAGCGTATACGCTTGTCTACTCTGGTATATCGATGCCCCGTCTCGATACACCCACGACTAGGGACCTTGAAGGATGTACTTATGGACTACCATGTCCCCACTAGTATGATCTGCATCATAGTCCAGGTAGTCAAGTACACATCCTAAGGGTTTTACCAACATGTAACTACAAGACAGTATAAAGAGACTAGTGTACATGTTAAGATAAAGAGTAACCAGATAGCATACTATCATATCGAGCAAGAAAGTCATCTCTATATTTGTCCAAGCATCCAATATAATATACAACATCTGTACAATACTGGCATCTAGGGCATACATACAACTAACAATCTCCCACTTGCACTAGGGCCAGCTGCTGTAGTATCGCATACCGAGCATCCCGAAGAGTCTCTCAAACTGTGTCTGGGGAATGGCCTTCGTGAGTGGATCCGCCGTGTTGTTCTTCGTGTCTACCCTCCTGACCTCGATCTCCCGGCGATCAACTATCTCCCAGATTAGGTGATACCGCCTCAGAATATGCCTGGATCGCTGATGGGACCTGGGTTCCTTGGCCAAAGCCACCGCTCCATTGTTATCGTAATACAAAGGTATTGGATGCTCAATGGATGGAACCACTCCAAGTTCAGTAATGAACTTCTTGATCCAGACAGCCTCTTTGGCAGCATCGTTGGCAGCGATGTATTCAGCCTCCATCGTCGAGTCTGCCACGGTTTCCTGCTTGGAACTCTTCCAGCTAACCGCCCCTCCGTAAAGGGTAAAGACAAAGCCCGACTGCGACTTAGAGTCGTCCTTATCACTCTGGAAGCTCGAATCGGTAAAGGACTCCACTTGGAGCTCTCCGTTACCATACACCAAGAACATATCTCTAGTCCTTCGCAAGTACTTGAGAATGCTCTTCACAGCTGTCCAGTGACTCTCTCCAGGATCAGCTTGACACCTGCTCACTATACTTAGTGAGTATGCCACATCGGGTCTGGTACACAGCATCACATACATGATAGAGCCTACTGCCGAAGCATAGGGTATCCCTTGCATGCGAGCTCTCTCCAAATCAGTCTTGGGAGACATCTCTTTGGAGAGAGTGACTCCAGAGATCGTGGGCATGTTCCCACGCTTGGACTCTTCCATACTAAACCTTTTTAGTATGGTGTCAATGTACCTGGATTGGGACAATCCCAAAATCCTTTTGGATCAATCTCTATAGATCCTAATTCCCAATATGCAGGAGGCATCACCAAGATCTTTCATTGAGAATCTTTGTGATAAGAAGAGCTTGACCGATTGCAGCATAGGAATATCATTTCCTATCAAGAGTATGTCGTCCACGTACAATACGAGGAAGAAAACCTTACTCTCTGCCACCTTCCTGTAGATACAAGGTTCATCTGGATTTTTGACGAAATCAAACTCTTTGATAACGACGTCAAAGCAGATGTTCCAAATCCGCGATGCTTGCTTTAATCCATAAATGGATTTAAGCAGCTTGCACACCTTCCCGCTGCTCCCACTGTCTACGAAGCCCTCTGGCTAAGTCATGTACACGCACTCTTCTAAATCACCATTTAGAAAGGCGGTCTTAACATCCATTTGCCAGATTTCGTAATCATGATATGCAGCGATGGCAAGCATGATCTGGATGGATTTAAGCATAGCCACTGGAGAAAAGGTCTCGTCATAGTCCACACCTGGTCTTTGACGAAAACCCTTTGCTACAAGTCTAGCTTTGAAAGTCTCCACTTTCCCATCTACACCAAGTTTCTTCTTGAAGATCCACTTGCTCCCAATGGGTTTTACCCCTTCACGAGCAACGTCCAAAGTCCATACTTTGTTGGTGTACATGGATTCCATCTCGGACTGCATAGCATCCAGCCATTTCACTGAGTCCCCACTCGTGATGGCCTGCTCGAAGCTAGTTGGGTCATCATCCTCCATGATGCAATCCTCGCTTCCACCGTCAATGAGAAAACCGTAGTATCTCTCTGGTGGACGAGAAACCCTACTAGATCGGCGGAGAGGCTGAGGTTCGTCGGGTACTACTGAATCCTCTGGTTCTACCAAGTCCTCTGTTATAGTTTGTATCGCTGGAACCTCTTCCAGTTCTACCTCAATGCCACCTATCTGTTTCATAAGAAAACCTTTTTCTAAGAATGTGGCATGCCGAGAAACAAACACTTTTTGTTCCTCGGGATGGTAGAAGATATACCCCTGTGAATTTTTGGGATATCTTACAAACTTACATAAGACAGATCTTGCCTCGAGTTTGTCCGGATTTTGTCTTTTGACATAGGCTGGACAACCCCATATCTTAACATACTTAAGAGATGGTCTCTTCCCTTTCCATATCTCATATGGAGTGGTAGGCACTGATTTGGTAGGAACCATATTCAATAGGTGTATGGCTGTTTCAAGCGCATACCCCCAGAAGGAAATAGGTAACTCAGCTGTACTCATCATTGAATGCACCATATCTAATAGGGTGCGATTCCTTCGTTCCGATACACCGTTGTGCTGTGGTGTATAAGGTGGAGTAAGTTGAGAGAGAATCCCATTCTCTTTTAGATAGTCTTGGAACTCATTGCTCAAGTATTCTCCTCCTCGATCAGATCGAAGGATCTTAATACTTTTGCCCGTTTGGTTCTCTACTTCGTGCTTATATTCTCTGAATTTCTCAAAAGCTTCAGACTTGTGTTTTAATAGGAACACATGCCCGTATCTAGAGAGATCGTCAGTGAATGTAATGAAGTAGGAAGAACCGTTCCTGGCAAGGGTAGACATGGGACCGCATACATCAGTATGTACTAGTCCTAAGAGTTCAGTAACTCTTTCTCCGTGTCCACTAAACGGAGCTTTGGTCATTTTTCCTTTGAGACATGAATGGCAAGTATCATAAGATGATAATTCGAACGGATTCAAATAACCATCCTTATGTAACTTAGCCAGTCGTGTCGCATTGATATGACCAAGTCTACAATGCCACAAGAAGGATTCGTTCATTTCTGAACTCTTCCTCTTGTGTGTGTTTTGTATATTGAGGACTGCATTTTGATTTAGAATGAATATGCCATTATGTAGCGAGCCTGATGCAATCAACTTTTGATCTAGGAATATGTTCATAACATTTTCCTTTACTACAAAATTATATCCTTCTTTACTCAATAAAGAAATAGATATAATGTTGCACATCATGTTTGGTATATAATAGCACTCATTCAGAATTATTGTATCACCACTTGGTAATACAAGGTGATATTCGCCAACTGCTTTGGCTGCAACATTTGCACCGTTCCCTACTTGAACGGAATGATCACCTTTTCCCAGTTCTCTACCTTTTCGCAGCCCATGTAACATCTTACATATGTGGGATCCTGATCCGGTATCTAATACCCAGGACGTAGGGTGAACTGAGAAACAGTTCTCAATGACAAACACACCCGAAGATGATGCATCAACATGCATATTCTCCGTTTGGGCGGTGTGAGAATCCAGATATTCTCATGTTTCCTGTTCATTCTTATAACACTTATAAGATAGAACGGGTCCAACGTTCCCCTGCACAGTATAACATGCGGGTTCGGTCAATACATCCATATTATTATCTTGATTAAGGCATGAACTGGTCGCTACCTGGAGAGAGAGAGAAGAAAACACTTTAGCGTATGCTCGTGCAAGATCAGATTGGTTATTATCTTATCTAATCAGGATGGCTCCCACTGCTTTTTATCAAATCTTCCTCCAAACCCTAAAAGGAAAGATTAGCCGGGATTAATTACACACTACAAGTTCGCCAATCTTTCAGCCAGGCCAGTGTCGGTACTTTGAGGGAGGTCCCCCGTGCTTTCGCACGAACCTAATTAATGTAAACCTCGTTTTCCCAGAGGCGTAACCCCGTTGACACCTTTCTAGACACCTACTTGATCAGCTAATTGCAATGTGTAAAACTCTCCCAGGAGTAACTCTTACTCGCAGTGGGTATCGGGATTCAACTATCTCATAGAAGGTATGCAATCTCATTGCAAATTTCAACACTTGAAATTCCCGATAATATTTTACCCCTAGTGTTCTATGACCTTGACGAATGCCAAACAACCCATAGTCCACTAGTCAAGTTCAACCCGTACATTTCTTGATTGAATTAAACCCACCCGCACGACCCTTGACGAATGCCAAACAACGCCGTACGAATACCCTAATCCAATCTGCATCATATGCATAAGCAGATAAATACTAGTTAGCTACCGTACACTACGCCTTGACGAATGCCAAACTACCGTAGCACGAATACTAACTAGTACTTATCTGAAATGACGGAGGGCTACGCAGGTTTTCATAAAACCATGAGCGTAATGAACTTGATATCGTTGTAGAATAAAATGAAGTTTTGAAATGGAGTGATTTTGAGGCTTTTCCAGTTTTGCTAAAGGAGTCACTCCCGGTGAAGGGATCTCGGTCCTTTCCTCGTCGAATGAGGTGCGGGATATATCATATATATCGCTGTGCAAAGCAAAAACTCTTAAAAGCAATCAAAACCAAACCGAGTGTGTAGCATCTGCCAGTTACTGCTAAAGGAGTCACTCCCGGTGAAGGGATCTCGGTCCTTTCCTCATCGAATAAGGTGCAGGGTATATCATATATACCACCGTGCAAAGCAAGAACTGTAGCTACCTGTTTTGTTTAAAATTTGATTCTACAACATCTTAGGTTTCTTATCTTTCATTAATCACATTAATGAAGTCCCATCATTTAAATACCTAAACATCACAGATAGATATGACGTACACTTATGCCATCCGCATTCGCCTCGATGTCCCCTCGTGCACCGTTAGGTTAGGTAACTAACGACAGAGCAGGGCAGGGCTAGCGCGGGTGTAAAACATAAGTAACGTCTATATAATATATCATATATACTATATACTATATCCATCACAGAATCATATCACAGATATCGCAGAAGAATAAACATATGAAATATTGGATATACTAGGACGTCCGTGTTTTCAATACGAGCCAGTATAAAACACGGATTCCACGGTCGTGATGAATAGCCAATCCCACACCCCTAGACCCCTACGAGAGCGGCAAGCAACCCTGCCAATTCTAGGGTTAGGAGACCCGGACTTGACTCCTCGAGTTGGTCTCCCACTGGACCCCAGAACCCGGTTACTTGTGCTCCCCTCCTTGGGTCTATCCTAATGCGGAAAAGTAAATAATATACAAAAGGTGACATCTTCCGCTACCTGGAAGTGCCCCAAATAAAAGAATATTACATACAAGTTTTTACATGAATGAAAATGAAAAACACTCATCTCACATAAAAACCCCCGGCTATTCGAATACGACGATCCAATATAACATATCCAGCAACACATAACATCACATGTCATCAACGTAAGTAAGTATGCATACCCCAATTGTCGTTGACGTATAGCAACGAAATCGGTGATATGAACGTACTACACTTACGGTCACAGAAAAGAAGGTGTAAAACTACAACAATTGGAATCCGCAACTTCTTTAGACATCACATGCCTAACAGATATAAATCCCGCATTTTAGTCTCATTATCGAAAACTCTTTTCAATATCATATGGGACTAAACTGCTAAATTTATAACATTCATCCAGTTATCTCATAACTGTTTGTGAATTCCAATTATTGTATCACATTCCAGATAAACAGATAATGTTAAACTTTCCGATCGAACAGTCGAATACCCAAGTTTTCCCGATACAGTCCAACACATGAAATAAGTCTAACAACATTCAGTTCGTGCCTCAGTACCGACGGTCCAGCCGTAGAAGGGTCAAGCCAACGCCTCACATGTGGCACGCCGTACTGCCCCAAACCCGAAGGTTCAAAGGGCAGTTCAAGACGGTCACATAATCGAGTTAAGGTTTGTTGTCTTCTAGAGGGTCCATCGCGTTACTTGCACTACTTAGAACGTCGTTAAACTACGGAAAAATCCAACACTTGGAAATTTCCCGACAGGGGAAAAATTGGGTATTTATATCCAGTCAAACTTTTTAACATATCAAAAATTATCCGGAAAAACACAAAAGACGAAATTTGATAATCCGATCGAAATACCGAATCCCCAAAACAACCCCAGAAAATTCAACTCTTGAATGACTATTAAAAATCTCCAGGAAAACCACCACAGAAAAAAGAGAGTTACTGTGAATTCTAAAGTGCACAAATGAACAGTAAGGCCGCGGAACCGCCGCACCATGCATAGCACGTGCCGCGGTTCCGTGCTGGAAAATTTGAATTAGACCCTCGGATTTCACAGTAATTCATATAAAACCCTGCTTGATTTTCTGAATATTTTTAATGTTGAAAAACTCACTGTTTTCAAAAATGTACAGAGAGCATGGAAATTTTGGACTTTCGGGTTCGATCGGACTTCAAAATCCGTCTAGACTTCGCCTAAGGCTCTAGCTAGGCTCTGATACCAGTGAAAGGTTCCTAGGCACTCTTTAAGGTCTCACAAGGCATCGGACATGCCAATTTAAAAAAAATGGTGCCGAGAAACCCTAGACTACGGATCGTCGCTAGAATTCTAGGCGAAAAAGGAAAAGCTAGTTAACAAATTAACTAAAGGTCGGAAGCTACAACCTTTGTAGATCCGGATTTCCACCTCCTTAGCTCCACGTGGTCATGCCCTCGCTGTCCATCATGAATCCTCGACTCATTCGTCGGCTTCATCGGAATAATGTGCGGAATAGGTCGTCGGCTTTGTGTCAAAGACGATCTACGTCGAGGTTGCACTAGTTCAAGCTCCGACTTCACAAAGTTGTGAAACTTGTGAAGAGAACACCCAAAACAACTTGGCAAGAGGTAGAGGGTGAAGAAATAGGAGATGGGTTCACTTTAGATTTGTAATTCTCTCACTAGAACTCAAGTTGCCATTGGAGTAGCAAGCTTGAAGAAGAAGAAGAAGATGAGGTATTCTTATGATAAGTCTTTTAAAATAAAAGAAAAAGCAAATCTTATCATAATTCTAACATGGGTTAAGTGTAGAGATCAAACCATGGTAAGTGGGAATAGTTAGGGTTTAGTATAAAGACAAAATGGTCTTTGAGTCAAACCTTCATGAAGCTTCATTAAGCTTCATGACAAAAGAAAACCATTTTGTTTTTATAAAACAATTTAAATAAAAGGAATGGATTAATAAATGTGTGATAAAATCAAAACCCTAATTATCCTCTTAACCATGGGTTTATTCTTTACACTTAACCATATAAACATGCATCATCTAATATGATACAAATAAGTGTACAAAAGTATATCACATATACATCATGCACATCAAGTGAGAAAATCCATTTAAAGTGAACCCATATTAGTTAATGTAAAGCAATATATCAAATATATAATTATACATTAAATCATTAAATCAACACTTGATTTAACGACCCGGTCATATCGCATATAACCGACTAATATCAATAGTAACAACTTATCGAATCAACACTTGATCCGATAACCCGGCTATAATGCATATAACCGATCAATGTTACAAATCGCGAGAATCGAATACAGTATCACATACTGGTATTATTCTCGGTCCCGCACATATCTCATATGCGCTCCTATTTCGTTTCGCTTGAGCTAGGAAACCTCTGTGTAGGACTCTAAAGACTCGTCAATACGCCGGTAGCAGATGATGATCATATCAAGCACCCACAAGCCGCAAGCGGTCTGCTAAACGTAACGGCCACCCGGGTATTGAGCGATCAGAAGATCGAAGAGCTAGCCCGCTCACACTCCTGTGAATCCGACCAGTAACACTTACCGTACAGTCCGGTCTCTTCGTCTGATATGTCGCATATCAAGTCTAGGGGTGGTAAACGTCAGACCCCAATAACCCGATAAGTCGTGCCGATGTGAGGCTCATAACGGGTCGAGAAACTACTGGTAACACTTACCAGCAAATCTCTGATCAGCCCTGGCCAGGGACTTCCCTGTTACGGCCAATCGAGCACTGCGCAACATCAACCCCCAATACCGGGATAGACGAAACCCCTCCTATCGCTCAGTGCCTCCATGTGACTCGGGACTGTACCCAAAGACCACCGTTTTGCACGCCCTCATGGACGTGGTAAGGTGGAGATCAAAGCACAGTGGGAATCACACAAGACTCTATGACGATCTCGGGTCTACAGACTAACCTGTACAAGTGTCACCTGAGAACTGCCATCTGACGTGAGGTATAATACCATCTGGGAGTTCTCGGCGAGTCCGTCCAGTGTACCCAGTCTCCACTGAGCACCCGTATGCCATCTCTGATGTCAAACACCAATGGATATGGGATCATCCATCGCCCATCTCATGGGTCGAGAAGCGTATACGCTAGTCTACTCTGGTATATCGATGCCCCGTCTCGATACACCCACGACTAGGGACCTTGAAGGATGTACTTATGGACTACCATGTCCCCACTAGTATGATCTGCATCATAGTCCAGGTAGTCAAGTACACATCCTAAGGGCTTTACCAACATGTAACTACAAGACAGTATAAAGATACTAGTGTACATGTTAAGATAAAGAGTAACCAGATAGCATACTATCATATCGAGCAAGAAAGTCATCTCTATATATGTCCAAGCATCCAATATAATATACAACATCTGTACAATACTGGCCTCTAGGGCATACATACAACTAACATGAGGTCCTATGTCTATACATGCCAGGAATGGTTCCTCGTACTTTATTACATTCACCGATGATCCCTCAAGTTACGGACATGTATTCTTGTTGAAATATAAATATGAAGTTTTTGAGAAATTCAAGGAATATAAGTGCGAAGTAGAGAACCAAACGGGTAAAAGTATTAAAATTCTTCGATCTAATCGGGAAGGAGAATACTTAAGCATGGAGTTCTTGGATTATTTAAAAGTGAATGGGATTCTCTCTCAGCTTAATCCTCCGTATACACCACAGCACAATGGTGTATCGAAACGGAGGAATCACACCCTATTAGATATGGTGCGCTCTATGATGAGTACTGCTGAGTTACCTATTTCTTTTTGGGGTTATGCGCTTGAGACAGCCGCATACCTATTGAATATGGTTCCCACCAAATCTGTACCTACCACTCCATATGAGATATGGAAAGGGAAGAGACCATGTCTTAATTTTATTAAGATATAGGGTTGTCTGGCTTATGTTAAAACGCAAAATCCGGAAAAGCTTGAGACAAGGTCAGTTCTGTGCAAGTTTATAGGATATCCCAAAAATTTGTGAGGGTATATCTTCTACCACACCGAGGAACAAAAAGTGTTTGTTTCTTGACATGCCACCTTTTTAGAAAAGGAATTTTGTATAAAAGAAATTAGTGGTGAAGAGGTAGAACTGGAAGAAGTTCCGGCTACACAAACTACGACTGATGATTTGGTCGAACCGGAGGATTCAATAGTCTCCAACGAACCTCAGCCACTCCGCAGATCTAGTAGGGTTCCTCATCCACCTAAGAGTGTTAGTTATATGTATGTCCTAGAGGCCATTATTGTACATATGATGTATATTATAGTGGATGCTTAGACATATATAGAGAGGACTTACTTGCTCGACATGATAGTATGCTATCTGGTTGCTCTTTGTCTAAACATATATACTTGTATTGTGATACTATCTCGCTCTCACATGTTGATAAATCCCTTAGGATGTGTACTTAACTACCAGGACTATGATAAAGATCATACTAGTGGGGACAGGGCAGTCCACAAGTACATCCTTTAATTGTTCCTAGTCGAGGGTGTATCGAGACAGGGCATCGATATTTCATAGTAGACTAGCGTATACGCTTCTTGACATATATGATGGGCGATGGATGATCCCACATCTATTGGTGTTTGACATCAAAGATGGTATACGGGTGCTCAGTGGAGATTGGGTACACTCAACAGGACTTGCCGAGAACTCCTAGTTGGTATTATACCTATCATCAGATAGCAGTTCTCTGGTAACGCTAGTATAGGTTAGTCTATAGACCCAAGATCTTCATAGAGTCTTGTGTGATTCCCACTGTGTTTTGATTTCCACCTTACCACGTTCAGGAGAACGTGCAAAACGGTGGCTTTTGGGTACAGTCCCGAATCACATGGAGGCAATGAGTGATAGGAGGGGATTCGTCTCTCCCAGTATTGGGGGTTGATGTTGCGCTGTGCTCGATTGTCTATAACAGGAAGTCCCTGGCCAGGGCTGATATGGAGATTTACTGGTAAGTGTTATCAGTAGTTTCTCGACCCGTTATGAGCCTCATATCGGCACGACTTATCGGTTACTGGGGTCTGACATTTACCATCCCTAGACTAGATATGCGACATATCAAACGAAGAGACCAGACTGTACCATAGTGTTACTGACAGGCTTTGCGGGAGTTTAGACAAGTTTGCTTGTTGATATTCTGATCGCTCAATACCCGAGTAGCCGTTACGTCCATCCAGTACCGCTGACGGCTTGTGGGTGACTGATATGATCATCATCTACTGCCGGCGTATTGATGAGTCTTTAGAGTCCTACACAGAGGTTTCCTGGCTCAGACGAAACGAAGTAGGAGCACATATTTGATATGTGCGGGACCGAGATTAATATGTATACGTGATACCATATTCTATTCTCGCGATATGTGATATCAATCAGTTATATTTGATATAGCCGGGTTATCGAATCAATTGTTCATTCGATAGGTTGATACAAATAATATTAGTTGGTTGTATGTGATATAGCCGGATTATTAAATCAAGTGTTGATTTAATGATTTAATGTATAATTATATATTTGATATATTAATTTAAATTAACTAATATTAACTCACTTAAGCATTTCTTTTTCTCACATGTGTACACTTAATATATATATGTGATATATATTATTGTGTCATGCTTGTTGCTATATGCTGCATGGGTGTATGAGACTCACACCATGCTTATGATAATGTAGGGTTTATTTATTTAAAGTAAATCATTAATTAGTTGGAAATTAGTCACATGGTTCAAGCTTAGTGGAATCTCGTAGAACCATTGACTTAGTCCACTAGTTTTGTTTTACATTAGATATTTATTAACCCAACCATTAACTTAAGCCATGGTTAAGTTGTAGGGTTCCTAGGCGCGCTAATGAGGTCTCACAAGGCATCAACCATGCCAATTTCAAATTTTACGGTGCCGAGAAACCCTAGACTAGATCGTTAACTAGAATTTTAGGAGAAACAAGAAGTAGTAAACTCCTTTACTATTGGGTAAACGGAAATACAACCTTTTTAGATCCGGTTCTCCACCTCCATGGCTCCGGGATGAAGTCTCCCCGCTGCGATCATCGGATCCCGGGCTCTAGAGTCGGCTTCATCGGAGAAATTGGCGGGCTAGGTCGTCGGCTTCGATGCCGAAGATGATCTACGTCGAGGCAACACAAGATCAAGCTCCAACTTCACCAAGTCAAGAAACTTGTGAAGAAAACACCCTATACTACTTGGCAAGTGGTAGAGGATGAAGAAATAGGAAGTGGGTTCACTTTAGAATTGGATTTCTCACTCATTTCATTAAGTCACCATTGATGGTTGCAAGATTTTCTTCTTGAAGAAGAAGATAAGAATATGATAAGTATCTATCTTTTAAAAAGAAAAACAATATGAATACTTATCATATCCTAACCATAGTCAAGTGTAGAGAGCAAACTAGGGTTAGGTGAATGGTTAGGTTAAGAGAAGAAAACAAAATGGTTAACCTTTTCAACTCTTCATGAAGCTTCATGAAAGAACCAAAGAAAGCCACCATTTACCTTTTCTTTTCCAAAATTAAATAATCAATATAAATAAATGAACAAGTAACAAAACCCTAACCATTCATATAACCATGGTTTAGTCTTTACACATGCACAAGTTAACATGTATCATCAAACATGATACAATCAAGTGTACACAAAAATATATCACATATACAATGTGCACATCAAGTGAGAAAATCCATTTAAAATGAACCAATACTAGTTAATGCAAAGTAATATATCAAATATATAATTATACATTAAATCATTAAATCAACACTTGATTCAATGATCCGGTCATGTCGCACATAACCGACTAGTATTCAATGTATCGATTTATCGAATCAATCTTCGATTCGATAACTAGGTTATATCGCATACAACCAATCGAAACATTCATCGCGAGAATGAAATACGGTATCACATACACGCATTATTCTCGGTCCCACACATATCTCATATGCGCTCCTATTTCGTTTCGCTTGAGCCAGGAAACCTCTGTGTAGGACTCTAAAGACTCGTCAATACGCCGGCAGCAGGTGATGATCATATCAAACACCCACAAGCCGCAAGCGGTCTGCTAAATGTAACGGCCATCCGGGTATTGAGCGATCAGAAGATCGACGAGCAAGCCCGCTCACACTCCTGTGAATCCAACCAGTAACACTTACCGTACAGTCCGGTCTGATCGTCTGATATGACGCATATCTCGCCTAGGGGTGGTAAACGTCAGACCCCAGTAGCTCGATAAGTCGTGTCGATATGAGGTCTATAACAGTTCGAGAAACTACTGGTAACACTTACTAGTAAATCTCAGCAACCCTGGCCAGGGATTTCCGGTTATAGCCAATCGAACACAGCGCAACATCAACTCCCTATACCGGGAGAGACGAATCCCCTCCTATCGCTCATTGCCTCCATGTGATTCGGGACTGTACCCAAAAACCACCATTTTGCACGCCCACTTGGACGTGGTAAGGTGGAAATCAAAGCACAGTGGGAACCACACAAGACTCTATGACGATCTCGGGTCAACAGACTACTCTGTACCAGTGTCACCAGAGAACTGCCATCTGACGTAAGGTATAATACCATCTGGGAGTTCTCGGCGAGTCCGTCCAGTGTACCCAGTCTCTACTGAGCACCCGTATATCATCTCTGATGTCAAACACCAATGGATATGGGATCATCCATCGCCCATCTGTATGGGTCGAGAAGGTATACGCTAGTCTACTCTGGTATATCGATGCCCCGTCTTGATACACCCATGACTAGGGACCTTGAAGGAAGTACTTATAGACTACCATGTCCCCACTAGTATGATCTGCATCATAGTCCAGGTAGTCAAGTACACATCCTAAGGGCTTTACCAACATGTAACAGAGAGACATCCAGTATACACGTTAAGGTAAAGAGTAACCAGATAGCATACTATCATGTCGAGCAAGAAAGTCCTCCCTATATATGTCCGAGCATCCACTACAATATACATCCTATGTACAGTAATGGCCTATAGGGTATACATATAACTAACATAAGTCTCTACATGAGTTAGTATATGATATTTTCTTACCCATGGTTGTTATTCTCACTCATTCTATTATTCTTTTCATCTTCTTCTTCATCAAGAGTTAGCTCTCTAGGTTTTGGAGAGGTAAGGAAAATTATTGAGAAAAAGATTTCTAAAGTGAGCAAAAATCCTATTTCATCATCCTCTACTAGATTAGCCATTTAGTTTAGGATGTTAGCTTCACAATTAGTGAAGTAGTATCTTGAGTTAGTGTCTCCTCGACGTAGATCATCTTCGGCTTTGAAGACTTCAAGCAAGCTTGTTCCTTTTATCTTGTGTAGCTTTTCTAGAGTCTGGGAGTTCACTACTTGGAGAGAAGGGACTACTACATGGAGCTATTGAAGTGAAGGACCGGTCTACAAAGGTTGTATTCTATGTTCACATAGAAGTAAATTAGTTTACATGTTGTATTGTCTAATTCTCTAGTTAAGATTCTTGGGTTAGGGTTGTTCAGCATGGCAATTTTTTGAAAATGGCATGGAAGATGCCTCCCGAAACCTTGTTGTCGTGCTACGAAACCCCTACAGATAGATACTGCGATTTTCTTATAGACGGTGGGACTGAGGATTGTGTCATGGAAGATGATGACGCAACTAGTTTCGAACAGGCCATCATGAGTGGGGACTCTGTGAAATGGCTGGATGCTATGCGATCTGAGATGGAATCCATGTACACCAATAAAGTATGGATTTGGAAGTTGCTCCTGAAGGGGTAAAACCCATTGGGATCAAGTGGATCTATAAGAAGAAACTTGGTGTAGATGGAAAAGTTGAGACTTTCAAAGCAAGACTTGTAGCAAAAGGTTTTCGTCAACGACCTGGTGTCGATTATGATGAAACATTTTCTACAGTGGCTATGCTTAAGTCCATCAGGATCCCACTTGCCATTGCTGCATACCATGACTATGAAATCTGGCAGATGGATGTCAAGACGTCTTTTCTAAACGGTGATTTAGAAGAGAGCGTATACATGACACAACCAGAGGGCTTCATAGACAGTGGGAGCAGCGGAAAAGTGTGCAAGCTTCTTAAATCAATTTACGGATTAAAGCAGGCATCGCGGAGCTGGAACATCTGTTTTGATGTAGAATTCAAAGAGTTTGACTTCGTCAAAAACATAAACGAACCTTGTATATACAAGAAGGTTGTAGAGAGTAAGGTTGTCTTCCCCGTATTGTATGTGGATGACATACTCTTGATAGGAAATGATGCTCCTATTCTACACTCGGTCGAGCTCTTCTTATCTCAAAAGTTCTCCATGAAAGATCTAGGTGATGCCTTCTATATCCTGGGGATTAAGATCTATAGAAATAGATCTTAGCGGATGTTTGGATTGTCCCAATCTAGATACATTGACACCATACTAAAGAGGTTTAGTATGGAAGATTTTAAGTGTAGTAATTTACCCACTTGCTCAGGAATGACTCTCTCCAAAGAGATGTCTCCCAAGACTGATTTGGAGAGGGCTCGCATGCAAGGGATACCCTATGCTACGGCAGTCGGTTCTATCATGTATGCGATGTTATGTACCAGACCGAATGTAGCTTACACACTTAGTGTGGTAAGCAGGTATCAATCAGATCCTGGGGAGAATCACTAGACAGCTATGAAGAATGTTCTTAAGTACTTGAGAAGGACTAAAAAATATTCTTGGTGTATGGTAACGGTGAACTCCAGGTGGAGTCCTTTACCGATTCGAGCTTTCAGAGTGATAAGGACGATAGTAAGTCGGTCTCGGGTTTTGTCTTTATCCTCAATGGAGGGGCGGTATGATGGAAGAGTTCCAAGCAAGATACCGTGGCAGACTCGATGATGGAGGCTGAATATATTGCTGCCAACGATGCTACCAAAGAGGCTATCTGGATGATGAAGTTCATAGCTAAACTTGGTGTGGTTCCATCCATTGAGCATCCAATACCCTTGTATTGTGATAACAATGGAGCTGTGGCTTTGGCCAAGGAACCCCGGTCCCATCAGCGATCCAGACATATTCTTAGGCGATATCACCTGATCCGGGAGATAGTAGATCGCCGGGAGATCGAGATCAGGAGAGTTGACACGAAGAACAACACGGCGGATTCACTCACGAAAGCCCTCCCCCAGATGCAATTTGAGAGAATTTTTGGGATGTTGGGTATGCGATACTACAACAACTGGAATTAGTGCAAGTGGGATATTGTTAGTCATATGTATGCCGTAGAGGCCATTATTGTACATGATTGTATATTATAGTGGATGCTTGGACATATATATATAGGACATTCTTGCTCGACATGATAGTATGCTATCTGGTTGCTCTTTATCTTAACATGTACACTTTTATTATTATACTGTCTCTCTGATACATGATCATAAAGCCTTTAGGATGTTAGCTTGACTACCAAGACTATGATACAGATCATACTAGTGGGGCTTGTGTAGTCCGCAAGCACATCCTTTAACAGTTCCTAATCGAGAGGATATCGAGACAGGGCATCGATATTCCAGAGTAGACTAGTGTGTACGTTTCTTGACCCTGTACGGGGCGATGGTTGATGCCATAACCATTGATGTTTGACATCATAGATTGTACACGGGTGCTCATTAGAGAATGGGTACACTGAACAGGACTCGCCGAGAACTCCTAGATTGTACCATACCTATCGTCAGATAGCAGTTCTCTAGTGACACTGGTACAGGTTAGTCTGTAGACCCGACATCGTCATAGAGTCTTGTGTGGTTCCCACTGTGCTTTGATTTCCTCCCTACCACGGCTCAAAGGAGTCGTGCAAACAGGTGGATTTTGGGTACAATCCTGGGTCACATGGAGGCAAAGAGCGATAGGAAGGGTTTCGTCTCTCCCGGTATAGGGAGTTGATGTTGCACTATGCTCGATTGGCTATAACAGCAAGTCCCTGGCTAGGGCTGATGAAATTTACTGGTAAGTGTTATCAGTAGTTTCTCGAACTTTTATAGAACACACATCGGCATGACTTACCAAGTTACTGGGGTCAGACGATTCCAACCCTAAACTTGATATACGACATATCAGACGAAGAGACCGGACTGTACGGTAAGTGTTACTTATAGGCTTCATAGGAGTTTGGACAAGTTTGCTTGTTGATCTTCTGCTCGCTCAATACCTGGGTAGCCGTTAAGTCCGGCTAGTACTGCTGACGGCTTGTGGGTAACTGATGCGATCATTACCTACTGCTGGCGTATTGACGAGTCTTTAGAGTCCCACACAGAGGTTTCCTGGCTCAAGCGAAATGAAGTAGGGCACATATTGTTAGTTATATGTATGCCCTGGAGGCTATTATTGTACATGATTGTATATTATAATGGATGCTTGGACATAGAAAGAGAGGACTTTCTTGTTCGACATGATAGTATGCTATCTGGTTACTATTTATCTTAATATGTATACTTGTATCATTATACTGTCTCTCCGTTACATGTTGATAAAGTCCGTAGGATGTGTATTTGACTACCAGGACTATGATGCAGATCATACTAGTGGGGCAAGGGTAGTCTACAAGTTCATCCTTTAATTATACCTAGTCGAGGGAGTATCGAGACAGGGCATCGATATTCCAGAGTAGACTGGTGTGTACGTTTCTTGACCCTGTATGGGGCGATGGTTGATCCTACAGCCATTGGTGTTTGACAACAAAGATTGTACAGAGGTGCTCATTGGAGAATGGGTACACCGAACAAGACTCGCCGAGAACTCCTAGATGGTATTATACATATCGTCAGATAGCAGTTCTCTGGTGACACTGGTACAGGTTTGTCTGCAGACCCAAGATCTTCATAGCGTCTTGTGTGCTTCCCACTGTGCTTTGATTTCCTCCCTACCACGCTCAAGAGAGCGTGCAAACAGGTGGATTTTGGGTTTAGTCCTGAGTCACATGGAGGCAATGAGCGATAGGAGGGGTTTCGTCTCTCCCGGTATTGGGGGTTATGTTGCGCTATGCTCGATTTGCTATAACAGGAAGTCCCTGGCCTGAGTTGATGATGAGATTTACTGGTAAGTGTTATCAGTAGTTTCTCGACCCGTTACGAGCGTCACATCGGCATGACTTATCAAGTTATTTGGGTCTGACGTTTACCGCCCCTAGACTCGATATGCGACATATCAGACGAAGAGACCGGACTATACGATGGTGTTGCTTGCTGGATTCACTGGAGTATAGAAAAGTTTTCTTGTTGATCTTCTGATCACTCAATACCTGGGTAGCCGTTGCATCCAGCTAGTACTGCTGACGCCTTGTGGGTGACTGATATGATCATCACCTACTGCTGGCATATTGACGAGTCTTTAGAGTCCTACACAGAGGTTTCCTGGCTCAAGCGAAACGAAGTAGGGCACATATGTGATATGTGCGGGACCGAGATTAATACGTGTATGTGATACCGTATTCTAATATCACGATATATGATATCAGTCGGTTATATGAGATATAACCGGATTATTGAATTAAGTGTTGACTCGATAAGTTGATATAAATGATATTAGTCGGTTATATATGATATAGCCGGATTATTAAATCAAGTGTTGATTTAATAATTTAATATATAATTATTTATTTGATATATTAATATATATTAACTATTATTAGCTCACTTACGAATTTCTTTTTTACTATTACATTTAAATATATATGTGATATATATTAATGTATTTAATCTTGTGTCATGATTGATGATACACTGGACATGGGTTTATGAGACTCATACCAAACTAAAAATAACTTGGGGATTTAATTATTAAGGGATAAATCAAAATTATGTAAAATTGGCATGGTTTAGGATGCTTGTGGAAGTATGTAGAAACATTGACTTAGTCAACTAATTTTGTTTTACTCTAGATATTTATTAACCCAACCATTATCTTTAACCATGGTTAAGTCTCTACAAATATCATTTGTGATATTTTCTCACCCATGGTTGAAAAGGTTCACACTTGATCATCTTCTTCATCTTCTTCTTTGCTCTCTAGCTTTTGAGTGAGGTGAAAAAGACAAAGAGAGAATTAATTATAAAGTGAGCAAAATTCCTACTTCATCAAACTATACCAAACTAGCTATTTAGTATAGGTTGTTTACTTCACTAATCCAACAATTAGTGAAGAGGTAGCTTGAGATAGAGATTCATCGACATAGATCATCTTCGGCCTCGAAGATCTTTGAGAAAGCTCGTTCCTTTCGCCTAGTGGAGCCTAAGAAGAGTTCGGGGGACCACTACTTGGAGCTAAGGGACTACTTGATTTAGAGAGATTTTATAGATCAAAAATATTTTACCGCAATCAAGAACGACGTCGCTTTGCAGCTAGCCGGTGAGTACGGGTCGGTCCACAGGGATGGTGTTAATTTCCTAAATGTTCTTACGAGCTAACTCCAATGGGTGTTGGATCTTCTAATTAAATCTAAAAACTAAGTTGTATGAGAATTAAGAAACTTGCTAGGATTAGGTCTAGGTGAAGTTTGGTAAGATTAAATTTCACACCTCTTTTAATGCCCTAAATTAAATCTTTTTAGGAGTTATAGCTATTATTAGTAAAGGGGATTAGGATGATTGGGAAGAAACAATGTTTCTTCCTCTAGATCTTTATCCGTACTTTCCTAATAATTGCTCTAACCTTCATGGAACACATGCATGTCCGGTCCTTTATACTACGGTTCCACCTTTACCTCGTGGGTAGGGTGCTGTAGGGAGCGGATCATACATGCATGCATGAAGTTCTAATTATTACAAATGATTGGGCATGAAAGAGATGAGAGATCTTCATCTCTCAAACTCTTCCCTATTCCTAACCCTAACAAGCGAGGAAATTACTCGCTCATTAAGGGATCTATTAAAAACATCATTTTTATTATATGTATTTTTAGAACTAATAGATTAATTACCTACTGCAGTTTAAGAAATTCTACACTAGATTAAACTAAGACAAAAGAATAATTTATCTAGGGCAAGAATTTAATTATAGAACTATGGCAAAAAATAAAAATGAACTTACAGAATGATGCTCTTCCAACTTCAAATGAATCTGAATTTTATTTATGAAAAAGAGGCATCTCTAATACAATATTTAGAATTCCCATTTATAGAGGATAGGAAAATTAGGGTTACAATGACTCGCACATGTACTATTACAAAATTTCCACTAGGACGACTAGTCAACGCACCGCCAGAGCTCCCGTGGAATTTTCCACCGACGTGTGCTTTACACGGCCGCGGAACCGCGGCCCGAGGCCAGGTTTGGCCGCGGTTCCGCGGCCAAGAGAAGGATTTAGGCTTTGAGTCTTCTGGGCCTGGCTTCTATTGACTTGTGGTTCCTATTTATATATGTCCTTTTTCAATTGGGCTCTAGGTCTTCTCCAGATCTCGAGTGAACATTGTAGCGGACTTTTACCGTTGCTTCGTGACGAAGTCCTGAACCTTGCGCTGTTTTGTACTGATCTCTGTGTAGGCTTGATCAAGACTTTCTGTTTATTGGTCAAAGTCTCACTTTTGCATTATCTTTAATCTTTTTCACTGTTTTAGATCCTGGAACCTGTAATATGTTGCAGACATATGTCAAAAGCACCTGTTTATTTATAAAATGAATAAGAATGGGAAATACAATAATGCAATATTATGGTATGAACAAATACCCCCAAACTTATCTTTTTCTCGTCCTCGAGCAAACCTAGTTTTATTCTCGACAAAAACCTAACCTTACTTTCGCAAGGAATCGCGATTGCACTGAGCTCATGCAACAAGCCGTTAAACCTCTAGGTGTCCCTAGTAGGAGGAGTGTTGTCTCCTAAGTGTTTTCAGCGGATACTACCCACAAAATCCTATCAATTAGGCCCACTGACTTTAATTTTCCAATTAGGTTTTCTAACAAGGAATTCTATTATCATTGACTCGTAAATTACCCACCCATATTCTTCACACTTCCCCATCATTTAACTTAAGATTATATATGTTCTATAGACTCACTCAGCTTTCGGCATTTCCTAAGTTTTTCTTCTAGGGTTCCATCTCCACTTAGGAATTTTTTATCAACTCTACTAATGATACAGGTTTTATTCTTCATTCTTTTCTCTTATCTAAACTCTAATCATATATCCCCACGTGTGTGTATAAATCACCCCTACACTTGGAAATTCAAATCAAGCAATCATAGCCTTGTCCTCTGTCCAAAGTATTTATTAGTTGGTGAATTTTTAATTGAATTTTTGCTTACACATCCTTCATGCGACCGTTAATACTTCTTGAGGTACCAAAGACCGATTACAATATGCGTTTGCACTTTAAAGCGTACTTCCTAGTCTTGCAACACCCAAGGCTTTTTAGCAGTGACTCCCAAACCAGTTGGTCTAAGGCACTAGGTGATGAAGCGCCCTCGCTAAATATTTTTTCTATTTTTGTAGCCTTAAGTAATCACAAAAACCAGTGTTCATTTTTTTATTCTTTATTCACACTTGAGTAATTTTTTTCCCATCATACTAAGGACTTTAGACAAGAGCATTTCAAGGTCTCCTCTACTATTCCAAGTTTTAAGGTGCATGATTGTGCAATTTGTAGGGTATACATTTTCAGAATCCATACTTAAGCTAGGAATTATTTTTCAAACTTCTACTCTAATAAAAATCAATACTTTTCTTTTATTACTATTTAGCCCAAGAAGTGAACCCAAAATTTTCCTATTTCTAAATAAACTACGAAGACATATACTTTCTACCGTTAATCTTTAAAGAAGGTTATTTTTAGGGTTTTTAATTTACTAAGTCTAAGATCTAGTTGTTCGTAGCCAGTTAACCTATTTGTCAAACTCAAGTTAAATATGGCCAAAATTGAATACAATAATTTTTATAATTTTTGAATTTTTTAAATTTTTATGGGTTTTCAAATAAATATGCAAATGAAAAAAATGTACATATGAATGCGAAGGAAGAAGACGTACCGAGCATACCCTCAAACTTAAACTTTACAGTGTCCTCACTGTCATGCCACACCTAGTGGGTCGATAATGTCGGCAATTTCCTGCTTATTAACATATTTACAAATGATACACACCCCCAAACTTATTTGAAATAAAGTTTTGGAAAAATTGATTGGAAATTCGGGGGTGAAAGTGGAGGAAAATCAATCAGTGTAAATCGGCTCCTGCAAAAACAGGAGCTCCTCCGAATGGTCCACTGTGAGGAACGATTTCAATCGATGTCCATTAACTTTGAATAAAGTACCGTCCTCAGAATTTTCAAGATCGACTGCACCGTGCGGATAAACGGTGCGAACTACCAATGGGCCTTTCCACCTAGAACGGAGCTTGCCAGGGTGATAATCTAACCGAGTATCATAGAGTAAAACCTGTTGACCAGGTTTAAAAGTTTTTCGCAAAAGGTGTTTATCGTGGAACACCTTAGTTCGGTTCTTAACAATTACGGCATTATCATAAGCCTCATCCCGCAGCTCTTCTAGTTCATTTAACTGCAGCTTTCGATTGCTGCCCGCATCTCCTAATGATAAATTCAACTCTTTGATAGCCCAAAATGCCTTATGCTCAATCTCTACTAGGAGGTGGCAAGCCTTCCCGTACACAAGCCGGTATGGAGACATACCAAGATCGGTCTTGTATGCAGTACGGAAAGCCCATAGTGCATCGATCAGTTTGAGTGACCAATCTTTACGGTTTTTAGACACCGTTTTCTCCAAGATTTGCTTGGTTTGCCGATTCGAAACCTCGGCTTGCCCACATGTTTGGGGATGGTATGGCGTTGACAGCTTGTGGGTAATAGAATATTTGCGCATTAAGGACTCAAAAATCTTATTGCAAAAGTGAGAACCATTATCACTTATGATCGCTCGAGGGTGCCTAAATCGAGAAAAGATGTGTTCTTTAAGAAATCGAACGACAACCTTATTGTCATTCGTTCAGCTAGGGACAGCCTCGACCCACTTTGAAACGTAGTCAACAGCCAAAAGAATATAAATATTCCCAAAAGAATTGGGAAATGGTCCCATGAAGTCTATTCCCCAAACATCAAAAAATTCCACAACCAAAATTGGTTGGAGCGGCATTTCGTTTCTCCTCGATATCCGGCCCAAGTGTTGGCACCGGGAGCATGTCTTGCAGTATTCATATGCATCCTTAAAGAGTCGTGGCCAATAGAAACCACACTGCAAGATTTTTTCGGCTGTCTTCTTTGGGCTAAAGTGCCCGCCACATGCTTGATCGTGACAAAAAGACAGCACACTCTTAGACTCGTTTTCCGGTACACCCCGACGAATGATTTGGTTGGAAAAGTATTTAAAAAGATAAGGTTCATCCCAGTAAAAATTCTTTGCTTGGGACAAGAATCGAAGTTTATCCTGTTTCGACCAATCTTTAGGTATCAAGCCGGTGGCTAAGTAGTTGACAATATCAGCGAACCATGGTTTGCAAGATGGTTAAGAGTTGCTCATCGGGAAAGACATCTTTTATTGGAATTTCAAGTGTAGGCGAAGAAGGAAGTCGTGAAAGGTGATCGGCTACTACGTTTTCACATCCTCTTTTGTCCCTTATGACAAGGTCAAATTCTTGTAGCAAGAGGATCCAACGTATTAGCCTCGATTTAGCATCCTTCTTCGCAAAAAGATGGTGAAGGGCTGAATGATCCGTATATACAGTAACTGGAGAACCGACTAAATAAGGCCGAAAATTTTCAAGTGCAAACACAACTGCTAAAAACTCTTTTTCTGTTGTTGTGTAGTTTAGTTGGGCCTTATTTAATGTACGGCTAGCGTAATAAATTACGTGCGGCATTTTATTAATGCTGTCCAAGAACAGCACCAATGGAAAAATCTGATGCGTCGCACATAATTTCGAAGGGATGCGTCCAGTCTAGAGATGAAAGAATGGGCGCAGAAATGAGAGAGTGTTTCAAAGACTCGAACGCTTCCATGCAAGTTGAGTCGAAATCAAATGTTGCGTCCTTGGCCAATAAGAGAGTCAAGGGTCTAGCAATCTTGCTAAAATCCTTGATGAACCGTCTATAAAATCCGGCATGGCCAAGGAAAGATCGGATGTCTTTGACGCATTTAGGAGGAGGAAGATTAGAGATGACTTCAATTTTGGCTCTATCAACCTCTATGCCGTTTTGCGAGATGACATGTCCTAAGACAATGCCTTCTCGTACCATAAAGTGGCACTTCTCCCAATTCAAAGTTAGGTTCTTATCCCTACAGCGGGTAAGAACTGCATCAAGATGTCGTAAACACTCGTCGAAGGAGTCACCAAAAATGGAGAAATCATCCATAAAGATCTCCAAGAACTTTTCAACCATGTCTGAAAAGATTCCCATCATACACCACTGAAATGTAGCGGGTGCACTGCATAACCCAAAGGGCATGCGATGATAAGAAAAAGTGCCAAAAGGACAAGTAAATGTAGTCTTGTCTTGATCCTCTTTGGTTATGGAGACTTGGTTATAGCCGGAATAGCCATCCAAAAAGCAATAGAACTCGTGCCCAGCCAATCGTTCTAGCATTTGGTCAATGAAAGGTAAAGGAAAGTGGTCTTTCCTTGTCGCGGCATTGAGTTTTCTATAGTCGATGAAAACTCGCCACCCAGTTTGGGTGCGAGTAGAAATTAACTCATTTGCCTCATTGGTAATGACCGTGATGCCCGATTTCTTTGGCACAACATGAATGGGGCTATCCCACTGGCTATCCGAGATAGGGTAAATGATACCACTATCAAGACATTTGACAATCTCCTTCTTGACAGCCTCATTCATAATGGGGTTGAGGCGTCTTTGTGGATCCCTTGCCGGCTTGGCATCATCCATCAAGTGTATATGATGTTCAACTATGAGGGGACTAATCCCCTTGATGTCCGCCATAGACCAGCCAAAAGCTTGCCGATTATTTTGTAAGACCATTAAAAGGGCCTTCTCTTGCTCAAGAGCTAGAGAGGCCGATATGGTAACGGGTAGGGTCTCATTATCACCTAGATAAGCATATTTTAGGTGCGACGGCAAAAGCTTTAGTTCGAGTTTAGGAGGTGAAACAATAGATGGTAACAATGGAGTAACTGTTTCAAACTCGAAGGATTCCATCAAAGGTTCAAATCGAGTGTACGCAACCGAGTCGGATGGTTCGACTAACTCATCCGAAAAAGCAAAAGACTCAAGCTCGGATGGTGAGTCTTCAAAATCGTCTACAAAGGTGAAACACTCATAATCGTTG
Organism: Agapanthus africanus; assembly: GCA_030015575.1. Classification (NCBI taxonomy): domain Eukaryota; kingdom Viridiplantae; phylum Streptophyta; class Magnoliopsida; order Asparagales; family Amaryllidaceae; genus Agapanthus; species Agapanthus africanus. The sequence goes on along the minus strand of CM057339.1, from coordinate 541,636,413 downwards.
TCCGGCGTGAAAGCGTGTCGGATTCTCGGAGGAACGCACTAGTGGCGTCAACACTGCTGTGATCGAACATAAAATTTTCGAACTCGCAGTCCTCCTCCGCGATCTCATTGATCGATCAAACATCAAGTACGCTAGAATTAGGCTCGGCAGGCTGATTTCCCAACTTAAAAATGTTGAGTTCAATTGTCATATTGCCAAACGATAGATTCATTGAACCGTTACGACAATTGATCACCGTGTTAGAAGTCGCAAGGAATGGTCGACCAAGTATCACCGGAATTTGACTTCGGGGGTTAGCGTGGGGAAAATGAAATCTCCTACTCTAATTAACACATCCTCCAACTCTCCCCTAGGATGGGTGATTGATCGGTCGGCCATTTGGAGAGTACAGTGAGTGGGCTTAAGCTCTCCAATGCCTAATTGCTCATACACAGAATAAGGTAGCAAATTGACACTAGCACCAAGATCTAATAGTGCTCTATTGATGTTCTTGTCCCCAATTGTGATCGAAATAGTAGGACAACCGGGGTCCTTATGCTTTTGGGGTAAAGATTGGACAAGAGCATCGCTAAAGCACTAGCCACGAAAACTTTCTTGGGTACTTGTGACTTCTTCTTTTTGGTGCATAAGTCCTTTAAGATTTTTGCATATGAAGGAACTTGTTGGATTGCATCCAAAAGAGGGATATTTATGCTAACCTGTTTGAACAACTCGACAATCTTCTCCATTTGTGGAGTTGGTTTGTTGGATCTCAACCGGTTTGGAAAAGGAACATTTTGAAAGGTTGTTGAGTCCAATTTTTGCGGATCAGATTGTTGAGTTGGAACGGAACCCCGTGTAGATGTGTTCCTGTTGTGAGAAGTGGGTCCGTTCGAGCTAGAAGAAGTAGAGACTTGTGAAGGATGGAGAACAGGCTCTAACGAAGAAGAAGAAGAAGGTGAAGAAGATGAAGAAGAACCACCGGCAGTGGTGTCATGGTTAATACTCACATTGTTTTGCAACACATTTCCGGATCTCAACATGGTCACAGCATTTACGTTATGATTTTGCTGTTGATATGCAGCATGTGCGTGACCGGGATTTAGCAGTGGTTGAGATGGGAGCTTTCCTTTTTCTCGCTCGCTCAATGCTGCATTGAGTTGTGCAATTTGTGCCTCAATAGATTTGATGCTTTGATCGTGTGAGGCATTATTTTGCACCAAAGATTGAATAAAAGTCTCTAATCTTGCTGCAGATTGTGTAGATTGCTTTAGAAACGCATCTAGACTTCTTTCGAGCGAAGTAACCCTGTCATTATTAGGTTGAAAAAAATTGTTTGGCGGGTAAGAATTGTTAGGCACAAAATTGTTCACTTGATTAAGGTAAGGTTGCTGTTGGAAAGGTTGCTGAAATTGAGTTTGTGGAGGTGCTTGTTGTTGTGGAGGAGGAGGCCTTTGAAAATTGTTATTTCCTTGGAATTGTTGATTTTGGTTCCAAGCAAAATTTGGGTGACTCCTCCAACCCGGATTGTATGTCGAAGAGTATGGATCGTTTCTTTGTTGTTGCTGAAAGGCAGCATTGACTTGATCATGTCCTTGAGTAGATGCATTGTAAGGACACTCTTTGGTAAGATGTGATGGATCCGAACAACAAGAACAAACAGTTCGTGGAGGCACAACAGGGGCAGGAGAAGACGATGAGATTTGGTCTCAATCGCTTCTAGCTTTTTCGTAAGAGCGGCCATCTCGTCCTTCATAGCAATCGACATATCTAATTGATGTATCCCTGCCCTAGATTGACCACTAGAAGAAGATGATGTGGTCTTGGTGCTCTCCCACTGAATTGTTTGTTCACTAAGGTCCTCAAGAAACTGCCACGCTTCCTCACTAGATTTGGTTAGAAAGTGACCTTGACAAATGGTTTCTAGCAACTGCTTCGTTGCCGGGTTCAATCCCTCGTATAATGTTTGGCAGAGTTGCAAACTTTCGATCCCATGATGAGGGCATTGAACGAGAAGGTCTTTAAATCTTTCAAAACACTTCTAAAATGGTTCGGAAGGAAGCTGGGAAAATTGTATAATCTCATTACGGATTCTAGCAGTTTTTTGATGAGGATAGAACTTTTAAGAAAAGCTTTCACAAACTCATCCCAATTTCTAATTGAATGTCATGTTGTGCTATATAGACACTTCTCGGCTAAGTCACATAAGGTGAAAGGAATAACCCTTAGCCTTATAGCGTCATCACTTAATTGGGTAGTTTTCATCATGGCGCAAACGTTTTGGAATTTATTAATAAAGATATAGGCATCTTCGGATTCCAATCCATGAAATTTTGGCAGCATATTGATGAAGTGGGGTTTTATTTCAAAATTGTCCCCATTTCCCGGTAGGGGTGAAAGACAGGTAGGTAAAGAGGTGGGGACAGGGTAGAAGAGATCCTGGAGCGCAACTCGCGTTGTGATTCGGGTTATTCGCACCTAACGGAGGTGGAATCATTCCCGTCGGTAAGGTGTTGTTAGGATTGTATCCCGACATACCTTCGGAAGAAGAATTTGAAGGTGGAGGTAAGGAAATGGACGGAATTTCGACTTTGGTGTCGAAAGGTTCGTCGGTCGGTACTAACGAAACACGGACTGATCGGGCGCTAGTGTCCCTAGTCCAAAGTGACATACACTAAAGGGGTAGTGTAGTCAGAAAAATGAACGATAGAAAGTGGAGGTAAGAAATCGCCAATGAGAAAAAGTGGTGTAAGTGGAGTGCAAGGATTCCTTTTAGCGACAAGTTGCAAGTTTTTTTTTTTTAAAAGATTTTTCCTTTTTTATGTGAAATTTTTGCAAAAAGATTTTTTTAAAAGAGACTTGTGACACAAATACGATCAACCACAAATGCACAATCAGGCCTAGATCTGGGGTCACCTAGGTCAGCTAGACAGCTCCTAGCTGTTCCAAAGGTTTAGAAATAGGACCTCAGACCGCCTCTTCACGGCCAGGTAAGTGCCAGGTAAGTGGGAGGCTCCCCGCTACAAGTAGCAGTCCTAATTAAATAACCGCTTGCCTTAGACACACTTTCCTAGACACCGCAAAGTCAGGTTAGGATAAATGGTCGATGCCTATAACTAGTCCTCTGTCCTATTGAGCTCGAAGTCCTTAGGGCTGAGTCTAGTATTTTCTAATTAAGAGTGGTCAATGCAAATGCTTTAAGTGATTTCTGGGGTCCTGGAAAGGGTGATGAAATCCCCACCCAATCTGAGTTGGTCAATAGCCCCTTAAAGTCCGATTAAAATATGCAAAGCAGTAAATTCACTTGCAATTAATTATATTTTTAGCGCGGCGCAAAGAATCCTGCAGAAAATTTGTTATTGAGAAGGGGGAAGAAGATTTTTAGCGTAAAGAAATCCTGCAGAAAATTTGACAAAAGATATATCGGGAGATTCAGAGGAGAGAAAAAGAAGATTACAGTGCAATTTTTTCTCACTGATGTCACCACAGAGCCGCCGTTCCGCGGACAAAAGGGTGATAATGCGGCTGTTCCGCGGTTGAAAAGTCCGCACGATTCCAGAGAATTATTTTTCAGGCGATGACGTCACATGGCCACCGCGGATCCACGGTTTTAAGGGCTGTTCGGCCGCGGTTTAGCGGTCGCATGGAGGGATCAGGTCTCTAAAAAAATTCTGTAGCTCTGCTGTTCCAATCTTCTTCTGTTCTGATGTACCCTTTTCTGTTTCGCACTCTGGATTTTTCCAGATCCGAGATTCTTCGCTGTTCCTTCAAAATTCAAACGATAACCCATCAAACAATAAAATAAATGATAAAAATTTTTGTACTTTTTATATTTTCAGATTTTTATGATTTTTTTTAAAATTTATATTAACCCGAAATTACAAAAAGGAAATTTTTACGCCATCCCCGGCAACGGCGCGATTTGATTTAGAGAGATTTTATAGATCAAAAATATTTTACCGCAATCAAGAATGGCGTTGCTTTGCAGCTAGCCGGTGAGTACGGGTCGGTCCACAGGGATGGTGTTAATTTCCTAAATGTTCTTACGAGCTAACTCCAATAGGTGTTGGATCTTCTAATTAAATCTAAAAACTAAGTTGTATGAGAATTAAGAAACTTGCTAGGATTAGGTCTAGGTGAAGTTTGGTAAGATTAAATTTCACACCTCTTTCAATACCCTAAATTAAATCCTTTTTGGAGTTATAGCTATTATTAGTAAAGGGGATTAGGATGATTGGGAAGAAACAATGTTTCTTCCTCTAAATCCTTGTCCGTCCTTTCCTAATAATTGCTCTAACCTTCATGGAACACATGCATGTCCGGTCCTTTATACTACGGTTTCACCTTTACCTCGTGGGTAGGGTGCCGTAGGGAGCAGATCATGCATGCATGCATGAAGTTCTAATTATTACAAATGATTGGGCACGAAAGAGATGAGAGATCTTCATCTCTCAAACTCTTCCTTATTCCTAACCCTAACAAGCGAGGAAATTACTCGCTCATTAAAGGATCTATTAAAAACATCATTTTTATTATATGTATTTTTAGAACTAATAGATTAATTACCTACTGCAGTTTAAGAAATTCTACACTAGATTAAACTAAGGCAAAAGAATAATTTATCTAGGGCAAGAATTTAATTATAGAACTACGGCAAAAAATAAAAATGAACTTACAGAATGATGCTCTTCCAACTTCAAATGAATCTGAATTTTATTTATGAAAAAGAGGCATCTCTAATACAATATTTAGAATTCCCATTTATAGAGGATGGGAAAATTAGGGTTACAATGACTCGCACATATACTATTACAAAATTGCCCCTAAGACGACTAGTCAACGTACCGCCAGAGCTCCCGTGGAATTTTCCACCGACGGGTGCTTTACACGGCCGCGGAACCGCGGCCCGAGGCCAGATTTGGCCGTAGTTTCGCGGCCAAGAGATGGATTTAGGCTTTGAGTCTTCTGGGCCTGGCTTCTATTGACTTGTGGTTCCTGTTTATATATGTCCTTTTTCAATTGGGCTTCTAGGTCTTCTCCAGATCTCTAGTGAACATTGTAGCGGACTTTTACCGTTGCTTCGTGACGAAGTCCTGAACCTTGCACTGTTTTGTATTGATCTCTGTGTTGGCTTGATCAAGACTTTCTGTTTATTGGTCAAAGTCTCACTTTTGCATTATCTTTTATCTTTTTTACTGTTTTAGATCCAGGAACCTGTAACCTGTAATATGTAGCAGACATGCGTCAAAAGCACCTGTTTATTTATAAAATGAATAAGAATGGGAAATAGAATAATGCAATATTATAGTATGAAAACTACTACACGGAGCTTTAGAAGTGAAGGACCGGTCTACAAAGGTTGTATTTCTTGTTTCACTTAGTGTAAAGTTTGTTTATATGCATATAAAACCCTAATTCTCTAGTTAGATCCTTAGTTCGGGTTGCTTAGCACTCTAGATTTTTTGAAATTGCATACTCGATGCTTGCTGAAACCTAGCGAGGGTGCTAAGCGAACCCAGCACATATGTGATATGTGAGGAACCTTGATTAAATACGTGTCTGTGATACCGTATTCTAATCTCGCGATATATAATATCAGTCGGTTATATGTGATATAACCGGGTTATTGAATCAAGTGTTGATTCGATAAATTGATATACATATAAAAAATATTAGTCGGTTATATATGATATAGCCGGATTATTAAATCAAGTGTTGATTTAATAATTTGATATATATATATATATATATATATTTGATATATTACTATGTATTAACTAATATTAGCTCACTAAAGAATTTCTTCTCTCTTGTGTGTGTGTGTGTGTGTATGTATATATATATAATTATATGATATATATATATATATATATTTGTTTATATATATTACATATACTATTGTGTCATGATGGATGATACATAGAATATAGGTGTATGGGACTCACACTAAGCCAAGGATATTTAGGGTAATTATTTATTAAGAGTGAAATAGAAATTAGTGGAAAATGAGCATGGCTTGGATGCTTATGGAAGCATGTAGAAGCCATGACTCATTCCACTAATTTTGTTATACTCAAGATATTTAATAACCTAACCATTATCTTTAGCCATTGTTAACTCTATACAATTATCTATGAGATATTTATTTTCACTCTTGGTTCAATATTAGTTCTAGTTCTTCACTAGTTCTTCTTTTTACTCTTCTTGATTTTCTTGGAGTGAAAAAGAGAAAATGAAATATAATTCCAAAGTGTGCAAAATTACTACTTCATCAATCTATACCAAACTAGCTCTTTAGTATAGGTTGTTTCCTTCACTAATTCCTTAGTTAGTGAAGAGGTAGCTTTAGTTAGAGATACTTCAAGGTAGATCATCTTCGGCCTCGAAGATCCTTAAGCAAGCTCGTTCTTTTCGCCAAGTGAAGCCTACTAAGAGTTCTAGGGACTATTACTTGGAGCTTTAGAAGTGAAGGACCGGTCTACAAAGGCTGTATTCTCTATTCACATAGAGTAAAGTTTGTTTACATGCATAGAAACCGTAACTCTCTAGTTCGATTCTAGGATAGCATGCATTAACACACTAGAATTTTAAAAATTGTATACTTGATGCTTCTTAAAACCTAGTGTTTCCGCAATCAGAGCAAAGCTCTGTTCAAATTTTGAAATTTGAAATGAAGAAGCGCTTCATAAAAGCGCTGGCGCTAAATGCCCCAGCGCTAAGAGTCAAGGACTCTGATGCAGCGCTCACGTGCAAAGCATGACAGCGGTAGCGCTTGCAGTGCATGTGCTACCAGCGCCAGCGCTAAGAGTCAAAGACTTTGATGCAGCGCTCACGTGCAAAGCACGAGAGCGCTAACGCTAAGTGCGCTAGCACCAAGAGTCAATGACTCTGATGCAGTGCTCGCGTGCAAAGCACGAGAGCGCTAGCGCTGGAACTAAATGTTCCCCACCCTTGGATCAAAGATCCAACAATGATGACTACAAATCATCAAATCACCTCTGAAATTTAGAGCACTGTTGGATCAAAGATCCAATGGTGATTAAAAATCACCAAGATACAGAATAAGTTCTGTATAGGAAAAGATTTTCCCAATCTTGTTAAAAACAAGAAGATTGTCTTCTGTAAAACAGAAGGCCTAGGATCAAAGATCCAACGGTGGGAAACATCCCCAAATCAATTAGAGAAAAGATCTCTTTAACTGATTCAACAAATCAACCTCCCCTATATAAAGGACCGAAGACTTTAAGTCTTGCATTGAGGACCCCCCCAATAAACTTTGAGAAATTTAAAAGAGAAGGGCAAGCTCTCGGAAGAAGAAGAATTTCTTCAAGGTAAATAAAACAGAGAGATCAAAGCATCTCATCAGAAGAAGAAGAACCTAATTCTTCTTCAAGATCATAGATCTATAAGACAGATGTCTTTCACAAAAGAGATCATAGCATCTCATCATAAAAAAGGAGGAAGAAGAATTCAATTCTCTTCAGATCACAGATCTATAAAGGCAAAGCCTTTCACAAAAAATAAGAGATTGTAACATCTCCTATAAAAATAAGAACTTTGTTCTTAGATCCACGAGACAAAATATCTTATAAACGAGAATTTAATTCTCAAACTGTAGAACTGATCAAAGTTGCCTAAAAAGAGCCTTAGCGCTCTAATTCAAAGAAGCGCCTTAGCGCTCCAAGACTGGCGCACAGCGCCGCAGCGCTCCTAGCGCTCCAATTTAAAGAAGCGCCTCAGCGCTCCAAAACTGGCGCACAGCGCCTCAGCGCTTCAAGCGCTATTTTAAAAGACACGCTCAGCGCTTCAAGGTTGGTGCTCAGCGCCAAGCGCACCTCGTGCTCCTCACGTGTGTGCTCTTTCACAAGGAACGCTGTGCACTCATTTACTGGCGCTCAGCGCCAAGCCCACTACGTGCTCCTCACGTGTGCGCTCTTTCACAGTAAGTGCCTTAGCGCTCTAAATCTGGCGCTAAGCGCCAAGCGCACCACGTGCTCCTCACGTGTGCGCTGAGGAAACATAAACTGTTCTTTAATTAAAGCCCCCCAGAGCTATAATGAGTGCTCAACACTCAATAAAAGACAAAAAGATTGTCAAAACCCAAATCAATGCTCAGCATTGTTAAATGTTCAACATTTTAGCTAAGTGGGCCGAGCCCAAGTTGGCCACAGATCCCTCATTTAGATTAATTGAGCCCATATGCTTATAAATCTTTTTAACCGATCTTAGTCCCAAACTTGACTACAGATCTCCCAACCAACATTGGTTCAAGGGTACATCTCTTCGTACCTCTGATATATATCGTTGTAATTCTTCAACGTCTTCAAAGAGACGGAGGGTCCCAATAACCAATAAATTTTGGTACATCCCCAGACGGTTGAACCAAAACCACACACGCTATGACGTCTTTAAACTGGACTATGATGTCCTTAAACTTTACGGACTGTGGGGTCCTTAAACTCATGGACTATGACGTCCTAAAACTTTATGGACTATAGGGTCCTTAAACTCATAAATTATGATGTCTTTAAACTTTACAGACTATGACGTCTTTAAACCGGACTATGTTGTCCTTAAACTTATGGACCGCAATGTCTCTAAACTAAAACAATAGTGTCCAAATGCTCTTTTGTTGGATCTAAATGGTCCTGTTAAGTAGATCTTAGTCTAAAATTAGGCTAACATATCCTTAACAAACGTTTAAGTTGATCTTAGTCTCAAATGAGATTAACGATCCTTAAACCCAACCCAAAACCAAATCTAAGAAAATACGGATTGAGACTAATCCACGCCCTACGGGCGACAACATAAATTAGTCTCTGTATACAATTCACGGGCAACCAAAAACAAAACAAACACATACGACATGAAGTGACCATCTGGAGAAGGAGAAAGTGGTTACCGCGATGCGATAGCGTAATTAACTGTAGGGGCTTGCGCCTGCAGGGAAGAGCGTCCCCACAATAAAAAAAACCCTCACAATGATGGGGAATCTGACGAAGTCTGCTATATCGGCCACATCGATCTAAACCTTCGATACATGGTGCCATAAATCAACTTGGTATCTTCGGAGAGGTGGACGGATAAAACCAAATAGCATCTGCCCCCAAAATTTAGGCAAGACGTCCCAACGTCCCGGTCGCGTCTTTCGGCGGTAAACAGATTCTGGCACGCCCTGTGGGACCTTTTCCTCTTTCCACTCCACACTTCGTATGTCGTGTTCGCGAACGAATCGCGGTTTGCTATGGTTTCCCCTGGATTCGAGGTACTAAGATTTGGTATCTTGCTCCGTGCAGAAAACAGAAAATCAATGGCTTCCAACTGCACAAACTGCAACAACTGCAACAACTCCCACTTCGTCCTTGCTGGAGGAGTGACCTATGGGTCTCAAGCGGCCTCCATTTTCAAGATGCCAGTGGATCAGGTGACGCAAGCCTCCACTGGGCTGATCTTTGGGACCATGCTCCCACTCATGAGCTTCAACGCCCCACCACCGTCGCAAGAAGATCCGAAGAAGTCAGTCTTTGATCGGCTTACGACTAACGCGGCCCCTCTCAACAGGTCGTCCAAATCCAACGCCTCAGTCTTTAACAGACTGGGCCAAAACGCCAATGGGCCCATGAAGAAGCCCGCAATATCTGAGGGGGTTATCCCAAAACGAACAGCCATTCCTGCTCCTGAAGTCGCCAAAGCGGCTTCTCCTGCTAAGGGGCCGGTCTTCGCAAGACTGGCCGTTCCAGCTCCCGCTCCAGGCGAAGTAACCAAGGTTGCTTCCCCTGCCAAAAAGTCGGTCTTTTCAAGATTGATCATTCCCATTTAGCGGGCGTCAGTCTTCGATAGGCTGGCACCAACAGCAACCCCTCATCAGAGCGGGGGGCATAAAGAAGCTCATCCAACAGCAGAGATGGTCCCGTCCGCAAGGCATGCTCGATGTCGCCACTGGCGCCGAGTGAGGAAAGCTGGGGGCAATTCCCCATCTGGACTTACCCCGCCGACTTCAACGGTGGAAGTCGACGCCGCAGTTCCAACTGGGAACAGCTTTGAACCACTCAAGGGGGTCCGCAAGAACTCTCCGACGACAGTGCTGAAAAGATCTTCTCCACCTATAGAGAATGCTACAAAGATAAAGCTGGAGCATCCCCCTCAGCGGCTGTCCTCTAAAATTCACAAGGTCTGGCGACAAGTCCAAGACTCGGTGATCAACCAAGACTACTCCCGCCGACCGAAGAAGATGAAAGTTTGTCAAGAGAAGGACCACCATGTCGTACTACAGAAGGTGTCATATACTTAGGTGCCCGCTGCAACGGCCCCCTCAACTTTGTCCGCTCTCAAAAGAAGAAGGCCGGAGAAAATCCCCATGTCTGCGACGAATCTAAAGGGTAATGAACCTAAACGCCCCAAGTCTGGGGGCATGGTGGTGCACACTGTTTATATGGCATCCGGGAAAGAGGATAGCTGTATCTTCACGGGACATCGACCTCTCACCAGATCAGTGACAAAGGCTCAGGAGCAACAACAACAAAAACTCCAGGAGATGCTAACACAGATGGCCACACTCACTGGGCCAAAAGAAAGCCCGGAGACGTCGTCAGAGAAGCGTCAAGAACAGGAAACCGATGCTGAGTTCCTCCGCAGAATCCTCGAGAAGAGAGACAGAGAGGTCGCGGAACAAGCGGCCAACATAAAACGAATGGCGCTTTTATTCCAAGATATGGTCGGGATGATGATACAGCCGGATCCTCCAGCTGAAGACCCTCCGATTATCCTTGAAGACGACAGAGGGGAGACATCGAACCCTCTTCCGTTTCTATCAGCAGCTAAAGAGGAGACGATCTCTAAAGCCGCCCTGGATGACTATATCGCTCAACAGATATGAGCCCATCAGGCGAGCGAACCGGCCTGCCAATTTGTTAAGACTGGACGACCATATCCGGGATGGTATGACCAAATAAAGTACCTGCCGGGATATACGATCCCTAAATTCCATGTATATAAGGGGACGGGGAATCCACACCAGCATGTTGCTCAATTCAGGGCCTTGTGCGGTAATACTGGGGGTGATGAAAAACTGCTGCTTCGTTAGTTTGTTGGCAGCTTGTCGGAGACGGCGTTTGAATGGTACTCTGAACTCCCGAACGACTCCGTTAAGACATTTGCAGAAATGGAGCTACAGTTTACACAGAGTTTCGCAAGCGCTAGCGAGCGCACCCCGATCACCGCACTAATTAACGTCAGGGTGATGCCAGGCGAAACATGGGTTCAGTACGTGATTAGTCGAAAATATTGCATATTTTAGACGGCAATTTCCTCATCATTTGCATTCAAATAGAAGTGTTCGGCATTCATATTTTACATATTAGCAAAACTGTCGCAAAATATTAGATTACATGTATTAGACTCTAAAACCGACACTATAAAAGAAATTGACTGCATTTCATAGCATCGCATCATACCTACATTTGCGCAACACTTGTTTTGAGATCTGTGCAGGAAAATCCAGAAGAACGGCCAAAATGTACATGGTACCGATCAAACATGACGCCAACTCAATGATTTGGAATCTGGTATTAATGTAAAGAGAATTCATGAATTCAATATATCACAAAATACAGTAGAAGACACCAAAAGTCAACAAAAGGATGTTGAAGCCCTAAGGAGCCCAAATGGCCGCGGAACCGCGGCGCAAGCCGGCTTTGGCCGCGGTTCCGCGGCGGCTTGTCGACGTCACCACACCAATTTCAGTGCACAATGTCTACCACATCTTCTACAGCTCAGAATAACACTCCAATTTCCAGAAGACTCCAGAGACTTCTGCCAGATCAGCAAACCCTTGTTCCTACACTAAACTAAGCCTTGTATTCCAGAAACTTCTTCTTAAACCCTAGCTTAAACCCTAAGCTAAGCCTAACAAACTCTTTCTAGAAGTCTTTCAACAAACTTTTGGAGGGAACTCAAAGGCTTAGGGTTTGGGTGTTCTATAAATAAGACCCTAGGCTCACTTGTAAAAGGGGATTCAATATCTTAGACTTGATCTTTGATTAGTTGATTTTAGTAGCCAATTTAGAGCCATTCTATCTCTTTCTTCATCTTCTTCTTCCACAAGTCTAGTGAGAGGACTTGTGTGAAACCCTAACCCTAATTCCATTCAAAAGCCAAGATCCCGAGTACCTATTCAAGCAAGAGGCCTTGCAACCTTTAAGGAGCCGAGCCGGTCTTCAACGGAGCAAGTGGTCCAAGCCGATTCGCGACTCACGAAGCCGAGCGAAGCCAAGTCGACAATTTAGTTCTTCCTCTTGTAGTTCTTGAGCGACTGTAATCAAATTGTTGATATAAATAAAAGGTGAAATTCTTTTATCTTGTTTTCTTTAAGTTCTTGCATCATAGGTCAATCTAAATTTCTAGTTATAATTCTTGTTGTGATGTTTGAGTAATACTCCGCTCGTCGAGGAGTCGAGACGATCAATAGAATGATGATGTAATATATCTTAAATCGATTCTTGATTCCTACGAGTTTTGTAAACCCTAGCAAATTCAAGAACCGACGACCCATTTCGTTGCGATGCTTTCTTGATTGATATCGCTCGAGATTGGGGAGTTACGATCGTTTCTTGAAATTGCTAGAGGCTAGAATGTGAATGAAATCAACGAAAGAACAAGGGTTAAACGATGAAACCCTGGTTTCATCAAGAAAGCCCTAACTCTCGTCGATCATCATCGATCTAGTATCAATCCTTCGAAGGACAAGAACACGAAATCTTGAGGTTACGTCACATCTATAGATCCGATCGATTCCTACGAGCCTCATTTAGATTCTTGGCATTTTGGTTGGAAATATTATCGAAACCCAATTCTTGATTGTTTATCAGTTTCTTGATTCTTGATTAAACTCGTGACACCTGAATCAATTGATAAATTCTTGAATCATGTTTTCTTTTCTTTTCGATTAACTTTTCGAGTCAAACAAAGCAAATATAAAAACGAATCGCACAATCCCTGTGGACGATCTGCACTCGCTTACGATCTACAACTGACACCGTAGTTGATTGCGGTCAAAAATAATTTTTTTGATTGTGAACTTTATTCAATTTTCTAATTACCGACTCAAAGAGACTCTTATCGATTTGATTTACTTACTCAGTCTCGCATTTTACGATCGATCAAATAGCACCAAAATCGGGGACTATTTGAATCGATACTTTTACATTTACACAATCGGAAATTGTTTCAATCAAAATGGCGCCGTTGCCGGGGTTCGCGCTCTAATTCGTTTTATATCAAAGTTTGAATTGAAAGATTTATTTCATTGTGATTTTTGAGATCAAAATTCGTGCAAACCCTAAACAATTTGTTGTGTTTCACTGCAAGGAGATCTGGAGCTTGCTGAGAATTTTGAATTTTTTTTGGAAAATACCAGAGAGCTGAGGGAGTCTACAGAGACTCCCTGAAGAATTTTGGTGGGGTGATCTCATCAAGAGACCGCAGAAGCGCGGCATATGGATGGAATTGCGGCGGAACCGCGGCCCTTCTGGGGGATCTCTGCAAAACTTTTTGCTTCAGGTGATTTCTTACCTTCTCCTCTCTCCTCTTTTTAGCTCCAACTTAGAATTTTCTGCAGGATTCTTTGCAAAGAATAGCAGCTCGCAAATTGCAAAATTAAATTTGTGCGTGATTTTGTTTCTTGGTTGTTTGCATTATAAATATGGATATTAAGGGGCACGGCCAAATCCAAATTAGGTGGGGATTTCATTACCCTTCATAGGCCCCGAAAACCACAAACTTGCATCCGCATTGAACCCACATTAACTAAAAGAAATCTAGATATGACTCTAAGGACTGCCGCGCTCAATTAGGATAGAAGAAAGCCGTGGGTAATTCATTGCTTATCCGCGTTTTCTTGTGGTGCCTAGGCAAGTGTGTCGAAGGCTAGTGGTTATTAATTAGGCCCACTACTTACGTAGTGGAGTACCTTCCCACTTACCTGGCACTTACCTGGCCACAGGGGAACAAAGAGGCAGTGGAGGATTCTATCCCGCGACTTGTCTTTTGGCAGTTAGGAGCGGTCTAGAGCCGGACCTAGGTGACCACTAGATTCTAGGGTTTGTGTGCTGCATTTGTTGTGTCGCATCATTTTTCAAAAATCCGTCCCTTTTTCAAAGCAAACACCGCATTCATTTACCCCTAATTATAAGCCAACGCTGCCACTTGTACTAACCCTTTTTAGTAAAAGATAGGCTGGACACGGGATTCTAGTGCCCGTTTAGTCCGCGTACCTTTTATCGACTCCGAAGTCGATATTTCTCCATTTACCTTTCCTTTACCTACTACCACACCCACACCGATGGATCCAAATCCATCAAACTTCTTTAACCCTAATCTGCCGCCGTCCGTTGGTGCGCAGAATCCACCCCGCATCTCTCTCCAGGAGAGGTGCTATCCACTGCGAGGTCCTCTTTCGACCTGCTTATCCACACCACCAGCCAATGGGGATAACTTTGAGATTAAGCCCCAGTATATCAATCTTTTACCCAAATTCCACGGACTCGAGACTGAGGACGCTTACGTTTTCATTACCAAATTTGAAAACGTATGCGCAATGATGGGTACGTCATAACTTTCAGTGGATGCGATGCGTCTATGACTTCTTCCATTTACATTATGCGATATAGCCGAGAAGTAGCTATATAACACTACCGCACAATCTATTATGAATTGGGAAGAATTCGTCGCTGCATTCCTTAAGAAATTTTACCCAATCCAAAAGACAGCTCGAATCCGTAGTGAACTGAATCAATTTTCCCAGCTCCCTACCGAACCATTTTCAAAATGCTTTGAACGTTTCAAGGATCTATTGGTTCAGAGTCCTCATCACGGCATCCCGAGATGGGAGCTTTGTCGAATCATTTATGAGGGCATTAACCCAAACACTAAACAGAGCCTTGAAAACATGTGTCAAGGTACATTTATGACTAAGGATGATGGGGAAGCTTGGAAGTACTTAGAAGAGTTCGCTGAAAATTCACTACAGTGGGAGAGTGGAACCAAACCATTGAATAGGGGTGGCGTACACCAAATAGATGTGTCCATAGGTGTTCGAGCTGAGATGGAAGCAATGCAAAAGAAGCTCGACGCTATGGAACACAAATTTTCTGCAGCCTCCCTAAACCCAATGTCGCTCCGCAAAACTGTTTGTGGGTGTTGTTCTGATCCGTCTCATTTAACGGAAGAATGTCCATTAAACTCTGCGTTTCAAGGTCACGAGCATTCTAATGCCGCATTTCAACGACGTCGAAACGATCCATATTCTTCCACGTACAATCAGGGTTGGAGGAATCACCCGAATTTCGCTTGGAACCAAAACCAATCTCAAAACACGGTTCCAAACATGAATCAATTTCAAAGGGCTCTTCCTCCACCACAACAGCAACCCCTTCAACTCACTCAGCACCCCTACCAGTCACAAAACTTCCAAAACCAGGGCAACAATCCTGCACAGTCTAATCCTATGCAGTTGTCCTGTTCTGACGAATTCTCTCAATTCACTCAAACCATGAAATCACTTTTATCAAATTTCATAGAGGTTTCGACTGAGGTTAGATCTTCCGTCAGTGAGATAAAGAAAAACTCAGCGTCTCAAGCTGAGAGTATCAGATCGATAGAAGCTGAAATCGCACGTCTTAAAGCCGAAATGAGTGCGAGAGAAAAAGGGAAACTTCCGTCTCAACCCCTACAGAATCCTGGGCATTACAATGTAAATGCCATCACAATGTTGAGATCGGGGAAAGTGCTGAATAATCATGTCGGGGAAGGTATTGATGATACTGAAAATCATGTCAACACCCCAGCTAAGACCTTTCCACACACACACACTTCTCTTTCTGATCCTTCTTCTTCTACCATACCACCTTCTCGAGTGCCTATTCTCCATTTCCCATTAGGCTCGACACCTTCTCCCAACCCTTATAGTTCTCCACAGACGGTCCCCACACCTCTTTTGGGACCTCTTCTACCCCCTCTTCCTTCTCCTACGATGGACCCTGCGCTTATTGCGAAAGCTCCTTACCCGAATCGGTTAAGGGGTAATAGAACGAGTCCTCTTATGGAGAAAATTATGGAAATGTTCAAACAGGTTAACATCAATATCCCTCTCCTAGATGCGATTCAACAAGTCGTCGCTTATGCGAAAATTCTTAAGGACTTGTGCACTAGGAAGAGGAAGACTCAAGTGCCGAAGAAGGTCTTTATGTCTAATAATATCAGCACTGCTTTTATTCCCCAGCTACCAAAGAAACGAAAGGACCCAGGATGTCCTACAATATCGATTTCTATTGGGGGTAAAAACATAAATCGTGCTCTTTTAGACCTTGGCGCAAGTGTTAACCTACTCCCTTATTCTGTCTATGAGCAACTAGGGATTGGAGAGCTGAAACCTGCTCACTGCACTCTCCAGATGGCATACCCATCTATCACCAAACCAAGGGGTGAATTAGAGGATGTGTTGATAAAGGTCGGGGAATTTGTTTTCCCTGTAGACTTCATTGTACTCGACACACATCCTGTAGCAAACCCCCGGGGCCAAATTCCGGTGATTCTAGGTCGCCCTTTCCTTGCCACTTCCAACGCTGTTATAAACTGTAGAAACGGTTCAATGAACTTATCATTTGGAAATATGACCATTGAACTAAATATCTACAAAGTTGGAAGTCAGCCATCAGAACCCTCTTCTCATATTTTAGATGTGTGCTCTGTCCATGAGATCGCTCCGGATAGTTGTGGAGCTGAGAAACTTTGCTTTACTGATCTCGATGACATTACCACATCTCTGTTTGACTTTACACAAGATCTTAGTGAGGACACTTTACCTACACTTGAGTCCTGCACTTCTGACTTTTCTCCACCCGAGTCTGTATCTTTCACAGGCTCTGAGCTTCTTTGTAAATCCAAAAATCACTCAATGATACCTCCTTCTATCATTTCTCCTCCTGAATTAGATCTCAAAATATTACCGTCTCATCTGAAATATGCTTATTTAGGTGAGAAGGAGACTTTACCGGTTATAATCTCTGCTTCTCTAGCATCAGAGCAAGAGAATGCACTTTTATCGGTATTGAGATCTAACAAAGAGGCGTTTGGTTGGAGTATGGCGGACATCAAAGGGATTAGTCCCTTGATAGTTGAACATCATATACATGTGATGGATGATGCCAGACCAACCCGAGAACCACAGAGACGGTTGAATCCCGTCATGAAGGAAGCGGTCATGAAAGAGATCGTCAAATGCTTAGATAATGGTATTATATACCCCATCTCCGATAGCCAATGGGTGAGTCCTATACATGTCGTTCCTAAGAAATCCGGCATCACAGTTATTACCAATGAGGCGAATGAGTTAATTCAGACACGTGCCCAAACCGGGTGGCGTGTATGTATCGATTATAGAAAACTCAATGCTGCCACGAGGAAAGACCACTTTCCTCTACCATTCATTGATCAAATGCTGGAACGCTTAGCAGGACGAGAGTATTATTGTTTTATGGACGGATACTCAGGCTATAATCAGGCCCCCATCGCTAAAAAGGATCAAGATAAAACCACTTTTACTTGTCCTTTTAGTACCTTTGCTTACAGTCGCATGCCCTTTGGGCTATGCAATGCTCCCGCTACCTTTCAGCGGTGTATGATGGGGATATTCTCTGATATGGTAGAGAATTTCCTGGAGATCTTTATGGACGACTTCTCGATTTTTGGAGACTCTTTTTCCGATTGCCTAGCGAATCTTGACGCTGTTCTTACTCGTTGCAAAAAGAAGAACTTGACTTTGAACTGGGAAAAATGCCATTTTATGGTCCAAGAAGGAATTGTTCTTGGACATGTCATTTCACAGAAAGGCATTGAGGTTGACAGAGCTAAGATAGATGTCATTCAAAACCTCGCTCATCCCAAAAGCGTCAAAGATATTCGCTCTTTCCTTGGCCAAGCGGGCTTTTATAGGAGATTCATTAAGGACTTTAGCAAAATTGCTAGACCTTTAACTCTTCTCCTGCCCAAAGATACGACCTTCCATTTTGACTCGGATTGTGAGACAGCTTTCGACTCACTTAAACACTCACTCACTTCAGCCCCCGTTTTATCATCACCAAACTGGGATTACCCCTTTGAGCTGATGTGTGACGCATCTGATTTTGCAGTAGGGGCAGTCCTAGGACAGCACATCGAAAAGATGCCACATGTGATTTACTATGCAAGTAAGACCCTGAATGATGCGCAAATCAATTAAACAACCACAGAAAAAGAACTCTTAGCGGTTGTATTTGCATTAGAAAAATTCAGGCCTTACTTAATTGGCTCACCTATAGTTGTGTATACTGGCCATTCCGCTTTAAAACATCTTCTGGCGAAGAAAGATGCAAAAGGTCGACTAATACGTTGGATCCTTCTGTTACAAGAATTCGATCTTGTTATCAAAGATAAGAGAGGATGTGAAAACGTAGTAGCCGACCATCTTTCACGCATCATTTCTTCCCCTGTGACCCTGCCGATCAATGACTCGTTTCCTGACGAGCAACTCTTGAGCGTATCCAATGAACCATGGTTCAGGGATATTGTGAACTATCATGCTATGGGACTGATACCCAGCGATTGGTCAAAACAGGACAAATACCGTTTTCTATCCCAAGTAAAACACTATTACTGGGACGATCCCTATTTGTTTAAATATTGTCCTGATCAGATCATTCGCCGGTGTGTCCCGAATGAAGAGTTCAAGAGTGTTCTTTCTTTTTGTCATGATCAGGCCTGTGGGGGTCACTTCAGTCCTAGAAAGACAGCGGAAAAGGTTTTGCAATATGGATTTTATTGGCCGACCTTATTCAAGGACGCATTTGAGCATTGCAAAACCTGTACATAATGTCAGTATACGGGTAGAATCTCCCAGAGGAATGAAATGCCTTAGCAACCCATCTTGGTTATTGAAATATTCGATGTTTGGGGCATTTATTTTATGGGTCCTTTTCCCAACTCCTATGGGAATCTGTACATACTGCTGGCGGTTGATTATGTCTCAAAATGGGTAGAAGCCATTCCATGTCGCACTAATGACAAGAAAGTTGTCATTAAGTTCTTGAAAGAGAATATCTTCTCGCGATTTGGACACCCACGCGCTATTATTAGCGATAATGGGACACACTTCTGCAACAGGTCTTTCGAGACTCTGATGCGGAAATATTCAATCAACCACCGATTTTCTACACCCTATCACCCCCAAACAAGCGGGCAGGCTGAAATCTCAAACAGACAAATCAAACTTATCCTGGAGAAAACTGTTGCTAAAAATAGAAATGACTGGTCGACCAAACTGACGGATGCTCTTTGGGCATTCCGAACTGCATATAAGACCGACCTAGGGATGTCTCCATATAGGATAGTGTTTGGAAAAGCATGTCATTTACCCGTCGAGATAGAACATAAAGCATTGTGGGCTATTAAAGAGATAAATTTTGATTTAAACCTTTCTTGCAACTTTCGAAAGCTGCAACTTAATGAGCTAAGCGAACTCCACGATGAAGCTTATGATAACGCTGTAATCACAAAGAATAGGACTAAGGTTTTTCACGATAAAAACATTTTGAGGAAAACATTTTCACAAGGTCAACAAGTCCTTCTTTATGATTCACGATTACACCTTCACGCGGGTAAGCTCCGATCTCGATGGAAGGGACCTTTTGTTGTGCGGTCTGTATATCCGCACGGGGCAGTAGAAGTAGAAAATGTTAAAAACGGCACCGTTTTCAAAGTAAATGGACATAGACTAAAGCCGTATTTTTCCACTGACCCCACGGAGGAGCTCTTGTTCTTATAAGAGCCAGTTTATTTGGATTAAAATTACTCCGTCTCACCTCCATATCCAGTATATCATTGCTTCATTTTTTTGAATGAAGGTGAGTGAAAAGAATAAGTTTGGGGGAAGTTCTTCACTTATATATTTTGCCCCCACTAATAATCCCTCCCAGATTTACAGGTTTTTGTAGATATAGCTGTTGGCAACAGTGAGGACACTGTTGAAAACAAGTTTGGGGAGGTTTGTGCTTATTTTCGCATCATTTGCATATCATTTGCATAAACACAAAACATTTCTTTTCTTTTAAAAATCTATAAAAATTTAAAAATTTTCAAAACTCATAAAAATTTAAAAATTTTCAAGTATAAAAATAATTTTAATATTTACACTTTTTTGTATATAAATAAGATAATGAAAGTTTAGATAGTGAACAATTACATCTATGAGATTAGAAAAATCTAAGAAAACTAAGAAAATTAGAAGTTTTCTTATACGAACTAGTAATAAGTAGTTATGAGCCATTGTCCCAAGGGTTAGTAAGATGAAGGACGTCACTAATCTGAGGATAAAAATAAGTCTGAAAAATAGTTTCTATTCTGGAAGCCAAACATTTTGAACGTTGATACCCTGCTATTTGCACATACACACGTCTTAATGCCTGGGATAGTAGAGGATACCTTGAAATGCTCTTGTCTTAAAGCCAAAAGTATGAAGGAAATAAATAAATAAAAAAAATGAAGAAAATATAAAGTGGTGAAAAAATGGACACTGGTTTTGTTATCACCAAGGGCAATAAAAAATATATAGCGAGGGTGCTTCTTCACCTAGTGCCCTAAGGCCAACTAGTCTGGGAGTCACTGCTATGCCTGAGGTGGTGCAAGACGAGGAAAATACACCAAGTAAGCAAGCACAGGAGTAATCGGTCGGTTAGTACCTCAAGAATTATTAACGGTCGCATGAAAGTGTGTGAGCAATCTCATCTAAATATTCATTAATTAAAAAGTACTGAGGCTGATGGGCAAGAGTATGATAGCTTGAATTGAATTCTCTGGGTGTAGCGATGTACTTTACACACACGCAGGGTTATATGATCGATGTTTGGAAGAAAGATAGGAATGAAAAATAAGACGATGTTTTATTGAGGGAGGACGTGATTTCCGACATTTTTTTCATGACCATTAAGATAGGGCTCATGACAACCGAAAAGCTAGCTTAGTTGGAAACCCTAATTTTCAAGGTTTTTCTTTTACAATTCTTGTCTTTAAATGTAATATTCATGATCTTTCTTTTATTATTGGATTTTGTGGGTGCAATCCGCTGAAAACCCTCAGGAGACAACACTCCTCCTACTAGGGACACCTAGAGGTTTAAAGGCTTGTTGCACGTGCTCAGTGCAATCGTGTTGTCTACGAAAGTGTGCTAGTTAGTTTTTCTCTTTCTTTATTTTCTCCTTCTCTTTTTAATAAACAGTTCGCTCGAGACGATCGAAATTAAGTTTGGGGGAATTTGATTAGTTGAAAATATTGCATATTTTAGCCGGCAATTTCCTCATCATTTGCATTCATATAGAAGTGTTCGGCATTCATATTTTACATATTAGCAAAACTGTCGCAAAATATCAGATTACATGTATTAGACTCTAAAACCGACACTATAAAGGAAATTGACTGCATTTCATGGCATCGCATCATCCCTACATTTGCGCAACACTTGTTTTGAGATCTGTGCAGGAAAATCCAGAAGAACGGCCAAAATGTACATGGTACCGATCAAACATGATGCCAACTCAATGATTTGGAATCTTGTATTAATGTAAAGAGAATTCATGAATTCAATATATCACAAAATACAGTAGAAGACACCAAAAGTCAACAAAAGGAAGTTGAAGCCCTAAGGAGCCCAAATGGCCGCGGAACCGCGGCGCAAGCCGGCTTTGACCGCGGTTCCGCGGCGGCTTGTCGACGTCACCACACCAATTTCAGTGCACAATGTCTACCACATCTTCTACAGCTCAGAATAACACTCCAATTTCCAGAAGACTCCAGAGACTTCTGCCAGATCAGCAAACCTTTGTTCCTACACTAAACTAAGCCTTGTATTCTAGAAACTTCTTCTTAAACCCTAGCTTAAACCCTAAGCTAAGCCTAACAAACTCTTTCTAGAAGTCTTTCAACAAACTTTTGGAGGGAACTCAAAGGCTTAGGGTTTGGGTGTTCTATAAATAAGACCCTAGGCTCACTTGTAAAAGGGGATTCAATATCTTAGACTTGATCTTTGATTAGTTGATTTTAGTAGCCAATTTAGAGCCATTCTATCTCTTTCTTCATCTTCTTCTTCCACAAGTCTAGTGAGAGGACTTGTGTGAAACCCTAACCCTAATTCCATTCAAAAGCCAAGATCCCGAGTACCCATTCAAGCAAGAGGCCTTGCAACCTTTAAGGAGCCGAGCCGGTCTTCAACGGAGCAAGTGGTCCAAGCCGATTCACGACTCACGAAGCCGAGCGAAGCCAAGTCGACAATTTAGTTCTTCCTCTTGTAGTTCTTGAGCGACTGTAATCAAATTGTTGATATAAATAAAAGGTGAAATTCTTTTATCTTGTTTTCTTTAAATTCTTGCATCATGAGTCAATCTAAATTTCTAGTTATAATTCTTGTTGTGATGTTTGAGTAATACTTCGCTCGTCGAGGAGTCGAGACGATCAATAGAATGATGATGTAATATATCTTAAATCGATTCTTGATTCCTACGAGTTTTGTAAACCCTAGCAAATTCAAGAACCGACGACCCATTTCGTTGCGATGCTTTCTTGATTGATATCGCTCGAGATTGGAGAGTTACGATCGTTTCTTGAAATTGCTAGAGGCTAGAATGTGAATGAAATCAACGAAAGAACAAGGGTTAAACGATGAAACCCTGGTTTCATCAAGAAAGCCCTAACTCTCGTCGATCATCATCGATCTAGTATCAATCTTTCAAAGGACAAGAACACGAAATCTTGAGGTTACATCACATCTATAGATCCGATCGATTCCTACGAGCCTCATTTAGATTCTTGGCATTTTGGTTGGAAATATTATCGAAACCCAATTCTTGATTGTTTATCAGTTTCTTGATTCTTGATTAAACTCGTGACACCTGAATCAATTGATAAATTCTTGAATCATGTTTTCTTTTCTTTTCGATTAACTTTTCGAGTCAAACAAAGCAAATATAAAAACGAATCGCACAATCCCTGTAGACGATCCGCACTCGCTTACGATCTACAACTGACACCGTAGTTGATTGCGGTCAAAAATAATTTTTTTGATTGTGAACTTTATTCAATTTTCTAATTACCGACTCAAAGAGACTCTTATCGATTTGATTTACTTACTCAGTCTCGCATTTTACGATCGATCAAATAGCACCGAAATCGGGGACTATTTGAATCGATACTTTTACATTTACACAACGGAGAAAACATTCAATCAGTACGCGATACGGTGGCGGAATCTATGGTCGAAGTGCGAACAACGCATAGTGGAAGCTCCTGCAGTGGGCATGTTTGTGGGAACTCTTGATCCGCAGGCGACCATATCCCAGTTCATGATGTTCTTCAAGCTGACTACCTTCCAGGCATTGATTGAAAAGCTGGCTGAAATGGATCAGATGGGTCATAGACCGTCTTCTTCGAAGATGGAAAATCGAAACGAAAAAGGGAAAGGGAAAGCGACCTTCGACGCCAACGCTCAGCAGCAGCCCAGTGGTCCAAAACCAACTGATCGGCAAGACGATAGACATCGATTCTTTAACGAGAAGCTGAAGCGCCCTTATTCGTTTCCCCGGGATAAAAAGAGAAGACTGTTCGAGCTGGCGGTGCGCAACAGGCTCATCACCTTGCCGGATCCAAAATGCCTACTGCAGCCCAGTGATGTCAACAATCCCAATTACTGCCCCTATCACGGAGTAGTAGGCCATCCAATCGAAGATTGCTTCGTCTCCAAAGGCTGGATTGAGGAACAATACCAACAGGGCAAATTCGCACTGTCCGAAAATTGGAAAGTAAGCCCGCCCCAGCCGCACGCTCTTAAAAAGGTAGACACACCGGGGGCATCATGCTCTTTTATAGAAGAAGCTCCATAGGAGGTCGCTCTTTCAGCCAAAACGAAAAGAATGCTAAAGGATCTCCAAACATGCCCGGCGATCAGGTGGAAAAGTCCGATGGAGCCCGAAGTCATTGAGGGAATGCTGAAGCCGCGCCCGACGCCAGGAATTGGTAGCGATAGTCAAAACGCCCATACCCAGGTTCCTCACATTTTATACCATTTAATTAATAATTTATTATTATTTGTTATGGCATGCACGCACGTGTGCACGTTAATGTGAAGGTTTGTTTTGTGTTAATCTTGTTCTTAGCAACCATGACAACTTAACCCTTAACCCAATCCTTTGCTTTAATCTAATCCCTTACTTTGCCTTAACTCTAATCCTTGATATTTTGTGTGAGAAGAGAGATATTTCTTTTGGAAGTGAGGAGGTGGCAAGGTGTTGTGTGAATGCATTAAATGGTGATTTAATGCAAAGGTTACACTCACCTCACTCTCACCCTACACTCACCTCCCTCTCTCATTATCCTCACACTCTCTCATTTTCTCTATCTCTTTTCATTTCTCTTCATCTCTCTCATCTCAACTGAACACTTCACCAATCCATCACAAATCCATCACAAATATTCACAAAAATCCACATCTTTTGCCTTGATTTGCCTCTTGGATGCCTTGGAGCATGGAAAGCTAGGATCTTTGAGTTCTTTTGGTTAGGTAATGATCTCTTTCTGTTCTTTATGTTGTTATAGTGTTGTGTTGTGTTGTAGTTTTAGTTTAGAACGTTAAAAGTTAAGTTTCGTGCAAATATCGTATTTTTAGTGTCAATATATGTCATCTGTGATCTGCTGTGACCCCGAGAGTTTACTAGAAAACCAAACAATGTAGTTGTATTGTACCTGAGACCATAGGACATCACCTGGAGCACGAACCCCCCTGCTCGAATCTTGGCCGGCGACGAGAAGGCGAAATCCGGCGACCTCAGCTAGGTGTTGGAGTTAGGGTTTGGGTTTTTGTGGGTATGTTTCTGCCGTGGTTTAGGTGTGTTTGGTCTTGTTTGAGTTTTGGGTTTTCTCTGTATACAAAATCTGGGATCACATGGGTAGTTTCTTGTGTTATGTTTACGCGCGATACGTTATACAACATGGATCATGCACTTTGTGTGGTTTTTCTCTTGGGTTGGTTTCGTCGTGTCACTACGCACGTTAGCTACAATACGAACACTTGAGAGTATGTTTTGAGTTGTTGCGTCGGTTAAACATAGTTTGTACGCATTTTGGGTCTTTTACTAATATACACTTGTTTTATCGTTTTATTGTTTTAGGTTCGCAGGCGGGGACTTCGGACGCTGCAAAGAAGGGAAAACATGTGGTAGGTTTTACTTAGCCAGGAGCGTTGGTGAGTAGATTTAACATCTACAGGGGAATCGCCCGCATGGCGTTATGCGTCTGGGCTAGAGATGTTATGATATTGTCGCATATTATATTTCATATATAGAGTTGCGCATACACCTTATTGCTTAGTTACTAGTTGTGCTTGGACTTATACCCTTAGGACACTGTACTATTATTGACGGCTCATGTTGCACGAGCACTGATTGTATTCCACACACACCGTCAATAATTTCCATAACACGCACAACACACATACTTATATGATATTGTTTGGTTAAGGACATTGCGACATTGATTCATATTCCTTTATGCATATGACATATAGCATACATGTATACCTACATGCTTACACATATGCCTTGACATGCTTCGTGCTAGTTACCTGTATACCTATATGGTATTGTATCATTAGTGATAGGTATATTTCACACATAATGACATAGCTACATGTATACCTTGCATACATACTTCACTTATACCTGGAGGGTATATTACATCATTACTGACAGGTAGATACATATACCTTGCTATACATTTATGTTTATACATATATCTGACTATAACTACATGTTCACCTTTATTTGATGTTATATTAGACTTGGATAAATTAGGAACCACATCATTTATATAATAACTTGTTGCAGTTAAATAGCGGCTTTTCCTTTATATGCTCACATTACAGTTTTATGTTGCATGTATTATATTCATGGATTTTCACATTGAGATATGGATTTTTCATGATGTTTTTATGGATTTGAGGACCATGGTAGTTTCATGAAATTATGCATTATTTGAAAAACCCGGTTTCTCTTGATATGATATTTCAGCAGCCACCATGAGTTTTATCGGTTCTGATATATATACCCCATGCGAGGAGTGTCGTGGGCCGTGTGACGATACATGATGGGGCCCGGAGGTACCGCGGGGCAAGAAGGTCGATGTAACATGCCGTTGAGCCTGAAAGGGGAACCATACCTTCCGGTGACAATACCTTTGACTCAACGGGTATCTTGGGGTTACAGGCCGGGGTCATGTACGTATGGATACGTCGAATTTCGAGTGTCAGAGCTAAGCACATGAGTTTTCAGGATAGCGTATGATACGTACCTATCAGGGGCCAGTCGTGGTGACAACACCTGATAGATTAGTATTTTTTCGTGTCGATACTTGACACATTGGTTTCATGATATTTTTACTCCTAAGTATATATAACAGTGGAATGGGACGCTGTTATATATATATATATATATTAGTGGAATGGGACGCTAATATATATGTATACATATCAATTTATATACATCATCATATTTATTCATGCAAATATACTTAGGATATTTGAGATTCACTTGATTTTGGATTCAGGATATATGAGAGTCACTTGATATTGGAATCGGGATATATGAGACTCCTTTGATATTGGATACATGATATATGAGATTTACTTGATTTTGTACATTCAGGAATATGAGATTTGCTTGATATTGTACATTCAGGATTTGTGAGACTTACATGATATGAGAGCCAATTTGGGGGCTGTTTTGAGGAAATTAGGATTTGGTTTGTCTTGATGGACTTTGGTCCTACCACGAGGTCAGGATTCCGTGGAAATGACATGTTTCATCCCATACTTCGCAATTATTGTTTATGCATTGCTTCATGTATTAGTTGTACCTGATAGAGTACCTTCCATGATTATTGCATTTACATACCTTATTTATATGTATTGCTTCATGTATTAGTTGTACCTGCTAGAGTACCTTTCATGTCTGTTGCATATATACATTGTCATATCATTACTTCATGTATTAGTAGTACCTGATAGAGTACCTTACATGATTATTGCATACAGATTGTCATATTATTGCTTCATGTATTAGTTATACCTGCTAGTGTACCTTTCATGACTATTGCATACATATGACCTTTTATTGCTATTAGTTTGCATATGTTAGATTCGCGCTGTACGTGCATACTTGCGATTACCTGCATATGTTATTTACTATTCACGAGTTGGCAACTCACCCCCATTGTGCCACAGTGTTTTGCAAGTTGTTTCCCTGAGTAGTCGAGGCAGGCTATTCATATATCATATCATCTTTTGCTGCAGATACCGCTTCGGCTCACAGTGTGCAGTTTTGCTTTTGGTGGGTTTTGTGGTTATCCGTTCATGTCGCTTATTGTATATTCGTTGAATCCTGTACTCTCCATCTACCATTATCTTGTATGACTTAGAGACCTGATGTGAGGATGATATTGTATATTATTTTGTGACTTGGAGGTCTTTTATGCAGTTTCATTTTTATCGTCTTATATTTCTTAGCCACGGCGTCGTATATCTGTTGTGGTGGTTGTTTTCCGCCTTTGGGCGTGTTTTGCTCCCGTTTGGGGATGCTTTACTATATTTATGTTGTAACCATTTTTGGGGATGGTTTTTACAAAGGAGGTGCTGCCAAAATTTTAAAGGAAATAAAGTTGGACGTTTAAAGAATTTGGGTTGAGATTTCAAATGTTTTTAATTTGCTATTATTTCTTACTACTTTTGATGATTTAGATTGTTGGGTTTTTCAGCTTACTTAAATTGCGTTACGCCTGTAGACATTGTGTAGTTTAAGGTCCGTCACGTGCTAATTTCGGGTCGTGACAATATTGTAAGTGCACGGCGACGCCCCGGCCGTCAACCCGACGGCCAAATGCGGAAGCGGTGATAAACTTTAATTTTGCGGACTTAACAAACCGGCACCCCCGCGCACTAAACCCCGGATCGGGCCATTAAACTAGGTCTAGCAAACTTCAAGAAAGGGAAGAGATATACTGAGTGATCCGAGTCCTCCGGTCTTCTCGTCGTCGTCCCGATCTCCCGCGGAATGTCCGGTCTCCTCCCCGTCGCCGGAAGGGCACCACATCGCCTACGTCTTTTACGGGCTCCCACCTCAATGCCGAGGCAACTCGGGCACGAAGCTGGCTAGTCGACGTGCCCAAGATTTGCTGTAGAATGTGTAGTATAGTTGTCTCTTTGGGGTTTAGGATAGTTGCCATGATGGAGGAATTTGTGCACAATGATTTTCATTGGTGGATACTAAGAGAAAATGAGCAAGCCCTCAAAAATGAGCTCGGCCAGAACATTGTGCTTACTGGAAAAAAGAATGAAGCAAGCTCTCCTCTGTCCATTGATTTGTGAAGGTTGCAAATTAATACCAATCAAGGAAAAATCCTCACAGCACATCCACAAAACAAATGGGTGGGGAGGGACCCACTAAATAATTCAAGAAGGAAAAAATCACACAATTAAACTCCTCACACCACTCTCCAACAGTGGCCGGCCCCAAACCCCATTCCCAAATCACATCAAAAACCATACCCTCTCATGTCTTAATTAATGCAAGTGATGGAGGGAATCAAAGATGCTATCATAATCTTTACAATTGCAAGAAACCCCTCCACAAAAGTTATTTGCACAATTGCAAATAACCCCCTCCATCGGAAAAGAACGGCCGGGAAAGAACAAAGGAAAACCGGCCGGAACGGAATGCAAACTGGCAACTCCAGAAAACTGGTCCCGTAATAAATTACAGGAAAACCCCGATACTGTGCATACACACACGCATCTGTATTCCGTCCGGATACAAATGCAAAGAGACAAAACTACACAGTCAAATACTAAGATCCGGCTTAAGCCAAAGCCGGCTAGTAAAAACCGTCCGATCACGATCCGTGCAATACCGCACGTATCTGATCGAACCCTGCCATATCTCCATACGGCCTCTACAGCGTTTCGCCCGAAAGCTTGAGTAACTGAAAGTGTGGTGGACTCTAAAGACTCGTCAATACTATGGCTGTGGATTTAACCACCAGCACGCCAGAGGTATAAGCCAATACGTAACGGGCCACCAGCTATTGACTAAAAGGGATGTCGATGAGAGAACTCATCCTGACACCCTACTGAGCCTGGTAGTGACAATATCCGTACAGTCCGGTCCGTTCGTCTATGAGCATCGCATGTCGGGCCTATGGGGTTGGTAAAAGTCAGACCCCCAAAAGCGGTACAAGTCGTGTCGGAGTGTAGCCCAGAACACCCTGAGATACTACTGGAATACCTACCAGTAAATCTCCTGCCTTGGCTAAGGTCTTCGTGTAATGGCTCTCCTAGACACAGCGCGACCTCACCCCCAATACCGGGAGAGACGAACCCCTGAAGATCCGCTCACTGCCTCCATGTGGCTCGGGACTGTACCCAACTAAAACCTGTTTGCACGACTCCTTTGAGCCGTGGTAGGGTAGTAATCAAAGTAAAGTGGGAACTCACACGAGACAAATGACGATCCCCAGGTCGATGAACTAACCTGTACACATGTCACCAGGGAACTGCTATCTGACGTCAGGTATAAGACCAACTAGCATGTTCCCGGCGAGTCCTGTCCGGTGTACTCATAACCCAATGAGCACCTGTATACATCTTAGGTGAACCAACTGACACCAGTGGCTTGTGAGACCGGCCACCGCCCCTCGTCGGGGTCTCGACTGTATACACTAGTCTACTCTGGAGAATCGTTGCCCTGTCTCGAAACTCCCACGACTAGGGACCTTTTAAGGATGTGCTAATAGACTCCAGCTCTCACTTATATGATCGCCCTCATACTGCTGGCAGTCAAGAAAGAATCCCAGGGGTTCTATCAACGTGTAATAGCGACCTGTCAGGTCACCTAAAGCTGTACACGATGATAAAGGTAAACCAGATAGCAAACTATCATCCCGAGTAAGACTGTTCTACTGGGATAGGTCCTCCCTCAATCATTGCAATCACGTGTCTGTGATCCAATAATTGACTCTGAGGGCATTATCTCCAACAATCTCCCACTTTCACTCAAGGCTAATTATTGCGATGTCGCATACTCACAGCCCGTGTGATACCGAACACCCAACTCCTCTACTAGTCAGTCTCACAAAATCCGTTTGTGAAACTATTGCGTTCGAGGAATAGCCTCAGTGAGTGGATCCGCCTAGAAGTTTCTTTCTTTGTCTCTCTATGTCTCAAGTTCGCGGAGAAAACCATCTCCCGAAATGAGCAATACCTGTCTTAGAATGTCTGGATGTCTGATGGGACCTAGCTCATAAATGAACTCCAAATCCAAACTTCTTAGACTGTATCGTCAACTGAACTTAATCAGTATCCTGCGCCAAGCCACCCTCAGTATTGCCTTGGACCACCTGTCCAAAATACTGCCCCTTGTCAGAAGGAAAAACTATAACTCTGACAACCTCCTTGTCGTCCATTTCACCTTGGAAGCCTGGAATGATAACCGTCTCCTAAAGGAGGCAGCCGTTATCATAGCCTAGAACATTCACTTATGTTCTAAAACTGCTTCCGACTGTTTCTCCAGGACTGGATCAATGTCAACTTATTGCATCTAGTGCAAGAACAACATCTGGTGTGGTACTTGACATGTCATGATTGACTCAATTGCCTAAGCAAGTGATCTGCCAATCATGCACATCCCTTTCTACTTTAGTCTATAAAACACCTTTAGAGAGGGTGACTCCATCACCTGCAGGTACACTACCGTACCAGGAGTCGTCCATTCTAAATACTCTTAGAATGCTGTCAAAGTACCCTGATTGGGAAACCACCCAAATCTAGATCTAAAACCATAGATCTAGTAACCAGTATGTTTGATATAATGTCCAAGTCCTTTGTGGAGAAACCACTGTGTTACGACCAAAGTATAACCGATCGTAGTATAGGAATATCACTTCCTACTACCGTCTCAACAGATCCATCCCCTATTCTGATGACGTCAAACCTATGACTGTCACATCAGAAATAGATGATCTACCTCTGCTACATCTGCTTTAGTCTATAAATAGACATAAGCCTGATGTCCACCAATGCTTCCGCTGCTCCCACTGACTACGACAACCCTCTGCCAGAGTCATATAGACGTGCACTTCTAAAACTAGTTTAGAACGACGCTATACTCATCCTCCTGCCGGGTCTCGCAGCCTGGAACAACAACAATGGCGAGTGTGGGTAAACAAGAACTTCCCTGTCACCGTCCTTGAGGCTACCGGAGTACCTCTCGGGTGCCTGAAGTTACCCATCTTATCTGCGGAGTGGCCAATGGAATGTCAAATCAGATTGAATCTTTAGGTTCCTTATCAAATCTTCAGTAATTGTTTGCGGTTCTGGAATCACTTCCAGTTCTACCATACTCCCACTACTGTTTTTGAAAAAATCCATTTTTAATAAAACTGTGGCGAGTCTAGAACAATATTTCTACTGATCTGCCAGATGGTAGAAAGTCAACCCTCGTCATAGCCTGGGTCAACCCACAAACTGCCATTACAGAAACGTGCCTTGAGTTATCCAGAGTCTGGTTTTAATCATAAGCCGGACAACTCCCCGTACCTTAACAACGTTAAGATATGAACTGTTCTACATCCAATATAGAACCAGAGGCACTGATTTAATTTAACCAGATTCAAATCATGCAGCTGTCTCCAGTGCATGTCAACTAAATGGAGAGAGGCCGATCAACGTTACTCAACTTAGGAATGCTTCCAATTATGAGTAACCTGAAAGAGAAGCAATTTCTCTTTATCATTACTATCAACTGAATACCATACACAAGTATCTACATCTTCGATCACTTTGAAGAATCCCGATACTTGCTACACCTGGTTCTCTACTCTATTCAAATACCTATAACTCCTCAAAACTTAGACCCTGTGTTTCTACGAAACACATGTCTAAGAATTAGAGAAGTTAAAAGTAAACAGAATATAGCATGAGGACCAACCCCTCTGTCCTAATGGACACTGGACAACATACAATACTCTGTATAAGTCCGCTGAGTCTAACAACTCTTTCACTGTGTGTCGTAGGTTGAAAACTGTACTTATGGTTAAGAAGAATTACACCGCTGTTTAATGCTCCTTACCTAACCATCCACTGATATAGGTAAATGTCATCGACATAATATCAAAAGGTATATCTCTCTCTATGAAAAATAGACGTACAGATATATCAATTTGAAATTGGTGCACAACAGCGGATATTCAAAACCAAATATTTGCCGACCGGCAAACATCCCAGGTGATCTTCTCAAATATCACCGATTACAACGAATCCCGATATAATGAGGATGATCACCCAATTCCCAATAACTTACTCCCACTCATCATCTGTAAACCATACAGATGTGAGAATCAAACCTGGTAAATACATACCCTGGAGCAAGTGACTAATCGGAAAATTAGTTTTCTTTTAACAGTACACAGTTGAACTGAAACATTAAAATGTTTCGATGGGGTATCCTGGTATTCCTAGTAATGCCTCATCCATTATCCAGATTCACAACTGTAACCGTATAATTCTTTGCCACCTCTCCAAATCTCTTTATATGTCTTTAGTCATTACCTTCTGCACACCCCTTAGGCCAAATGGTTTTCTTCCTTCCCTACCGTTCGGCACCAGCCTATGGTTTGGAAGAAGACTATCCAATAAGCATAATGGGTGTATTGTCCTAATCCTAGGAGCACTCGCAATGCGAGAGAAGGTGAAGATAAAAGACAACCGAATAAACCTTATTCCTATTTCTCCTGGACCAGAATCCATCCCCGAACTGGAACAAGTTCCTTTCGAGTTCGTATATAACCATACGATGGAGTATCCAATAAACTGTGGATCTTCGTAGTGATACGGAGTGTCCTGGAGAAATGCAAAGGTAATTTAGGATTGGCGAAGAAATACTTGGTTTGGTCGTGAATATCAGTCGCAATTTACTTTGCCCTCTTACTAATCCCTTGCTTTGTCTTAATCTTAATACCTTCTGCACACCGTTTAGGCTAATTGGTTTTCTTCATTCCCTACCGGTCGGCACCAGCCTAAGGTTTGGAAGAAGACTATCCAATAAGCATAATGGGTGTACTGTCCTAATCCTAGGAGCACTCACAACTTGAGAGAAGGTAAAAGTGAAAAGACAACTGAATAATCCTATCCGTTTTCTCCAGAACCGGAAACCATCCTCGAATTCCTTCGAGTTCGTATCTAACCATACGATGGTTTTGTCCAATGGAAGTGGACGTTCGCAGTAATACGGGGTGTCCTGGAGAAAAGGGTAAAAGTAGGAGTGGCAATGAGGTCAGCGACTCTGACAATCCAAAAGCCAGTGTTAAGAAGGTTCGGTCAACTTGGTCACTGAGTCATAGTCTAGGGTCAGGTCAATGGTTGCTGCCAAAGAGAGAGAGAAAAGAAACACTCAGCGTGCACTTTATCCTAGATCAGAATGGTTACTAATTTATCTAATCTGGAAACCTCCCACTGTACCTCAAATTCTCCTCCAAACCTGAAAGAAGAATTAGTCGGGGTCACCCGAGGAGTAAACCAACTCATCAGTGGGAATCGGGATCCAACTCTCATCGCATGACAACGTGACGGAATCCGCTCACGTTATCATACTCCAGATGGTATGCGCATATCTGGCAAGTTTCAGTACTTTTGAAACTCCCGATGTGATTTTTACCCCATGCTCTTATGACCTTGACTAAGGCCAACAAATCATAAGTCACATGTCAAGTTCTACCCGTCATTGTCCAGGTTGATTTGAACCCACCCGTACAAGCCCTTGACTAGGGCCAACAAGGCTATACGACTGTCCCAAACCAACGCATCTATCTATGCAGCATATGAATATCCAATAGCTACCAAACACTGTGCCTTGACTAAGGCCAACAAACACAGCTTGAATACTATTGACTACCCATATGAAACGACGGAGGGCTACGAATGGTTTCTGGCGAAAACCTTTAACGTAATGAACTTGATCTCGTTGAAGGAATGGATAGCTTTTTAGAAAATATAGTGACGAATACCTTTACTAAAGAGGTCACTCCCGGTGAAGGGATCTCGGCTCTTTCCCCGTAGAATGGGGTGCAGGATATTCCAACTGAATACCACGGTGCAAAGCAAAAGTAATCGGCTATAGTGAAGTTAATGCCCTGACGCAAACTTCTGTCCAAGGGGTCACTCCCGGTGAAGGGATCTCGGCCCTTGCCTCGTCGACTGAGGAGCAGGATATTCCAAATGAATACCACGATGCAAAACAAAAGTGAACGTCCTTGCAATAACAGCTTTTTGAAAAGTGTTCCAACAACATCAGAATAGGTTTGTTTAACTTGCATTGATCCGAATCAATGCAGTCCCATCATGGATCATACCACAAAGAACGAAAATATACTGACGTACGTATATGCCATCCGCATTCGCCACTGGGTCCCGTCATCACTCGTTAGGTTAGCTTACTAACGACAGAGCGGGGACTGGACTAGCGCGGATGAAAAACATATACAATATCTACTAATATATATACCAATATATTATATTCGCTCAAGGCGTGAATAAAATGCAACATCACAAAAATGTACAGCATCACAGAACAATACAGATATCTGGGATCCCCGGGTTTCATAGAGCCACTACTGAAACCCGACGTTCCCCTGGTCGTGTGGATAGCCTGTGCAATGAAATCCTAGACCCCTACGGGTGCGCCAAGTTACCCGCCAAAACCTGAAGCGAGGCAGCCCCCTTCAGCGCCGTGAATGGACCACCCAGCACTTCACGGAATCCGGTAACTTGGGCACCCCGCCTGGGTCAACCTGTACCCCCTACGAGTGCGGCGAACAACCCGCCAATCCCAGAGTGAAGCCCCCTCCGTCTCAATGCCATGAGATGCGGGCTTGTTGCCTTCCAGAACCCGGCTATCCGTGCACTCCTCCGCGGGATAAACCTAGTACAGAAAGTAAAATATACATGCACCGGGTGCATCGACCGCAACCAGGTCGTGCCCCAAAAGAATAATACAAACAGGCAGTGACGACAGTCCACATGTCGGACGCTCGCCCTGCAATATCAAATGTACATAATACAACAACACTGTACTAGCATTGCATCCAGGATATCCCCACGACCGATCCGCAACATCACAGCATAAACACAAAACATCAACGTGAAAGTCACGTTCGCAAATCCGTCTAACCGGGCTATAGCAGTTAGACGGGATTTACCGATCGAGTGACATTCACGGTCGCAGATATAATGTAAATACTGTGAAAAATGTGTTTAAAATTTTCCGATTGATAAAAAATAAACTAGTGGGCCCCAAACCAATACTGCAGCAGTTACAGAAATTATGAGCCCAATTTTAATGTCCCAAAAACCCTATTTTCACAACAGAAGCCCAATGGAAAAAACCAGCCCACTGATCCCTTCAATCGGCCGTGGAACCGCGGCTCCATGTAGGGTTATGCCGCGGTTCCGTGCTTCGATGAAGGGAACAGTGTATCGTATTTTTCCAGTGGCCTTAATTCTTCTAGTAAAGTACTTTTATACAACCTGAAAAATTTTTAGAGACCAAAAAATTTCAACAGAAAACTGTCGTGACAAAATACGGGTTTTTGGATATTTCGATCGATCGGAACTGAAAAACACATTACATAAAGCTAGACTATGTTAATGGCGAGGCTCTGATACCACTGTAAGTGCACGGCGGCGCCCCGGCCGTCAACCCGACGGCCAAATGCGGAAGCGGTGATAAACTTTAATTTTGCGGACTTAACAAACCGGCACCCCCGCGCACTAAACCCCGGATCGGGCCATAAAACTAGGTCTAGCAAACTTCAAGAAAGGGAAGAGATATACCGAGCGATCCGAGTCCTCCGGTCTTCTCGTCGTCGTCCCGATCTCCCGCGGAATGTCCGGTCTCCGCCCCGTCGCCGGAAGGGCACCACATCGCCTACGTCTTTTACGGGCTCCCACCTCAATGCCGAGGCAACTCGGGCACGAAGCTGGCTAGTCGATGTGCCCAAGATTTGCTGTAGAATGTGTAGTATAGTTGTCTCTTTGGGGTTTAGGATAGTTGCCATGATGGAGGAATTTGTGCACAATGATTTTCATTGGTGGATACTAAGAGAAAATGAGCAAGCCCTCAAAAATGAGCTCGGCCAGAACATTGTGCTTACTGGAAAAAAGAATGAAGCAAGCTCTCCTCTGTCCATTGATTTGTGAAGGTTGCAAATTAATACCAATCAAGGAAAAATCCTCACAGCACATCCACAAAACAAATGGGTGGGGGGGGACCTACTAAATAATTCAAGAAGGAAAAAATCACACAATTAAACTCCTCACACCACTCTCCAACAGTGGCCGGCCCCAAACCCCATTCCCAAATCACATCAAAAACCATACCCTCTCATGTCTTAATTAATGCAAGTGATGGAGGGAATCAAAGATGCTATCATAATCTTTACAATTGCAAGAAACCCCTCCACAAAAGTTATTTGCAAAATTGCAAATAACCCCCTCCATCGGAAAAGAACGGCCGGGAAAGAACAAAGGAAAACCGGCCGGAACGGAATGCAAACTGGCAACTCCAGAAAACTGGTCCCGTAATAAATTACAGGAAAACCCCGATACTGTGCATACACACACGCATCTGTATTCCGTCCGGATACAAATGCAAAGAGACAAAACTACACAGTCAAATACTAAGATCCGGCTTAAGCCAAAGCCGGCTAGTAAAAACCGTCCGATCACGATCCGTGCAATACCGCACGTATCTGATCGAACCCTGCCATATCTCCATACGGCCTCTACAGCGTTTCGCCCGAAAGCTTGAGTAACTGAAAGTGTGGTGGACTCTAAAGACTCGTCAATACTATGGCTGTGGATTTAACCACCAGCACGCCAGAGATATAAGCCAATACGTAACGGGCCACCAGCTATTGACTAAAAGGGATGTCGATGAGAGAACTCATCCTGACACCCTACTGAGCCTGTCAGTGACAATATCCGTACAGTCCGGTCCGTTCG
The DNA here is from genome assembly GCA_030015575.1 of Agapanthus africanus. Taxonomy (NCBI): domain Eukaryota; kingdom Viridiplantae; phylum Streptophyta; class Magnoliopsida; order Asparagales; family Amaryllidaceae; genus Agapanthus; species Agapanthus africanus. The sequence continues at coordinate 541,599,260 of CM057339.1, read as the reverse complement.
TCTATGAGCATCGCATGTCGGGCCCTAGGGGGTTGGTAAAAGTCAGACCCCCAAAAACGGTACAAGTCGTGTCGGAGTGTAGCCCAGAACACCCTGAGATACTACTGGAATACCTACCAGTAAATCTCCTGCCTTGGCCAAGGTCTTCGTGTAATGGCTCTCCTAGACACAGCGCGACCTCACCCCCAATACCGGGAGAGACGAACCCCTGAAGATCCGCTCACTGCCTCCATGTGGCTCGGGACTGTACCCAACTAAAACCTGTTTGCACGACTCCTTTGAGCCGTGGTAGGGTAGTAATCAAAGTACAGTGGGAACTCACACGAGACAAATGACGATCCCCAGGTCGATGAACTAACCTGTACACATGTCACCAGGGAACTGCTATCTGACGTCAGGTATAAGACCAACTAGCATGTTCCCCGGCGAGTCCTGTCCGGTGTACTCATAACCCAATGAGCACCTGTATACATCTTAGGTGAACCAACTGACACCAGTGGCTTGTGAGACCGGCCACCGCCCCCTCGTCGGGGTCTCGACTGTATACACTAGTCTACTCTGGAGAATCGATGCCCTGTCTCGAAACTCCCACGACTAGGGACCTTTTAAGGATGTGCTAATAGACTCCAGCTCTCACTTATATGATCGCCCTCATACTGCTGGCAGTCAAGCAAGAATCCCAGGGGCTCTATCAACGTGTAATAGCGACCTGTCAGGTCACCTAAAGCTGTACACGATGATAAAGGTAAACCAGATAGCAAACTATCATCCCGAGTAAGACTGTTCTACCGGGATAGGTCCTCCCTCAATCATTGCAATCACGTGCCTGTGATCCAATAATTGACTCTGAGGGCATTATCTTCAACAAATATCGCAAGTTCTCACCTTCGGAGGCGATTATGATGAGGAAATAGACCTAGGCCCTCACTTCAAAGAACCCACCTCCGAAGCAGAAGAGACGAAAACCTGCGAGAATATTCAGCTGTGCAATCATACGCTGCCCGAAAAGAATCTCGGACCCACAAGCAAGGGAGCGAACAAAAAAGATAAGGGTATGGAAAAAGTCTCTGAGGATATCACCCTCGATGATTGAGTCGTCGAGGAGTTGGCAGCCAAGGACCCGCCAAAGGAAAACAAGGCGGTAAACAGATTCTTGCAAAGAAACTGGGTGTAGATCCTGAACCAGAACTCCCAAAACCATCAGATGAGATGATTGACATGTTGCTGAACAAGGCGCGTCAAAAAAGCCAATCTGACCGAGAGCGTGAAACGACCATAATGAAAGGGCCAACCGTCGGCATCACGTTGAAGAAGCTCCGGTATTGAGAAGCCATAGAGTACCCCAACCGGATAGAAGCACTTCTACCGCCAGCAAAAGCAGGTTTAAGACAAGGAAGCAATTTTCTAAAGCCCTGTCGATGGGAATGAAGTTGCCACCTTTCAAAGAAGACACTTCAGAAAATACGTTCCCCGACGGACTAGATGCATATCCAAACTACAGCTTATACCATCGGAGGATCGCGCACCCTACCGAGGAATGCATGGCCTTTAAAAATTGGTGCCAGGGATACGTTGCTCATCGACAGCATTTCAAGTGGATGAAGCGCAAAACTCGTCGAGAGAAAAGAAGCGCGACCGATGAGCATAAAAGAACTGCTGGCAACTGTCACATTGTTAATAGCAAGGGATCGCAAGTTCTCACCTTCGGGAGTGATTCTGATGAAGAAATAGCCATCGGCCATCTCTTCAAGGAATCCATCTCTTAAACAGAAGAGATGAAGACCTGCAAGAACATTCAGCTACGTAATCGCACGTTACCCGAAAAGAATCTCGGACCCACAAACAAGGGGGCGAACAAAAAAGATAAGGGGAAAGAAAAAGTCCCTGATGATATCGCCCTCAATGACCGAGTCGTCGAAGAGCTGGCAGCCAAGGACCCGCTAAAGAAAAATAAGGTGAATTACAACGTTCTAGCATACCTGAGAAAGATACCCTCGCATCTAAGCATTCTCGATGCCCTTCTGCTATCTAAAGAGACGATAGATTCTTTGATCAAGGCACTACAAGAGCCCGAGCAGTTCCAAGCTTTCCTTGCCGAAGAAAAGATGAAGGACGAGCAAGAAGAAGTGCACACTGCTGACGTCACTTTCGGCGACGAAGATCTCCTCCACGGAACATGCGAGCACAACCGTCCCTTGTACGTCACCGGATACTGCCATGACATCAAGATAGGGAAGATCCTACTTGATAACGGGTCCTCTGTCAACCTCCTAATTGTGAGGGTGTTAAAAGAAATCTGCATGAGCGTTCAACACCTCACTCGGGATAAAATCACTATCTCTGGATTCGACTCCCAGTCATCACGGACGCTCAGGTCTGTTATTCTGATGTTACGCTTTGGGCTGCTTGTCACCGACATCAAGTTTCACGTCATTGATGCCAAGACTTGCTACAACGCTTTGCTCGGCAGGCCTTGGTTACACGAGTAAAACATCATCCCTTCTACACAACATCAGTGTATGAAGTATTTCAGAGATGGTCTCGAGTATACCGTGACAGGGGAGCTGAACCTATTCTCCGTGAATGAAGTCCGAAAGTATGAAGATGCAAAATACTTCTTGCCAGACTTCGAAGACACGGAAAGGTGCCATAAGCCGGAGAATAAGCAGAAAGCTATCACCACTATTCCAGTCTTTGGGACCGATACCGAAGAGGAGGAAGAGATAGTCTATTCAGGACTGCCCCAATGCAACAAGCCTGGACCGTCCACCCCTATTCTGGTCTTCGGCAGTGACTCTGAAGATGAGGTTAATACAGTATTTTCTGTTCGTCCATCAATACAAGCCTTCATTGGCGATGAACGGAGTTTCCAAATCGCCATGGTTCCGCAAGAGCATTACAAAGAGCTTGACGCACTTGATACCTATAGTGTGCAGGAACTGCAGACGTTCTACGTCCCTCCCGGGCGAAGAGATGAAAAGGCGGTCCTCTTTTATCGATCCACGGAAACCAAAGTAGAGAAATAAATCTGCATGGTGCCGATTCTGCACTTGATAGGCTCCAGTCCATCCGTCTGCCCAGATACTACACCGAAGGATTAAAAAGGATGTTGAAATGCCAAGGCGTACCCTTCAAACAAACTGCTCGACAGTCTCAGTTCTACAACAGGATCTGGAACGTCCCTGGAACTCAGCAAAAATTGCCCAACGGGAGAATGGAAACGATCGGGCTTGGATATGTTCAATTCAAGAAACGGGAGCGATTCCATGGTTACTACGTTATACAGGACTTTGATGAAGAAGGAGATGCTCTGTTAGAAGACACTAACCCTGAACCAAAACGATGTCCCGCCATGAAAGTGCCAAGTCCGTCGTTCGAAGAACAGATGGACAAGCTAATAAGGGAAGCGGGTCAAAAGGTCCGGGATGACCATAGCCGCGAAATGGCCATCTATGAGAAAGCCATAAAGCAACGCCTTCTTCAGCAGGTTACGGAGAATGACGATGCTCTTCGTCGCCAGCCCGTCATACAAAAGACCCGACGCAGAGGTAGAAATAAGCTAAAGAATAGAAAAAAAAACGTTCGACAGCGGCAAAGAGGGTCCAAGAAGCCCGTCACAGAAGCATGAACCGAAAGCCACATATGCAGCGAGAGTAGAGCCGGATCAACATCGTCTTGGAAGCAATCGCATACCTGTCACGCGATAACGCTGTCAGGAGAAGGAGTATGCGAGGATATGAATGACCTCCCCTGGTGCTTTGAAAACGATGATGACGAGGTGATCTTAGAGTTTCCACCTGCGCCAAAAGAGCTAGAAGATGGGATACATACTACTGCAGATAACCTCAGAAAAATCGACTTGGGGACAACAAATGACCCAAGGCCTACGTTCGTCAGTGAGCTGTTGTCTGAAGAAAAGGTGGCTATGCTCAAAGATGTGCTCATGCAATATAAAGACTGTTTCGCATGGAACTACTCCGAAATGCCAGGACTAGATTCAGAAATAGCTGTTGACAAATTGGCGATATCTCCGGATGTCAAGCCAATCAAACAAGCACCGAGAAGAATGCAGCTCGAACTTGAAATGAGCATCAACGCCAAGGTCAAGAAGCTAATCAACTTCAACTTCGTCCGAGAAGTGCAATACCCCGACTGGATTGCCAACATCTTCCCAGTGATGAAGAAGAATGGGACGGTGCGCATCTGCGTGGACTTTTGGGACCTTAACAAGGATTGTCCAAAATATGACTTTCCCGTACCGGTTACTGAGCTGATGATAGACAACACGTCCACTGATGAAGTTTTCTCCTTCATGGATGGCTCATCAGGGTACAATCAAATAAAGATGCATCCTGAAGACCAGAAGCATACCGCTTTCCAGACCCCTTTGGGCATATTCTGCTACAAAGTGATGCCTTTCGGTCTGAAGAACGCTGGCGCCACCTATCAGAGGGCCATGACAAAGATTTTCGATGACCTCATACACGAAATCGTCGAGTGCTATATTGACGACCTCGTGGTAAAAAGCAAATCGCACGAGGAGCATTGGGAGCATCTGAAGATAGTGTACCAACGTCTTCGAAAATACAACCTGAAGATGAACCCTCTCAAATGAGCATTCGGAGTTTCCTCCGGCAAATTCCTAGGATTCATCGTACGACATCGGGGCATCTAAATAGACCCGTCAAAGATCAAGGCGATTATGGAAATGCCTTCGCCAAGGACTCTAAAACAATTGTGGTCTCTCTAAGGAAAGCTCGCGTATATCCGACGGTTCGTAGCTAACCTCTCCGGCAAATGCCGCCCCTACAGTCACCTAATGAAAAAGGGGAACCCGTTCGTCTGGGATCATAAATGCTAGAGTGCACTCGACGAAATCAAGCAATACCTGCAGAATCCGCCGGTGCTGGCCGCTCCGGTCAAAGGAAAGCCTCTCATCCTGTACACAACAGCCCTTGAAGGTTCTTTAGGCGCACTATGGGCACAAGAAAACGACCAAGGGAAAGAGAGAGCCCTCTACTATTTGAGTCGAGTTCTCCTGGGGGCAGAAAACAATTACTCCCCCATCGAAAAACACTGCCTGGCGTTAATCTTCACGATAACGAAGCTCAGACACTACGCATTGGAGCATGAGGTTCACCTCATATCAAAAGTGGATCCTCTCAAATATTTGATGTCAAGAGCCATACTAACAGGACGGCTTGCTAAATGGGCCCTTCTCTTGATGGAGTTCTCGATAACTTATCGTGCCATCAAGGCAGTGAAAGTCCAGGCCATCGCCGACTTCCTCGCTGAGCATCCGATACCTGCCGATTCACCCCTAAATTGCGAACTGCCGGATGAGCACAGCGTTTGACACGATCGACGGGGGGAGAATAGAGAATGATACCCAATGAGAACTCTATTTCGATGGATGTTCATAACAGATTTTTGCATTTTCATACCGCCCAATTTTTATCACTTTGCATATCGGTAGATACTCTTGAGCCGTGTTTGCTAGTAAATTGCAGGATACAGGTTCTCGGCTCTAAACGGTGGAACTCATGGAAAAACACGACAAAACCCGGGTTCCTGCCAACCACTGAAGAAAACACGGTCTCCGCTCTTCATCCGTATGTTGCCAGATACCAGTTTAGGAAGACAAAATGGCAAATCAATATCACCTTCATGCACAAAGCACAAGGAAGCACCAAATCCAACAAATCTACATGGTGCCCGAGGAAATCATGGGCAAAAGATCCAGTTTCAATCACCTTTATGATCAACAGAAATTCTGGAAAATTCGTGAAGCAATTATGAGAAAACACATATACCAGATTGAAGCTCACATCAAACCAGGGTACCACCAAAAAGACAGAGCCCCAATTCATCTAAACGGCCGCGGAACCGCGGCCAAAGAGGGGTCTAGGCCGCGGTTCCGCGGCCGTTCTGGCGCCAAGTCTGCAGGGCTTTTGGGGGTAGAATTGTCTTTTCGTGTTTGTTTTGGTGGTTGCCCTAGGTTTTCATTTTTGGCCTATAAATAGCCCAGAACTTTGTGAAGGAAAGGGTCCATTCTTGTATTTTCATTTTTTGCCTAGGTTTAGTGTTTTTCTTCTTTCTCTTCTCACCTCTTCTCCATTAAACTTGTAGTGAGCTTTTGAGTGAAGAGTGATGAATAAAGAAGAACCATTTATTATCATGCTTGTCTCTTTACTTTGTTAATTGTTGTAATTTTAATTCGTTAAGTAGTTGTTGTTATTTCCTTGTTGTTTCTTTCTTCTCTCTTTTTCTTTATCATTCATACGACCATGATACTTACGCTCGATCCTCGCCAAGGTGAGGTCGCAAATAGTTAGTCGTATTTTTCTAATCTCCTTCTTTCTATCTTCCTCTTTTGTTTTGTTTTGTTTTTCCTTATCATGAAGTGTGAGTAGTTTTATACTTGTTAGGGTAGGATAAGGGAAGTTTGAGAGAAGGAAATCTCTCTCACTCTTTCCTTGCCCAACAACTTAAATCGACTCCCGTTAATTGAACCACAATCCGCTCCTTACGGCACCCTATCCTACATGATAGCGGTGATTCCGTAGTGAGACCGGTTGTGGTTGAATTAACCAGAGGTTATGGATAAGAGCCAAGAACGGATGGACAAGCACCAAAAGGAAGGACTTATGTGTTGGAAAGCCTAGCTTATACTCACAAGTTCCTTCCTAGTCGTGCTAATCCCCGTTGTTGCCGATTACCGTAACACCGATATTAAGAGGGGCAACGAAAGATGTGGAGACTTCTAACTCAAACTAACCTAATCCTAACCCAGCAAGCTCTCTTTAAATATCAACTCAACACTTAGATAATCCAACAAAATCTAAAAACAGGACTTAACTCGTTAAAACACTTTGAAAAAGACTCCCATCTTCCTGCGGACGACCCGTACTCAACCGGCTAGCTACAAGCGAAACCGTCTTGATTGCGGTATTTAAACTAGAACTTGAACACGCACATATCCTATCAATCAAATGGCGCCGTTGCCGGGGAGACGGTAGTTTATTTCCTTGTGTAATTTCGGGTTAATTTGTAAGTATAAATATAAAAAAAAACGAAAAAAATACATACTTTGTAAAAAACCATCTTGTTGTTTTTGATTAGCTTTTGTGCAAGTGTGCAGGAAAATACGAAGTTCAAGATCAACGCCAAAGACGTCGGATAATACGAAGTTCAAGTACAGTGCCAAAGACGTGGGAAGATAGACCCACATTTCGCGGCTACACCGCGACGGACAAAACGAAGCATCCGGTCTACTGTAAAAATCTGGAGCAGATACAGTGAGCAAATCAAGATTCAGCACATCCAGACAAGTAGGGGACAACCACAGAAGCACACCCAAAAAATTTGGAAGCTCAATACCTCCACATAGCCGCGGATCCGCGGCCATTGCATGCGTTTGGCCGCGGAAACGCGGCCTTCTGTTGGCTTCAGAGCCCCAAATTCTCTCTGTAAGTCCCTCTGCTTCTCCCCTCTCCTCTGAACTCCACTGAATTGTGTTTTCTGCAGCCTTCTTTGCGCAAATTCTTCTCCCCCTTCCAATAAACTGTTCTTGTGCAGGATTCTTTGCGCCGCAAAATAAAAATTGTTTGCAGTTGATTTGTTACTGTTTTGCATTCTTTAATACGGACTTAAGGGGCTTGAAACCAATCCAGATTGGGTGGGGATTTCATCACCCTTCCCAGGACCCCAAAAATCACTAAAGCATATGCATTGTCCATTGTAAATTAAAAAATACTAGACTTCAGCCCTAAGGACTTCGCGCTCATTAGGAGAAGATAAACCGTGTTTAGAACCTCGCTTAACCGTATATTGTTTACGGGGTGTCTAGGAAAGTGTTAAAGGCGCAACCGCTGAAAGAGAAAGGGTTATTTAATTAAGGAACTTCGCGAAAGCGTTGGACAACCTCCCCTTATCTCTGCACTTACCTGGCCTCGTGATCAGTGTATTTTTAAGCCTGTTTCTCGACACTGTTTAACTTCGACAATCAAGTTCAGGAGCAGGTCTAGTAGACCTAGGTTACCCTAGATTTAGGTGTGATTGTGCATATCTTGTTTGTGATTGCTTAAGCCGTATCTCCGTACATATTTCTGTAAAAATATTTCTAACAAAAAAAAAGAAGAAGAAAAAAATCAAAAACTTTTATAAAAACTTGCCCTTTGTCGCCAAATCCATTTTCACCCACCACCCATCGCCTTTCTCCATTGACGTTTTCTTACCCTCACCTTCTCCGCTTTGACTATACTAAACTCATTTAGTGTATGTCCGCTTGGACTCGGGACACTAGCGCCCGTCTAGTCCGCGTTACGTTAGTCGCGACCGACTACGCGATCGACTCCGAAGTCGATACTCCGTCCACTCCTCTTTCACCCCTTCCTTTGTCGGCCAACTCCGACGTTGACCGGAATTCTGTTCATACATCTTCACCTTCACCTTCACCAACCTCTTCTTCCGCGATGTCAGGATTTAATCCGAACATGTCTTTGACCACCGCTGGATTGGCTCCACCTCCTACGGAGACCAATATCCCACCACCTCCGCCTGTTGTAGCGCCGCAGCGAATTGCGCTCCAGGATCGTTTCTACCCCACCCGTTCTGCACTTCCCACCTGCCTTTCTCTTCCTCCGGCCAATGGGGACAACTTTGAAATTAAGCCCCATTTCATCAACATGCTATCACGTTTTCATGGGCTTGAATCTGAAGATGCCTATATCTTCATCAATAAATTTCAAAATGTCTGTGCCATGATGAACCCAGCTGTCGGACGATGCTATACGTCTACGGGTCATTCCGTTCACTTTATGCGATCTCGCTGAAAAATGGCTGTATAGCACCGCTTCCCACTCAATCACCAGCTGGGACGAGTTTGTTAAAGCGTTTCTGAAAAAATTCAATCCAAATCATAAGACCGCAAGAATTCGAAATGAAATCAACCAATTCTCCCAGCTTCCTTCTGAACCCTTCTGGAAGTGCTTTGACCGGTACAAAGACCTTCTTGTTCAGTGTCCTCACCATGGTATAGAGAAATGGCAACTTTGCCAAACCTTATACGAGGGACTGAACCCAGCAACGAAGCAGTTGCTGGAAACCATCTGTCAGGGCCACTTCCTATCGAAATCTGACGAGGAAGCGTGGCAGTTCTTTGACGACCTTGCGGAGCAAACGCTACAATGGGAGAGCACCAGACCGACTTCTTCTTCTTCTACCTCCACTTCTACCGGTCAGTCTAGGGTAGGAATTCACCAGCTTGATGTCTCTATTACGATGAGAGCTGAAATGGCTGCAATAACAAAAAAGCTTGAAGCAATAGAGAGCAAATGTTCTCCTCCTACTCCTGCCCCTGTTCTCCCCCTTCGTACCATCTGCGCTTGTTGTTCCGATCCTTCTCACTTGACCGAAGAGTGTCCTTACAATCCACCATCGCAAGGACAGGATCAGGTTAATACATTCCAGCAAAGACCGAGGAATGATCCATACTCTTCCACCTACAATCCCGGTTGGAGGAACCACCCCAATTTCGCCTGGAATCAGAATCAGAATCAATTCCAGGGCAACAATTTCCAAAGGGCCCCTCCGCCGCAGCAACAAGCGCAACAACAAACTCAGTATCAGCAGCCCTTCCAACCCTAACCTTTCCAAAATCAGACGAACAACTTTGCACCGAACAATTCTTTTCCACCAAACAACTTTGTTCCGTCGAACAACGATAAGGTTTCCTCGCTCGAACGAAGTCTGGAGGCGTTTGTTAAACAATCGACTCAGTCCACCGCCAATATCTAGACTTCCATTCAATCTTTAGTGCAACACACTGCCGCACACGGGCAAAGCATCAAGAGCATCGAGGCCCAGATTGCACAGCTGAACGCGGCCTTAAGCGAGCGAGAGAAGGGGAAGCTCCCGTCCCAGCCACTTCCAAATCCCGGTCACCCACATAATGCACATGTTGCTCTTGAACAACAGAACCATAATGTGAGTGCCGTGACCACACTGAGATCGGGAAGGATGCTGCAAAACAACATTGGCAAACGAATCAACGATGACACCCCGGCCGCTTCTTCTTCTTCTTCTTCTTCTTCTTCTTCGTCTTCCGAGCCTATTCTCCGTTCTTCAACAGGCTCTCCTTCCTCTTCTTCTGCTCTGAACGGACCCACTTCTCACTCCACGAAAACACCTATTCTGGGATCCGTTCCAACTCCAAAATCTCCTCCTCCAGCATTAGATTCAACCAATTTTCAAAATGTTCCATTTCCAAACCGGTTGAGATCTAATAAACAAAATCCTCAAATGGAGAAGATTCTGGAGTTATTCATGCAAGTTAACATTAACATACCTCTTTTAGATGCTGTCCAACAAGTCCCGTCTTACGCGAAAATCTTAAAGGACTTGTGCACGAAAAAGATGAAGTCTCAGGTACCCAAGAAAGTTTTCTTGGCTGGTGCTGTGAGTGATGCCCTTACCCAATCTTTACCACAAAAACGGAAGGACCCTGGCTGTCCTACGATTTCAATTACCATTGGGGATAAGAACATCAACCGCGCACTATTAGATCTTGGTGCCAGTGTTAACCTTCTTCCGTATTCATTATACGAGCAATTAGGCGTCGGAGAGCTGAAACCCACGCACTGCACTCTCCAAATGGCCGACCGATCGATCACCCATCCTAGGGGTGAGCTAGAGGATGTGTTAATCAAAGTCGGGGACTTCATATTCCCCGTCGACTTCATTGTATTGGACACACAGCCTGTAGCTAACCCCCGGAATCAAATTCCGGTGATACTCAGTCGCCCATTTCTCGCAACCTCAAATGCTGTGATCAATTGTCGCAATGGTTCGATGAACCTCTCTTTTGGAAATATGACGATTGAACTCAACATTTTTAGGTTAGGGAATCAGCCCGCCGAACCTAATGCTCATATACTGGACGTCTGCTCAATCCAGGAGATCACACCAGAAGAGTGTGAATTCGAGGAGTTTCTGTTTGATCACGATAATCTTGACGCCACTAGTGCGTTTCTCTTCGAACCTGCTGTTGTTTCTGCGCCCGATAACGAATACGAGTGTTTCACGTTCACGAACGATCTTAGCCGCGCACAACCCGAGTTTGAATCCTTCGACTTTCTGGATGAGTTACCTGAACCATCCGACTCGGTTGCCTACACTCGTTTTGAACCTTTGCTGGAGTCCTTTGAATTCGAGACATTTGCACCAGTCTTGCCTTCTATCGTTTCACCTCCAACGCTCGAACTCAAGCCTTTGCCGTCTCACCTTAAGTACGCTTACTTAGGTGAGAACGAGACCCTCCCTGTCATCATCTTGGCTTCTCTAGCTCCCGAGCAAGAGAAAGCCTTTCTCGCGGTCTTGCACAGCAACAGGCAAGCTTTTGGCTGGTCTATGGCGGACATCAAGGGGATTAGTCCCCTCATCGTTGACCATCATATTCATCTGATGGATGATGCCAAACCAGCCCGGGTTCCACAAAGACGTCTTAATCCAGTCATGAAGGAGGCTGTGAAGAAGCAGATCGTCAAATGTCTAGATAGTGGTATCATTTACCCTATCTCTGATAGCCAGTAGGTTAGCCCCATTCACGTTGTCCCCAAGAAGTCGGGCATCACGGTCATCACTAACGAGGCGAATGAGTTAATCCCTACTCGCACCCAAACTGGGTGGTGAGTTTGCATTGATTACAGAAAACTCAACGCCGCAATGCGGAAAGACCACTTTCCGCTACCTTTCATTGACCAAATGCTTGAACGATTGGCCGGACATGAGTACTATTGCTTTCTTGATGGCTACTCCGGCTATAATCAAATTCCCATTGCCGAAAAAGACCAGGACAAGACCACTTTCACTTGTCCTTTCGGAACGTTTGCTTATCGACGCATGCCCTTTGGGTTATGCAATGCGCCCGCTACCTTCCAGCGGTGTATGATGGGAATTTTCTCAGACATGGTGGAAAAATTTCTGGTGATTTTCATGGATGACTTCTCCATCTTCGGCGACTCCTTCGACGAGTGTTTGTTGCATCTTGACGCTGTCCTTACCCGATGTAAGGACAAGAATCTCACTTTGAACTGGGAGAAATGCCACTTCATGGTGCGCGAAGGTATTATCTTAGGACATATCATCTCGCTAAATGGCATAGAAGTTGACAAAGCAAAGATTGAGGTCATTTCCAATCTGCCTCCTCCCCGATGCGTCAGAGATATCCGAGCCTTCCTTGGCCATGCCGGTTTCTATAGACGGTTTATCAAGGACTTTAGCAAGATTGCTAGGCCCTTGACGCTTTTGCTGGCCAAGGACACGCCTTTCAACCTCAACTCCAGCTGTGTGACTGCATTCGAGTCACTGAAACGCTCACTCACTTCTGCTCCCGTTCTTTCTTCACCTGACTGGACGCACCCATTCGAGATTATGTGCGATGCATCCGACTTTGCCATCGGTGCTGTCCTTGGACAGCACATCAACAAGATGCCGCACGTAATCTATTACGCGAGCCGAACCCTGAACGACGCCCAACTTAACTATACAACAACTGAGAAGGAATTCTTAGCTGTTGTATTTGCTTTAGAAAAGTTCAGGCCCTACCTCATCGGCTCTCCAGTCATTGTCTACACGGACCATTCAGCTCTGCGCCATCTTTTTGCGAAGAAAGATGCCAAGTCTCGGTTAATACGTTGGATCCTCTTGCTTCAAGAGTTTGACCTTGTCATTAAGGACAAACGAGGATGTGAAAACGTAGTTGCCGACCATCTCTCATGACTTCCTTCTTCGCCTTCGCTTCCAATTCCGATTAACGACGTTTTCCCGGATGAACAACTCTTGACAGTATCGTGCGAACCCAGGTTCGCAGATATTGTGAACTATTTGGCCACGGGATTACTACCGACTGAATGGTCGAGTCAGGACAGACTTCGCTTCTTATCCCAAGTAAAACACTTTTACTGGGACGAACCCTACTTGTTCAAGTACTGTCCCGACCAGATTATTCGTCGGTGTGTCCCTGATGAGGAATTCAAGAGTGTGCTGTCATTTTGCCACGATCAAGCGTGTGGCGGGCATTTTGGGCCCAGAAAGACAGCTGAGAAGATCTTGCAATGTGGTTTCTACTGGCCACAACTTTTCAAAGACGCTCACGACTATTGCAAGACTTGCTCCCGGTGCCAACACATGGGCCGGATATCCCGGAGGAATGAGATGCCGCTCCAACCAATCTTGGTTGTGGAGATTTTCGATGTTTGGGTGATAGATTTCATGGGGCCGTTTCCCAGCTCTTTTGGGAACTTGTACATCCTTCTAGCTGTTGATTATGTCTCTAAATGGGTCGAGGCTGTGGCCCGCCGGACTAACGACAACAAGGTTGTCGTTAGGTTCCTTAAAGAAAACATTTTCTCCCGGTTTGGCCACCCCCGAGCGATCATTAGCGACAATGGAAGTCATTTCTGCAACAAAACCTTCGAGGCCTTGATGCGGAAATACTCCATTAATCATAAGCTCTCTACGCCCTACCACCCCCAAACCTGCGGGCAGGACGAAGTCTCAAATCGGCAAATCAAGCAGATACTGGAGAAAACGGTTTCCAAGAACCGTAAGGATTGGTCTCTGAAACTCACTGATGCCCTTTGGGCATTTAGAATCGCTTATAAGACCGACCTTGGCATGTCTCCCTATCGGCTTGTGTACGGAAAAGCCTGCCACCTACCTGTCGAAATCGAGCATCGCGCATTTTGGGCGATAAAGGAGCTGAATCTGTCTATCGAGGACGCGGGCAGCCATCGGAAGCTGCAGTTGAACGAACTGAACGAGCTTAGGGATGAGGCTTACGATAACGCGGTTGTCGTTAAGAATCGAACGAAGGTGTTTCACGATAAACACCTTTTGCGCAAAACCTTCGTACCTGGTCAGCAGGTACTGCTTTACGACACCCGACTTCACTTCCATCCTGGAAAGCTCAGATCTCGCTGGAAAGGGACGTATTTTGTGCGGAATGTGTATCCGCAGGGCGCTGTGGATTTGGAAAATCCAAAGGACGGTTCACTCTTCAAGGTAAATGGACACCGATGCAAACCGTACCTTAGTGCCGAACCAACAGAGGAGCTCCTGTTCTTACAGGAGCCGGTTTACCCTGTATGATCTTCCTCTGCCTACCTCCAAACTTCGGTTATCCAGCCAAGAACAGCGGACACTGTTCCAAATAAGTTTGGGGGTATGTACAAACCATTTTGTATATATTTGTGTATATTCTTTTTCTTTTCTTTAAAAACAAAAACAAATAAAAATTGTGTATCACTAACCGACAATTTTGAACCTTCCAACTGCTCTCTTCATGCTACGACAGTGAGGACACTGTCCAGTTTAAGTTTGGGGGTACACTCGGTACGCATTTCTTACCTTCACATTCATATGTATATTTTGCATCTGCATATTAATATCCATAAAATCCATAAAAATTTGAAAATTTTCTAAAAAAATATAAAAACCTTTTTGTTAAGTTAGCTTGTGGAATAACTCTGATTCAAAATTCGACGGTTTTTTGTTTGAAAAAAATAGGAATGACTAAATCTTATGTTTAGATTTTGAAAACCTGAAAGATAACTCTCCTTTGAAATTAACTATAGCTGATATACGTCTTTACATCACACTACACGTGTCGTAAGATTTTGGGAATTAGATGACAAGTCTTTCATGTTTAAACTTTTAAACAGATAAATGATTTTCTGAGGATCAAATAGGTTTGTTCTGAAATAAGTAATGTCAAGAATAGTTTATGAAGTAAAGCGAATATGAAGGAATGTTATTGATGCCGTAATTGGAGCTAAGTCTGAAAAATAACCCATCTGAAACTTGATTGGAATGATTACGCACCAAACCCACTAAACACGTCTTTTATCCAAAAAAATAATTGAACTGCCGGTTATATCTCCGTTCGTATTAAATCATCTGATTTTCACGCCAAACTGTCTTTTGTTTTTGGACCTAGGTAACTTGAGTAATTAAGTCCGCTGGGGTGTTTCTACACCTAATGCCCTAAAACCAACTGGTTTGGGTGCATTGGCCCAAAGCTCGCTAAGAAGCCTAGAAAGTCCAGGTTAAAACAAAGTCAAGCAAGTGTTCTCTCCGAGTTAAAATTCCTAACGGTTCTTTGTGTGAGAATAATCTTGATAAAAGACAGGCTTTTATAAAAAAATTTAGCGGAGATATGAAGGTTTTATTCTATGATAAAGACTATTGCACGTTCACAGAGGTGTGTATGAAATGAAAACAAGAAAAAGGTGGAGTGAAAAATACGACTTAGTTTCCTGTTATGGAAGATAGAAATTCTAAAGTTGAAACCTTACTGGAAAACGAAACTTGAAAAATGCTTAACTCTTTATAAAACTTATGTGATCCTTTTAAAATTGTTATCTGGGCTTTATTGTGCGACATGATGACTTTAATCGATCCTTCTGGAATTTAACAACACTATTTGCACTGGACGTAAAGACATATAAAATCTGTAGTTAAATAAGAAGCGAGGTGTGAAAAATAAAGGTTCGATAGTCTAGACTTAGGATTATAGAATTGTTATTTTCTGAAACAAAACTTTAGGGTTTGAATCTTAGTTATTTTATGAAATCAACTTGACCGGATTTTGTGGGTAGTATCCGCTGAAAACCCTCAGGAGACAACACTCCTCCTACTAGGGACACCTAGAGGTTTAACGGCTTGTTGCACATGCTCAGTGCAATCGCGTTCCCTGCGAAAGTGAGGTTAGGAAATTTTTGTGAATAAATTGGATTTGCTCGGGACGAGCAAATGATAAGTTTGGGGGTATTTGTTCATAACAGATTTTTGCATTTTCATACCGCCCAATTTTTATCACTTTGCTTATCGGTAGATACTCTTGAGCCGTGTTTGCTAGTAAATTGCAGGATACAGGTTCTCGGCTCTAAACGGTGGAACTCATGGAAAAACACGACAAAACCCGGGTTCCTGCCAACCACTAAAGAAAACACGGTCTCCGCTCTTCATCCGTATGTTGCCAGATACTAGTTTAGGAAGACAAAATGGCAAATCAATGTCACCTTTATGCACAAAGCACAAGGCAGCACCAAATCCAACAAATCTACGCGGTGCCCGAGGAAATCATGGGCAAAAGATCCACTTTCAATCACCTTTATGATCAACAGAAATTCTGGAAAATTCGTGAAGCAATTATGAGAAAACACATATACCAGATTGAAGCTCACATCAAACCAGGGTACCACCAAAAAGACAGATCCCCAATTCATCTAAACGGCCGCGGAACCGCGGCCAAAGAGGGGTCTAGGCCGCGGTTCCATGGCCGTTCTGGCGCCAAGTCTGCAGGGCTTTTGGGGGTAGAATTGTCTTTTCGTGTTTGTTCTGGTGGTTGCCCTAGGTTTTCATTTTTTGGCCTATAAATAACCCAGAACATTGTGAAGGAAAGGGTCAATTCTTGTATTTTCATTTTTTGCCTAGGTTTAGTGTTTTTCTTCTTTCTCTTCTCACCTCTTCTCCATTAAACTTGTAGTGAGCTTTTGAGTGAAGAGTGATGAATAAAGAAGAACCATTTATTATCATGCTTGTCTCTTTACTTTGTTAATTGTTGTAATTTTAATTCGTTAAGTAGTAGTTGTTATTTCCTTGTTGTTTCTTTCTTCTCTCTTTTTCTTTATCATTCATACGACCATGATACTTACGCTCGATCCTCGCCAAGGTGAGGTCGCAAATAGTTAGTCGTATTCTTCTAATCTCCTTCTTTCTATCTTCCTCTTTTGTTTTGTTTTGTTTTTCCTTATCATGAAGTGTGAGTAGTTTTATACTTGTTATGGTAAGATAAGGGAAGTTTGAGAGAAGGAAATCTCTCTCACTCTTTCCTTGCCCAACAACTTAAATCGACTCCCGTTAATTGAACCACAATCCGCTCCTTACGGCACCCTATCCTACATGATAGCGGTGATTCCGTAGTGAGACCGGTTGTGGTTGAATTAACCGGAGGTTATGGATAAGAGCCAAGAACGGACGGACAAGCACCAAAAGGAAGGACTTATGCGTTGGAAAGCCTAGCTTATACTCGCAAGTTCCTTCCAAGTCGTGCTAATACCCGTTGTTGCCGATTACCGTAACACCGATATTAAGAGGGGCAACGAAAGATGTAGAGACTCCTAACTCAAACTAACCTAATCCTAACCCTAACAAGCTCTCTTTAAATATCAACTCAACACTTAGATAATCCAACAAAATCTAAAAACAGGACTTAACTCGTTAAAACACTTTGAAAAAGACTCCCATCTCCCTGCGGACGACCCGTACTCAACCGGCTAGCTACAAGCGAAACCGTCTTGATTGCGGTATTTAAACTAGAGCTTGAACACGCACATATCCTATCAATCAATGGAGCATCTTCCAAGAAGAAGCGAAAGCATAACTCCCCTATAATCAAATCGGGGGTAGGCCTCATCTTCGTGACTTCACAAGGAGGGATAATGCTCTCTGCCTTCTTCTTAACAGAGCCGAGGACGAACAATGAAGCCAAACATGAAGCTTTGATAGCAGGTCTTGAGATTGTTGTCGACAAGGTAATCGAAAACCTACTCATATACGGAAACTCCCAGTTGGTCTAGTCAAGTAAATGGCGACTATCAAACGTGCAAATCAGAGTTGGTAAAGTAAGGTGAGAGAGTGCAACAATTACTGACTCAAATCCTTTCCTATGCCCTAGAAAGATACCGCGAGCGGAGAATAGCAAAGCAAATGTGGTAGCCAAACTCGCTAAAGAACTGGCTGACGAAAACCTCGATGACGTAAGGATCGTGGTACAAAGCCGTCGGGTTCTTGCACAGGCAGAAATATCTCCGGAGTCGTTCGAAGAAAAGGGAGCGACCAATCAAATGGCCCTACAAATAAAAGACCAGGAAAAGGCCAAGGATTGGAGGGAAGTCTTTATAGACTACTTCAAATCCTGTCGAACACTTGAAGATGCAGCCTCAAGACATCAGCTTATGAAACGAGCTCTGTCTTTCGCTTTCGTCAATGATACGCTGTATAAGAGGTCATTTGAATCTCTGTGGCTAAGATGCTTAGGACAGGTAGAAGCAAAGAAATTCGTCTAAGAAACTCATGACGGGATCTGCGGTTCTCATCAATTCGGGCCGAAGATGAAGCTGAAGATCAAAAGGATGGGCTATTATTAGCCCACGATGATTCAAGACTGCCTCGAATACGCGAAATAGTGCCACTCGTGCCAGATTCATGGGGATTTCATCCACCAGCATCCGAATACGCTACACCCAATGGTGGCTAGCTGGCCGTTCGAAATATGGGGAACTGACATAATCGAGCCCATCGAACCAGCATCGTCCAGAGGATATCGGTTCATATTGGCGACAACCGATTATTTCTCTAAGTGGGCGGAAGCAGTACCGCTAAGAGAGGTGAAGACGGAGAATATTCTCCATTTATTCAAGACACACGTCATCTATCGGTTCGGCACTCCGCGACAGATTATCTCCGATAACGGGCCAGCCTACAGAAGTCACAAAATCAGCCGCTTCGCACAACAACATAACATAGACTGGAGATACTCTTCGGTCTATAATCCTCGAGCTAACGGTTTGGCTGAAGCTTTCAACAAGACCTTGACGAAGATCATAAAGAAGACGGTGTCCAAAAACAAAAAGGACTGGTACGGGAGATTGCATGAAGCTCTCTGGGCGTATCGAACTACGTTCAAAACGACCACAGATACAACACCGTATGTATTGGTATTCGGCATAGAAGCGGTACTCCCTATAGAGATAGAGCTACCCTCTCTACCAGTGGCAGTTCATTATGAGCTAACGGACGAAGAGAATGCCTATCTTCACCTGGAGGAGCTCGACGCCCTTGACGAAACCCGGCTCATGGTGCAGCAAAACCTGGAGGCTTACAAAGCAAGGATGACGCGCTCGTACGAAAGATTGACTAGGCCGAAAACATTCCGCCAAGATGAACTCGTGCTAGTCGTAAAAAGACCCATGTTCCCTAATCGTGCCAAACGGGGAAAGTTCGAGCCAAACTATGAGGGCCCGTATATCATAGACAAGGTCTACCAATGTGGGGCTTACTTGCTCATGAATATGCATGGCGAAAGACCCTTTAGGCCAATAAACGGTCGGTTCTTGAAAAAATACCATGCCTGACCGAAACGTCTGTAAACTACTACGACCCGTAGCATCCTAAGGCTGAGAAAAAAAAACGGTACGTCCATAAGAAAAATGGGTACGGATGAAAACCCGAAAGGGCTCCGTGAGTAAAAACAGCAGGGCTACAGACGAGTTTGTGAAAACTCGAAAAGGCACTGTTAGTTATATGTATGCCCTAGAGGCCATTACTGTACATGCGATGTATATTGTAGTGGATGCTTCGACATATATAGGAAGGACCTTCTTGCTCGACATGATAGTATGCTATCTGGTTGCACTTTATCTTAACATGTAAACAAATACTGTTTTGTGATCACATGTTGATAAAGTCCTTAGGATGAGTACTTGACTACCCGGACTATGATGTAGATCATACTAGTGGGGACTGGGTAGTTAGTAAGTACATACTTCAAATGTTTCTAGTCGTGGGAGTATCGAGACAGGGCATCGATACTCCAGAGTAGACTAGCGTATATGCTTCTTGACCCATATGATGGGCGATGGATGATCCCATATCCATTGGTGTTTGACATCAGAGAAGGTATACGGGTGCTCAGTGAAGATTGGGTACACTGGACGGACTCGCCGAGAACTCCTAGATGGTATTATACCTATCGTCGGATAGCAGTTCTCTGGTGACACTGGTACAGGTTAGTCTGTAGACCCGAGATCGTCATAGAGTCTTGTGTGATTCCCACTGTGCTTTGATTTCCACCATACCACGGTCAAGAGATCGTACAAAACGGTGGCTTTTGGGTACAGTCCCGAGTCACATGGAGGCAATGAGCGATAGAAGGGGTTTCTTCTCTCCCGATATAGGGAGTTGATGTTGCGCTATGCTCGATTGGCCATAACATGAAATCCTTGGCCAGGGTTGCTGAGATTTACTTGATAGTGTTATCAGTGGTTTCTCGAACCGTTGTGGACCTTGCATCGGCATGACTTATCAGGCTATTGGGGTCTGACGTTATACTACCCCCAGGCTGTTGATATGCGACATATCAGACGAAGAGACCGTACTGTACGGTAGTGTTATTGATTGGATTCGCAGGAGTTATAGCAGGCCTGCTTTTTGATCTTCGGATCGCTCAATACCCGGGTGGCCGTTACGTTTAGTAGACCGCTTGCGGCTTGTGGGTGTTTGATATGATCATCACCTACTGCCGGCGTATTGACGAGTCTTTAGAGTCCAACATAGAGGTTTCCTGGTTCATACGAAACGGAGTAGGAGCACATATGTGATATGTGCGGGACCGAGATTAATGCGAGTATATGATACCGCATTCTATTCTCGCGATATGTGATATTAGTCGGTTATATGTATTATAGCCGGATTATTAAATCAATAGTTGTTTTAATAATTTAATGTATAATTATATATTTGATATATTAAATTACATTGACTAATATTAGCTCACTTAAGATTTCTTTTCTCACGTTTTGATACTTTGATATATATGTGATATATATTAATTGTATTCTGTTTGCATATAATATATATTATTGTGTCATGCTAGGTTACAGATGCAACATGTATGAGACTAACACCATGTTAGGGTTAATGTTAAGGTTAATATTTATTCTTAAGTAATTAAAAATTAGTAGAGATATTTTGATTGTTGGAAGTTTGGAGAAGTTATAAGATAACTATTGACTTAGTCCACTCTTTTGTTTTCCTTATGATATTTATCAACTCAACCATTAACCATACTTAATGGTTAACTCTCTACAAGGGTTAGATATATGATATACTCACCCATGGTTGCAATTTAACCTTAATGGATTCATTCTTTCATCACTTAAGTTTCATCTTCTTCTTCCTCATTTTAAGCTTTCTAGCTTTTGACAAAGTGATGAAAGATTGTGAGAAAACCAAATCTAAAGTGAGCAATATTCCTACTTCATCATCCTCTACTATTAGCCATTTAGTTTAGGGCGTTTACTTCACTAATCTACACAATTAGTGAAGAGATAGCATGAGCTAGTGTCTCCTCGACGTAGATCATCTTCGGCCTCGAAGACTTCGAAGCAAGCTTGTTCGTTTCTTCATGGGAGCCTCTCTAGAGTCCGGACGATCGTGATCACAGCGAAGGGAATTCTACACGGAGCTATTGAAGTGAAGGACCGGTCTACAAAGGTTGCATTCCTTGTTCACTTAGATGTAAAGTGTTTACATATCTTGTTTAACCCTAAGTCTCTAGTTAAAATCTTGGTTAGGGTTTGTTTAGCACCCCAAAATTTTTAAAGTAGCATGATTGATACTTTCCAAAACCTTCACAGGGTGCTAAGCCAACCCTACAGTGGTATCAGAGCCAAGCTAGAGCATTAGGCATCGTGTAGGCGAAGTTTAAAGTCCGATCGAACTCCGAAACCCCGAAAAATCCCACTTTCTGGAAATTTTTTCAAAAGTTGAAAATTTTCATATTAAAAATACTCATAAAATCATGTAGGGAATTTTGAGAATTACTGTGAAGTACGAATCCATAACTCACTCAATGGACCGCGGAACCGCGGCCAAACCATGAGTTTGGCGGCGGTTCCGCGGCTAACTTTGGGAGTTAGGGGCTAATACTTCAGGGGTTTATTCTTGGGTACTTTTTCATGCTTCTGGGAATTTTTAATTCTACTCAAGTGTTGAGCTTTCTGGGAAATATTGGGAACTCGTTGATTCGATCGGAA
The DNA here is from genome assembly GCA_030015575.1 of Agapanthus africanus. Lineage (NCBI taxonomy): Eukaryota > Viridiplantae > Streptophyta > Magnoliopsida > Asparagales > Amaryllidaceae > Agapanthus > Agapanthus africanus. The sequence goes on along the minus strand of CM057339.1, from coordinate 541,577,379 downwards.
AGTTTAACTTCGTTTAAGTTTTTCCGGGTAATTTAGAACGTGTTAAGAGGTTCGAACGAATATCAATAACTCACTTTTTCCCCTGTCGGAAAACTTTCAAGCGTTGGATTTTTCCTGAGTTTAAAACATTCAGAAAATCATGCAAGCGAATCTGTGGACCCTCTAGAAGAACATAACCTTAACTCGATTATGTGACCGTCAAAACCGCCACTGAACCATATGGTTTGTGGTAGTTTAGCGTTGCCACATGTGAGGCATTGGTTTGACCCTGCTACGGCTGGTTCATAGCGGATGTGACATGTTCTGGGACTTTTTGAACTCCGCTTAAGTATTGAGCTATTTGGGAAATCTTGGGTGTTTGTTTATTCGATCGGAAAGTTTAACATTGTCTATTTATCTGGAATGTGATACAATATGTGGAATTCATATATTTAGGCATGAAATGCGAAGTATGTGATATTTTTGATTTAAGATGTCTAAAGTGATTGTGGATTCCAAATGTTGTAGTTTTTCACTTTCTTTTTTGCGACCGTAAGTGTAATATGTGGTGTATCGCCGGTTCCGGTGCTATATGTCAACGAAAACTGGGATACGCATATTTACTTACGTTGATGATATGTGATGTTATGTGTTGCTGTGATATGTTATATTGGATCGTCGTGTTTTGAATAGCCGGGTTTTTTTTATGTGAGATTGGAGTTTTTCATTTTCATTCATGTAAAATTCTTTGTATGTAATATTCTTTTATTGCGGCACTTCCGGGTTGAGGTTGATGTCACCATTGTATATTATTTGCTTTTCCGCATTAGGATAGACCCAAGCTGGGGAGCACAAGTAACCGGGTTCTAGGGTCCAGTGGGAGACCATCTTGAGGAGTCGATACCGGCTCTCCTAACCCTAGAATTGGGAGGGTTACTTGCCGCTCTCGTAGGGGTCTAGGGATGTGGATTTGGCTATTCATCGCGACTGTGGAATCCGTGTTTTATACAGGCTCAAAATAAAACACGGACGTCCTAGCATATCCAATATTTCATATGTTGACTTCTGCTGCAATGTTCTGTGATGGGATCATAATACTGCGTGAGAGGAATACCTATTTATTATATATATGAGATATAATTAATATTGTTGCTTTCGTTTCTTCTGTGATGCTTCGGAAGCATAAATAAAATGGGACTTCATTAATGAGATTAATGAAATAAAAGAAACCTAAAGATGTTGTTGAAACTTGTTTAAAAACTGGTAGCTCTAGTTTTTGCTTTACATAGCGGTATTCCTTGTAGAATATCTAGCACCTTATTCGATAAAGAAAGAGCCGAGATCCCTTCACCGGGAGTGACCTCTTTAGCGAAACTAGCAGATGCTACAACCCACTCGGTTTGTCTTTTGATTGCTTCTATATTTTTTGCTTTGCATAGTGGTATTTGTGAAATATCATGCACCTTATTCGATAAGGAAAGAGCTGAGACCCCTTCACCAGGAGTGACCTCTTTAGCAAAACTAGTAAAGGCCTAAAAAACACTCCTTTCTCAAAATCACTCGATTCTACAACGATATCAAGTTCATTACGCAAAGGGTTTTCTTGAAAACCTGTCATAGCCCTCCGTCATTTCAGATAAATACTACTTAGTATTCGTGCTACGTTTGTTGGCCTGCGTCAAGGCGTGGTGTGCGGTAGCTAACTAGTGCTTATCTGCAGCATACGATGCGATTGGATTAGGGTAGTCGTGCGACTTTGTTGGTCGGCGTCAAGGGTCGTGCTGGTGGGTTTAATTCAATCAGGAAATGTACGGGTTGAACTTGACTAGCGGACTATGGTTTATTGGCCTGCGTCAAGGTCATAGGACGCTAGGGTAAAACATTATCGGGAATTTCAAGTGTTGAAATTTGCAATGAGATTGCATACCTTCTATGAGATATTTGGATCCCGATACCCATTACGAGTAAGAGTTACTCCTGGGAGAGTTTTATACATTACAATTAGCCGATCAAGTAGGTGTCTAGAAAGGTGTTAATAGGGTTACGCCTCTGGGAAAACGAGGTTTATTTTAATTAGGTCCGTGCGAAAGCACGGAGAACCTCCCTCAAAGTACCGAAACTAGCCTGGCTGAAAGATTGGCGAACTTGTAGGGTGTAATTAATCCCGGCTAGTCTTACCTTTTAGGGTTTGATAGAAGATTCGACAAAAATAGTGGGGGCCATCCTGATTAGATAAAATTATAACCAATCTAATCTTGCAAAAGCGCACGCAGAGTGTTTTCTTCTCTCTCTCTCCTGGCAGCAACTATGTCACGCCTTAATCAAGATAATAATATGGATGCATTGACCAAACCTGCTTATTATACTGAGCTAGGGAATGTTGGTTCCACTCTATCTTATAACTGTTATAAGTCCGAGCAGGAAATAAGGGAATATCCGGATTCCCATGCCACCCAATTCGAAGAAAGTACATGTTGATGCATATTCTTCGGGTGTCCTTATTACCGAGAACTGTTTTTCAGTATCCTCTACGTCCTGGGTATATGATACCGGATCAGGATCCTGCATATGTAATATGTTACATGGGCTATAGAAAGGTAGAGAACTGAGAATGAGTGATATGTCTCTAAGTGTTAGAGAATGGTGCAATTGTTACAGCCAAATCAGTTGGCAGATATCACCTTGTATTAATACATTGATTCTGAACGAATGTTATTACATACGGAACCTAATATACAACATTACATCATGTTCTTTACTTAGTTAAAGAAGGATATAATTCTGTATTTTAAGATAATGTTGTGAACATTTTCCTTAATCAAGAGTTTATTCGATCAGGCACGTTATATAATAGCATATACGTTCTAAATCAAACCACAGTTCAAAATATCTAGAACACACACAAGAGGAGTAGTTCAGAAATGAACGAATCCTTCTTGTGGCATTATAGACTAGGTCATATCAATGCGACATGACCAGCTAAGTTAAATACAGATGAATATGAGAATCTATTCGAATTTTCATCTTATGCTACTTGCTAGTCTTGTCTCAAAGATAAAAATGACCAATACTCTGTTTACTGGAAACAGAGAAAGAGTTATTGAACTCTTGGGACAGATACATGATAATGTATATGGTCCCATGTCTATAAATGCCAAGGTTGGTTCTTTTGAGAACCAAATGGGTAAAAGTATTAAAGTCCTACGATGTGATCGAGGAGGCGAATACTTGAGTATGGAGTTCCTGGAGTTTCTAAAAAGGAGAATGTGATTCTCTCTCAGCTTACTTCTTCGTATACACCACAGCACAACGGTGTATCGGGGCTGAATTATCGCACCCTATGAGATATGGCGCGCTCTATGATGAGTACTGCTGAGTTACCTATTTCCTTTTTGGTGTTATGCAGTTGAGTAGCTGCATACCTATTGAATGGGGTTCCATCCAAATCAGGGCCTACCACTACATATGAGATATGGTATGGGAAGAGATCATGTCTTAAAAGAGTTAAGATATGGGGTTGTCCGGCCTATGTTGAAAAGCAAATTCCGGACAAGCTCGAGGCAAGGTCAGTTATGTAAGTTTGTCAGGATATCCCAAACATTAGTGAGGGAATATCTTCTACCACTCTGAGGAGCAAAAGGTATTTTTTTTCTCAGCATACCACCTTTTTAGAAAAGGAATTTCTTGTGAAGAAATTGGTGGTCATGAGGTAGAACTGGAAGATGTTCCAGCTAGACAAACCAACAGCTGATGTTTTGATGAAACCAAATGATTCAATAGTCTCCAATGAACCTCAGCCTCTCCGCGAATCTGGCAGGGTTCCTCATCCACTTGAGAGATACTAAGGTTTTCTCCGTGACAGTGGAAGCGAGGATTTCATCATGAGATGATGGCCCAACCGGGTTCAGGCAGTTGGAACGTCTATTTTGATGTGATAGTCAAAGTGTTTGACTTCATCAAAATGGTAGATAAACCTTGTATATACAAGAAGGTTGTAGAGAGTAAGGTTGTCTTCCACGAATTATACATAGATGACATACTCTTGATAGGAAATGGTTTCCTATGCTACACTCGGTCAAGCTCCTATTATCACAAGGATTCTCAATATAAGATCTGGATGATACCTGCTACATCTTATGGATTATGATCTATGGTGATAGATCTATGTGGATGTTAGGAGTGTCCCAAATCCAGGTATATTAACACCATACTAAAGGGGTTTAGTATGGAAGATTCTAAGCGTGGTGGTTCTTCCACTTACTCGTGGATCACTCTCTCCAACACTGATTTGGAGAGAGCTCGCATACAAGGGATACCCAATGTTTCGGCAGTAAGCACTATCAGAGTGCGCGATGTTATGTACCAGACCAGATGTAGATGACTCACTAGGTGTAGTGATCAGGAAACAATCGGATCTTGGGAGAATCACTGGATAGCTGTGGAGGACATTCTTAAGTACTTGAGAAGCGCTAAAAGAAAGTTCTTGGTTCCAGCTTCCAGAGTGATAAGTTCGATTGAGAATCAGTCAAAGGCATTGTCTTTAGCCTCAGTGGAGGGACGGTATGTTGGAAGAGTTCCAAGCTAGATACCGTGACATACTAGACGATAAAGGTTGAATACATTGCTACCAACGATACTACCAAAGTGGTTGTCTGGACATTTCTTGTTCATAAGATGAACAAGGTTCCAACCATTGATCGTCTAATAACTGTTATTGTGAGAACAATAGAGTTGTGGCTTATGCCTAGGAACACAGGTCCCATCAGCGTTCCAGACATATTCTGAGGCAAGTATCACCTGATCAAGGAGATGGTTGATCTCCAAGGGATTGAGGTTAGGAGAGTAGACCAGAAGGTTGACACAGCGGATCCACTCACTAAGGCCTTACCCCTAGAGAGTCTTCTCTTCAATGGTTGACTATGAGATACTACAACCTCTGCTATATTGTTGGGTATTGGATACTACAACAGATGGCCTTAGTGGAAATGGGAGATTGTTAGTTATATGTATGCCCTAGAGGCCATTATTGTACATGCGATGTATATTGTAGTGAATGCTTGGACATATATAGGAAGGACTTTCTTGCTCGCCATGATAGTATGCTATCTGGTTGCACTTTATCTTAACATGTAAACAAATACTGTTTTTTGATCACATGTTGATAAAGCCCTTAGGATGAGTACTTGACTACAATGACTATGATGTAGATCATATTAGTGGGGACTGGGTAGTCGATAAGTACATCCTTCAAATGTTCCTAGTCGTAGGAGTATCGAGACAGGGTATCGATACTCCAGAGTAGACTAGCGTATGCGCTTCTTGACCCATATTATGGGCGATGGATGATCCCATATCCATTGGTGTTTGACATCATAGAAGGTATACGGGTGCTCAATGGAGACTGGGTACACTGGACGGACTCGCTGAGAACTCCTAGATGGTATTATACCTATCGTCGGATAGCGGTTTTCTGGTGACACCGGTACTGGTTAGTCTGTAGACCCGAGATCGTCATAGAGTCTTGTGTGATTCCTTCTATGCTCTGATTTCCACCATACCACGGTCAAGAGATCGTGCAAAACGGTGGGTTTTGGGTACAGTCCTGAGTCACATGGAGGCAATGGGTGATAGGAGTTTCGTCTCTCCCGGTATAGGGAGTTGATGTTGCGCTACGCTCGATTGGCCATAACATGAAATCCCTGGCCAGGGTTGCTGAGATTTACTGGTAAGTGTTATCAGTAGTTTCTCGAACCGTTATGGACCTTACATCGACATGACTTATCAGGCTATTGGGGTCTGACGTTGTACCACCTGTAGGGTTACTAGGCACTCTAATAAGGTTCTACAAGGCATCAACCATGCACGATTAAAATTTTAGCCGTGCCGAATAACTCTAAACAAGATCTTTGCTAGATAATTAGGGTAACACATGCTAGTAAATAACAATTATCACTAAGTGAATACGAAATACAACCTTTGTTGATCGGTCCTTCACTTCTAAAGCTCCTTGTTGTAGTCCCTTCACTGCGATTATCGAACTCCCAGACTCTCGGACGGCTCCATGAGAAAATTGCAACGGTATTGCTTGAAATCTTCGAGGCCGAAGATGATCTACGTCGAGGGAATACGAACTCAAGCTTCTACTTCACTAACTAGAGAATTAGTGAAGCAAACACCCTAAACTAAAGTGCTAGTCTAGTAGAGGATGATGAAATAGGAAATGGGTACACTTTAGAATTTCTTTTCTCACTTTCATTCTCTCTCTTTTTCAAACCCTAGAAAGAAATTGAAGGAGGAAGATGATGAGCTCAAAATGAGAAATGAAAACTATTCTAAAGAGAGAGAGAGCTAACCATGGGTGAGTGGGTATCATATACTAACTCATGCAGAGACATAACCATGGCTACATTATAATGGTTAGGTTAATTAATATCTCAAGTAATCCAAAGTTAGTAGACTAAGTCAATGCAACCCTAAGCTTCATGAAGCTTCATGCATGTGAGCTCATCATCCACTAATTTTATAATTACTTTAAATATTAAAAACCTAACACTATAATTAGTATGGTATAAGTCTTATACACCCATGATAGTTGTATCAACAACCATGATACAAAATGAACACAAATAAATATATATCACATATATATTAAGTTGTGCACAAGTGAGAAAAACAAATGCTTAAGTGAACCAATGTTAGTTAATGTAAATTAGTATATCACATATACAATTATACACTAAATTATTAAATCAACACTTGACTTAATAATCCGGTTATATCACATATAACCGACTAACACAAAATGTACCAGCTTTTCGAATCAACACTTGATTCGATAACCCAGCTATATCACATATAAACGGACGATACAATAGTCGCGAGAATAGAATACGGTATCACATACACGCATTATTCTCGGTCCCGCACATATCACATATGCGCTCCTATTTCGTTTTGCCTGAGCCAGTAAAACCTCTATGTAGGACTCTAAAGACCCGTCAATACGCCGGCAGTACGTGATGATCATATCAAGCACCCACAAGCCGTCAGCGGTACTAGCTGGATGTAACGGCTACCCGGGTATTGAGCGATCAGAAGATCAGCAAGCAAGCCCGCTCCAACTCCTGCAAAAAGCCTGACAGTGACACTACCGTACAGTCCAGTCTCCTCGTCTGATATGTCGCATATCAAGTCTAGGGGTGGTAAAATGTCAGACCCCAATAACCGATAAGTCATGCCGATATGAGGCTCATAACGGGTCGAGAAACTACTGGTAACACTTACCAGTAAATCTCTAAACCAGCCCTGGCCAGGGACTTCCCTGTTATGGCCAATCGAGCATAGCGCAACATCAACCCCCAATACCGGGAGAGACGAAACCCCTCCTTTCGCTCATTGCCTCCATGTGACTCGGGACTGTACCCAAAAACCACCGTTATGAACGCCCCCTTGGACGTGGTAAGGTGGAAATCAAAGCACAGTGGGAATCACACAAGACTCTATGACGATCTCGGGTCTACAGACTAACCTGTACCAGTGTCACCAGAGAACTTCCATCTGACGTAAGGTATAATACCATCTGGGAGTTCTCGGCGAGTCCGTCCAGTGTACCCAGTCTCCACTGAGCACCCGTATATCATCTCTGATGTCAAACACCAATGGATATGGGATCATCCATCACCCATCTACATGGGTCGAGAAGGTATACGATAGTCTACTCTGGTATATCGATGCCCTGTCTTGATACACCCACGACTAGGGACCTTGAAGGATGTACTTATGGACTACCATGTGCCCACTAGTATGATCTGCATCATAGTCCAGGTAGTCAAGTACACATCCTAAGGGCTTTACCAACATGTAACAGAGAGACAATCGGTATACACGTTAAGATAAAGAGTAACTAGATAGCATACTATCATGTCGAGCAAGAATGTCCTCCCTATATATGTCTAAGCATCCACCTGAAAGTCCATGCTACCCTTCCCCGGTTCTTACGGGGTTGCGGAAGTGGTGAAAAACGATTTTCAAGAGGGTGGTAACATGGACTACCAATACGGATCTTTGTTAAACTACTAACTAACAACCTAACAAGAGTTTACCTACTCGGTTATGGGGTTATACCTTTCTTGAACTCCTTCGTCTTCGACTCCTCCCAGTGTACGGATCGGCCTCACCTCGTCGTCTTCTTGCGCCGAAGATGGATCCACCCGAAAGTTTCTACCTTTGGCTTCTTCTTCGAACTTTGAAGAAACTAGATCACTTGGCTTGCTAGGCCTTGTGAACTAGAATGAGTAGATGAATGTTTTGGTGTCTTTTTGTCTCTAAGGCAATGAGTCTCAACACATGAGAATGGTTTGCCTTGAGGTAGAGAGAGCAAGAGGAAGAGGGAGAGCTTGAGAATGAGAGAGCTCAAGAGAGAGAAAGCAAATGATAGAATCAACCATACTCTTCTCATTCTCACCTCTCATAATCCAAAAGCATCATGAGACATAATGACAATCATGTATTATGTGATGGTTATCATATCACAAAAGGAAATATCATTTCATGCATTAAATGCAATGTGTGAACAAATAAGCAAGCCAAAAGTCTTTGCATGAAATGATAGCCATAGTAATGATGGTGGTCAACAAGTCCAACCTAGTCCACCGGTCAACAAAGTCAACAAGTCAACAAGGTCAACCTTTCAACCCAACCATGGCACAATATTACTTAATAATATTAACCATATCTCTAATTCTCATTAGGGTTAAGCAAAGTCAATAGTCAACAATCAACAACCCCAATGAGAATCCTCTGCCTCTGTCTCTCTGTCAACTGTGCATACACACCCGCATCCGCGTTCCGAGGAACCCGAATACTAACGAGATAAAACTAATCCCAAAACGTACACTAGGATCTGGCTTAAACCAAAGCCCGCTAGTGTTAACTGTCCGGACACTGTACGTGCACAAGTGCACGGATGTGACCGAACCCTGTCGCAAAACCATGCGACCTGTCGCAAAACCATGCGACCTCTACTCTTTTGCCTAAAGGAGAATAGCTTTCTGTAAGGGACTCTAAAGACTCGACACTACGCTGGAAGTGGGTTTAACCACAGACCGCAAGCAGCACTAGCTGTGCGTAACGGTCCCCAGGTAGATGCCGACAAGAAGACTGACGACGTGAAACCCATCTGAACTCCTACTGAGTCTGAATGTGACAATCTCTATACAGTCCAGTCTGTTCGTCTGATACATCGCATGGCGGGCCTAGGGGCGGTAAACGTCAGTCCCCCAATAGCGGTACAAGTCGTATCGGAGTGAAGCCCAGAACACCCTGAGATAACACTGGAAAACCTACCAGTATATCTCGCTTGCCCTGGCCAGGGACTACTCGTGTAATGGCTCTCCTAGACACAACGTGATGTCAACCCCCAATACCGGGAGAGACGAATCCTGTCTAACCGTTACTGCCTCCAAGTGCTTCGGGACTGCACCTAAAAACTACCTGTTTGCACGACTCCTTTGAGCCGTGGTAGGGTAGTAATCAAAGTACAGTGGGAACACACTCGAGGCGAAGTGACAGTGTCATGTCAGCGGACTAAGCTGTACTCATGTCACCTGGGAACTGATAACTGACGATAGGTATAGTACCAACCAACAGTTCCCGACGAGTCCTGTCCAGTGTACTCGTAACCTAACGAGCACCCACATATGCTCATCACAGAATACTGCATTTTATACCGCCTATTCTTACGCTCGGTTGTTTATAGGTAGGTGCTTTTAATCCGTGTTTGTTATATATTTGCAGGATACAGGTTCTCGGTTCTAAAACGGTGAAATTCATGGAAAACACGACAAAATCCGGGTTCCTGCCAACCACTGAGAAAACACGGTCTCCGCTCGTCATCCGTATGTTGCCAGATACCAGTTTAGGAAGACAAAATGTCAAATCAATGTCACCTTCATGCACAAGGCTCAATGGCAACAACAAGTTCCAAGAAATCTACGCGGAGCTCGAGGCAATCATGACAAAAGCATCCACAAAAAGTCCACCTTTCCTCAACAGAAATTCTGGAAGAATTGTGAAAGTATTTTCAGAAAATAGGTGTACCAGACAACAGGGGACTGCAGATCAGGGCCGTACAAGAAAACACAACCCCTAATCCCACTATAGGGCCGCGGATCCGCGGCCAATAGGGGGTATTGGCCGCGGATCCGCGGCCATGTGGAGTCCTCACCTTGTCGTCTTTTGGGGGTATTTTGGGTACTTTCCATGTGCTCTGGTGGTTGCCCTAGATCTTCAACTCCCTGCCTATAAATACAGCAGAACTTGCCAAAGCCAAGGGTCATTCTTTTGTTCTTCTTTCTTTTTAGGATTTAGTCTTTTTCTTTTTCTTCTTCATTCTTTCTCCATTAAAATTGTAGTGAGAGCTTTTTGAGTGGAAGATTAATGAAGATGAGGGTTTTTTATCTTTCTTGTTAGTTTGCTCCCCCTTGAGATTCTTGCTTTCTCTTGATCATTCAACCTCTTCATTGAGCTTGAATGGTTAAGGGTTAGTTATTGATCTCAAGGGTCGTATTTTCTTATGGAATTAGCGCTTCATTTCACATGCGTTCTCTACCCTTCCCTTGATCTTGCAACCTCTTGATTGAGCTTGCAAGTTTAAGGGTTGGCTATTGATCACATGCTTGTCTTGAGTTCTATTTCTTGTTCTTTTTATTGTTTATTTATTACTTGCATTTTTCATTCTTGCTTTACTTACTTGCAATTTAATTCCATGCACTTTAATTACTTGTAATCTTTTCTTTTCTTTGTTCTTTTCTTTTGCTCTCTTTTGTTCTTTTTGTGAATGAATGTAATTATTATTGTTAAGAAGAAATACGATATTATAAGTTAAAGATTTTCTTTTCTCTTTTCCTTTTCCCGTTATTTTCCATTGAACTCCGCCCAAACCATACGCAAGCGCTCCGTTAGGCACCCTACCCTAACAAGGTAACGGTGATTCCTAACCGCGACCGGTTGCGTTCGGTTTGGCCGGAGGCGAAAGCAAGAGACAAGAACGGAAGGAAAAAGGGTAAATAAGCCGGATTCCACGAATACCGCGCTTAAATCCCCTAATCCACGTTGTTGCCGATTGCTCTAGCTTCAATTGGTCAAGACTCGGCTCAAAGGTTTCGAGTACGGATTTCTTTAGCTTATAATCTCGTATCTTTTCTTAACAACTTTATACTTGCAAATAAACACATAGGTTAGAATCAAACTCATACTCATTCTTTATTGACTCGTCTAAGACAAGAAGGTAAAATACCACCATCTCCCTGTGGATCGACCCGTGCTCAACCGGCTAGCTGCATAGCGACACCGTCCTGATCGCGGTTATACTTTAATTCTTTGAACATCCGACACGCCAAAAGCGTGCGATCAAATGGCGCCGTTGCCGGGGAGACGGTAGCGTATTTTCTTTCTTGTTATTCGGGTTAATATTCTTTTTGTATATATATATAAAAAAATATTCTTTTTGTTTTTTTTGATCATTTTTGTGGGCAAGTGTGCAGATTTTTGCGTATTTGCAAACTGCAATTGTGGGGGAGCAATGTGTACATTCAAAGCAAAGGTGATTACGAAGTACAGTGCCAAAGATCTGGGTAGTTTGACCCGCGCAAGCGAACCTTTCAAGCTTACCGGATTTGATTCAACGGGGGTTTCCTAACCCAAAACTTAAACGGTACGTACTTTACTAACACCTTCTTCTCAAATCCGACGCTTCCAATATACTATTCTTTGCAGGATTCTTTGCAAGTTCGCTAGCAAACGCTAAAAATTGACTAACCCGTATTTGTTGCAGCGCCGCGCTTAAAAACTAAAAAACGATTGTTTGATTCTTTATAGAATTTTTTGAATTGCGCATTGCATACATTAATACGGACTTAAGGGCAAGCGAACCCCACAACATACGATAAAGGATTTCATCATCTTTTCCGTGGCCCACAAATCACGAACTTGCGCATAACGGTTACCCGCAAAAAATTTAAAAGAAACTAGACTTTAAGCCTTAAGGACTTCGCGCTCACTAGGAGAAGTTAACTGTGTTTAGAACCTTGCTTAACGGTACATTGTTTACGGGGTGTTTAGGAAAGTGTTAACGGCGAAACCGCCAAAAGAGAAAGGGTTATTTAATTAAGGAACTTCGCGAAAGCGTTGGAAAACCTCCCCTTATCTCTGCACTTACCAGGCCTCGTGATCAGTGTATCTTGAGCCTGTTTCTCGACACAGTTTTACTTCGACAATCAAGTTCTGGAGCAGGTCTAGTTGACCTATGTGAACCCTAGAACGATTAGGTGTGTGGTATTTTTGTGTCGTGATTGTTTTTGTCAATATTCTTTTTGTATGTATATTTCATTCTTCTGTTAATATATAAACAAAAAAAAAATTTTAAAAATAAAAAAAAAAATCCAAATTTTTTTTCCTTCCTTTTCACTTCCCTTCTTTCTTTCTCTCTTCATATCATGGGTACTCCACCTCGAAAAACTCTTGCCGAACTTTGGTACCCACAACCAGACATTACTTCATACGGTTCTTGCTTTGGCCGAACATCAAACGACCCATCTATGCCCAAAATTTCGTTGAGAGATCGGATAGACGCGTCTAGGACAAACAACTGGACCCCGCAATCCACTTCGTATCAACCGTTTCAAACATTCACACCTTCTTGCGTTGATACCCCTTTTGAAAATCCAGTTGTAACCCCGAGACCTATGTCTATTGCTGAACGTATTGAACAATCTCGTAGCCGATCTTTCACTCCTTTCACCACTACAAATTCTTGGGATCAACAATTCCATTCACCTTCTTATCCCAATGTTGATCCCACTCCTGTCCAGCCATTCAATTCCTACCAGTCCTACCCAACTTTTACACCTTCCCTAGACATTGCTTCTACACAGCCTTTTGGGAGTTTTCAGTATCCAAACAACTTTGAATGTTTTACTGAAACCCCTTCACAACCTATGTCTAGTCTGGAACAGTCGTTGGAAGATTTTAGGGTAGCGTCAAGCCAACAGATGATGGATTTGAATGCGTCCATGGCCGCTCTCATACAACCTAGTGACCCGGTAGCTAGTTTTCAACTAGCTCCAAATTTTTCAATGTATGATGAGGCGACAGGACAGGCTGTGAATTTGAGTGGAGAGAGTGAGATGTACCCCCTTCCAAATCAAACCTACCCGTCCCAAATTGAATCCCACAACTCCTGTTTTGAAAGTCTATCGAGTATCCCACATGATTTATCAATTGAAGATAGAATGAAGAATGAGTTGTGCGACTTCGTAGTGTTTGATTTGCCCGATTGTGAAGGGTCTCTTCCAAGTGAAACCGATCCCAAACCTTCTGACCTCTACACCTCCACTCTAGAACCTGAATTGATTGAAATCCATGCTTTTGATGAGGTGTCTGAGAATATTGATTTTCACTTGATCGAGAATATTGACGCTGGGAACATTTCGGATGATGAACCAGTAGATTTGGCTAAGGTTGTCTCTTCAAATCATCATCCCGAGTCTTTAAATGTTTTTCCCGAACTTCATATGCGTCTTGATATTAATGATAAAGGCATGGATGAGATAAATTTTGAGGAGAATATTGAGGATAGTTTTGAGGATGAAACAGTTTTAATTGATAAGTCGGATTTTCCAATTCATCCTGTTCCTTTCATTGACTGTGTGCACCCTCCCGAAATCCTAACCGATGCCCCTCCTCGATCACTTCCCTCCATCTTTTCCATCGTTCCGACCTTGCAAGAACTCGTCTCACTTACATTTCATATGTCTGGTTTACCAAGTTCGGCGTACCCATGGTTTCTTACGAATCTTGAGGGATTCGACCCAATTTCTCGACGAGTAAATATATTAGCACAATCACTTTTCACACATCGCTCATCACAAATTGTGCTAATCTATTTACTCCATTTGCACCCTCAAGTTCGTATTCCACTTCTTTTTCCCTTCCGCCATTCTTCTTCCTCTCATATACCGAGACCATATCCCGCTTCTCTCCGCATATGGTCTCGCGTATTCTCCATCTCTTTTCTCTACGCCTTCTTCCACCAACCGGTACATTATAGCGATAAAATCTTTGAATGGTTGGTGTTAACTTTTGGCCTGTTTAAGGCCTTGTATAGATGGATACTGTTCTCTTTCCCCCCTAATCCTGAATTTCAACGCTTAACAGTGGAAACACTGTTTTACTTAAGTTTGGGGGGGACACCTTTTTTGTATATATTTTTTGTTTTCTTTGTTGTATATAATTTGTTTTTAGGGAGCGCCGGCAATTTTGACCCTCTTGGTATAGCCTGACAGTGAGGGCACTGTCAAGTTTAAGTTTGGGGGTGTGCTCGGTAAGCTCTCTTCCTTCGCATTCATTTGTATATTTTGCATTTGCATACCTTATTAAAAACCCACAAAAATCGAAAAATTTCCAAAAATTATAAAAACTTTTTGTCAAGTTAGATTGTGGAAGAACTCTGATTCAACATTCGACGGTTTTTGTTTGAAAAAATAGGAATAACTAAATCTTATGTTTAGATTTTGAAAACCTGAAAGATAACTCTCCTTTGAAGTTAACTATGGCTGATATACGTCTTTACATCACACTACACGTGTCGTGAATTGTGGGAATTAGATGACAAGTCTTTCATGTTTAAACTTTTAAACAGATAAATGATTTTCTGAGGATCAAATAGGTTTGTTCTGAAATAAGTAATGTCAAGAATAGTTTATGAAGTAAAGCGAATATGAAGGAATGTTATTGATGCCGTAATTGGAGCTAAGTCTGAAAAATAACCCATCTAAAACTTGATGGGAATGATTACACACCAAACCCACTAAACACGTCTTTTATCCAAAAAAAATATTTGAACTGCCGGTTATATATCCGTTCGTATTAAATCATTTGATTTTCACGACAATCTGTCTTTTGTTTTTGGACCTAGGTAACTTGAGTAATTAAGTCCGCCGGGGTGTTTCTACACCTAATGCCCTAAAACCAACTGGTTTGGGTGCATTGGCCCAAAGCTCGCTAAGAAGCCTAGAAAGTCCAGATAAAAACAAAGTCAAGCAAGTGTTCTCTCCGAGTTAAAATTCCTAACGGTTCTTTGTGTAAGAATAATCTTGATAAAAGACAGGCTTTTATAAAAAAATTTTAACGGAGATATGAAGGTTTTACTCTATGATAAAGACTACTGAACGTTCACAGAGGTGTGTATGAAATGAAAACAAGAAAAAAGGTGGAGTGAAGAATACGACTTAGTTTCCTGTTAAGGAAGATAGAAATTCTGAAGTTGAAACCTTACTGGAAAACGAAACTTGAAAAATGCTTAACTCTTTATAAAACTTATGTGATCCTTTTAAAATTGTTATCTGGGCTTTATTGTGCGACATGATGACTTTAATCGATCCTTCTGGAACTTAACGACACTAATTGCACTGCACGTAAAGACATATAAAATCTGTAGTTAAATAAGAAGCGAGGTGTGAAAAATAAAGGTTCGATGGTCTAGATTTAGGATTTTAGAATTGCTATTTTCTGAAACAAAACTGTAGGGTTTGAATCTTAGTTATTTTACGAAACCAACTTGACCGGATTTTGTGGGTAGTATCCGCTGAAAACCCTCAGGAGACAACACTCCTCCAACTAGGGACACCTAAAGGTTTAACGGCTTGTTGCACGCGCTCAGTGCAATCGCGTTGCGTGCGAAAGTGCGGTTATCATTTTATTTTTGTGAATAATTGGTTTTGCTCGGGACGAGCAAAAGTTAAGTTTGGGGGTATTTGTTCATCACAGAATACTGCATTTTATACCGCCCATTCTTACGCTCGGTTGTTTATAGGTAGGTGCTTTTAATCCGTGTTTGTTATATATTTGCAGGATACAGGTTCTCGGTTCTAAAACGGTGAAATTCATGGAAAACACGACAAAATCCGGGTTCCTGCCAACCACTGAGAAAACACGGTCTCCGCTCGTCATCCGTATGTTGCCAGATACCAGTTTAGGAAGACAAAATGTCAAATCAATGTCACCTTCATGCACAAGGCTCAATGGCAACAACAAGTTCCAAGAAATCTACGCGGAGCTCGAGGCAATCATGACAAAAGTATCCACAAAAAGTCCACCTTTCCTCAACAGAAATTCTGGAAGAATTGTGAAAGTATTTTCAGAAAATAGGTGTACCAGACAACAGGGGACTGCAGATCAGGGCCGTACAAGAAAACACAACCCCTAATCCCACTATAGGGCCGCGGATCCGCGGCCAATAGGGGGTATTGGCCGCGGATCCGCGGCCATGTGGAGTCCTCACCTTGTCGTCTTTTGGGGGTATTTTGGGTACTTCCCATGTGCTCTGGTGGTTGCCCTAGATCTTCAACTCCCTGCCTATAAATACAGCAGAACTTGCCAAAGCCAAGGGTCTATCTTTTGTTCTTCTTTCTTTTTAGGATTTAGTCTTTTTCTTCTTCTTCTTCATTCTTTCTCCATTAAAATTGTAGTGAGAGCTTTTTGAGTGGAAGATTAATGAAGATGAGGGTTTTTTTATCTTTCTTGTTAGTTTGCTCCCCCTTGAGATTCTTGCTTTCTCTTGATCATTCAACCTCTTCATTGAGCTTGAATGGTTAAGGGTTAGTTATTGATCTCAAGGGTCGTATTTTCTTATGGAATTAGCGCTTCATTTCACATGCGTTCTCTACCCTTCCCTTGATCTTGCAACCTCTTGATTGAGCTTGCAAGTTTAATGGTTGGCTATTGATCACATGCTTGTCTTGAGTTCTATTTCTTGTTCTTTTTATTGTTTATTTATTACTTGCATTTTTCATTCTTGCTTTACTTACTTGCAATTTAATTCCATGCACTTTAATTACTTGTAATCTTTTCTTTTCTTTGTTCTTTTCTTTTGCTCTCTTTTGTTCTTTTTGTGAATGAATGTAATTATTATTGTTAAGAAGAAATACGATATTATAAGTTAAAGATTTTCTTTTCTCTTTTCCTTTTCCCGTTATTTTCCATTGAACTCCGCCCAAACCATACGCAAGCGCTCCGTTAGGCACCCTACTCTAACAAGGTAACGGTGATTCCTAACCGCGACCGGTTGCGCTCGGTTTGGCCGGAGGCGAAAGAAAGAGACAAGAACGGAAGGAAAAGGGTAAATAAGCCGGATTTCACGAATACCGCGCTTAAATCCCCTAATCCACGTTGTTGCCGATTGCTCTAGCTTCAATTGGTCAAGACTCGGCTCAAAGGTTTCGAGTACGGATTTCTTTAGCTTATAATCTCGTATCTTTTCTTAACAACTTTATACTTGCAAATAAACACATAGGTTAGAATCAAACTCATACTCATTCTTTATTGACTCGTCTAAGACAAGAAGGTAAAATACCACCATCTCCCTGTGGACCGACCCGTGCTCAACCGGCTAGCTGCATAGCGACACCGTCCTGATCGCGGTTATACTTTAATTCTTTGAACATCCGACACGCCAAAAGCGTGCGATCAACATACTATCTCAAGTACGACGTACTGACGGCTGTGGGACAGAGCGTCTCCCACACTGGGATGAGAAGCGCATACGCTAGTCTACTCCGGAGTATCGATGCCCTGTCTCGATAGTCCTGCGACTAGGGACCTGCATAAGGATGTGCTTATAGATTACCCAGCCCCCACTAGTGTGACTGCCATCACAACGCTGGTAATCAAGCAAAGATCCTAAGGGCTCCACTAATGTGTATAGGTGATATACTAAAATAAACACATGTACACATTGAAGTAGAAATAAACCAAGTAGCATACTACTATATTGAGCAAGATTGTCTATACAAGGTGAATATCTCAAGCTTCCTTTAAATAATATACAAACTAGTATGATACAGTAATGGCCTCTAGGGCATATACACTAACAATCTCCCACTTGCACCAAGGCCATGTACCGGCGTATCGAAGACCTATCATCTCGATCAGCCGCTCGAACTGAGTCTGGGGTAAGGCCTTTGTGAGTGGATCAGCAGTGTTATCTTCCGTAGGAACTCTCCGAACCTCGATCTCCTGGCGACCCACGATCTCCCTGATAAGGTGATACCGCCTCAAGATGTGTCTGGATTTCTGATAGGACCTGGGTTCCTTCGCTAAAGATACAGCCCCGTTGTTGTCGCAATACAGAGGTATTGGATCAACAATGGACGGAACCACCTGAAGTTCAGTTAAGAACTTCCTTATCCAGACAGCTTCTTTTACGGCATCTGCAGCAGCGATATATTCCGCTTCCATCGTCGAGTCAGCAACGGTTTCCTGTTTGGAACTCTTCCAACACACCGCCCCTCCATTGAGGGTAAAGACATAACCCGAAATGGACTTGGAATCATCTTTGTCACTCTGGAAGCTGGAGTCAGCAAATGCCTTGATCTGGAGGTCTTTTCCTCCATATAACAAGAACATCTCCTTAGTCCTTCTCAGGTACTTGAGAATGTTCTTTACCGCTATCCAGTGTTTCTCCCCAGGGTTTGACTGATACTGGCTTACCACACTCAGTGCATAAGCTACATCTGGTCTGGTACACAACATCGCATACATTATAGAGCCTACCGCAGAAGCGTAGGGTATAATAGACATGCGATCCCTTTCCAAATCAGTCTTGGGAGACATCTCTTTGGAGAGGGTGATCCCGTGACAAGACGGTAGATTACCGCGCTTGGAATCTTCCATACTGAATCTTTTCAGTATGGTGTCGATGTATCTGGACTGTGAGAGTCCCAGTATCCTCTTGGATCTGTCACGATAGATCCGGATCCCCAGAATGTATGAGGCATCACCCAGGTCTTTCATGGAGAACCTGTGTGACAAGAACCCCTTGACAGATTGTAGCATAGGAATGTCATTTCCTATTAAGAGAATGTCATCCACGTAAAAAATGAGGAATACTACAGTTCTCGCTACAAATCTACGATAGATGCATGGTTCATCTGGATTTTTGATAAAGCCAAATTCCTTGACCGTCTCATCAAAACAGATGTTCCAACTCCGCGATGCCTGCTTTAGTCCATAGATGGACTTAAGCAACTTGCACACCTTTCCGCTGCTCCCACTCTGAATGAAACCCTCTGGCTGGTCCATATAAATATAGTCTTCTAAATTTCCATTTAGAAAAGCGGTCTTTACGTCCATCTGCCAAATCTCATAATCGTGGAAGGCAGCGATGGCAAGAAGGATCCGAATGGATTTCAGCATAGCTACTGGAGAAAAGGTCTCGTCATAGTCCAAACCAGGTCTTTGACGAAAACCCTTTGCAACCAGTCTAGCTTTATAGGTCTCAACCTGTCCATCTACACCAATCTTCCTTTTGAAGATCCACTTGCATCCTACGGGTTTTACCCCATCTGGAGCAACGTCCAACGTCCATACTTTGTTGGTATACATGGACTCCATTTCGGTCCGCATTGCATCCAGCCATTTTACCGAGTCAACGCTCTGAATGGCCTGCTGGAAGCTAGTTGGCTCATCATTATCTATGATGCAATCCTCTCTATCCCCGTCTATGAGAAAACCGTAGTATCTCTCGGGCGGATGAGACTGCCTACTACTCCTGCGGAGCGGCGTAGGAATGTCATGATCTTTCGAACCCTCTGGTTCTACTAAGCTTTCAGTAATAGCTCGTGGCTCTGGAATTTCTTCCAGTTCTATTGCGCTCCCACTTATCTGATTCTCCAAAAACTGAGTTTCTAAGAAGTGGGCATGCCGAGAAACAAAAACCTTTTGTTCCTCTTCGCAATAGAAGAAATATCCCTTAGAGTTCTTTGGATATCCCACAAACTTGCACTGTACTGAGCGTGCCTCGAGCTTGTCTGCATGCTGCTTTTTGACAAAAGATGGACTTCCCCATGTCTTAATGTGATTAAGATAGGGTCTCTTCCCACACTACATCTCATATGGTGTAGTAGGCACAGTCTTAGTTGGAACTCGGTTCAAAAGGTATGCAGCTGATTCTAGCGCATATCCCCAGAATGATCGCGGTAACTCAGCATTACTCATCATGGACCGTACCATATCCAATAGGGTTCGGTTCCGTCTCTCCGATACACCGTTATGTTGCGGAATGTATGGAGGAGTAAGCTGAGAGAGAATTCCATTCTCTTTTAAATAGTCCAGGAACTCGGCACTCAAGTATTCACCACCTCGATCCGATCTTAGTGTCTTGATACTTTTGCCAGTTTGTTTTTCTACTTCATTCTTATATTCCTGGAATTTTCCAAAGGCTTCGGACTTATGTTTCATTAAGAAGACATAACCGTACCTTGAAAAGTCATCCATAAAAGTAATGAAGTAAGAATAACCGCTTCGCGCATGTGTAGACATTGGACCGCATACGTCGCTGTGTACGAGTCCCAAGAGCTCGCTCGCCCTTACTCCGTGTCCAGTGAACGGAGTCTTTGTCATTTTCCTTTGAGACAGGATTGACAAGTGGCATACGATTGATATTCGAACGGATTCAAATATCCTTCTGTATGTAACTTTGTCAACCTTCTCTCATTGATGTGACCCAGTCTACAATGCCATAAGAAAGTCTGATTTATTTCCGAAGACTTTCTTTTGTGTGTATTCTGGACATTGAAAATCTGTGGTTGGTTTAGTACGTATATACCATTGCTTAATATACCTGACCCAGTCAGAACTTGATTAAGGTGAATGTTTACAACATTACTTAAAAACGCAAATTCATAACCTTCTTTAGAAATCAAAGATACAGAAATGATATTACAAGTTGCGTTGGGTGCAAAAAACCAATTACGTAAAACCAAAATATGTCCATCTGACATTCCCAGGTGATAGTCCCCCACGGCCTTAGCATCCATGCTAGCTCCGTTTGCAACTTTGAGGATCATGTCACCTGCCTTCAAAACCCTACGGTTTCTCAACGCCTGCAAAGAATTACAGATATGCGATCCTGATCCGGTATCCAATACCCAGGAAGTAGAGTTTATTGATAGACAGTTTTCAATAACATACACACCTAATGCTGAAGTCGCAACTTGCTTCAGTTCCTGTGTTCTGGCTTTCCAAGCCCTACAATCTTTCTTCCAATGCCCACTCTTATGACAGAAAAAGCACTCTTCCTTCCCTATAAGCTTCCCCGCTATCTTTGTTGCTTTTGTCTTTCCCTTCGTATCCACTTTACTAACACCGCCCCTTGGTTTGGCGGGGGCTTTCTTCTTCTTTCCCTTGGCTTTCGCCTTGGACCTAGAAGAGGAAGATCCTCCTACAAACAAAGTGGATGTTTCCCTACCTTTCTGTAGGGTTCCCTCTGCACTCCTTAGCATGTTGAGGAGTTCTGAAAGTTCAACTTCTTTTTCTTGTAAGTTGAAGTTCAGGAAAAACTGGGCGTAAGTGGAAGGAAGGGACTGGAGAATCATGTCCGTATCGAGCTCATTCTCCAACATGGTCCCAAGTTCCGCGAGCTCCTCAATGAAGCCAATCATCTTAAGCACGTGTTCCGCTACCGATGATCCGTTGGCCAACCTTGCCGAAAATAGCTTCTTCGACACTTCGTATCTTGCGATACGAGATTGCTCTATATACAGTTCTTTTGTATGGAGAAATATGGATTCGAGGTCCATATTTTCGTGCCTCCTCTGATGTTCGTTGTCCATTGAGGCAAGCACGAGGCACTTGGCCTTCGCGCAATCGATCTCCCAAGTCTTACGGATTTCCTTATCCGCGACGCTGGAGGTGGGACCTGGGACAGGGGGAGCTTTGGTGGTAAGGAGATACCCCAACTTGTCATAAGTGATTGCCATTTTGACATTCCTGAGCCAATCATTGTAGTTTGGCCCTGTCAGTATGTTTTTATCTAGTAATAACTTAAGTCCGGTCATGATGATTGGTCGCTGCAATTAGGAGAGAGAGAAGAAACACTTTAGCATGATGCTCTTGCAAGTTTAGAGTGGTTTTTAATTTGTCTAAACAGGATGGCTCCCACTGTCTCTCGAATCCCTCCTCAAACCAAAAAGGAAGAATTAGTCAGGATCAATCTCACCGTACAATACTTGCTTAACCGTTCGGCCAGGCTGGTGTCGGTACTTCGAGGGAGGTTTTCCAACGCTTTCGCGAAGTTCCTTAATTTAAGAACCTCTTTTCCCTGGGGGCGTAGCCCCGCTAACATTTTTCTAGACACCTACTTGGTTTATAGAATTGATCGTTAAGTGAGAAATTTCCCGAGGAGTAGCATATACTCACAGTAGGATCGCGATCCAAATATCATTGCGTGACAAAACTGAAGGAATCCTACCAGAATCATCACACTCCAAATGGTATGCAACACTAGCAAGTTTCAGTTCTTTTG
Organism: Agapanthus africanus; assembly: GCA_030015575.1. NCBI lineage: Eukaryota > Viridiplantae > Streptophyta > Magnoliopsida > Asparagales > Amaryllidaceae > Agapanthus > Agapanthus africanus. The sequence goes on along the minus strand of CM057339.1, from coordinate 541,555,040 downwards.
AAACTCCCGATGTGGATTTTTTCCCCATGCTCTTATGACCTTGACTTTGGCCAAAATATCATAAGTCACATGTCAAGTTCTACCCATCATTCTCCAGGTTAATTTGAGCCCATCTGCACATACCCTTGACTTTGGCCAAAATGGTAGTACGACTGCCCCAAACCAACACATCTATCTATGCTGCACATGAATACCCAATAGCTACCAATCACTATGCCTTGACTTTGGCCAACATACATAGCTTGAATACTATTGACCATCCATGTGAAACGACGGAGGGCTACGAATGGTTTTGGCGAAACCGTGAACGTAGTGAACTTGATATAATCGATGGAACGAGATAGCTTTTAAAAGGAGTGGCTTAAGCTCCGCGTTTAAAAGTTATTTTGAAAAGAAACCGAGTGGTTTTGAAAGTGTTCCAACGACTTTTACTTGGTTTATTTTTCTTGCATTAGTTCTTTTAATGCGTGTTTTTCTTGCATTAGTTCTTTTAATGCATCCTATCATTTAATCCTACCATTGCAGAAAACAACCAAAATATGACGTACGCTTATGCCATTCGCATTCGCCACGGGGCCCCGTCATTACCCGTTAGGTTACTTAACTAACGACAGAGCGGGGGCTGGGCTAGCGCGGCTGCAAAACATAAGCAACGCCTAAATAATATCATACAAAGATATATTGCAATGATAGCCATTTCAGATCACAGATGAACACATTGGATATACTAGGAATCCACAATTCATACGAGCCTGTAACGAAAGGCGGATTGCACGATCGCAATGAATAGCCAATACCCCACCATAGACCCCTACGGGTGCGGCAAACTACCCGCCAAATATCCGTAGCGGAGCAACCTCCCTCAACCACGTGAGTAGGCCACTCGGCACTTCGAGATACCCGGTAGTTTGTGCACCCCACCTTGGGTCTATCCCAGGAGCAAAAACAGTAAAAATAAATTATACAATGACGGCTACAACCCCGACCCGGTTGTACGGCCAAAAATAATATTACATCAATTTACATATTACATGAATTGAAAGATAAAAGGAAAAACTCTCATCTCACAACCCCCGGCTATTCATCCGCGACAATCCAAAGAATTCATATACACATACCATCAATCATTACAGATCACAGATATGTATAACCCCCACTAATCGACGTATAGCGATTAGCGGACGTTCAATACATATAACACATCACAGATATATACCCGTTAGCCTTAGTCTTTAGAAGTTCGATAAAAATACTGATTTTCAAGCCCCAAAAACAAATTTTTCTTTCTGGAAAATCTGGGCTGAAAAGAGATGCTCCAAAAATCCCAAAATACCCCTATGAACAAACTACAAAAATAAAATCCCACTGCCGAGTCAACTCGGCCGCGGATCCGCGGCGGGAGCAAGTTCCGGCCGCGGATCCGCGGCCCGTTGATCGATTCAGTGGGCCAATTTTTTGCAGTTTCTTCTAAAAACCCTGAGTCGATTTTTGGTATATCTCAAATAATATTTACAGCACTTTGAAAATCGACAAAAAGTTTGAGTTCCGGGTGTATTTAACGACTTTTTCTCCGATCGAACTTCTACTTACATTGCTAACATGTTAGATAGTGTTTAACTTGGCTCTGATACCAGTGTAAGTCCATGCTACCCTTCCCCGGTTCTTACGGGGTTGCGGAAGTGGTGAAAAACGATTTTCAAGAGGGTGGTAACATGGACTACCAATACGGATCTTTGTTAAACTATTAACTAACAACCTAACAAGAGTTTACCTACTCGGTTAGGGGGCTATACCTTTCTTGAACTCCTTCGTCTTCGACTCCTCCCGGTGTACGGATCTGCCTCACCTCGTCGTCTCCTTGCGCCGAAGCTGGATCCACCCGAAAGCTTCTACCTTTGGCTTCTTCTTCGAACTTTGAAGAAACTAGATCACTTGGCTTGCTAGGCCTTGTGAACTAGAATGAGTAGAGGAATGTTTTGGTGTCTTTTTATCTCTAAGGCAATGAGTCTCAACACATGAGAATGGTTTTCCTTGAGGTAGAGAGAGCAAGAGGAAGAGGGAGAACTTGAGAATGAGAGAGCTCAAGAGAGAGAAAACAAATGATAGAATCAACCATACTCTTCTCATTCTCACCTCTCATAATCCAAAAGCATCATGAACCATAATGATAATCAAGTATTATGTGATGGTTATCATATCACAAAAGGCAATATCATTTCATGCATTAAATGCAATGTGTGAACAAATAAGCAAGCCAAAAGTCTTTTCATGAAATGATAGCCATAGTAATGATGGTGGTCAACAAGTCCAACCTAGTCAACCGATCAACAGTCAACAAGTCAATAAGGTCAACCTTTCAACCCAACCATGGCACAATAATACTTAATAATCATTAACCATATCTCTAATTCTCATTAGGGTTAAGCAAAGTCAATAGTCAACAGTCAACAACCCCAATGAGAATCCTCTGCCTCTGTCTCTCTGTCAACTGTGCATACACACCCGCAACCTCGTTCCGAGGAACACGAATACCAACGAGATAAAACCAATCCCAAAACGTACACTAGGATCTGGCTTAAACCAAAGCCCGCTAGTGTTAACTGTCCGGACACTGTACGTGCACAAGTGCACGGATTTGACCGAACCCTGTCGCAAAACCATGCGACCTCTACTCTTTTGCCTAAAGGCGAATAGCTTTCTGTATGGGACTCTAAAGACTCGACACTACGCTGGCAGTGGGTTTAACCACAGACCGCAAGCGGCACTAGCTGTGCGTAACGGTCCCGAGGTAGATGCCGACAAGAAGACTGACGAGGTGAAACCCATCTGAACTCCTACTGAGTCTGAATGTGACAATCTCTATACAGTCCGGTCTGTTCGTCTGATACATCGCATGGCGGGCCTAGGGGGCGGTAAACGTCAGCCCCCCAATAGCGGTACAAGTCGTGTCGGAGTGAAGCCCAGAACACCCTGAGATAACACTGGAAAACCTACCAGTATATCTCGCTTGCCCTGGCCAGGGACTACTCGTGTAATGGCTCTCCTAGACACAGCGCGATGTCAACCCCTAATACCGGGAGAGACGAATCCTGTCTAACCGTCACTGCCTCCAAGTGCTTCGGGACTGCACCCAAAAACTACCTGTTTGCACGACTCCTTTGAGCCGTGGTAGGGTAGTAATCAAAGTACAGTGGGAACACACTCGAGGCGAAGTGACAGTGTTAAGTCAGCGGACTAAGCTGTACTCATGTCACATGGGAACTGATAACTGACGATAGGTATAGTACCAACCAACAGTTCCCGACGAGTCCTGTCCAGTGTACTCGTAACCTAACGAGCACCCGCATACTATCTCAAGTACGACGTACTGACGGCTGTGGGACAGACCGTCTCCCACACTGGGATGAGAAGCGCATACGCTAGTCTACTCCGGAGTATCGATGCCCTGTCTTGATAGTCCTGCGACTAGGGACCTGCATAAGAATGTGCTTATAGATTACCCAGCCCCCACTAGTGTGACTGCCATCACAACGCTGGTAATCAAGCAAAGATCCTAAGGGCTCCACTAATGTGTATAGGTGATATACTAAAATAAACACATGTACACATTGAAGTAGAAACAAACCAAGTAGCATACTACTATATTGAGCAAGATTGTCTATACAAGGTTAATATCCCAAGCTTCTATTAAGTAATATACAAACTAGTATGATACAGTAATGGCCTCTAGGGCATATACACTAACACCACTACAATATACATTTCATGTATAGTAATGGCCTCTAGGGCATACATATAACTAACAATCTCCCACTTCCACTAGGGCCATCTGATAACAGTGGTTGTAGTATCTCAAACTCAACCATCCCATAATAGTCTTTCTCTCTGGGAAAAGTCCTTTGTGAGTGGATCCGCCGTGTTGTCCTCTGAGTCTACTCTCCTGACCTCGATCCCCTGGAGATCAACCATCTCCATGATCAGGTGACACTGCCTTAGAATATGTCTGGATCACTGATGGGATGGGCGTTCCTAGGCATAAGCCATAACTCCATTGTCTCACAATGGTAGGAACGAAGTTCATCTCATGAACTAATATACACCCAGACTGCCTCTTTGGTAGTATCTTTGGTAGCGATGTATCAAGCCTTTATCGTCTAGTATGCCACGGTAACTAGCTTGGAACTCTTCCAATATACCGTCCCTTTACTGAGGGTAAAGACAATGCCTGCGACTGACATTCAGTCGTCCTTATCACCCTGGAACTTTTCCAGTGATTCTCCCCAGGATCAATTGATACCATCTCACTACAACTAGTGAGTATCCTAACATCCAATTAGATCTATCTCATAGATCCAAATCCCAGGATTTAGTAGGTATCACTTTGATCCTATATGGAGAATCATTGTGATAAGCGGAGATTGACCGAGCGTAGCATAGGAAACTCCTTCCCCATCAAGAGTATGTAATCCATGTACTCTACGAGGATCACCACCATACTCCCTACTACCTTTTTGTAGATACAAGGTTCATCTACTATTTTGATGAAGTCAAACTCTTTGACTACCACATCAAAACAGAAGTTCCAACTCCGCGATGCCTGCTTTATCACATAAAACATCTTGCACATGTTTCCGCTTCTCCCACTGTCTACGAAGCCCTCTGACTGTGTACTTATAGACTCTCTCTTCTAAAACATCATTTAGAAAAGCAGTCATGACACCCAACCGCCAGATATCGTAGTCATGGTATGTAGCCGTGGTAAGTAGGATCTGGATGGACTTAAGCATAGCTACTAAGAAAAGGTTTCATCATAATCCATACCTGGTCAATGACGCAAACCTTTAACAAGTCTAGGTTTGAAAGTCTCAACTTTTCCATGTACACCAAGTAATCTTCTCAAGATATACTTGCTCCTGATGAGGATTTAACCCTTCAGATAAAGCAACCAAAGTCCATACTTTGTTGGTGTATAAGGATTCCATCTCAGATCGCTAAGCATCCAGCCATTCTTATAGAGTCCCACTCCTGATGGCCAGCTTGAAACTAGTTGGGTCATCATCTCATGATGCATTCCTCGCTCCCACTGTCATAGAGAAACTGAAGTATCTCTCAGGTGGGTGAGGAACCCTACTAGATCGGCGGAGAGGCTGAGGTTCGTTGGAAACTATTGAATCATTTGGTTCTACCAAATCATCAGCTGCAGTTTGTATAGCTGGAACTCCTTCCAGTTCTACCTCATGTCCACTAATTTCTTCTCAAGAAATTCCCTTTCATAAAGGTGGCATGCTGAGAAACAAAACATCTTTTGTTCCTCGGTTTGGTAGAAGATATTCCCTTGCGAATGCTTGGGATATCCAACAAACTTCCACAGATTTGACTTTGCCTCGAGCTTGTCCGGATTATGCTTTTAGACATAGACTGGACAACCCCAAATCTTAACTGACTTAAGATATGGGCTCTTCCCTTTTCATATCTCATATGAAGTGGTAGGCAACTGATTTGATTGGAACCCTATTCAATAGGTATGCAAGTTCTCCAGTGCATAACTCCCAAAAGGAAATAGGTAACTCAGTAGTACTCATCATAGAGCACACCTTATCACATAGGGTGTGATTGCTCCACCCCGATACACCGACGTGCTGTGGTGTATACGGAGGAGTAATGCTGAGAGAGAATCTCATTCTCCTTTAGAATAATCCAGGAATTCCGTGCTCAAGTATTCTCCTCCTTGATCACATCAAAGGACATAATACTTATACCCGTTTTGGTTCTCTACTTCTAACTTATATTCTGTGAATATCTCAAAAGCTTCGGACTTGTGTTTCAACAGGAACATATGTCTGAATCTTGAGAGATCATCAGAGAATGTAATGAAGTACAAAGAACCGGTCTTGGCATGTGTAGACAGGGGACCTTCATACATCAACATGTATTATCCCAAGAGTTCACTAACTCTTTCTCTGTTTCCTATAAACAGAGCTATGGTCATCTTATCTCTGTGACATGACCGGCAAGTTTCACAAGATGTAAATTCAAACTAATTTAAATATGCATCTTTATGTAACTTCAGCTAGTCGGGTCATATTGATATGACCTAGTCTACAATACCTCAAGAAGGATTCGTTCATTTCTGAACTCTTCCTCTTGTGTGTGTTCTGTATACCAAGAACTGTAGTTTGATTTAGAACGTCAATGCTTTTAGATAACGTGCCTGAACCGATCAACTCTTGATATAAGAAATGTACAAAACATTATCCAACAATACAAAATTATATCCTTTCTTTACTAATAAAAAGAATGATATGATGTTGTATATCAGGTGTAGGGTGTTTTTCGTCACCCCATTGAGATGGGAATACGCACGCACTTGTCAGGCGCATTACAGATTCCCCCAGCCTAGGGTAGGCCGGGGTTTAATGATTGTGGGGATCCGAATCTCCGGCAGCCGCTGACTAAACTGCCGTTAATTACCCCTCGCCTTTGGAGCGAGGGAACCTCCGATTGACGGGTTAAACTGGTCATGCGAACTCAATGTGCAGTGTGCATGCGATGTGTTTTGAAAGGGGTTTTTGGATATGTAGGGATCCAAATTTTTTTCTAACAGGGACAGTGTCGTAGAGTACGTGTGTGTGTAAATATGTATACATATGTATATATATATGTATGTACATAAAAAAAAGGGGAAAAGACATCCAAAGGATGCCTGGGGCCAGCGCCTTGAGCGCTGTGCGCTTAGGCGCAAGCGCGCCACGTGTCGACACGTGGACGCTTTGCGCTTGAGCGCTGTGAGCTGTAGCGCAAGCGCGCCACATGTCGGCACGTGGGCGCTTTGCGCTTCAGCGCCTGACGCTCGAGCGCAAGTGCGCCATGTGTCGGCACGGGGGCGACGTACGCTTGAGCGTTGGGCGCTTGAACGCTAGGCGCTTGAGCGCAAGTGCGCCATGTGTCAGCACGGGGGCGACTTGCGCGCGAGTGCTTGCGCTTGATCGCAAGCGCGCCATGTGTCGGCACGTGGGCGCTTTGCGCTCGAGTGCAGGGCGCTGTTTTGCGAGCGCGCTACGTGTCGGCACGTGGGCGCTCTGCGCTTGACCGCAAGCGCGCCACGTGTTGGCACGTGGGCGCTCTGCGCTTGAGCGTCGGCGAGGAAAAGAGGCTTTTAGACTAAAAAGATTCTCGGAAGAGAAATCACAGTGGAGTTGGACTCCTAAGTGTGTTTTTGGGGTTAATGGAAGGGGTTCTTCTTCTTCCTCCTCTGTTAGCTGGATCTTGAAGATCAAGAGATGTGAGATCTCAAAATCTCTCCTTTTGGGGATCTAAAGACAGATCCAAGTTCCCCTTCGTGGGTTTGGTGGTGAAAAACTATCTTGTTTTTTAAAAGGAAGAGTAAAACTCTTGATTTAATTCAAAAGAAAGAAGAAGGTTTGGGACCTTCAGAAAAGGGACAGAAATACAAACCCTAGGTTTTTTTTTGAGAGAATGAAAAAGTGTTATGCTTTATTCATCATCATGTTGCCTTATATAGGCTTACATATTTACATATAGCCCCTTGGGCTTTACAAAGATGGCATTTTAACCATCCCATGGCTCATGTGCCATTTCATTTTTGCACATAAGCCATGAGCTTACAAAATATTGGCTTTATATCCATTTTGTTTACATTCATGCTTAAAAAATTACATAAAAATTATTTATTACATGATTTTGTTGTTGGCATGGGGAGGCTGGCTGCGGGCTCGACTTGGGCATGGGCCCGCTTGACCTGGGCTTGGGCCTACCTGGCTTGGGGTTGACTTTGATTTTGACTTGGTCAACCGGGGTGTAAATTTTTACCCCAACAAATTGCCCCCCATCAATAAATGCACACAACATATGTGGGTCGTGTGCATGAAATTGATGGATCTTCTTTTGCGTGGAGGCGACTTGCTTTGGTTCCCACTTTTTGGGATGCACTGCCCTTTTTACGACATGGACAGTCGGCGCTTGACGCGTCTCCGAGATAGAGTGTCCTTGGTAGACGTTTCCCTAGCCTGGAGTGATTTCGTTGACGTTCCCCCGGCGCGGAGTGTCACAGGTCGATGTTTCCCCGAGGCGGAGTATCGGCTGGTTGACGTGTCCCCGAGACGGAGTGTCTGCTTGATGTTTCACCGAGACGGAGTGTCGCTGGTCGACGTGTCCCCGGCGTAGAGTGTCTGCTGGTCGACGTATCCCTGAGACGGAGTGTCGCTTGTTGACGTGTCCCCGGCACGGAGTGTCGTTGATTGACTTTTCCCCGGCACGGAGTGTCACTGGTCGACTTTTCCCCGGCGCGGAGTGTCGCTGGTCGACTTTTCCCCTGCACGGAGTGTCGCTGATCGACTTTTCCCCGGCGCGGAGTGTCGCGGGTTGACTTTTCCCCGGCACGGAGTGTCGCTGATTGATCAGTCGAAAATACTGTATTTTTAACACGGCAATTTCCCTATCATTTGCACTCATCTAGAAGTGTTCGGCATTCATATAACACATATTAGAAAATCAGTCGTTAAATATCAGATTGCATGTGTTAGACTTTAAAACCGGCATTTCTAGGGAAATTGACTGTACTTTATGGCATCGCATCATCCCTATATTGCGCAACACTTGTCTTGAGAAATTGTGCAGAAAATTGCAGGAGCAAAGCCAAAAGAGCTGATCAAAAATACGCCAACTCAATGATTTCAGATCTGGTAGCAATACAGAAGGAGTTACAATATTCAACATATTTTATAAAGGCCCAAGTATTAGCCCAAATATGCACCAGAGAGTACAAGCCATGAAGCCACCAAAGCGCCGCGGAACCGCGGCGGGAGCCGGCTTGCGCCGTGGTTCCGCGACGGTATTGACACGTCAGCGCGCCATTTTCTGTGAAAAATTCTCATCTCTGGGCCCACATTCCTTTTATATACTTCAATCTCCAGAAAACCCTCGAAGCTTCTGCCGGATCAGCAAAAGATGATTAATTAAGCTAATCCTAATTAAGCTCCTAACAAACTATTTCTAGAAGCTCCCTCCTAACTAATCACATCTAGAAGTTTCTCCTCAACAAACTTTTGGAGGAAAATTCAAATCTGCTCAACAAACTTTTGGAGGGAAACTTAAAATTCAAATCCTAGATCTAGGGTTTAGATGTCTATAAATAGGAACCTAGATCTAAGGGTTGAGGTGAATCTTCCATATTCCTAAATCTCTACTCTCTCATCTTCTTCCACAAGTCTAGTGACAAGACTTGTGCGAAACCCTAACCCTAATTCCAATCCAAATTCAAGATCCCAAGTACCAATCAACCGAGAAGCCCTTCAACCTTTTAGGAGCGGAGCCGATCTCCAACCGAGCAAGTGATCCAAGCCGATCCGCGACTCACGGGGACGAGCGAAGCCAAATCGACGATCGAGTTCTTCCTCTTGTAGTTCTTGAGCGAATGTAATGAAATTGTTGATATAAATAAAAGGTAAAATTCTTTAATCTTGTTTTCTTTAAATTCTTGCATCATGATTCGATCACAATTTGTAATTGTAGTTCTTGTTGTGATGTTTGAGTAAAACTCCGCTCGTCGAGGAGTCGAGACGATCAATAGAATGATGATGTAACATATCTTAAAACGATTCTTGATTCCTACGAGTTTTGTAAACCCTAGCAAGTTCAAGAATCGATGACCTAGTTTCGTTGCGATGCTTTCTTGATTGTGATCGCTCGAAATTAGGGATCTACGATCGTTTCTTGAATTTACTAGAGGCTAGAATGTGAATGATATCGACGAATGAACAAGGGATAAATGATGAAACCCTAGTTTCACTAGAAATCCCTAATTCTCGTCGATCATCGTAGTATATCGATCCATCGAAGGATAAGAATATGTCATCGTGAGATTGCATCACATCTATAGATCCGATCGATTCCTACGAGCCTCATTTAGATTCTTGATATTTGGTTGGAAAAATCATCAAACTCTCAATCCACTTCTTTATTTTAATGCTTTCTTAGATATAGATTTTTCTCTTTCTTGAATTGCAATTACAAATCATGAATTGTTTTATTTTCTTTTCCTTAAAGTTTCAATTCATCTAATTCGAAACACGAACGATTACACTTTCCCTGTGGACGATCCGTACTCACTTACAATCTACATCCGACACCGTAGTTGATTTCGGTCAAAACAATTCTTTGATTGTGATTCTATACATTTTCTTAAACACACACAAAGATATAATCAATCACTGATTGACTATTCCCCGGCGCGGAGTGTCGCTGGTTGACATTTCCCCGGCACGGAGTGTCGCTGATCGATTTTTCCCCGGCGCGGAGTGTCGGGTTGACTTTTCCCCGGCACGGAGTGTTGCTGATCGACTTTTCCCCAGTGCGGAGTGTCGCTGGTTGACTTTTCCCCGGCACGGAGTGTCGCTGATCGACTTTTCCCCGGCGCGGAGTGTCGGGTTGACTTTTCCCCGGCACGGAGTGTCGCTGATCGACTTTTCCCCGGCGCGGAGTGTCGGATCGACTATTCCCCAGCACGGAGTGTCGCTGATCGACTTTTCCCCGGCGCGGAGTGTCGGATCGACTATTCCCCAGCACGGAGTGTCGCTGATCGACTTTTCCCCGGCGCGGAGTGTCGGGTTGACTTTTCCCCGGCACGGAGTGTCGCTGATCGACTTTTCCCCGGCGCGGAGTGTCGGTTTGACTTTTCCCCGGCATGGAGTGTCGCTGATCGACTTTTCCCCGGCGCGGAGTGTCGCTGGTTGACTTTTCCCCGGCACGGAGTGTCGCTGATCGACTTTTCCCCAGCGTGGAGTGTCGGGTTGACTTTTCCCCGGCACGGAGTGTCGCTGATCGACTTTTCCCTGGCGCGGAGTGTCAGGTTGACTTTTCCCCGGCACGAAGTGTCGCTGATCGACTTTTCCCCGGCGCGGAGTGTCGCTGATCGACTTTTCCCCGGCGCGGAGTGTTGTGTTGACTTTTCCCCGGCGCGGAGTTTCGCTGATCGACTTTTCCCCGGCGCGGAGTGTCGGGTTGACTTTTCCCCGGCACGGAGTGTCGCTGATCGACTTTTCGCCGGCGTGGAGTGTCGGGTTGACTTTTCCCCGGCACGGAGTGTCGCTTATCGACTTTTCCCCGGCGCGGAGTGTCGGGTTGACTTTTCCCTGGCACGGAGTGTCGCTGATCGACTTTTCCCTGGCGTGGAGTGTCGCTGATCGACTTTTCCCTGGCGTGGAGTGTCGCTGGTTGAATTTTCCCAGGCACAGATTGTCGCTGATCGACTTTTCCCCGGCGCGGAGTGTCTCTTGTTGACGCAGAGGTCGATGTTGGAATTGGTTGGTTTGATTTGTTTGATTTGAGTCGACATCAGCATCGTTACACTGGAATATGGTACCAGGAGCGAATCATCATTTGTCATGAGAGAATTTTGTGATTGGTATTTTTGTCGGCATCTGCATTACTGCACTGGAATAATGCCAGGAGAAACTCATCATTTGCCCCGAGAGGATTTGGATTTGGTTTGTTTAGCATCTGCATTACTGCACTAGAATAATGCCAGGAGCAACTCATCATGTGCCCCGAGAGGATTTGGATTTGGTTTTTTTTGTTTGGCATCTGCATTGCTGCACTGGAATAATGCTAGGAGCAACTCATCATGTGCCCCGAGAGGATTTGTATTTGGTTTGTTTGGCATCTGCATTGCTGTACTGGAATAATGCCAGGAGCAACTCATCATGTGCCCCGAGAGGATTTGGATTTGGTTTGTTTGGCATTTGCATTGCTGCACTGGAATAATGCCAGGAGCAACTCATCATGTGCCCCGAGAGGATTTGGGAATTGGTGGCTTAGGAGACAGGTTTAGATCCCTGTCACCTAAGGCTTTTACATTTTGTGAACCGTAAGGGTCTCACAAATCATTTTCTCCCTACGGGTCATAAGGATCCCGTAGGTGTATTTTCTCCTTAGGAGTCGTGGGGACTCCTAAGTGTGTTGCTCCTTTGTGAGTCATAGGGATCTCACGCGGGAATTTTCTCCTCAGAAAGTCGAGAGGATTTTGCAAGTGCATTTCATTTCTTTTTTTTTACGAGTTTGCGCCCTTTCGGGTTTTCACAAACTCACCGGCAGTCCTGCTGTTTTTACTCACGGAGCCCTTTCGGGTTTCATCCGTGCCCATTTTGCTTGTGGACATACCGTTCTCTTTTTTCTTTCTTTTTTGTGGAGAGATCAGGATTGTTTTACGCCTGTGGATTGTATACGGTTTTGCAGGATGTATGATCCAGACCGTAGGGCCGGAAAAATTTCAGGACTTTGTTGGCGTCTGCATCGCTGCACTGGAATGTGGTACCAGGAGCGACTCATCATTCGCCGTTGGGGTATGGGATTTGGAATTCGGTTGCCGTCTGCATCGCTACACTGGAATATGGTACCAGGAGCGACTCATCATTCGCCACTTTGTGGTTGGGGAGCGATGGCTTAGGAGACAAGTTTAGATCCCTATCGCCTAAGGCTTTTCAATTTTATGGGCTGTGAGGGTCCCATAAAAGCATTTTCTCCCTACGAGTCGTAAGGATCCCGCAGGTGTATTTTCTCCTTAGGAGTCGTGAGGATTCCTAAGGGGTGTTTTTACTTTGTGAGTCGTAAGGATCCCACAAAGGTTTGTTCTCCTCATGTATCGTGAGGACACATGAGTGGATTTCCCTCGTTCCCAGTTTAATGACTTAGAGGTCGACTGTTTCCAGTTTAACGATTTAGAGGTCATCTGTTTCCAGTTTAACGACATGATGGTCATCTGTTTCTAGTTTAACGATGTGGTGGTCATCTGTTTCCAGTTTTAAAGATGTGGAAGTCGATTGTTTCCAGTTTAACGACTTAGAGGTCATCTATTTCCAGTTTAAAGACTTAGAGGTCATCTGTTTCCAGTTTAAAGACTTAGAGCTCTACTGTTTCCAGTTTAACGACATAGTGGTCATCTGTTTCCAGTTTAACGACGTACTGGTCTATTGGATTGATTTGGAATTTCGGGATAGGGGGCCGGCCTCAGCGTTGTTAACACTGAAGCACATGCGCCAGGACACATGAGTGGGTCTTCCCAATGGAGCATAATTCTAAAGGCGGAGACCAGCCGTGTAGCTGGTGGTTGCGGTGGGGCATGGATATGCTGAGAATTATTTGAGCCCGTGGATTGTATACGGTAGTCAATTTGGGGAATAACGGTAGGGCCGGGGGAATTTTGGAAAATCGGATTTTTGTTGGCGTTTGCATTGCTGCACTGGAATAATGCCAGGAGCAACTCATCATCCGCCTTTTTTTTTGTTTTTTTTGTTTTACCGCAATTGCTCTATCATTTCAGCTTTTCTTATCGCGAAGGTCACGATTGCCCTATCATTTCGGCTTTTATTCGCGGTTGCCCCATCATTTCGGCTTTTATTTCATCTTTATTTTACTCGCTGATTTTTATTGCGAGTTGCCCCATCATTTCGGCTTTTATTATTTTTTTCTTTTATTTACACATTTTTTTTATTTAAATTTTTTTTACATTCCCAGTTTAACGACTTAGAGGTCGATTGTTCCCAGTTTAATGACGTGGTGGTCGATTGTTCCTAGAGAAAGGCAGGTGTTTGAGAGAATCAGGTCCCTGAAGGACTTCGGTCCCCGTGTGTATGAAATTCGCGGTCGCAGCTTGATTGTTTGTTAACACGCCAGGAGACAATGATATTTCTCCCGCCTTGTATTGTTTCTCGACCCAATCCTTGAAGACGCAACAGTCTTCAATAGTGTGCCCCAGCACTCGGTGGTATGGGCAAAAGTTGGGATGATTAGTCTTGTTCGCTTCACTTAGCCTTTTCGGTTCTGGTAGCCGCAGGCCATTCTTCAGAGCATCTTTAAAAATTTTATGGACCTTGTCCCTTCGGAATGAGTAGACCTTATTTCTTCTTTCCTCCAAAGTTGGCTCTCAAGACTGGTCAGTTTTTGCTCCGCCCGTTCTCTGCTTGTTTGGAGAATCGGTGATGTTAGAACTTTCGCCTTTTCGGTTGTCGTCCCTCCAAGGTTTTGGTCTGTTTATGAACTGAAGATCCTGATCGGACTCAGGCTTTGAGCGTTCCATCGTTTGGACCTTTTTGGTCAGCTCTTAGAATGTTTTGAGACCCGCGGTACATAGAAACGGGGCCATCCAGTTGTTGAGATTTCCGACAAGGAGACTGACAGATTGGTCCTGCTCTATCGGCGGTTCGCATTTGACGGAGAGATTGCGCCATCGGGTTATAAAATCCGTGCTGCTTTCGTTGTTCTTGGGCTTGGTCCTTACGAGCTCGGCAATGGTGATCTTATCGCTGACGCTCATGAACCTTTGTCGAAACAAAGATTCCATTTTGACGAAAGTAGTAATGGATCCATCCGGTATGCTCGTATACCAGTTGAAAGCAACATCGGTCAAGCTATTAACGAACTGGCGAAGGAGAAGCGCATCGTTGCCCCCAGTATTCCCGCATGAGGCCTTGAAGTAGGCGATGTGTTGAATCGCATTTCCCGTCCCATCAAATCTTCCGAATTTAGGGATGACATAGCCGCTAGGAAATTCTACCAGATCATATTGAGCAGGATATGGTCTCCCGCTACTGCTAACATCTTTTTGCGCTTCATCTTCGGCTACCAGTGTTTTGACTTTGCTGGCAACCAAATCCATGATTTGATCTGAGTTAGCGGGCTGCTGTCATCGGTAGCCAAGACATTTCCCGAGATAGGATGCGACTGATTTTCATGCGGTTCGCCCACTTTTGGATTTGAGGGAATAGGCATCGGCTGCGTTGGGACACCGTTTCCCGGTTCACGAGCAGAGCCCTGCGCTTGATTGGGCGGCTGAGAGGAAAGTCGGGCCGTGAGCTGCAAGACGACGTTCGTCAAGTCGTCAATTTTAGAGTAAAGTTTGGCCATCTCCTTGTCTTTGCTTCTGAGCTGTTTTTGGAGCTCTTGGAGAAGTTGCTGCTCTGCATTCTTGGGACGGAAGATTGGCTCCTCTTCACTTTCCGAGCCCAACTCCTCATGGACCGAAGGGTCTTTCTGCTTATCAGCCTCACTGGGAAGGTCTTCATTACCTTCCAGAGGAGGCTGGCCTTGGGATGTGGCAGCCATATTCACGCCGGATTGGATTTGGGATGTGGTGGCCCCGTCCTTGCTCTTGCTGCGCGTGCCCACCATGTAGACAGTGTGGACCTCATATCCAGTCGTCTCTTTCTCATTGGCGGGGAGCTTAAAGAATACACCCGACCGAGCAGTGGTCAAGAGCACCGCTGGAGCTTGCTCGGGACGCGTTGTAGCTTTGTTGGTGTTGATGGCCTTGCCCTCAGCTGGGGCCAAGGAAAGTCGTTCAGACACCGACTTGAGTTTGGGTTGGAGCTCCCTTGAGATCACCACATTTGGTCTCCTGCCTTTCGAAACCGATTTGTCTGCCACCGGGGCTTGAGGAGCTGGGATGGCGCCAACTGGAATGAACATAATAGAGCCGAACGGTAGCAGCGGCTCCTCCCATTGTCGCCCGAGACTGGCCGGAAGGACCGTCCCAGAGTCTATCCTCATCGTGTAGGAGACGGGAGATGAGTTCATCATCGAAGACATCGTCGGAAGGTGATTGCTTGAAAATCTGCATGAAAAAGCATTATTTTTAGTATAAATACAGGTATGTATATTGATTGAGTTCGTATGAACGCTTAACCCGAAATATGGGAGGAGAGATTGGTCCCACCGGGCGTGCCAAAATCTGTAGGGTGTTTTTCGTCACCCCATTGAGATGGGAATACGCACGCGCTTGTCAGGCGCATTACAGATTCCCCCTGCCTAGGGTAGGCCGGGGTTTAATGATTATGGGGATCCGAATCTCCGGCAGCCGTGGACTAAACTGCCGTTAATTACCCCTCGCCTTTGGAGCGAGGGAACCTCCGATTGACGGGTTAAACTGGTCCTGCGAACTCAATATGCAGTGTGCATGCGATGTGTTTTGAAAGGGGTTTTTGGATATGTAGGGATCCACGCAGAGTTTTTACGGGGGTCCTGCTACCCGGATAGCGGGCTGGGGGTCAAGGAGGCTAGTAGCCCCCTTGCGGGATTCGGGGCAGCGCCCTATTAGAAATTTTTTTCTAACAGGGACAGTGTCGTAGAGTACGTGTGTGTGTAAATATGTATACATATGTATATATATATATGTATGTACATAAAAAAAAGGGGGAAAGACATCCAAAGGATGCGTGGGGCCAGCGCCTTGAGCGCTGTGCGCTTAGGTGCTGTGCGCTTAGGCGCAAGCGCGCCACGTGTCGACACGTGGACACTTTGTGCTTGAGCGCAGGGCGCTGTAGCGCAAGCGCGCCACGTTTCGGCATGTGGGCGCTTTGCGCTTCAGCTCCTGACGCTCGAGCGCAAGTGCGCCACATGTCGGCACGGGGGCGACGTGCGCTTGAGCGTTGGGCGCTTGAGCGCTGGGCGCTTGAGCTCAAGCGCGCCACGTGTCGGCACCGGGGCAACTTGCGCTCGAGTGCTTGCGCTTGAGCGCAAGCGCGCCACGTGTCGGCACTGGGGCGACTTGCGCTCGAGTGCTTGCGCTTGAGCGCTAGCGCGCCACTTGTCGGCACGTGGGCGCTTTGCGCTCGAGCGCAGGGCGCTGTTGTGCGAGCGCGCCACGTGTCGGCACGTGGGCGCTCTGCGCTTGAGCACCGGCTAGGAAAAGAGGCTTTTAGCCTAAAAAGATTTTCGGAAGAGAAATCAGAGTGGAGTTGGACTCCTAAGTGTGTTTTTGGGGTTAATGGAAGGGGTTCTTCTTCTTCCTCCTCTGTTAGCTGGATCTTGAAGATCAAGAGATGTGAGATCTCAAAATCTCTCCTTTTTGGGATCTAAAGACAGATCCAAGTTCCCCTTCGTGGGTTTGGTGGTGAAAAACTATCTTGTTTTTGAAAAGGAAGAGTAAAACTCTTGATTTAATTCAAAAGAAAGAAGAAGGTTTGAGACCTTCAGAAAAGGGACAGAAATACAAACCCTAAGTTTTTTTTTGAGAGAATGAAAAAGTGTTATGCTTTATTCATCATCATGTTGCTTTATATAGGCTTACATATTTACATATAGCCCCTTGGGCTTTACAAAAATGGCATTTTAGCCATCCCATGGCTCATGTGCCATTTCATTTTTTCACATAAGCCATGGGCTTACAAAATATTGGCTTTATGCCCATTTTGTTTACATTCATGCATAAACAATTACATAAAAATTATTTATTACATGATTTTGTTGTGGGCATGGGGAGGCTGGCTGCGGGCTCGACTTGGGCATGGGCCCGCTTGACTTGGGCTTCGCCCACCTGGCTTGGGGTTGACTTTGATTTTGACTTGGTCAACCAGGGTGTAAATTTTTACCCCAACATCAGGTTCGGTATCTAATAACATTCGTTCAGAATCAATGTATTCTGGTAATACAGGGTGATAGTGACCAACAGACTTGGCTGCAACACTTGCACCGTTTCTATCTCATGAAACTTATCACCTGTTCTCAGTTCTCTACCTATTTGTAGCCCATGTAACAGATTACATATGCGGGATCCTAATCCGGTATCTCATACCCAGGACATAAAGGATACTGAGAAACAGTTCTCTGTAATAAACTCACTCGAAGATGATGCATCTGCATGCACTTTCTTCGTTTGGGCGGCACGGGAATTCTGGTAATCCCTATTTCCTGCTCTGTCTTATAACAATTATAAGTTGGAGCGGGACCAACGTTCCCCATCTCAGTATAACAAGCGGGTTCGGTCAATACATCCGTATTATTATCTTAATTAAGGCGTGACATGGTCGCTACCTGGAGAGAGAGAGAAGAAAACACTCTGCGTGCGCTCTTGCAAGATCAGATTGGTTATTATTTTATCTAATCAGGATGGCTCCCACTGTTTTTATCAAATCTTCATTCAAACCCTAAAAGGAAAGACTAGCCGGGATTAATTACACCCTACAACTTCGCCAATCTTTCAGCCAGGCCAGTGTCGGTACTTTGAGGGAGGTTCCCCGTGCTTTCGCACGGACCTAATTAAAGTAAACCTCGTTTTCCCAGAGGCGTAACCCCGTTGACACCTTTCTAGACACCTACTTGATCGGCTAATTGTAATGTGTAAAACTCTCCCAGGAGTAACAATTACTCGCAGTGGGTATTGGGATCCAACTATCTTATAGAAGGTATGCAATCTCATTGCAAATTTCAACACTTGAAATTCCCAATAATATTTTGCCCCTAACGTGCTATGACCTTGACGAAAGCCAATAAACCATAGCCCGCTAGTCAAGCTCAACCCGTACATTTCTTGATTGAATTAAACCCACCCGCACGACCTTTGACGAAAGCCAACAAATGTAGCACGAATACTATATACAACTTATCTGAAATGACGGAGGGCTACGACAGGATTTTCTGAAAACCTATTGCGTAATGAACTTGATATCGTTGTAGAATCAAATAATTTTAAATGGAGTGTTTTTGAGGCTTGTGCTAGTTTCGCTAAAGAGGTCACTCCCGGTGAAGGGATCTCGGCTCTTTTCTCGTCGAATGAGGTGGAGGATATATCATATATATCACTGTGCAAAGTAAGAACTAGAAAAGCAATCAAAAGACAAAATTGAGGGGTGTAGCATCTGCCAGTCATTGCTAAAGGGGTCACTCCCGGTGAAGGGATCTCGGCCCTTTCCTTATCGAATAAGGTGTAGGATGTTCTACAAGGAACACCACTATGCAAAGAAAGAACTGTAGCTACCGTGTTTTTCAAAATTTGATTCCACAACATCTTTTAGGTTTCTTTTCTTTCATTAATCATATTAATGAAGTCCCATCATTTAAACACCTAAACATCACAGATAAATACGACGTACACTTATGTCATCCGCATTCGCCTCGATGTCCCCTCATGCACCGTTAGGTTAGGTAACTAACGGCAGAGCGGGGCAGGGCTAGCGCGGGTGTAAAACATAAGTAACGTCTATATAATATATCATATATACTATATACAGTATCTATCACAACATATCAAATGATCACTTCACAGATATCTCAGCAGAAGAAACATATGAAACATTGGATATACTAGGACGTCCGTGTTTTATTTTGAGCCTCTATAAAACACGGATTCCACGGTCGCGATGAA
The DNA here is from genome assembly GCA_030015575.1 of Agapanthus africanus. Taxonomy (NCBI): domain Eukaryota; kingdom Viridiplantae; phylum Streptophyta; class Magnoliopsida; order Asparagales; family Amaryllidaceae; genus Agapanthus; species Agapanthus africanus. The sequence continues at coordinate 541,535,887 of CM057339.1, read as the reverse complement.
TAGCCAAACCCACACCCCTAGACCCCTACGAGAGCGGCAAGCAACCCTACCAATTCTAGAGTTAGGAGACCCGGACTCGACTCCTCGAGTTGGTCTCCCACTAGACTCCAGAACTCGGTTACTTGTGCTCTCCTCCTTGGGTCTATCCTAGTACGGAAAAGTAAATAATATACAAATGGTGACATTAACCTCATCCCGGATGTTCCCCAATAAAAGAATATTAGATACATTGAGTTTTACATGAATAAAATAAAAACCCTCATCTCACATAAAACCCCCGGCTATTCAAAACGCGACGATCCAATATAACATATCCAGCAACAAATAACATCAAATGTCATCAACGTAAGTAAATATGTGCATCCTAATTGTCGTTGACATATAGCAATGAAACCGGCGATATCACATATTATACTTACGGTCGCAGAAAAGAAGGTGTAAAACTACAACAGTTGGAATCCGCAATCTTCTTAGACATCGCATGCCTAACTATTATAAACCACGCATTTTAGTCTCCATATCGAAAACACTTTTCAATATCTAGTCAGGCAATTCAACAAGATTCCCATGTAAGTCGATGTTCAACACCCCACGAGTTGCGGGGAGGCGGATATATGAAAAACGATCTTGTTCTTTAAGCATACATCGACTAACCAAAGATCTTTGCTAACCGATAATTAACAACAACCATAGAAGTTCATAGCTACTATGTAAAGAGATTATACCTAGTGAATCGTGTCCTTCGTCTTTACGATCTCCACGTCCTCCTCGGCCTCCTCTAAGTGATAGATGATCCACCCGAGAACCCTAATCCAAGCTTCACCTCCAAACTTGAGGTAACTAAGTTTCTCTAGCTGCTAATCAAAGGAACTTAGATCATATAGAGTTAGGTTATGGAATGTTTAGTCAATTCTAATCCTTGATCTCAACTCATGAGTTGTAGGATTAGAGGTTGAAGAAAGAGTGAGCTTGAGGAGAGAGAAGGTGAACTAGAATAATGATAATGATATTGTTTCTCACTTGATATATGAAGCATTATGAATAAATGAATAAAATGAGATTATTCATCATGCTACATTAATGCATTATGAGTGATTCACTATGTGAGTCATTAAGCATTTAATAATGCATTAATGACATAATGAATCACACATTATGAGTCACAATATCATTTAATGATAATGCCACCTAAACCCTCAAGTCACCATGCTTCTAGAAGCTTCCCGTATAATTACGAGAACGCCCCTCCTATCCATGAAAATACGGAAAAACTTTAGACTGTATTAATCCAATAACCTGATACTAGAATCTGGCTTAAACCAAAGCTGGCTAGTAAAAACTGTCTGAACGTCGTACGTGCGTTTAAACACGTATGCGTCCGAACCCTTGTCGTAAAACCGTATGACCTCTATATCGTTTCGCCTGGAGTTGGGAAATCTCTGTGTGGGACTCTAAAGACTCGACTACTACTCTGGCAGTGGGTTTAACCACAGACCGCAAGCGGCACTAGCTGTACGTAACGGTCCCCAGGTAGATGTCGATAAGAAGGCCGATGAGGAAACCCATGCGAACTCCTACTGAGCCTGTCCGTGACAATATCCGCGCAGTCCGGTCTGTTCGTCTAAGAGTATCGCATGTATGGTCTAGGGGGTGGTGAACGTCAGACCCCTAATAACCGTACAAGTCGTGCCGGCATGGCTCAAGACCATCCGAGAATCTACTAATCAGTCTATCAGTAATTCTCAATCAGCCCTGGCCAGGGACTTATAGTAATGACCAACCGATCACTGTGCGATATCAACTCCCTATACCGGGAGAGACGAATCCCTAACAGTCGCTCACTGCCTCCACGTGGCTCGGGACTGTGCCCAACTAAATCCTGTTTGCACGATTCCTTTGAACCGTGGTAGGGTAGTAATCAGAGCACAGTGGGAACTCACATGAGACAAATGATGACCTTAGGTCAACGGACTATCTGCACACATGTCACCTGAGAACTGCTATCTGACGTTAGGTATAAATACCATCCAGTCAGTTCTCGGCGAGTCCTGTCCGGTGTACTCACACCCAGTGAGCATCTGTATACAATCTTAGGTGTACATCACCAATGGCTGCGGGACCAATCCATTGCCCCTCGTCAGGGTCTAGATATGTATACACTAGTCTACTCTGGAGTATAAATGCCCAGTCTCGATACTCCTGCGACCAGGGACATCTAAGGATGTGCCTATTGACTATCCAGCTCCCACAAGTATGACTGCCATCACAACGCCGGTAGTCAGGCAAACACCCTATGGGCTTTATCAACATGTTTATAAATACAAAGTAAAATATATCACACGTTAAGATAAAGTCAAACCAAATAGCGTACAATCATATTAAGCAAGATTGTCATGTACATACATATCTCTAGCATCCTATACAATGAAGGCCTCTAGGGCATATATATCCAACAATCTCCCACTTGCACTAAGGCCTATAATTGGTGCAATGTGTACCTACTGTTTTTACTAGATCCAGTTGCCGGCGTACCGCATGCCCAACATCTCAAACAGCCTCTCGAACTGGACTTGAGGGATGGCCTTGGTGAATGGATCTGCCGGGTTGTCTTTTATGTCCACTCTCCGTACCTCGATCTCCTGACGATCCACGATCTCCCTGATCAGGTGAAACCGCCTTAAGATTTGCCTGGATTTCTGATGGCACCTTGGTTCCTTCGCTAATGCTACAGCCCCATTGTTATCACAATACAAAGGTATTGGATTGGCAATGGACGGAACCACCTGAAGTTCAGCGATGAACTTCCTCATCCAGACAGCCTCTTTTGCGGCTTCACTAGCAGCTATATACTCAGCCTCCGTAGTTGAGTCTGCGACGGTATCCTGTTTGGAACTTCTCCAACATACCGCCCCTCCATTGAGGGTAAACACAAAACCCGAAATGGATTTAGAATCATCTTTGTCACTTTGGAATCCGGAGTCGGTAAAAGCCTCAACCTGGAGGTCCCCATTACCGTAAATCAAGAACATCTCCTTAGTCCTTCTCAGGTACTTGAGAATGTTCTTTACCGCTATCCAATGCTTTTCACCTGGGTCAGACTGATACCTTTTTACTACACTAAGTGCGTAAGCTACATCTGGTCTGGTACATAACATCGCATACATTATAGATCCTACTGCCGAAGCGTAGGGTATAATGCCCATGCGAGCCCTCTCTTCATCAGTCTTTGGAGACATCTCTTTGGAGAGGGTGATCCCGTGAAAAGCGGGTATATTACCGCGCTTGGAATCTTCCATACTAAATCTCTTTAGTATAGTGTCAATATACCTGGACTGTGAAAGTCCCAACATTCTATTAGATCTATCACGATAGATCTTAATGCCCAAAATGTAGGTTGCATCACCCAAGTCTTTCATAGAGAATTTCTGTGATAAGAAGAGCTTTACTGATTGTAGCATAGGACATCGTTCCCTATCAGTAGTATCTCATCGACGTACAAAACGAGGAAGACTACTGCTCCTTCTACAATCTTCCTATAAATACATGGTTCATCGACATTTTTGATAAAGTCAAATTCTTTGACTGTCTCATCAAAGCATATGTTCCAACTCCGCGATGCTTGCTTTAATCCATAGATGGATTTAAGCAACTTGCAGACTCTTCCGCCGCTCCCACTGTCTAAGAAACCATCTGGTTGATCCATGTAAACACTCTCTTCTAAATGTCCATTTAGAAAAGCTGTTTTTAAGTCCATCTGCCAGATTTCATAGTCATGGAAGGCAGCAATGGCAAGCAGGATCCGAATGGATTTAAGCATAGCTACAGGTGAAAAGGTTTCATCATAGTCCAATCCTGGTCTTTGACGAAAACCTTTTGCAACGAGTCTAGCTTTGTAGGTTTCCACTTGTCCAAGTGCACCAATCTTCTTTTTGAAGATCCATTTGCATCCAACTGGTTTCACCCCAGGAGGAGAAACTTCTAAAGTCCATACTTTATTGGTGTACATGGATTCCATTTCGGATCTCATAGCATCCAGCCACTTCACCGAGTCAATACTCGTGATATCCTGCTGAAAACTAGTAGGCTCATCATCATCGATGATGCAATCCTCTCGATCCCCATCTAAAAGAAAACCATAGTATCTTTTAGGAGGATGAGAAAGACTACTAGATCTGCGTAGTGGCATTGGTTCGTCGGGTTCTATTGAAACCTGAGATTCCACTATATCCTCAGCAGCAGTTTGAGGTTCTGGAATTTCTTCCAGTTCTACCGCGCTCCAACTAATTTCTTTTGCAAGAAATTCGCTCTCTAAGAAGACAATGTGGCCAGTGAAAAAAACCTTTTGTTCTTCAGTGTGGTAGACCATGTACCCCCTTGAACGTTTGGGGTATCCTACAAACTTGCACAAAACTGATCGTGCCTCGAGCTTGTCCGGACTATGCTTTTTAACATATGCCGGACACCCCCATATCTTGATATACTTGAGATATGGTCTCTTCCCGCTCCACATTTCATATGGAGTGGTAGGTACAGACTTAGTTGGAACTCTATTCAATAAGTATGTTGCTGATTCTAGAGCAAAACCCCAGAAGGAAAGTGGCAACTCAGCACTACTCATCATTGAACGCACCATATCTAATAGTGTGCGATTCCTCCTTTCTGATACACTATTATGCTGAGGTGTATAAGGCGGAGTAAGCTGAGAGAGAATTCCATTCTCTTTTAAGCATTCAAGGAAACAGGTACTTAAGTATTCTCCACCTCGATCAGATCGAAGTGTCTTGATGCTTTTACCAGTTTGTTTCTCTACTTCATTTTTATACTCCTTAAACTTCTCAAAGGCCTCGGATTTATGTTTCATTAAGAACACATGTCCATAACTAGAGAAGTCATCAGTAAAAGTGATGAAGTAGGAGTGACTGCTTCTCGCATGCGTAGACATTGGACCACATACATCACTGTGTACAAATCCCAAGAGTTCTTTGGCTCTTTCTCCGTGTCCGGTGAACGGAGATTTGGTGATTTTTCCTTTGATACATGATTGACAAGTTGCATATGATGAATATTCAAACGGATCTAGATATCCATCTTTATGTAACTTAGTCAACCTTGTTTCGTTTATATGACCAAGTCTACAATGCCATAGGAAGGCTTGATTTGAATCCGGAGCCTTTCTTTTAAGTGTGTTTTGGATATTGAAAATTCGAGGTTGATTAAGTATGTATATGCCGTTTTCCAGTGTGCCATACCCAATCAGTTCTTGATTTAGGAGAATGTTCATGAAATTTCTTTCAAGCGCAAAATTATATCCTTCATTAGATAACAAAGATACTGATATAATATTACACAACATACTGGGAATACAAAAACAGCTGTACAACACCAAAATGTGCCCACTAGTCAACCCTAGGTGATATTCCCCTATTGCAATAGCATCTACATGCATTCCATTGCCTATCCGGAGAGTCATATCACCTGTCCCCGGTACTCTACTATTTCTCAGATCCTGCAATGAATTACAGATGTGAGAACCAGAACCGGTATCAAGTACCCATGATGTAGAGTTTACTGAAAGACAATTTTCGATTACGAACACACCTGAAGCAGAAGCAACAGCTTGCTTCTTGTTCTTGGCTTTGAAGGCCACACAGTCCTTCTTCCAGTGCCCTTGCTTGTGACAATAATAGCATTCATTTATATCTGCCTTCACCTTTCTTGCCTTGTTCGTTCCCTGCACCTTCTTGACCCCACCCTTCGGTTTGGTGGCTTTCATATTCTTCTTCCCTTTAGCTTTCGCTTTAGATTTAGAAGAGGATGATTGGCCAACATACAGAACGGGGGTCTTCTCCTGTTTCAAGGAGGTCTCTGCTACCCTCAACATGTTGAGGAGCTTTGGAAGATCATCTTCCATTTCGTCCATGTTGAAGCTTAGCTCGAACTGAGAGAAGGTGTGGGGAAGGGACATCAAAATCAAGTCGATATACAAATCGTTCTCTAGCACGCATCCCAGGTTTGCGAGTTCCTCTATGAGGCTGATCATTTTGATGACGTGCTCTCTTACAGGCGATCCTGGAGCCAACCTCATCTTGAAGAGATTCCTTGAGGTCTCGTACCTCGCGATACGGGAGTGCTCGACATATAATTCCTTGCAATGGAGAAAGATGGATATAATATCCATACTCTCGTGTTGTTTCTGGAGTTCATTGTTTAGGAACGCCAGCACGATACACTTAGCTCGCTCACAGTCTAGATCCCAAGTTTTGCGAACTTCCTTGTCCACAACTGAGGAATCTGGTCCTGGGATAAAGGGAGGAACGGCGGTGGTAACAGATGCTACTTTGTCATAAGTCAGTGCAATGTTGACGTTCCTTAGCCAATCTTTATAGTTCTGCCCGGTCAGTATATTTTTTTCAAGTAATAGTTTTTGTCCTGTCATGGCAGCTGCCAGAGAGAGAGAGAAAAGAAAACACTCAGTATATGCTCTTGCAAGTTTAGATTTGTTAATAATTTATCTAAATAGGATGGCTCCCACTGTTCCCTCAAATCCTTCTTCAAAACCTAAAAGAAGAACCAGTCAGGATTTAATCACACATCACAATACTTGCTTAACCATTCAGCCAGGCCGGTGTTGGTACTCCGAGGGAGGTTTTCCAACGCTTTCGCGAAGTTCCTTAATTAAATAACCTCTTTTCCCTGGAGGCGTAGCCCCTCTAACACCTTTCTGGACACCTACTTGGTTTATAGCATTGATCGTTAAGTGAGAAAGTTTCCCGAGAGTTATCCTACTCATCAGTGGGATCGGGATCCAACTATCATTGCATGATGCACTAGATGGAAGCCACTCTAGTCACCATACTCCAGAAGGTATGCTAAATCTACAAGTTTCCTTTATTTTTGAAACTCCCGATATGATTTTTACCCCAAGCTCTTATGACCTTGACGTAGGCCAACAAATCAAAAGACGCAAGTCAAGTTCTACCCGTCGTTGTCCTGATTAATTTAGGTACATCGTACATGCCCTTGACGTTGGCCAACAAGGCTGTACGTCTGTCCAATACTAATGCATCTATCTATGCAACAAATAACCAAACACACTGCTACCATACACTATGCCTTGACGTAGGCCTACAAGCATAGCATGAATACAATGTGATGTCTATTTGAAACGACGGAGGGTTACGGCTGGTTTTTGGCAAAAAACCGTTAACGTAGTGAACTTGATTTAATCGAAGGAACCAAGATAGCCTTTATTAAAAGGAGTGGTTTAAGCTCCGCATTTAAATTTTTCTTTTTGAAGAAAAACCGAGTGGTTTTGAAATTGTTCCAACAATTCAGTTTAGGTTTTATTTTCTTTGCATTAATAATAATGCGTCCCATCATTAACCTATCATTACAGATAACAACGAAAATACAACGTCCTCTTATGCCATCCGCATTCGCCACGGGGTCCCGTCATCACCCGTTAGGTTACTTAACTAACGGCAGAGCGGGGGCTGGACTAGCGCGGGTGTAAAACATAAGTGACGTCTAAATAGCTATCATATATAGATATTGTACATTCGTCGGATGCAATAATAGGAATTCCTGATCACAGATAAACTTTATTGGATATGCAAGCAATCCGCGTTTCTTTTGAGCCTGCAACGAAAGACGGATTACACCGTTGTGATGAATAGCCATTACCCCACCCCAGACCCCTACGGGTACGGCTAACTACCCGCCAAGTACCCGAAGTGAAGCGGTCTCCCTCAACGACGTGAGTAGGCCACTAAACACTTCGAAATACCTGGTAGTTTGTGCACCCCACCTTGGGTCTATCCTAGGAGCAAAAACAGTAAAAAGAAATAATACAACGGTGGCTACAACCGCAACCTGGATGTGCCCCGCAAAATAATATTACAACTTATTACATTTACTTCGAATGAATTAATACAAAAACCCATCACAAAACCCTGGCTAATCATCACAACAATCCAATACAGTTCATAATCACAAACAGTTAAAAACATCACAGATATGCGGAACCCCCTGCCAACCGACATACTAGCAGTTAGGGGAGGTTTACGAACACATAATACAGTTCACAGATATAATCAAACAAGCAAATATTGTATAATTTCGATCGATCAAACCCATTAGATTCTGCTCCAAAACTTCTCTGTAAACCTGAGACCTGAGCAAAAAATAAACATTCCAGAAAAGACAAAATATTCACAGAAGAGTTACTGGGGAGATTTGGGGTGAATCGGGCTCAACTCGGCCGCGGATCCGCGGCGGATCGTTGGGATCGGCCGCGGTTCCACGGTGCGTTGGCCGATTCATGCACCTAAATTTCTCCAGTGTTCTTAGGTTTCCCTGGAAGTTATACTGGAGGTCCCTGAAAAAATTTTGGACCTCAATTTAAAATCGACGGAAACTATGTGAATACGATATAGTTTCCGGTTCGTTTTGCGTTCGAAATTCATACGACTTTGCAAGTGAGTTAATTATTGTTTAGTGAGGCTCTAATACCACTGTAAGTCGATGTGCAACACCCCACGAGTTGCGGGGAAGCGGAAATATGAAAAACGATCTTGTTCTTTAAGCATAAATCGACTAACCGAAGATCTTTGCTAAACGATAATTAACAACAACCATAGAAGTTCTTAGCTACTATGTAAAGAGATTATACCTAGTGAATCGTGTCCTTCGTCTTTACGATCTCTACGTCCTCCTCGGCCTCCTATAAGTGATAGATGATCCACCCGAGAACCCTAATCCAAGCTTCACCTCCAAACTTGAGGTAACTAAGTTTCTCTAGCTGCTAATCAAAAGAACTTAGATCATATAGAGTTAGGTTATGGAATGTTTAGTCTATTCTAATCCTTGATCTCAACTCATGAGTGGTAGGATTAGAGGTTGAAGAAAGAGTGAGCTTGAGGAGAGAGAAGGTGAACTAGAATAATGATAATGATATTGTTTCTCACTTGATATATGAAGCATTATGAATAAATGAATAAAATGAGATTATTCATCATGCTACATTAATCCATTATGAGTGATTCACTATGTGAGTCATTAAGCATTTAATAATGCATTAATGACATAATGAATCACACATTATGAGTCACAATATCAATTAATGATAATGCCACCTAAACCCTCAAGTCACCATGCTTCTAGAAGCTTCCCGTATAATTACGAGAACGCCCCTCCTATCCGCAAAAATACGGAAAAACTTTAGACTGTATAAATCCAATAACATGATACTAGAATCTGGCTTAAACCAAAGCCGGCTAGTAAAAACTGTCTGAACGTCGTACGTGCGTTTAAACACGTATGCGTCCGAACCCTTGTCGTAAAACCGTACGACCTCTATATCGTTTCCCTTGGAGTTGGAAAATCTCTGTGTGGGACTCTAAAGACTCGACTACTACTCTGGCAGTGGGTTTAACCACAGACCGCAAGCGGCACTTGCTGTACGTAACGGTCCCCAGGTAGATGTCGATAAGAAGGCCGATGAGGAAACCCATCCGAACTCCTACTGAGCCTGTCCGTGACAATATCCGCGCAGTCCGGTTTGTTCGTCTAAGAGTATCACATGTATGGTCTACGGGGGTGGTGAACGTCAGACCCCTAATAACCGTACAAGTCGTGCCGGCATTGTTCAAGACCATCCGAGAATCTACTGATCAGTCCATCAGTAATTCTCAATCAGCCCTGGCCAGGGACTTATGGTAATGACCAACCGATCACTGTGCGATATCAACTCCCTTTTCCGAGAGAGACGAATCCCTAACAGTCGCTCACTGCCTCCACGTGGCTCGGGACTGTGCCCAACTAAAACCTGTTTGCGCGACTCCTTTGAACCGTGGTAGGGTAGTAATCAAAGCACAGTGGGAACTCACACGAGACAAATGATGACCTTAAGTCAACGGACTATCTGCACACATGTCACCTGAGAACTGCTATCTGACGTTAGGTATAAATACCATCCAGTCAGTTCTCGGCGAGTCCTGTCTGGTGTACTCACACCCAGTGAGCATCTGTATACAATCTTAGGTGTACATCACCAATGGCCGTGGGACCAATCCATTGCCCCTCGTCCGGGTCTAGATATGTATACACTAGTCTACTCTGGAGTATAGATGCCCAGTCTCGATACTCCTGCGACCAGGGACATCTAAGAATGTGCCTATTGACTATCCAGCTCCCACAAGTATGACTGCCATCACAACGCTGGTAGTCAGGGAAACACCCTATGGGCTTTATCAACATGTTTATAAACACAAAGTAAAATATATCACACGTTAAGATAAAGTCAAACCAAATAGCGTACTATCATATTAAGCAAGATTGTCATATACATACATATCCCTAGCATCCTATACAATGAAGGCCGCTAGGGCATATATATCCAACAATCTCCCACTTGCACTAAGGCCTATAATTGGTGCATTTAGTACCCACTGTCTGTACTAGATCCAGTTGTTGGCGTACCGCATGCCCAACATCTCAAACAACCTCTCGAACTGGACTTGAGGGATGGCCTTGGTGAATGGATCTGCCGTGTTGTCTTTTGTGTCCACTCTCCGTACCTCGATATCCTGATGATCCACGATCTCCCTGATCAGGTGAAACCGCCTTAAGATATGCCTGGATTTCTGATGGGATCTTGGTTCCTTCGCTAATGCTACAGCCCCATTGTTATCACAATACAAAGGTATTGGATTGGCAATGGATGGAACCACCTGAAGTTCAGCGATGAACTTCCTCATCCAGACAGCCTCTTTTGCGGCTTCACTAGCAGCTATATACTTAGCCTCCGTAGTTGAGTCTGCGACGGTATCCTGTTTGGAACTTCTCCAACATATCGCCCCTCCTTTGAGGGTAAACACAAAACCAGAAATGGATTTAGAATCATCTTTGTCACTTTGGATTCCGGAGTCGGTAAAAGACTCAACCTGGAGGTCCGCATTACCGTAAATCAAGAACATCTCCTTAGTCCTTCTCAGGTACTTGAGAATGTTCTTTACCGCTATCCAATGCTTCTCACCTGGGTCAGACTGATACCTGCTTACTACACTAAGTGCATAAGCTACATCTGGTCTGGTACATAACATCGCATACATTATAGATCCTACTGCCGAAGCGTAGGGTATAATGCCCATGCGAGCCCTCTCTTCATCAGTCTTTGGAGACATCTCTTTGGAGAGGGTGATCCCGTGACAAGCGGGTATATTACCACGCTTGGAATCTTCCATACTAAATCTCTTTAGTATAGTGTCAATATACCTGGACTGTGAAAGTCCCAACATTCTATTAGATCTATCACGATAGATCTTAATGCCCAAAATGTAGGTTGCATCACCCAAGTCTTTCATGGAGAATTTCTGTGACAAGAAGAGCTTTACAGATTGTAGCATAGGGACATCATTTCCTATCAGTAGTATGTCGTCGACGTACAAAACTAGGAAGATTACTGCTCCTTCTACAATCTTCCTATAAATACATGGTTCATCTACATTTTTGATAAAGTGAAATTCTTTGACTGTCTCATCAAAGCAGATGTTCCAACTTCGCGATGCTTGCTTTATTCCATAGATGGATTTAAGCAACTTGCACACTCTTCCGCTGCTCCCACTGTCTAAGAAACCTTCTGGTTGATCCATGTAAGCACTCTCTTCTAATTGTCCATTTCGAAAAGCTGTTTTTACATCCAACTGCCAGATTTCATAGTCATTGAAGGCAGCAATGGCAAGCAGGATCCGAATAGATTTAAGCATAGCTACAGGTGAAATGGTTTCATCATAGTCCAATCCTGGTCTTTGACGAAAACCTTTTGCAACGAGTCTAGCTTTGTAGGGTTCCACTTGTCCAAGTGCACCAATCTTCTTTTTGAAGATCCATTTGCATCCAACTGGTTTCACCCCAGGAGGAGCAACTTCTAAAGTCCATACTTTATTGGTATACATGGATTCCATTTCGGATCTCATAGCATCCAGCTACTTCACCGAGTCAATACTCGTGATAGCCTGCTGAAAACTAGTAGGCTCATCATCATCGATAATGCAATCCTCTCGATCCCCATCTAAAAGAAAACCATAGTATCTTTCAGGAGGATGAGAAAGCCTACTAGATCTGCGTAGTGGCGTTGGTTCGTCGGGTTCTATTGAAACCTGAGATTCCACTATGTCCTCGGCAGCAGTTTGAGCGCTCCCACTAATTTCTTTTGCAAGAAATTCGCTCTCTAAGAAGACAATGTGGCGAGGAACAAACACCTTTTGTTCTTCAGTGTGGTAGACCATGTACCCCCTTGAATGTTTGGGGTATCCTACAAACTTGCACAAAACCGATCGTGCCTCGAGCTTTTCCGGACTATGCTTTTTAACATATGCCGGACACCCCCATATCTTGATATACTTGAGATATGGTCTCTTCCCGCTCCACATTTCATATGGGGTGGTAGGCACAGACTTAGTTGGAACTCTATTTAATAAGTATGCTGCTGATTCTAGAGCAAAACCCAGAAGGAAAGTGGCAACTCAGCACTACTCATCATTGAACGCACCATATCTAATAGTGTGCGATTCCTCCTTTCTGATACACCATTATGCTGAGGTGTATAAGGCGGAGTAAGCTGAGAGAGCATTCTCTTTTAAGCATTCAAGGAAACTGGCACTTAAGTATTCTCCACCTCGATCAGATCGAAGTGTCTTGATGCTTTTACCAGTTTGTTTCTCTACTTCATTTTTATACTCCTTAAACTTCTCAAAGGCCTTGGATTTATGTTTCATTAAGAACACATGTCCATAACTAGAGAAGTCATCAGTAAAAGTGATGAAGTAGGAGTGACCGCTTCTCGCATGCGTAGACATTGGACCACATACATCACTGTGTACAAGTCCCAAGAGTTCTTTGGCTCTTTCTCCGTGTCCGGTGAACGGAGATTTGGTGATTTTTCCTTTGATACACGATTGACAAGTTGCATATGATGAATATTCAAACGGATTTAGATATCCATCTTTATGTAACTTAGTCAACCTTGTTTCGTTTATATGACCAAGTCTACAATGCCATAGGAAGGCGTGCTTTGAATCTGGTGCCTTTCTTTTAAGTGTGTTTTGGATATTGAAAATTCGAGGTTGATTAAGTATGTATATGCCGTTTTCCAGTGTGCCATACCCAATCAGTTCTTGATTTAGGAGAATGTTCATGAAATTTCTTTCAAGCGCAAAATTATATCCTTCATTAGATAACAAAGATACTGATATAATATTACACAACATACTGAGAATACAAAAACAGCTGTACAACACCAAAATGTGCCTACTAGTCAACCCTAGGTGATATTCCCCTATTGCAATAGCATCTACATGCATTCCATTGCCCATCCGGAGAGTCATATCACCTGTCCCCGGTACTCTACTATTTCTCAGATCATGCAATGAATTACAGATGTGAGAACCAGAACCGGTATCAAGTACCCATGATGTAGAGTTTACTGAAAGACAATTTTGGATTACGAACACACCTGAAGCAGAAGCAACAGCTTGCTTCTTGTCTTTGGCTTTGAAGGCCACACAGTCCTTCTTCGAGTGCCCTTGCTTGTGACAATAATAGCATTCGTTTATATCTGCCTTCAACCTTCCTGCCTTGTTCGTTCCCTGCACCTTTTTGACCCCACCCTTCGGTTTGGTGGCTTTCATCTTCTTCTTCCCTTTAGCTTTCGCTTTAGATTTAGAAGAGGATGATTGACTAACATACAGAACGGGGGTCTTCTCCTGTTTCAAGGAGGTCTCTGCTACCCTCAACATGTTGAGGAGCTTTGGAAGATCAGCTTCCATTTCGTGCATGTTGAAGCTTAGCACGAACTAAGAGAAGGTGTGGGGATGGGACAGCAAAATCAAGTCGATATACAAATCGTTCTATAGCACGCATCCCAGGTTTGCGAGTTCCTCTATAAGGCTGATCATTTTGAGGACGTGCCCTCCTACAGGCGATCCTGGAGCCAACCTCATCTTAAAGAGATTCCTTGAGGTCTCGTACCTCGCGATACGGGAGTGCTCCCCATACAATTCCTTGCAATGGAGAAAGATGGATATAATATCCATACTCTCGTGTTGTTTCTGGAGTTCATTGTTCATGGACGCCAGCACGATACACTTAGCTCGCTCACAGTCCAGATTCCAGATTTTGCGAACTTCCTTGTCCTCAACTGAGGAATCTGGTCCTTGTTAGTGTATATGCCCTAGAGGCCATTACTGTATCATACTGGTTTGTATATTACTTAATGGAAGCTTGGGATATTCACCTTGTATAAACAATCTTGCTCAATATAGTAGTATGCTACTTGGTTTGTTTCTACTTCAATGTGTACTTTTGTTTATTTCAGTATATCACTTATACGCATTAGTGGAGCCCTTAGGATCTTTGCTTGATTACCAGCATTGTGATGGCAGTCACACTAGTGGGGGCTGGGTAATCTATAAGCACATCCTTATACAGGTCCCTAGTCGCAGGACTATCGAGACAGGGCATCGATACTCCGGAGTAGACTAGCGTATGCACTTCTCATCCCAGTGTGGGAGATGGTCTGTCCCACAGCCATCAGTACGTCGTACTGGAGATAGTATACGGGTGCTCGTTGGGTTACGAGTACACTGGACAGGACTCGTCGGGAACTGACAGGTTGGTATTATACATATCATCAGTTATCAGTTCCCAGGTGACATGAGTACAGCTTAGTCCGCTGACTTGACACTGTCACTTCGCCTCGAGTATGTTCCCACTGTACTTTGATTACTACCCTACCACGGCTCAAAGGAGTCGTGCAAACGGGTAGTAGTTGGGTACAGTCCCGAAGCACTTGGAGGCAGTGACGGTTAGACAGGATTCGTCTCTCCCGGTATTGGGGGTTGACATCGCGCTGTGTTTAGGAGAGCCATTACACGAGTAGTCCCTGGCCAGGGCAAGCGAGATATACTGGTAGGCTTCCAGTGCTATCTCAGGGTGTTTTGGGCTTCACTCCGACACGACTTGTACCGCTATTAGGGGACTGACGTTTTACCGCCCCCTAGGCCCGACATGCGATGTATCAGACGAACAGACCGGACTGTACGGAGACTGTCACATTCAGACTCAGTAGGATTTCAGATGGGGTTTCACCTCGTCAGCCTTCTTGTCGGCGTCTACCTGGGGACCGTTACGCACAGCTAGTGCCGCTTGCGGTCTGTGGTTAAACCTACTGCCAGCGTAGTGTCGAGTCATTAGAGTCCCACACAGAGGGTATTCGCCTCTGGGCAAAACAGAGTAGAGGTCGCATGGTTTTGCGGCAAGGTTCGTTCTCATCCGCGCACTTGTGCACGTTTGGAGTCCGGACGGATTATACTGGCGGGCTCTGGTTTGAGCCAGATACTGGTATATGTTTTGGGGTTGCTTTTATATCTCGGTATTCTTGTTCCTCGGAACGAGAATACAGGTGTGTATGCACAGTTGCTTGAGGCGGAGGATGGGGTTTTTCTTTAGGGTTTCGGAACGGGTGCGTATGCACAGTTGACAGTCGTCATTTTCCAAACCCTAATAGATTTATGAAATATCAATTAATAATAGTAATTAAATGAAATATTGTTATGGTTGATTTTGTTGACTTGTTGACCATGGTTGACTTGTTGACCATGGTTGAATGTTGACCACCATCATTGCTTTGCAAGGATACTCCTTGATTCTAGCTTACACTCATTTAATGAAGTGATGATAGTGGTCATTCCAAATACAACCATCAACTATTTTCATTTTCAATTATTATTATTAATTAGATAATTCCTTTTCTTTTAGTTATGGTTGCAAAAGAAAAGAGCTCATTCTATCATAATCATTCTCTCTCCTCATTTCATCTTCTTCTTCCTCAAGCTCAAGGTGATTCCTTCTCATGTGTTGAGAATCCCTCACCTTGAAAAAGAAAGCACCCCATAGATACTCTCTACTCTCTCTAGGGTTCAAGGTTTAGCAAGCCGGAGATCCTAGTTCACTCAAAGTTCGAGGAAGAGCCCAAAGGTTGAACCCTCAGGTGGATCCATCTTCGACGGAAGAAGGCTACGAGGCAAGAACCATCAACCTCTACAAGGTTTCAAGAAGAAGGAGTTCAAGTTAGGTATAACTCTTCATCCGAGTAGCTAACGCTCCTTTGTATGCTAGCTAGTTTAGTTTAGACACGATCCCGACCTTGTTTAGTCCATGTTGCTCCTCATGACAAATTTTGATTGTTATACCGTTTCCGCCTCCTCGTAAGTACCGGGGATGGAAACGTGGACTTACAGTGGTATCAGAGCCTAACTAAACTTAAACTAGCTTTGTAGAAATGTGTATGGAAGTTCGAAACCGAAAAATCGTAAAACCGGAAAAACAAAAACCCTAAGTTTCTGTTGAAATTTTTTTTGCTCTAAATGAAAAAATTTATACTCCTAAAATCGGCTCAGGGTTTTGTGAGAACACCCACCAAAAACGATCCCATGAATCCTTCAAACCGCCCCGCTTCCGTGGCCACAGCTATTCTTCTCGCCGCGGATCCGCCGCCGTTTGGGATCTTCATGTGATCGTATTTTGTGCAGTGTTCTTCTGGTAGGGTTTTGGGATTTTTCAAATATGTTATATGTGCCCAGATTTTCCAGAACAGAAATTTGCTTTTGGGGTCCTATAAATCCGTATTTTTTTTCGAACTTCGCTACACTTTGTCTATATTGGTTATATCTGTAATGTTTGAATGTATTGAATGTCGGCTAATCGCTATAAGTCGATTAGTCGGGGTTATACATCTCTGTGATCAGTGTTTGATATTGGAATGTGTATATGAATGTGTTGGACTGTCGCGGGTGAATAGCCGGGGTGGATGTGAGATGAGCTTTTGTTTTTCTTTCATTCATTATAAATGTAAATTGATGTAATATTATTATTTGTTTGGCCGCACAACCGGGTCGGGGTTGTAGCCGTCATTGTATAATTCTTTTTACTGTTTTTGCTCCTAGGATAGACCCATGGAGGGGTGCACAAACTGCCGAGTACTTGGCGGGTAGTTTGCCGCACCCGTAGGGGTCTTGGGTGGGGTATTTGGCTATTCACCGCGACCGTGTAATCCGCTTTTCGTTGCAGGCTCGAAAGGATTGCGGATTGCTAGTATATCCAATGTATTCATTTGTGATCGTCAATGTCTATCATTTCTTTCTATTTAGGCGTTGCTTATGTTTTACAGCCGCGCTAGCCCAGCCCCCGCTCTGTCGTTAGTTAAGTAACCTAACGGGTGATGACGGGGCCCCGTGGCGAATGCATATGGCATAAGCGTACGTCATATTTTGGTTGTTTTCGGCAATGGTAGGATTAAATGATGGGACGCATTAAAAGAACTAATGCAAGAATATCACGCATTAAAAGAACTAATGCAAGATAATAAACCTAGCTAAAGTCGTTGGAACACTTTCGAAAAACCACTCGGTTCTTTTCAAAACTAACTTTTAAATGCGGAGCTTGAGCCACTCCTTCTAAAAGCTATCTCGTTCCATCGATTATATCAAGTTCACTACGTTCACGGTTTTACCAAAACCATTCGTAGCCCTCCGTCGTTTCGCATGAATAGGCAATAGTATTCAAGCTATGTATGTTGGCCAAAGTCAAGGCATAGTGATTGGTAGCTATTGGGTGTTCATGTGTAGCATAGATAGATGCGTTGGTTTGGGACAGTCGTACTGCCATTTTGGCCAAAGTCAAGGGTAGGTACGGGTGGATCCAAATTAACCTGGATAGTGACGGGCAGAACTTGACATGTGACTTATGATATTTTGGCCAAAGTCAAGGTCATAAGAGCATGGGGCAAAAATCCACATCGGGAGTTTCATAAGTACTGAAACTTGCTAGATTTGCATACCATTTGGAGTGTGGTGATTCTGGTAGGATTCCTTCAGTTTCGTCACACGATGATATTTGGATCCCGATCCTACTATGAGTATACGCTACTCCTCGGGAAATTTTCACTAAACGATCAATGCTATAAACCTAGTAGGTGTCTAGAAAGGTGTTAGCGGGGCTACGCCCCCAGGGAAAAGAGGTTCTCTAATTAAGGAACTTCGCGAAAGCGTTGGAAAACCTCCCTCGAAGTACCGACACTGGCCTGGCTGAACGGTTAAGCAAGTATTGTGCGGTGGGATTGATCCCGACTAATTCTTCCTCTATGGTTTGAGGAGGGATTCGAGAGACAGTGGGAGCCATCCTGTTTAGACAAATTAAAAACCACTCTAAACTTGCAAGAGCATCGTGCTAAAGTGTTCCTTCTCTCCCCCTTGCAGCAACCAAATCGAAATGACTGGACTTAAGTTACTTCTAGATAAAAACATACTGACAGGGCCAAACTACAAAGATTGGCTCAGGAATGTCAAAATGGCAATCACTTACGACAAGCTGGGGTATCTTCTTACCACCAAAGCTCCCCCCGTCCCAGGTCCCACCTCCAGCGTCGCGGATAAGGAAATCCGTAAGACTTGGGAGATTGATTGCACGAAGGCCAAGTGCCTCGTGCTTGCCTCTATGGACAACGAACACCAGAAGAGGCACGAGAATATGGATTTGGAATCCATATTTCTTCATACAAAAGAACTGTATGGAGAGCAGTCTCGTATCGCAAGATACGAAGTGTCGAAGAAGTTATTTTCGGCAAAGCTGGCCGTCGGATCATCGGTAGCGGACCACGTGCTTAAGATGATTGGCTACATTGAGGAGCTCGCGGAACTTGGGACCACGTTGGAAAGTGAACTCTATACGGATTTAGTTCTCCAGTCCCTTCCATCCACTTACGCCCAGTTTATACTGAACTTCAACTTACAAGAAAAGGAAGTTGAACTTTCAGAACTCCTCAACATGCTGAGGAGCGCAGAAGGCACCCTACAGAAAGGTAGGGAAACACCCGCTTTGTTTGTAGGAGGATCTTCTTCCTCTAGGTCCAAGGCGAGAGCCAAGGGAAAGAGGAAGAAAGCCCCCGCCAAACCAAGAGGCGGTGTTAGTAAAGTGGGTACGAAGGGAAAGGAAAAGGCAACAAAGATTGCGGGGAAGCATGTGGGAAAGGAGGAATGCTTCTATTGTCACAAAAATGGACACTGGAAGAAAGATTGCAGGGCTTGGAAAGCCAGGACACAGGAACTGAAGCAGGTTGCGGCTTCAGCTTCAGGTGTGTATGTTATTGAAAACTGTCTTTCTATAAACTCTACTTACTGGGTATTGGATACCGGATCAGGATCTCATATCTGTAATTCTTTGCAGGCGTTGAGAAACCGTAGGGTTTTGAAGGCAGGTGACATGACCCTCAGAGTTGCAAACGGAGCTAGCATGGATGGTAAAGCCGTGGGGGACTATCACCTGGGAATGTCAGATGGGCATGTTTTGGTTTTGCGTAGTTGTTTTTTTGTACCCAACGCAACTTGTAATATCATTTCTGTATCTTTAGTTTCTAAAGAAGGTTATGAATTTGCGTTTGTAAGTAATGTTGTAAACATTCACCTTAATCAAGTTCTGATTGGGTCAGGTACACTGAGCAATGGTATATACGTGTTAAACCAACCACAGATTTTTAATGTCCAGAATACACACAAAAGAAAGTCTCCAGATATCAATCAGACTTTCTTATGGCATTGTAGACTGGGTCACATCAATGAGAGAAGGTTGACTAAGTTACATACAGAAGGATATTTGGATTCGTTCGAATATCAATCGTATGCCACTTGTCAATCCTGTCTCAAAGGAAAGATGACAAAGACTCCGTTCACTGGACACGGGGTAAGAGCGAGCGAGCTCTTGGGGCTCGTACACAGCGACGTGTGCGGTCCAATGTCTACACATGCGCGAAGCCGTTACTCTTACTTCATTACTTTTACGGATGATTTCTCAAGGTACGGTTATGTCTTCTTAATGAAACATAAGTCCGAAGCCTTTGAAAAGTTCCAGGAATATAAGAATGAGGTAGAGAAACAGACCGGCAAAAGTATCAAGATTCTAAGATCGGATCGAGGTGGAGAATACTTAAGTGCCGAGTTCCTGAATTATTTAAAAGAGAACGGAATTCTCTCTCAGCTTACTCCTCCATACACTCCGCAACACAACGGTGTATCGGAGAGACGGAACCGAACCCTATTGGATATGGTACGGTCCATGATGAGTAACGCTGAGTTACCGCGATCATTTTGGGGGTATGCGCTAGAATCAGCTGCGTACCTTTTGAACCGAGTTCCTACTAAGACTGTGCCTACTACACCGTATGAGATGTGGTGTGGGAAGAGGCCCCATCTCAGTCACATTAAGACTTGGGGAAGTCCAGCTTTTGTTAAAAAGCAGCATGCGGACAAGCTCGAGGCGCGTTCAGTACTGTGTAAGTTTGTTGGATATCCAAAGAACTCCAAGGGATATCTCTTCTACTACGCAGAGGAACAAAAAGTTCTTGTTTCTCGTCATGCCCACTTTCTAGAACACCAGTTCTTAGAAAAAGAAATAAGTGGGAGCGCAGTAGAACTGGAAGAAATTCCAGAACAACAGACTATTACTGAAAGCTTAGTGGAACCAGAGGGTTCAAATGAACAGGACATTCCTACGCCGCTCCGCAGGAGTAGTAGGCAGTCTCATCCGCCCGAGAGATACTACGGTTTTCTCATAGACGGGGATAGAGAGGATTGCATCATAGATTATGATGAGCCTACTAGCTTCCAGCAAGCCGTTCAGAGCGTTGACTCGGTAAAATGGCTGGATGCAATGCGGACCGAAATGGAGTCCGTGTACACCAACAAAGTATGGACGTTGGACATTGCTCCAGACGGGGTAAAACCCGTAGGATGCAAGTGGATCTTCAAAAGGAAGATTGGTGTAGATGGACAGGTTGAGACCTATAAAGCTAGACTTGTAGCAAAGGGTTTCCGTCAAAGACCTGGTTTGGACTATGACGAAACCTTTTCTCCAGTGGCTATGCTGAAATCCATTCGGATCCTTCTTGCCATTGCTGCCTTCCACGATTATGAGATTTGGCAGATGGACGTAAAAACCGCTTTTCTAAATGGAAATTTAGAGGAGTGTGTCTATATGGACCAGCCAGAGGGTTTCATTCAGAGTGGGAGCAGCGGAAAGGTGTGCAAGTTGCTTAAGTCCATCTATGGACTAAAGCAGGCATCGCGGAGTTGGAACATCTGTTTTGATGAGACTGTCAAGGAATTTGGCTTTATCAAAAATCCAGATGAACCATGCATCTATAGTAGATTTGTAGCGAGAACTGTAGTATTCCTCGTTTTATACGTGGATGACATTCTCTTAATAGGAAATGACATTCCTATGCTACAATCTGTCAAGGGGTTCTTGTCACACAGGTTCTCCATGAAAGACCTGGGTGATGCCTCATACATCCTGGGGATCCGGATCCATCGTGATAGATCCAAGAGGATATTAGGACTTTCTCCGTCCAGGTACATCGTCACCATAATGAAGAGATTCAGTATGGAAGATTCCAAGCGCGGTAACCTACCGGCTTGTCACGGGATCACCCTCTCTAAAGAGATGTCTCCCAAGACTGATTTGGAGAGGGATCGCATGTCTATTATACCCTACGCTTCTGCGGTAGGCTCTATAATGTATGTGATGTTGTGTACCAGACCGGATGTAGCTTATGCACTGAGTGTAGTAAGCCGGTATCAGTCAAACCCTGGGGAGAAACACTGGATAGCGGTAAAGAACATTCTCAAGTACCTGAGAAGGACTAAGGAGATGCTCTTGATGTATGGCGGAAAAGACCTCCAGATCGAGGCCTTTGCTGACTCCAGCTTCCAGAGTGACAAGGATGATTCCAAGTCCATGTCGGGTTTTGTCTTTACCCTCAATGGAGAGGCGGTGTGTTGGAAGAGCTCCAAACAGGAAACCGTTGCAGACTCGACTATGGAAGCGGAATACATTGCTGCATCTGATGCCGCAAAAGAAGCTGTCTGGATGAGGAAGTTCTTGAAAGAACTTCAGGTGGTTCCGTCCATTGTTGACCCAATACCTCTGTATTGCGACAACAACGGGGCTATAGCTTTAGCGAAGGAACCCAGGTCCCATCAGAGATCCAGGCACATCTTGAGGCGGTATCACCTGATCAGGGAGATCGTGGATCGCAAGGAGATTGAGGTTCGGAGGGTTGCTTCAGAAGAAAACACTGCAGATCCATTCACCAAGGCCTTACCCCAGACTCAGTTTGAGCGGCTGATCGAGATGATAGGTCTTCGATACGCCAGTACATGGCCTTAGTGCAAGTGGGAGATTGTTAGTGTATATGCCCTAGAGGCCATTACTGTATCATACTGGTTTGTATATTACTTAATGGAAGCTTGGGATATTCACCTTGTATAAACAATCTTGCTCAATATAGTAGTATGCTACTTGGTTTGTTTCTACTTCAATGTGTACTTGTGTTTATTTCAGTATATCACTTATACGCATTAGTGGAGCCCTTAAGATCTTTGCTTGATTACCAGCGTTGTGATGGCAGTCACACTAGTGGGGGCTGGGTAATCTATAAGCACATCCTTATACAGGTCCCTAGTCGCAGGACTATCGAGACAGGGCATCGATACTCCGGAGTAGATTAGCGTATGCGCTTCTCATCCCAGTGTGGGAGATGGTCTGTCCCACAGCAATCAGTACGTCGTACTGGAGATAGTATACGGGTGCTCGTTGGGTTACGAGTACACTGGACAGGACTCGTCGGGAACTGACAGGTTGGTATTATACCTATCGTCAGTTATCAGTTCCCAGGTGACATGAGTACAGCTTAGTCCGCTGACTTGACACTGTCACTTTGCCTCGAGTGTGTTCCCATTGTACTTTGATTACTACCCTACCACGGCTCAAAGGAGTCGTGCAAACGGGTAGTAGTTGGGTACAGTCCCGAAGCACTTGGAGGCAGTGACTGTTAGAAAGGATTCGTCTCTCCCGGTATTGGGGGTTGACATCACGCTGTGTCTAGGAGAGCCATTACACGAGTAGTCCCTGGCCAGGGCAAGCGAGATATACTGGTTGGCTTCCAGTGTTATCTCAGGGTGTTTTGGGCTTCACTCCGACACGACTTGTACCGCTATTAGGGGACTGACGTTTTACCGCCCTCTAGGCCCGACATGCGATGTATCAGACGAACAGACCGGACTGTACGGAGACTTTCACATTCAGACTCAGTAGGAGTTCAGATGGGGTTTCACCTCGTCAGCCTTCTTGTCGGCGTCTACCTGGGGACCGTTACGCACAGCTAGTGCCGCTTGCGGTCTGTGGTTAAACCCACTGCCAGCGTAGTGTCGAGTCTTTAGAGTCCCACACAGAGGGTATTCGCCTCTGGGCAAAACAGAGTAGAGGTCGCATGGTTTTGCGGCAGGGTTCGTTCTCATCCGCGCACTTGTGCACGTTTGGAGTCCAGACGGATTATACTGGCGGGCTCTGGATTGAGCCGGATATTGGTATATGTTTTGGGGTTGCTTTTATATCTCGGTATTCTTGTTCCTCGGAACGAGAATACAGGTGTGTATGCACAGTTGCTTGAGGCGGAGGATGAGGTTTTTCTTTAGGGTTTCGGAACGGGTGCGTATGCACAGTTGACAGTCGTCATTTTCCAAACCCTAATAGATTTATGAAATATCAATTAATAATAGTAATTAAATGAAATATTGTTATGGTTGATTTTGTTGACTTGTTGACCATGGTTGACTTGTTGACCATGGTTGAATGTTGACCACCATCATTGCTTTGCAAGGATACTCCTTGATTCTAGCTTACACTCATTTAATGAAGTGATGATAGTGGTCATTCCAAATACAACAATCAACTATTTTCATTTTCAATTATTATTATTAATTAGATAATTCCTTTTCTTTTAGTTATGGTTGCAAAAGAAAAGAGCTCATTCTATCATAATCATTCTCTCTCCTCAATTCATCTTCTTCTTCCTCAAGCTCAAGGTGATTCCTTCTCATGTGTTGAGAATCCCTCACCTTGAAAAAGAAAGCACCCCATAGATACTCTCTACTCTCTCTCGGGTTCAAGGTTTAGCAAGCCGGAGATCCTAGTTCACTCAAAGTTCGAGGAAGAGCCTAAAGGTTGAACCCTCAGGTGGATCCATCTTCGACGGAAGAAGGCTACGAGGCAAGAACCATCAACCTCTACAAGGTTTCAAGAAGAAGGAGTTCAAGTTAGGTATAACTCTTCATCCGAGTAGCTAACGCTCCTTTGTATGCTTGCTAGTTTTGTTTAGACACGATCCCGACCTTGTTTAGTCCATGTTGCTCCTCATGACAAATTTTGATTGTTATACCGTTTCCGCCTCCTCGTAAGTACCGGGGATGGCAACGTGGACTTACAGTCCTGGGATAAGGGGAGGAACAGCGGTGGTAACATATGTTACTTTGTCATAAGTCAGTGCAATGTTGACGTTCCTTAGCCAATCTTTATAGTTCTGCCCGGTCAGTATATTTTTTTCAAGTAATAGTTTTAGTCCTGTCATGGTAGCTGCCAGAGAGAGAGAAAAAAAAACACTCAGCATATGCTCTTGCAAGTTTAGATTGGTTATTAATTTATCTAAAAAGGATGGCTCCCACTGTTCCCTCAAATCCTTCTTCAAAACCTAAAAGAAGAACCAGTCAGGATTTAATCACACGTCACAATACTTGCTTAACCTTTCAGCCAGGCCGGTGTTGGTACTCCGAGGGAAGTTTTCCAACGCTTTCGTGAAGTTCCTTAATTAAATAACCTCTTTTCCCTGGAGGCGTAGCCCCTCTAACACCTTTCTAGACACCTACTTGGTTTATAGCATTAATCGTTTGGTGAGAAAGTTTCCCGAAAGTAATCCTACACATCAGTGGGATCGGGATCCAACTATCATTGCATGATGCACTAGATGGAAGCCACTCTAGTCACCACACTCCAGAAGGTATGCTAAATCTGCAAGTTTCCTTTATGTTTGAAACTCCCGATATGATTTTTACCCCAAGCTCTTATGACCTTGACGTAGGCCAACAAATCATAAGACGCAAGTCAAGTTCTACCCGTCGTTGCCCTGATTAATTTAGGTACATCGTACATGCCCTTGACGTAGGCCAACAAGGCTGTACGTCTGTCCTATACTAATGCATCTATCTATGCAACAAATAAGCAAACACACTGCTACCATACACTATGCCTTGACGTAGGCCAACAAGCATAGCATGAATACGATGTGCTGTCTTTTTGAAACGACGGAGGGTTACGGCTGGTTTTTGGCAAAAAACCGTTAACGTAGTGAACTTGATTTAATCGATGGAACCAAGATAGCCTTTATTAAAAGGAGTGGTTTAAGCTCCGCATTTAAATTTTGCTTTTTGAAGAAAAACCAAGTGGTTTTGAAATTGTTCCAACGATTCAGTTTAGGTTTTATTTTCTTTGCATTAATAATAATGCGTCCCATCATTAACCTATCATTACAGATAACAACAAAAATACAACGACCTCTTATGCCATCCGCATTAGCCTCGGAGTCCCGTCATCACCCGTTAGGTTACTTAACTAACGACAGAGCGGGGGCTGGGCTAGCGCGGGTGTAAAACATAAGTGACGTCTAAATAGCTATCATTTATAGATATTGTACATTCGTCAGACGCAATAATAGGAATTCCAGATCACAGATAAACTTTATTGGATATGCAAGCAATCCGCGTTTCTTTTGAGCCTGCAACGAAAGACGGATTACACCGTTGTGATGAATAGCCATTACCCCACCCCAGACCCTACGGGTATGGCAAACTACCCGCCAAGTACCCGAAGTGAAGCGGTCTCCCTCAACGACGTGAGTAGGCCACTAAACACTTCGAATACCCGGTAGTTTGTGCACCCCACCTTGGGTCTCTCCTAGGAGCAAAAACAGAAAAAAGAAATAATACAACGGTGGCTACAACCGCAACCTGGATGTGCCCCGCAAAATAATATTACAACTTATTACATTTACATCGAATGAATTAATACAAAAACCCATCACAAAACCCCGGCTAATCATCACAACAATCCAATACAGTTCATAATCACAAACAGTTAAAAACATCACAGATATGTGCAACCCCCTGCCAACCGACATAGTAGCGGTTAGGGGAGGTTTACGAACACATAATACAGTTCACAGATATAATCAAACAAGCAAATATCGTATAATTTCGATCGATCAAACCCATTTGATTCTGCTCCAAAACTTCTCTGTATACCTGAGACCTGAGCAAAAAATAAACATTCCAGAAAAGACAAAATATTCACAGAAGAGTTACTGGGGAGATTTGGGGTGAATCGGGCTCAACTCGGCCGCGGATCCGCGGCGGATCGGTGGGATCGGCCGCGGTTCCGCAGTGCGTTGGCCGATTCATGCACCCAAATTTCTCCAGTGTTCTTAGGTTTCCCTGTAGGTTATACTGGAGGTCCCTAAAAAATTTTTGGACCTCAATTTAAAATCGACAGAAACTATGTGAATACGATATATTTTCCAGTTCGTTTTGCGTTCGAAATTCATACGACTTTGCAAGTGGGTTAATTATTGTTTAGTGAGGCTCTGATACCACTGTAAGTCGATGTGCAACACCCCACGAGTTGCGGGGAGGCGGAAATATGAAAAACGATCTTGTTCTTTAAGCATACATCGACTAACCGAAGATCTTTTCCAAACGATAATTTACAACAACCATAGAAGTTCTTAGCTACTATGAGATTATACCTAGTGAATCGTGTCCTTCGTCTTTACGATCTCTACGTCCTCCTCGGCCTCCTCTAAGTGATAGATGATCCACCCGAGAACCCTAATCCAAGCTTCACCTCCAAACTTGAGGTAACTAAGTTTCTCTAGCTGCTAATCAAAGGAACTTAGATCATATAGAGTTAGGTTATGGAATGTTTAGTCTATTCTAATCCTTGATCTCAACTCATGAGTGGTAGGATTAGAGTTTGAAGAGAGAGTGAGCTTGAGGAGAGAGAAGGTGAACTAGAATAATGATAATGATATTGTTTCTCACTTGATATATGAAGCATAATGAATAAATGAATAAATGAATAAAATGTGATTATTCATCTTGCTACATTAATGCATTATGAGTGATTCACTATGTGAGTCATTAAGCATTTAATAAAGCATTAGTGACATAATGAATCACACATTATGAGTCACAATATCATTTAATGATAATGCCACCTAAACCCTCAAGTCACCATGCTTCTAGAAGCTTCCCGTATAATTACGAGAACGCCCCTCCTATCCATGAAAATACGGAAAAACTTTAGACTGTATAAATCCAATAACCTGATACTAGAATCTGGCTTAAACCAAAGCCGGCTAGTAAAAACTGTCGGAACGTCGTACGTGCGTTTAAACACGTATGCGTCCGAACCCTTGTCGTAAAACCGTACGACCTCTATATCGTTTCCCCTGGAGTTGGGAAATCTCTGTGTGGAACTCTAAAGACTCGACTACTACTCTGGCAGTGGGTTTAACCACAGACCGCAAGCGGCACTAGCTGTACGTAACGGTCCCCAGGTAGATGTCGATAAGAAGGCCGATGAGGAAACCCATCCGAACTCCTACTGAGCCTGTCCGTGAAAATATTCGCGCAATACGGTCTGTTCGTCTAAGAGTATCGCATGTATGGTCTAGGGGGGTGGTGAACGTCAGACCCCTAATAACCGTACAAGTCGCGCCGGCATGGCTCAAGACCATCCGAGAATCTTCTGATCAGTCCATCAGTAATTCTCAATCAGCCCTGGCCAGGGACTTATGGTAATGACCAACCGATCACTGTGCGATATCAACTCCCTATACCGGGAGAGACGAATCCCTAACAGTCGCTCACTGCCTCCACGTGGATCGGGACTGTGCCCAAGTAAAACCTGTTTCCACGACTCCTTTGAACCGTGGTAGGGTAGTAATCAAAGCACAGTGGGAACTCACACGAGACAAATGATGACCTTAAGTCAACGGACTATCTGCACACATGTCACCTGAGAACTGCTATCTGACATTAGGTATAAATACCATCCAGTCAGTTCTCGGCGAGTCCTGTCCGGTGTACTCACACCCAGTGAGCATCTGTATACAATCTTAGGTGTACATCACCAATGGCTGTGGGACCAATCCATTGCCCCTCGTCAGGGTCTAGATATGTATACACTAGTCTACTCTAGAGTATCGATGCCCAGTCTCGATACTCCTGCGACCAGGGACATCTAAGGATGTGCCTATTGACTATCCAGCTCCCACAAGTATGACTGCCATCACAATGCCGGTAGTCAGGCAAACACCCTATGGGCTTTATCAACATGTTTATAAATACAAAGTAAAATATATCTCACGTTAAGATAAAATCAAACCAAATAGCGTACTATCATATTAAGCAAGATTGTCATGTACATACATATCCCTAGCATCCTATACAATGAAGGCCTCTAGGGCATATATATCCAATATCCCGATATTTTGATCAAATGCTCGTCGCAAACTTTGGTAGACGGCCGCACCCCCGGATGCCATCGACAAAGTGCACTAAGGCGGAACACCTCTGCCGCGAGCACCCAAACGGATGCTTTTGGCAACGGGGTTCTCCTACAGTCACTTGGTCGTGGCTTTGGAGCGTGGCTGTCTATTAAGTTTACCCGGCGAGTATCCGCGTACGCTACGTGATTGCGACGAACATTTGATTGCATCAAAATTCCGTGGCAACCGATCATTTGAGACTAAACTGCTATGTTTATAACATCCAAATTAGTTATCTCATAACTACTTGTGGATTCTAAATATTGTATCAAATTCCAGATAAATATACAATGTTGAACTTTCCGATCGAATAATGAAACACCCAAGATTTCCCAAATAATTCTCCACACTTGAGGGGAGTTTAAAAATATCCATCACATGCTACAGTACCAATGGTCCAGCCGTAGAAGGGTCAAGCCAACGCCTCACATGTGGCAACGCCGTACTGCCCCAAACCCTAAGGTTCAAAAGGCAGTTCAAGACGGTCACATAATCGAGTTAAGGTTTGTTGTCTTTTAGAGGGTCAATCGCGTAACTTGCACGATTTAGAAGTTCTTAAACAATGGAAAAATCCAACACTTGGAAATTTTCCGGGTCGGGAAAAAGTGAGTTGCGTTCGAACTTTTTAATACTTTCTAAATATCCGGAAAACATTACGAATTTAAATTTTCCGATCGAATCAACGAATACAAAATAATCCCCAGAACACTCAACACTTGAGTCAGAATAAAAAATACCCACAAAATATATAAGCAGAAAATAGAGATTACAGTGCAAAAATGAGGGCATAAATCCTCTATACTGCCGCGGATCCGCGGCCCAAGCGCGGTACGGCCGCGGTTCCGCGGCGGCTTGTACGGCTTAAGCTCTCGTTTTTCACTATAATTCTTATATTTCCCTACTGATTTTTTTAGGCATTTTTAATTCAGAAAAATCACAGTTTTGAAAAATTTTCCAGAGAGGGGGTTAAATTGATGTTTCCGGGTTCGATCGGGGTTTTAACTTCCTATACATGTCGCCTAATGCTCTAGCAAGGCTCTTATACCTCTGTAGGGTTACTAGGTACTCTAATAAGGTTCTACAAGGTATCAACCATGCCCGATTAAAATTTTAGCCGTGCCGAATAACTCTAAACAAGATCTTTGCTAGATAATTAGGGTAACACATGCTAGTAAATAACAATTATCACTAAGTGAATAAAAAATACAACCTTTGTAGATCGGTCCTTCACTTCTAAAGCTCCTTGTTGTAGTCCCTTCGCTGCGATCATCGAACTCCCGGACGGCTCCATGAGAAAATTGCAACGGTATTGCTTGAAGTCTTCGAGGCCGAAGATGATCTACGTCGAGGGAATACGAACTCAAGCTTCTACTTCACTAATTAGAGAATTAGTGAAGCAAACACCCTAAACTAAAGTTCTAGTCTAGTAGAGGATGATGAAATAGGAAATGGGTACACTTTAGAATTTCTTTTCTCACTTTCATTCTCTCTCTTTTTCAAACCCTAGAAAGAAATTGAAGGAGGAAGATGATGAGCTCAAAATGAGAAATGAAAACTAATCTAAAGAGAGAGAGAGAGAGAGCTAACAATGGGTGAGTGGGTATCATATACTAACTCATGTAGAGACATAACCATGGCTACATTATAATGGTTAGGTTAATTAATATCTCATGTAATCCAAAGTTAGTAGACTAAGTCAATGCAACCCTAAGCTTCATGCATGTGAGCTCATCATCCACTAATTTATAATTACTTTAAATATTAAAAATCTAACACTATAATTAGTATGGTATAAGTCTTATACACCCATGATAGTGTAAGTCCACGTTGCCCACCCCGGTGCTTGCGGGGAGGCGCAAACGGTATAAAAAACGGAGTTTTATCGCTCAAGGCAACATGGACTAACTAAAGGAGGATCTTTGCTAAACAAAAACTAACTAAAAAGCTAAAAGAAGTTTAGCTACATGGAAAGGGGGTTATACCTACGGCTTTATGTCCTTCTCTCCTTGGTCCTTAAAGTGAAAGAAGATGATCTCCTCGTCGCCTTCTCTTGTCGAAGAAGGATCCACCCGAGAGCCTCAACCTTTGGCTTCAACTTCAAGCTAGAAGTAACTAAGATGATTGGAGTGCTAATCCTAGAACCTTAGAATAGAGTAGAGAGTATTTTAGAAGGGTTTATCTCAAGCTCAAGGGATTCTCAACTCATGAGAGGGGAGAGCTAGAGATAGAGGAAGAGGAGGAGAGAGAACCAATATGATAGAATGAAAAGAAATGAACCATCCTTCTCTCATATATGTGAATTATTTAATTTAGATAATTAGCTAAGATAATTGTCATGGTTAATCAAGACTTGACCATTATCATTTCACATTAAATGTAATTTGCAAGGATCAAAGAGCATCTTTCATATAGAATGATGAAGGTCAACATGTCAACCTAGGTCAACAAGTCAAGTATAGTCAAATGGTCAACAACCCTAACCATGCACAATTATATTTAACTAATATCAATTAATCATAATTCACGCATAAGCATTAGGGTTAAGAAAATGACAATGGTCATCAACCCTAATCAAAGTCCTCTCCCTCTGTCTCAGTCAACTGTGCATACGCACCCGTATCCGTGATCCGAGGAACACGAATACAATGAGATAAAACCAATCCCAAATCATATACTAGGATCCGGCTTAAACCAAAGCCCGCTAGTATAAGCTGTCCGGACAGCAAACGTGCATAAGTGCGCGGCTGTGAACGAACCCTGTCGCAAAACCATGCGACCTCTACTCATTTTGCCTAAAGGCGAATAACTCTCTGTGTGGGACTCTAAAGACTTGACACTACGCTGGCAGTGGGTTTAACCATAGACCGCAAGCGGCACTAGCTGTACGTAACGGTCCCCATGTAGATGCCGATAAGAAGACTGACGAGGTGAACCCATCTGAACTCCTACTGAGCCTGAATGTGACAGTCTCCGTACAGTCCGGTCTGTTCGTCTGATACATCGCATGGCGGGCCTAGGAGGGCGGTAAACGTCAGTCCCCTAATAGCGGTACAAGTCGTGTCGGAGTGTAGCCCAGAACACCCTGAGACAATACTGGAAACCTTCCAGTATATCTCGCTTGCCCTGGCCCGGGACTACTTGTGTAATGGCTCTCCTGGACACAGCGTGATGTCAACTCCCAATACCGGGAGAGACGAATCCTTTCTAACCGTCACTGCCTCCAAGTGCTTCGGGACTGCACCCAACTACTACCTGTTTGCACGACTCCTTTGAGCCGTGGTAGGGTAGTAATCAAAGTACAGTGGGAACACACTCGAGGCGAAGTGACAGTGTCAATTCAGCGGACTACGCTGTACTCATGTCACCTGGGAACTGATAACTGACGATAGGTATAATACCAACCAACAGTTCCCGACGAGTCATGTTCAGTGTACTCGTAACCTAACGAGCACCCGCATACTATCTCAAGTACGACGTACTTACGGCTCTGGGACAGGCCGTCTCCCACGCTGGGATGAGAAATGCATACGCTAGTCTACTCCGGAGTATCGATGCCCTGTCTCAATAATCCCACAACCAGGGACGTATAAATACGGATGTGCTTGTAGATTACCCAGCCCCCACGAATGTGACTGTCATCACAACGCTGGTAATCAAGCAAAGATCTTAAGGGCTCCACTAATGCGTATAGGTGATATAATATAAGAAACACATGTACACATTAAAGCAGAGACAAACCAAGTAGCATACTCCCATTTCGAGCAAGATTGTCTATACAACTGTGAATATCCTAAGCTTCCATCAAGTAATATACATACTGGTATGATACAGTAATGGCCTCTAGGGCATATACACTAACAATCTACCACTTGCACTAAGGCCATGTACTGGCGTATTGAAGACCTATCATCTCGATCAGCCGCTCGAACAGAGTCTGGGGTAAGGCCTTCGTGAATGGATCTGCAGTGTTATCTTCTAAAGCAACCGTCCGAACCTCGATCTCCTGGCGATCCACGATCTCCCAGATCAGGTGATACCGCCTCAAGATGTGTCTGGATTTCTGATGGGACCTGGGTTCCTTCGCTAAATCAATAGCCCCATTGTTGTCGCAATACAGAGGTATTGGATCAACAATGGACGGAACCACCTGAAGTTCTTTCAAGAACTTCCTCATCCAGACGGCTTCTTTTGCGGCATCAGATGCAGCGATGTATTCCGCTTCCATAGTCGAGTCAGCAACGGTTTCCTGTTTGGAGCTCTTCCAACACACCGCCCCTCAATTGAGGGTAAAGACAAAACCCGACATGGACTTGGAATCATCCTTGTCACTCTGGAAGCTGGAGTCAGCAAAGGCCTCAATCTGGAGGTCTTTTCCGCCATACACCAAGAACATCTCCTTACTCCTTCTCAGGTACTTGAGAATGTTCTTTACCGCTATCCAGTGTTTCTCCCCAGGGTTTGACTGATACCTGCTTACCACACTCAGTGCATAAGCCACATCTGGTCTGGTACACAACATCGCATACATTATAGAGCCTACCGCAAAAGCATAGGGTATAATAGACATGCGATCCCTCTCCAAATCAGTCTTGGGAGACATCTCTTTGGAGAGGGTGATCCCGTGACAAGCCGGTAGATTACCGCGCTTGGAATCTTCCATACTGAATCTTTTCATTATGGTGTCGATGTACCTGGACTGTGAGAGTCCTAATATCCTCTTGGATCTGTCATGGTAGATCCGGATCCCTAGAATGTATGAGGCATCACCCATGTCTTTCATGGAGAACCTGTGTAACAAGAACCCTTTGACAGATTGTAGCATAGGAATGTCATTTCCTATTAAGAGAATGTCATCCACGTATAAAACGGGGAATACTACAGTTCTCGCTACAAATCTACAATAGATGCATGGATCATCTGGATTTTTGATAAAGCCAAATTCCTTGACCGTCTCATCAAAACAGATGTTCTAACTCCGCGATGCCTGCTTTAGTCCATAAATGGACTTAAGCAACTTGCACACCTTTCCGCTGCTCCCACTCTGAATGAAACCCTCTGGCTGGTCCATATAGATACACTCCTCTAAATTTCCATTTAGAAAAGTGGTCTTTACGTCCATCTGCCAAATCTCATAATCGTGGAAGGCAGCAATGGCAAGAAGGATCCGAATGGATTTCAGCATAGTTACTGGAGAAAAGGTTTCGTCATAGTCCAACCAGGTCTCTGACGAAAACCCTTTGCAACCAGTCTAGCTTTATAGGTCTCAACCTGTCCATCTACACCAATCTTCCTTTTGAAGATCCACTTGCATCATACGGGTTTTACCCCATCTGGTGCAATGTCCAACGTCCATACTTTGTTGGTGTACATGGACTCCATTTCGGTCCGCATTGCATCCAGCCATTTTACCGAGTCTACGCTCTGAATGGCTTGCTGGAAGCTAGTCGGCTCATCACTATCAATGATGCAATCTTCTCTATCCCCGTCTATGAGAAAACCGTAGTATCTCTCGGGCGGATGAGACTGCCTACTACTTCTGCGGAGCGGCGTAGGAATGTCCTGATCTTTCGAACCCTCTGGTTCTACTAAGCTTTCAGTAATAGCTTGTGGTTCTGGAATTTCTTCCAGTTCTATTGCGCTCCCACTTATTTCCTTTTCTAAGAACTGATGTTCCAGAAAGTGGGCATTACGAGAAACAAGGACTTTTTGTTCCTCTGCGTAATAGAAAAGATACCCCTGGAGTTCTTTGGGTATCCCACAAACTTCCACAGTACTGAGCGTGCCTCGAGTTTGTCCGCATGCTTCTTTTTGACAAAAGCTGGACATCCCCAAATCTTCAGGTATTGAAGATAGGGTTTCTTCCCACTCCATAACTCATATGGTGTGGTAGGCACAGTCTTAGTGGGAACTCGGTTCAAAAGGTATGCGGCTGATTCTAGCGCATATTCCCAGAATGATAGCGGCAACTCAGTGTTACTCATCATGGATCGTACCATATCCAATAAGGTTCGGTTCCGTCTCTCCGATACACCGTTATTTTGCGGAGTGTATGGAGGAGTAAGCTGAAAGAGAATTCCATTCTCTTTTAGGTAATTCAGGAACTCGGCACTCAAGTATTCACCACCTCGATCAGATCTTAGTGTCTTGATACTTTTGCCTGTTTGTTTTTCTACTTCATTCTTGTATTCCTGGAACTTTTCAAAGGCTTCAGATTTATGCTTCATTAAGAAGACATGTCCGAACCTTGAAAAATCATCCGTAAAAGTAATGAAGTAAGAATAACCGCTTCGCGCATGTGTAGACATTGGACCGCACACGTCGCTGTGTACGAGTCCCAAGAGCTCGCTCGCTCTTACTCCGTGTCCAGTGAACGGAGTCTTTGTCATCTTTCCTTTGAGACAGGATTGACAAGTTGCATACGATTGATATTCGAACGGACCCAAATATCCTTCTGTATGTAACTTAGTCAACCTTCTCTCATTAATATGACCGAGTCTACAATGCCATAAGAAAGCCTGATTGATTTCAGGAGACTTTCTTTTGTGTGTATTCTGGACATTGAAAATCTGTGGTTGGCTTAATACGTATATACCGTTGTTTAATGTACCTGACCCAATCAAAACTTGATTAAGGTGAATGTTCACAACATTACTTACAAATGTAAATTCATAACCTTCTTCAGACAATAAAGATACAGAAATGATATTACAAGTTGCATTTGGTACAAAATAACAACTACGCAAAACCAAAAAGTGTCCATCTGACAATCCCAGGTGATAGTCCCCCACGGCCTCAGCATCCATGCTAGCTCCGTTTGCAAATCTGAGGGTCATATCACCTGCCTTCAAACCCCTACGCTTTCTCAACGCCTGCAAAGAATTACATATATGAGATCCTGATCCGGTATCCAATACGCAGGAAGTAGAGTTTATTGATAGACGGTTTTCAATAACATACACACTTGAAGCTGAAGCCGCAACTCGCTTCAGATCCTGGGTTCTGGCCTTACAAGCCTTGCAATCCTGTTTTCAGTGTCCACTTTTGTGACAGTAGAAGCATTCATCCTTCCCCACAAGCTTTCCCGCTACCTTTGTTTCCTTTCCCTTTCCCTTCGTATCCACTTTACTAACACCGCCCCTTGGTTTGGCGGGGGCTTTCTTCTTCTTTCCCTTGGGTTTCGCCCTGGACATAGAAGAGGAAGATCCTCCTACAAACAAAGTGGATGTTTCCCTACCTTTCTGTAGGGTGCCCTCAGCACTCCTCAACATGTTTAGAAGTTCGGAAAGTTCAACCTCCTTTCCTTGCATGTTGAAGTTTAGGATAAACTGGGCGTAAGTGGAAGGAAGGGACTGGAGAATCAAGTCAATGTAGAGTTCATTCTCCAACGTGGTCCCAAGGTCCGCAAGCTCCTCTATGTAGCCAATCATCTTAAGCACGTGTTCCGCTACCGATGATCCGACGGCCAATTTTGCCGAAAACAGTTCTTCGACACTTCGTATCGGGCGATACGAGACTGCTCTCCATACAGTTCTTTTGTATGAAGAAATATGGATTCTAGGTCCATATTCTCATGCCTCATCTGATGTTCGTTGTCCATAGAGGCAAGCACGAGGCATTTGGCCTTCGCGCAATATATATCCCATGTCTTACGGATTTCTCCATCCGCGACGCTGGAGGTGGGACCTGGGACAGAGGGAGCTTTGGTGGTAAGGATATACCCCAACTTGTCATAAGTGACTGCCATCTTGACATTCCTAAGCCAATCTTTGTAGTTTGGCCCTGTCAGTAAGTTTTTATCTAGTAATAACTTAAGTCCGGTCATGTTGAATGGTCGCTGCAATTAGGAGAGAGAAAAGAAACACTTTAACATGATGCTCTTGCAAGTTTAGAGTGATTTTTAGTTTGTCTAAACAAGATGGCTCCCATTATCTCTCGAATCCCTCCTCAAACCATAAAGGAAGAATTAGTCAGGATCAATCTCACCGTACAATACTTGCTTAAGCGTTCAGCCAGGCCAGTGTCGGTACTTCGAGGGAGGTTTTCCAACGCTTTCGTGAAGTTCCTTAATTAAGTAACCTATTTTCCCTGGGGGCGTAGCCCCGCTAACACCTTTCTAGACACCTATTAGGTTTATAGCATTGATCGTTAAGTGAGAAATTTCCCGAGAAGTAGCATATACTCACAGTAGGATCGGGATCCAAATATCATCGCGTGATAAAACTGAAGGAATCTTACCAGAATCATCACACTCCAAATGGTATGCAGCGCTAGCAAGTTTCAGTACTTATGAAACTCCCGATGTGGATTTTTGCCCTATGCTCTTATGACCTTGGCGTGAGGTCAAAATGTCATAAGTCACATGTCAAGTTCTTCCCATCATTATCCAGGTTAATTTGAACCCACCCGTACCTACCCTTGACGTAGGCAAAAATGGCAGTACGACTGTCTCAAACCAACGCATTCTATCTATGCAACAGATAAATATCCGGCAGCTACCAATCACTATGCCTTGGCGTGAGGTCAAAATACATAGCTTGAATACTACCGAATATTTAACTGAAATGATGGAGGGCTACGAATGGTTTTGGAGAAACCGTGAACGTAGTGAACTTGATATAATCGATGGAACGAGATAGCTTTTAAAAGGAGTGGTTCAAGCTCCGCATTTAAAAGTTTAGTTTTGAAAAGAACCGAGTGGTTTTCAAAGTGTTCCAACGACTTTTACTTTGTTTATTTTCTTGCATTAATTTTAATGCGTCCCATCATTTAATCCTACCATTGCAGAAAACAACCAAAATATGGTGTAGGCTTATGCCATCCGCATTCGCCACGGGGCCCCGTCATCACCCGTTAGGTTACTTAACTAACGACAGAGCGGGGGCTGGACTAGCGCGGATGCAAAACATAAGCAACACCTAAATAGTTATCATATATAGATATATAGCAATGATAGTCCTTACAGATCACAGATGAACACTTTTGATATATTAGGAATCCGCGATTCGTTCGAGCCTGCAACGAAAAGCGGATTACATGGTCGCGATGAATAGCCAAAACCCCACCCAAGACCCCTACGGGTGCGGCAAACTACCCGCCAAGTACCCGAAGCGAAGCAACCTCCCTCAACGACGTGAGTAGGCCACTCGGCACTTCGAGATACCCGGTAGTTTGTGCACCCCACCATGGGTCTATCCTAGAAGCAAAAACAGTAAAAAGAAAATATGCAATGACGACTACAACCCCGACCAGGTTGTGCGGCCAAACAAATAATATTACATCAATTTACATATTACATGAATGAAAGAAAAAGAAACTCTTATCTCACAACCACCCCGGCTATTCATCCACGACAATCCACCGAGTTCATATACACAAACCAACAAGCATTACAGATCACAGATATGTATAACCCCCACTAATCGACGTATAGCGATTAGCAGACGTTCAATACATATAAAACAACACAGATATAACCCAATAGTCAAAGTATAGGGAAGTTCGATCAAAAATACAGATTTATAGCCACCCAAAATACAAATTTCAATTCTGGAAAAACCCTGAGCCGATTTTTAAGGTGTGATTTATTATTTTTAAAGCAGATTTAAAAATCGGCAGAAATTAGGGTTTTTTGAAAAACGTTTTGTGATTTTTACCGATCGAACTTCTATACACTTTACTAACTAGCTAGTTTATGTTTAGTTAGGCTCTGATACCACTATAA
This sequence comes from Agapanthus africanus, assembly GCA_030015575.1. Classification (NCBI taxonomy): domain Eukaryota; kingdom Viridiplantae; phylum Streptophyta; class Magnoliopsida; order Asparagales; family Amaryllidaceae; genus Agapanthus; species Agapanthus africanus. The sequence continues at coordinate 541,497,617 of CM057339.1, read as the reverse complement.
GTCCACGTTGCCCACCCCGGTGCTTGCGGGGAGGCAGAAACGGTATAAAAAACGGATTTTTATCACTCAAGGCAACATGGACTAACTAAAGGAGGATCTTTGCTAAACAAAAACTAACTAAAAAACTAAAAGAAGTTTAGCTACATAGAAATGGGTTATACCTAGGGCTTTATGTCCTTCTCTCCTTTCTCCTTGGAGTGAAAGAAGATGATCTCCTCGTCGCCTTCTCTTGTTGAAGAAGGATCCACCCGTGAGACTCAACCTTTGGCTTCAACTTCAAGCTAGAAGTAACTAAGATGCTTAGAGAGATAATCCTAGAACCTTAGAATAGAGTAGAGAGTATTTTAGAAGGGTTTATCTCAAGCTCAAGGGATTCTCAACTCATGAGAGGGGAGAGCTAGAGAGAGAGGAAGAGGAGGAGAGAGAACCAATATGATAGAATGAAAAAGAAATGAACCATCCTTCTCTTATATATGTGAATTATTTAAATTAGATAATTAGCTAAGATAATTGTCATGGTTAATCAAGACTTGACCATTATCATTTCACACTAAATGTAATTTGCAAGGATCAAAGAGCATCTTTCATATGGAATGATGATGGTCAACATGTCAACCTAGGTCAACAAGTCAAGTATAGTCAAATGGTCAACAACCCTAACCATGCCAATTATATTTAACTAATATCAATTAATCATAATTCACACATAAGCATTAGGGTTAAGAAAATGACTATGGTCATCAACCCTAATCAAAGTCCTCTCCCTCTGTCTCAGTCAACTGTGCATACGCACCCGTATCCGTGATCCGAGGAACATGAATACAATGAGATAAAACCAATCCCAAATTATATACTAGGATCTGGCTTAAACCAAAACCCGCTAGTATAAGCTGTCCGGACAGCAAACGTGCACAAGTGCATAGATGTGAACGAACCCTGTCGCAAAACCATGCGACCTCTACTCATTTTGCCTAAAGGCGAATAACTCTCTATGTGGGACTCTAAAGACTCGACACTACGCTGGCAGTGGGTTTAACCACAGACCGCAAGCGGCACTAGCTGTACGTAACGGTCCCCAGGTATATGCCGATAAGAAGACTGACGAGGTGAACCCATCTGAACTCCTACTGAGCCTGAATGTGACAGTCTCCGTACAGTCCGGTCTGTTCGTCTGATACATCGCATGGCGGGCCTAGGGGGGCGGTAAACGTTAGTCCCCTAATAGCGGTACAAGTCGTGTCGGAGTGTAGCCCAGAACACCCTGAGACAACACTGGAAACCTACCAGTATGTCTCGCTTGCCCTGGTCAGGGACTACTTGTGTAATGGCTCTCCTGGACACAGCGCGATGTCAACCCCCAATACCGGGAGAGACGAATACTGTCTAACCGTCACTGCCTCTAAGTGCTTCGGGACTGCACCCAACTACTACCTGTTTGCACGACTCGTTTGAGCCGTGGTAGGGTAGTAATCAAAGTACAGTGGGAACACACTCGAGGCGAAGTGACAGTGTCAAGTCAGCGGACTACGCTGTACTCATGTCACCTGGGAACTGATAACTGACGATAGGTATAATACCAACCAACAGTTCCCGACGAGTCCTGTCCAGTGTACTCGTAACCTAACGAGCACCCGCATACTATCTCAAGTACGACGTACTAACGGCTGTGGGACAGGCCGTCTCCCATGCTGGGATGAGAAGCGCATACGCTAGTCTACTCCGGAGTATCGATGCCCTGTCTCGATAATCCCACGACCAGGGATGTGTAAATAAGGATGTGCTTGTAGATTACCCAGCCGCCACGAGTGTGACTGCCATCACAATGCTGGTAATCAAGCAAAGATCCTAAGGGCTCCACTAATGCGTATAGGTGATATAATATAAGAAATACATGTACACATTAAAGAAGAGACAAACCAAGTAGCATACTACCATTTCGAGCAAGATTGTCTATACAACTGTGAATATCCCAAACTTCCATCAAGTAATATACATACTAGTATGATACAGTAATGGCCTCTAGGGCATATACACTAACAGATAGTTGTATCATCAACCATGATACAAAATGAACACAAATAAATATATATCACATATATATTAAGTTGTGCACAAGTGAGAAAAACAAATGCTTAAGTGAACCAATGTTAGTTAATGTAAATTAGTATATCAAATATACAATTATACACTAAATTATTAAATCAACACTTGACTTAATAATCCGGTTATATCACATATAACCGACTAACACAAAATGTACCAGCTTTTCGAATCAACACTTGATTCGATAACCCGGCTATATCACATATAACCGGCCGATACAATAGTCGCGAGAATAGAATACGGTATCACATACACGCATTATTCTCGGTCCCGCACATATCACATATGTGCTCCTAGTTCGTTTTTCCTGAGCCAGTAAAACTTCTATGTAGGACTCTAAAGACTCGTCAATATGCCCGCAGTAGGTGATGATCATATCAAGCACCCACAAGCCGTCAGCGGTACTAGCTGGACGTAACGGCTACCCGGGTATTGAGCGATCAGAAGATAAGCAAGCAAGCCCGCTCGAATTCCTGCAAAAAGCCTGACAGTGACACAACTGTACAGTCCGGTCTCCTCATCTGATATGTCGCATATCAAGTCTAGGGGTGGTAAAACGTCAGACCCCAATAACCGATAAGTTATGCCGATATGAAGCTCATAACGGGTCGAGAAACTACTGGTACCACTTACCAGTAAATCTCTAAACCAGCCCTCGCCAGGGACTTCCCTGTTATGGCCAATCGAGCATAGCGCAACATCAACCCCCAATACCGGGAGAGACGAAAACCCTCCTATCGTTCATTGCCTCCATGTGACTGATTGAAAGAATTAAAGTTAACCGCAATCAAGACGGTGTCGCTATGCAGCTAGCCGGTTGAGCACGGGTCGATCCACAGGGAGATGGTTGTATGTCCTTTCTTGTTTTAGACGAGTCAATAAAGAATTTGTATGAGGTTTGTTCAAGTCTATCCTATGTGTATTATTTGCAAGTATAAAGTTGTTAAGGAAATATACGAAAGTGTAAGCTAACGATATCCGTACTCAAAACCTTTGAGCCGAGTCTTGACCAATTGAAGCTAGAGCAATCGGCAACAACATGGATTAGGGGATTTAAGCGCGGTATTCGTGGAATCCGGCTTATTTACCCTTGTCCTTCCGTTCTTGTCTCTTGCTTTCGCCTCCGGCCAAACCGAACGCAACCGGTCGCGGTTAGGAATCACCGTTACCTTGTTAGGGTAGGGTGCCTAACGGAGCGCTTGCGTAACGTTTGGGCGGAGTTCAATGGAAAATAACGGGAAAAGAAAACGAGCAAAGAAACGTTAACTTACAATACCGTATTGATTCTTAATAATGATAATTACAACCATTCACAAAACAAACCAAAAAGAGCAAAAGAAAAGAACAAAGAAAAGAAAAGATTACAAGCAAGTAATTAAAGTGCATGGTAATAAATTGCAAGTAATTAAAGACAAGAATGAAAAATGCAAGAAAGTAATTACAAGAACCATAGAACTCAAAACAAGCATGGGATCAATAGCCAACCCTTAAACTTGCAAGCTCAATCAAGAGGTTGCAAGATCAAGAGAAGGGTAAAGAACTCATGTGAAATGAAGCACTAAAGAGAGAACAAAATGATACAACCCCTTGAGACCAATGACCAAAGCTTAAACTTGCAAGCTCACTTAAGAGGTTGCAAGATCAAGTTAAGGTAGAGAGCTCAAGGGGGAAGCTAAGCAAAAAGAATAATACAAAAAACCCTCATCTTCATTGATCTTCAACTCAAAAAGCTCTCACTACAATTTTCTTGGAGGAAAGAATGAAGAAGAAGAAGAAGAAAACTAAAACTACACTAAAGTGGCTAAAATAATGGACACAAAATTGGACCCTTGGCTTAGCTCAGTTCTGGAGTATTTATAGGCTGCTTACAGAAATCCTAGGGCAAGAATCTGGCATAAAATGAAGTACCCAAACTACCCCTGAAAACTCTCCCACTGAAGAGCTAGTACGGCCGCGGAACCGCGGCCTATACCCCCTATTGGCCGCGGTTCCGCCGCCCTATAGGGGAGTTGGGCCCTCCAACTTTCTGTGCTTCCCTGGTCTGCTGTCCCCTTTTGTCTGGTACATGTTTTTTCTGATAATCTTGCCACATTTCTTCCAGAATTCTAGTGGATCAAAAGTGTAAGTGCACGGCGGCGCCCCGGCCGTCAATCCGACGGCCAAAAGCGGAAACGGTGGTAAACTTTAACTTTTGCGGACTTAGCAAACCGGCACCACCGCGCACTAAACCCCGGATCATGCCATTAAACTAGTCTAAGCTAACAAGAGAATGAGTTAGAGATATACCGACTGATCTGAGTCCTCCGGTCTTCATCTCCACTCCGATCTCCTCGCGGGATCTCCGGTCGTCGCCTCCTCGCCGAAAGGGCACCACGTCGCCTGCATCTTTTACGGGCTCCCGCCTCTATACCGAGGCAACTCGGGCATGAAGCCGGCAACTCGACATGCCCAAGGTTTGCTGTAGGATGTGTAGAGTCTATGTCTCATTGGGGTATAGGAGTTGCCATGGAGGGAAAAAGGAAATCATGAACTTTGGAGAGGGTTTTTGGTGGCATGAAAAATGAGATCAATGATAAATTTCCAACACCCAAATCAAATGAATCATTCTCCCCCCATCTACTAATGTGGCCGGCCATTTCTTATGAGGAATGGTGGTGGAGGTGTGAACTAAAACCAAGAGGGAGGTGATGGTAGTGTAAAGTGAAGGGGTGACCACATCAAGAGACAATAAAACATCAACCATGCTTACACCTTAATCACATCAAATCTCATTAATGCAAAAGCATGGATGAAAGATATCATAATGAATACAATTTCAAGAAACCCCCTCCACAACATGTTATTTGCACAATTGCAAATAACACCCTCCATCGAAAAAGTCCGGCCGGGAAAGAACAAAGGAAAACCGGCCGGAACGGAATGCAAACTAGCAACCCCAGAAAACTGGTCCCGTACTAAATTACAGGAAAACCCCGATACTGTGCATACGCACCCGCATCTGTGTTCCGTCCGGATACAAATGCAATGAGACAAAATCTACACTGTACTAAACTAGGACCGGCTTAAGCCAAAGCCGGCTAGTAATATCCTTTCGATCCTGATCCGTGCAATACCGCACGTATCTGATCGAACCCTGCCATATAACCATACGGCCATTAGTACAAAACTGTCCGATCCTGATCCGTGCAATACCGCACGTATCTGATCGGACCCTGCCATATCTCCATACGGCCTCTACAACTTTTCGCCCGAAAGCTTGAGTAACTGAAAGTGTGGTGGACTCTAAAGACTCGTCAATACTATGGCTGTGGATTTAACCACTAGCACGTCAGAGGTATAAGCCAATACGTGACGGGCCACCAGCTATTGACTAAAAGGGACATCGATGAGCGAACTCATCCTGACACCCTACTGAGCCTGTTAGTGACAATATCCGTACAGTCCGGTCCGTTCGTCTATGAGCATCGCATGTCGGGCCTAGGGGGTTGGTAAAAGTCAGACCCCCAAAAGCGGTACAAGTCGTGTCGGAGTGTAGCCCAGAACACCCTGAGATACTACTGGAATACCTACCAGTAAATCTCCTGCCTTGGCCAAGGACTTTGTGTAATGGCTCTCCTGGACATAGCGCGACCTCACCCCTAATACCGGGAGAGACGAACCCCCGAAGATCCGCTCACTGCCTCCATGTGGCTCGGGACTGTACCCAACTAAAACCTGTTTGCACGACTCCTTTGAGCCGTGGTAGGGTAGTAATCAAAGCACAGTGGGAACTCACACGAGACAAATGACGATCCCCAGGTCGATGAACTAACCTGTACACATGTCACCTGGGAACTGCTATCTGACGTCAGGTATAAGACCAACTAGCATGTTCCCGGCGAGTCCTGTCCGGTGTACTCATAACCCAATGAGCACCTGTATACATCTTAGGTGAACCAACTGACACCAGTGGCTTGTGAGACCGGCCACCGCCCCTCGTCGGGGTCTCGACTGTATACACTAGTCTACTCTGGAGAATCGATGCCCTGTCTCGAAACTCCTACGACTAGGGACCTTTTAAGGATGCGCTTATAGACTCCAGCTCTCACTTATATGATCGCCCTCATACTGCTGGCAGTCAAGCAAGAATCCTAGGGGCTCTATCAACGTGCAATAGCGACATGTCATGTCACCTAAAGCAGTACACGATGATAAAGGTAAACCAGATAGCATACTATCATCTCGAGTAAGACTGTTCTACCAGGATAGGTCCTCCCTCAATCATTGCAATCACGTGCCTGTGATCCAATAATTGACTCTGAGGGCACTATCTCCAACAATCTCCCACTTGCACTCAAGGCTAATTATTGCGATGTCGCATACTCACAGCCCGTATGATACCGAACATCCAACTCCTCTACTAGTCAGTCTCATAAAACTCGTTTGTGAAAATATTGTGTTCGAGGAATAGCCTCAGTGAGTGGATCCGCCTTGATGTTTCTTTCTATGTCTCTCTATATCTCAAGTTCGCGAAGAAAGCCATCTCCCGAAATGAGCAATACCTGTCTTAGAATGTCTGGATGTCTGATGGGACCTGGCTCATAAATGAACTCCAAATCCAAACTTCTTAGACTGTATCATCAACTGAACTTAATCAGTTTCCTGCGCCATGCCACCCTCAGTATTGCCTTGGACCACCTGTCCAAAATACTGCCCCTCGTCAGAAGGAAAACTATAACTCTGACAACCTCCTTGTCGTCCATGTCACCTTGGAAGCTTGGAGTGATAACCGTCTCCTAAAGGAGGCAGCCGTTATCATATCCCTAGAACAGCCACTTATGTTCTAAAACTGCTTCCGACTGTTTCCCCAGGATTGGATCAATATCAACTTATTGCATCTAGTGCAAGAACAACATCTGGTGTGGTACTTGACATCTCATGATTGACTCAATTGCCTAAGCAAGTGATCTGCCAATCATGCACATCCCTCTCTACTTTAGTCTATAAGACACCTTTAGAGAGGGTGACTCCATTACCTGCAGGTATACTACCGTGCCAGGAGTCGTCCATTCTGGATACTCTTAGAATGCTGTCAAGGTACCCTGATTGGGAAACCACCCAAATTTAGATCTAAAACCATAGATCCAGTAACCAGTATGTCTGATATAATGTCCAAGTCCTTTGTGGAGAAACCACTGTGTGACGACCAAAGTATAACCGATCGTAGTATAGGAATATCACTTCCTACTACCTTCTCAACAGATCCATCCCCTGTTCTGATGACGTCAAACCTATGACTGTTACATCAGAAATGGATGATCTATCTCCGCTACATCTGCTTTTAGTCTATAAATAGACATAAGCCTGATGTCCACCAATGCTTCCGCTGCTCCAACTGACTACGACAACCCTCTGGCAGAGTCATACAGACGTGCACTTCTAAAGCTAGTTTAGAACGACGCTATACTCATCCTCCTGCCGGGTCTCGCAGCCTGGAACAACAACAATGGCAAGTGTGGGCAAACAAGAACTTCTCTGTCACCGTCCTTGAGGCTACCGGAGTACCTCTCGGGTGCCTGAAGTTACCCACCTTATCTGCGGAGTGGCCAATGGAATGTCAAACCAGATTGAATCTTTAGGTTCCTTATCCAATCTTCAGTAATCATTTGCGGTTCTGGAATCACTTCTAGTTCTACCATACTCCCACTACTGTTTTCTGAAAAAATCCATTTCTTTTAAAATTGTGGCGAGTGAAGAACAATATCACTATTGATCTTCCAGATGGTAGAAAATCAACCCTCGTCATAGCCTGGGTCAACCCACAAACAGCCATTACAGAAACGTGCCTATGAGTTATCCAGAGCCTGGTTTTAAGCATAAGCCGGACAACTCCCCGTACCTTAACATCGTTAAGATATGAACTGTTCTATATCCAATATAGAACCAGAGGCACTGATTTAATTGAACCAGATTCAAATCATGCAGCTATCTCCAGTGCATGTCAACTAAATGGAAGGAGGCCGATCAGCGTTACTCAACTTAGGAATGCTTCCAATTATGAGTAACCTGAAAGAGAAGCAATTTCTCTTTATCATTACTATCAGCTGAATACCATACACAAGTATCTACTTCTCCGATCACTTTGAAGAATCCCGATACTTGCTACACCTGGTTCTCTACTCTATTCAAATACCTATAACTCCTCAAAACTTAGACCCTGTGTTTCTACGAAACACATGTCTAAGAACTAGAGAAGTTAAAAGTAAACAGAATATAGTATGAGGACCAACCCCTCTGTCCTAATGGACACTGGACAACATACAATACTCTGTATAAGTCCGCTGAGTCTAACAACTCCTTCACTGTGCGTCGTAGGTCGAAAACTGTACTTATGGTTAAGAAGAATTACACCGCTGTTCAATGCTCCTTACCTAACCATCCACTGATATAGGTAAATGTCATCGACATAATATCAAAAGGTATATCTCACTCTATGAAAATAGACGTACAGATATATCAATTTGAAATTGGTGCACTACAGCGGATATTCAAAACCAAATATTTGCCGACCGGCAAACAGCCCAGATGATCTCCTCAAATAACACCGATTACAACGAATCCCGATATAATGAGGATGATCACCCAATTCCCAATAACTTACTCCCACTCACCATCTGTAAAACCATACAGATGTGAGAATCAAACCTGGTAAATACATACCCTGGAGCAAGTGTCTAATCAGGAAATCAGTTTTCTTTTAACAGTACACAGTGAAACTGAAACATTGAAATGTTTCGGTAGGGTATCCCGGTATTCATAATAATGCCTCTTCCATTATCCAGATTCACAACTATAACCGTATAATTCTTTGCCACCTCTCCAAATCCCTTTATATGTCTTTAGTCATTACCTTCTGCACACCCCTTAGGCCAAATGGTTTTCTTCCTTCCCTACCGTTCGGCACCAGCCTATGGTTTGGAGGAAGACTATCCAATAAGCATAATGGGTGTGCTGTCCTAGTCCTAGGAATACTCGCAATGCGAGAGAAGGTGAAGATAAAAGACAACCGAATAAACCTTATTCCTATTTCTCCTGAACCAGAATCCATCCCCGAACTGGAACAAGTTCCTTTCGAGTTCGTATATAACCATACGACGGAGTATCCAATAAACTGTGGATCTTCGTAGTGATACGGAGTGTCCTGGAGAAATACAAAGGTGATTTAGGATTGGCGAAGAAATACTTGGTTTTGTCGTGAATATCAGTCGCAATTTACTTTGCCCTCTTACTAATCCCTTGCTTTGTCTTAATCTTAATACCTTCTGTACACCATTTAGGCTAACTGGTTTTCTTCATTCCCTACCGGTCGGCACCAGCCTATGGTTTGGAAGAAGACTATCCAATTTGCGTAATAGGTGTACTATCTCCTAAACCAAGGAGTACTCGCAACCTGAGAGAAGGTAAAAGGAAAAGACAACTGAATAATCCTATCCGTTTTCTCCAAAACCGGAAACCATCCTCGAATTCCTTCAAGTTCGTATCTAACCATACGATGGTTTTGTCCAATGGAAGTGGACGTTCGCAGTAATGCGGGGTGTCCTGGAGAAAAGGGTAAAAGTAGGAGTGGCAATGAGGTCTGCAACTCTGACAATCCAAAAGCCTGTGTTAAGAAGGTTCGGTCAACTTGGTCACTGAGTCATAGTCCAGGGTTGGGTCAATGGTCGCTGCCAAGAAAGAGAGAAAAGAAACACTCAGCGTGCACTCTAACCTAGATCAGAATGGTTACCAATTTATCTAATCTGGAAACCTCCCACTGTACCTCTAATTCTCCTCCAAACCTGAAAGAAGAATTAGTCGGGGTCACCCGAGGAGTAAACCAACTCATCAGTGGGGATCGGGATCCAACTCTCATCGCATGATAACGTGACGGAATCCGCTCACGGTATCATACTCCAGAAGGTATGCGCATATCTGGCAAGTTTCAGTTCTTTTCAAACTCCCGATGTGATTTCTGCCCCATGCTCTTATGACCTTGACTAAGGCCAACAAATCATAAGTCACATGTCAAGTTCTACCCGTCATTGTCCAGGTTGATTTGAACCCACCCGTACAAGCCCTTGACTAGGGCCAACAAGGCTATACGACTGTCCCAAACCAACGCAATAATCTATGCTGCATATGAATACCCAACAGCTACCAAACACTGTGCCTTGACTAAGGCCAACAAACACAGCTTGAATACTATTGACTACCCATATGAAACGACGGAGGGCTACGAATGGTTTCTGGCGAAAACCTTTAACGTAGTGAACTTGATATCGTTGAAGGAACGGATAGCTTTTTAGAAAATATAGTGACGAAAACCTTTACTAAAGAGGTCACTCCCGGTGAAGGGATCTCGGCTCTTTCCCCGTAGAATGGGGTGCAGGATATTCCAAATGAATACCACGATGCAAAGCAAAAGTAATCGGCTATAGTGAAGTTAATGCCCTGACGCAAACTTCTGTCCAAGGGGTCACTCCCGGTGAAGGGTTCTCGGCCCTTGCCTCGTCGACTGAGGAGCAGGATATTCCAAATGAATACCACGATGCAAAACAAAAGAGAACGTCCTTGCAATAACAGCTTTTTGAAAAGTGTTCCAACAACATCAGATTAGGTTTGTTTATCTTGCATTGATCCGAATCAACGCAGTCCCATCAATTAATCACACCACAAAGAACGAAAATATACTGACGTACGTATATGCCATCCGCATTCGCCACTGGGTCCCGTCATCACTTGTTAGGTTAGCTTACTAACGACAGAGCGGGGACTGGACTAGCGCGGATGAAAAACATATACAACATCTACTAATATATATACCAATATATTATATTTCGCTCAAGGCGTGAAAAGAAATGCAACATCACAGAAATGTACAGCATCACAGAACAATACAGATATCTGGGATCCCCGGGTTTCACAGAGCCACTACTGAAACCCGACGTTCCCCTGGTCCTGTGGATAGCCTGTGCAATGAAATCCTAGACCCCTACGGGCGCGGCAAGTCACCCGCCAAAACCTGAAGCGAGGCAGCCCCCTTCAGCGCCGTGAATGGACCACCCAGCACTTCACGGAATCCGGTAACTTGGGCACCCCTCCTGGGTCAACCTATACCCCCTACGAGTGCGGCGAATAGCCCGCCAATCCTAGAGTGAAGCCCCCTCCGTCTCAATGCCATGAGATGCGGGCTTGTTGCCTTCTAGAACCCGGCCATCCGTGCACCCCACCGCGGGGTAATCCTAGTACAGAAAGTAAAATATACATACACCGGGTAAATCGACCGCAACCAGGTCGTGCCCCAAAAGAATAATACAAACAGGCAGTGACGGCAGTCCACAAGTCGGACGCTCGCCCCGCAATATCAAATGTACATAATACAACAACACTGTACGAGCATTGCATCCAGGCTATCCCCCACGACCGATCCGCAACATCACAGCATAAACATAGAACATCAACGTGAAAGTCACGTTCGCAAATCCGTCTAACCGGGCTATAACAGTTAGACGGGATTTACCGATCGAGTGACATTCACGGTCGCAGATATAATGTAAATACTGTGAAAAATGTGTTTAAAATTTTCCGATTGACCAAAAATTAACAAGTGGGCCCCCAATCAAAACTGTAGCACTCACAGAAATCCTGGGCCCAATTTTAATATTCCAAAACCCATATTTAAAGCCCAGAAGGCCTCTGAAAAAATTTGGTGAAGTGATCTCCACAGTGTGCGGCGGAAGGGCGGCGGGAAGGTGGTTTTCGCGGCGCTTCCGCGCTCCCACTGTGGAGTTACTTCGTCGAATTTTTACAGAGTTCTTATATTTTCCAGTACATCAATATTTTACAACCTGAAAAATTTTTAGACTTCAAAAAATTTCGACAGAAACTGATGTGAAGGAAAAATACGGTTTTTGGAATTTTGGTCGATCGGAACTGAAAAACACATTAAACCAAGCTAGACGAAGTTAATGGCGAGGCTCTGATACCACTGTAAGTGCACGGCGGCGCCCCGGCCGTCAATCCGACGGCCAAAAGCGGAAACGGCGGTAAACTTTAACTTTTGCGGACTTAGCAAACCAGCACCACCGCGCACTAAACCCCGGATCATGCCATTAAACTAGTCTAAGCTAACAAGAGAATGAGTTAGAGATATACCGACTGATCCGATTCCTCCGGTCTTCATCTCCACTCCGATCTCCTCGCGGGATCTCCGGTCGTCGCCTCCTCGCCGGAAGGGCACCACGTCGCCTGCATCTTTTACGGGCTCCCGCCTCTATACCGAGGCAACTCGGGCATGAAGCCGGCAACTCGACATGCCCAAGGTTTGCTGTAGGATGTGTAGAGTCTATGTCTCATTGGGGTATAGGAGTTGCCATGGAGGGAAAACGGAAATCATGAACTTTGGAGAGGGTTTTTGGTGGCATGAAAAATGAGATCAATGATAAATTTCCAACACCCAAATCAAATGAATCATTCTCCCCCCATCTACTAATGTGGCCGGCCATTTCTTATGAGGAATGGTGGTGGAGGTGTGAACTAAAACCAAGAGGGAGGTGATGGTAGTGTAAAGTGAAGGGGTGACCACATCAAGAGACAATAAAACATCAACCATGCTTACACCTTAATCACATCAAATCTCATTAATGCAAAAGCATGGATGAAAGATATCATAATGAATACAATTTCAAGAAACCCCCTCCACAACATGTTATTTGCACAATTGCAAATAACACCCTCCATCGAAAAAGTCCGGCCGGGAAAGAACAAAGGAAAACCGGCCGGAACGGAATGCAAACTAGCAACCCCAGAAAACTGGTCCCGTACTAAATTACAGGAAAACCCCGATACTGTGCATACGCACCCGCATCTGTGTTCCGTCCGGATACAAATGCAATGAGACAAAATCTACACTGTACTAAACTAGGACCGGCTTAAGCCAAAGCCGGCTAGTAATATCCGTTCGATCCTGATCCGTGCAATACCGCACGTATCTGATCGAACCCTGCCATATAACCATACGGCCATTAGTACAAAACTGTCCGATCCTGATCCGTGCAATACCGCACGTATCTGATCGGACCCTGCCATATCTCCATACGGCCTCTACAACTTTTCGCCCGAAAGCTTGAGTAACTGAAAGTGTGGTGGACTCTAAAGACTCGTCAATACTATGGCTGTGGATTTAACCACTAGCACGTCAGAGGTATAAGCCAATACGTGACGGGCCACCAGCTATTGACTAAAAGGGACATCGATGAGCGAACTCATCCTGACACCCTACTGAGCCTGTCAGTGACAATATCCGTACAGTCCTGTCCGTTCGTCTATGAGCATCGCATGTCGGGCCTAGGGGGTTGGTAAAAGTCAGACCCCCAAAAGCGGTACAAGTCGTGTCGGAGTGTAGCCCAGAACACCCTGAGATACTACTGGAATACCTACCAGTAAATCTCCTGCCTTGGCCAAGGACTTTGTGTAATGGCTCTCCTGGACACAGCGCGACCTCACCCCCAATACCGGGAGAGACGAACCCCCGAAGATCCGCTCACTGCCTCCATGTGGCTCGGGACTGTACCCAACTAAAACCTGTTTGCACGACTCCTTTGAGCCGTGGTAGGGTAGTAATCAAAGCACAGTGGGAACTCACACGAGACAAATGACGATCCCCAGGTCGATGAACTAACCTGTACACATGTCACCTGGGAACTGCTATCTGACGTCAGGTATAAGACCAACTAGCATGTTCCCGGCGAGTCCTGTCCGGTGTACTCATAACCCAATGAGCACCTGTATACATCTTAGGTGAACCAACTGACACCAGTGGCTTGTGAGACTGGCCACCGCCCCTCGTCGGGGTCTCGACTGTATACACTAGTCTACTCTGGAGAATCGATGCCCTGTCTCGAAACTCCTACGACTAGGGACCTTTTAAGGATGCGCTTATAGACTCCAGCTCTCACTTATATGATCGCCCTCATACTGCTGGCAGTCAAGCAAGAATCCTAGGGGCTCTATCAACGTGCAATAGCGACATGTCATGTCACCTAAAGCAGTACACGATGATAAAGGTAAACCAGATAGCATACTATCATCTCGAGTAAGACTGTTCTACCAGGATAGGTCCTCCCTCAATCATTGCAATCACGTGCCTGTGATCCAATAATTGACTCTGAGGGCACTATCTCCAACAAAAAGGTGATTGGACATGGATCTTTTGTCATGATTTTCTTGAGCTCCGCGTAGATTTCTTGGACTTGGTGTTGCCATTGTGCTTTGCGCATGAAGGTGACAATTGATTTGTCATTTTGTCTCCTAAACTGGTGTGTGGCAACAGACGAATAAGGAGCGGAGACCCATGTTTTATCTGTGGTTGGAATGAACTCGGATTTTGTCGTATTTTTCCATGGATTTCACCTTTTAGAGCCGAGAACCTGTATCCTGCAATTGACTAGCAAACACGGCTCAAGAGTACCTACCGATATGCAATGTGATAAAAATTGGGCGGTATAAAATTGCAAAAATCTGATATGAACAAATACCCCCAAACTTATCATTTGATCGTCCCGAGCAAAGCCAATTTATTCACAAAAAAAAATCCTAACCTCACTTTCGCAGGGAACGCGATTGCACTGAGCATGTGCAACAAGCCGTTAAACCTCTAGGTGTCCCTAGTAGGAGGAGTGTTGTCTCCTGAGGGTTTTCAGCGGATACTACCCACAAAATCCCGTCAAGCTAGTTTCATAAGCTAACATTGATTCTACTCCTACAGTTCAGTATTTACGTTAGAAATTCTATCATCCTAAGTTAGAAATATCCAACCCTTATTTTTCACACCTCCGATCTATTTAACCTTAGGTCCTATACGTTCCAAAAAAGTTTAGAAAGATGTTGGTTCTCCTGAGTTTTCCTTCTAAAGCGCGGCCTCAAATCAGTGATTTTTATCAACTTTACAGAAAACACAAGTCTTATTATTTATTTCTATCTTTTATTCAAACATCGATTGTATACCCCTGCGTGTGTGTATATTTGCACCCCTACACTCAAGAATTCAATTCAAGCTATAATACCCTTGCCCTAATACCTAATACTACATCTTTTCATTAAGGATGGACGGATTTGCTCACACACCTTTCATGAGACTATTAATGCTTCTTGAGGCACTAACGGCCGATTACTGAATGTGTGAACATTAAAGCGTAAATAGCAGTTTTCAGGTCTTGACTTTATTCTATTTTTTTCTTTTTTCTTTTTCTTTTTTCTTTTTCTTTTTTCTTTTTTCAAGACCGGATATATTTTTCAATATGCTCTTTTGGTGTTTAGCTTTAAATATCGTTTTTTCTTTCATACTAGGCTTTCAGGCAAGAGTATTTCTAGGTATCCTCTACTATCCCAAGTTTCAAGGTGCGTGTATGTGCAGTTTGTAGGGTATATACTTTCTAAATTTGAACTCAAGAAAAGAAACTATTTTTCAGACTTATCCTTCGGTAGAGCATCAATACTTTCCCTTCATCTTGACTTAACTAAAGAACTGAACTCAAGATTACTTATTTCTCAAAAAAAAACTGTAAGGACGTATACTTACCAAGTTTAAACAGAATGAGGGTTATTTTTAGGGTTTTCAATTCCTAAGCCTAGAATTTAGTTATTTCTATCATATCAACTAATCTTTCGGAATAAAGATCTAAGTTACCCTATTAGCTAACTTGACGACAAAGTTTTTATATTTTTGGAAAATTTTCGATTTTTGTGGGTTTTTAATAAGGTATGCAAATGCAAAATATACAAATGAATGCGAAGGAAGAAAGCTTACCGAGCACACCCCCAAACTTAAACTTGACAGTGCCCTCACTGTCAGGCTATACCAAGAGGGTCAAAATTGTCGGCGCTCCCCCTAAAAACAAATTATATACAAAAAGGAAAACAAAAAATATATACAAAAAAGGTGTCCCCCCCAAACTTAAGTAAAACAGTGTTTCCACTGTTAAGCGTTGAAGTTCAGGATTAGAGGGGAAAGAACAGTATCAAGCTATACAAGGCCTTACACAGGCCAAAAGTAAGCACCAAACATTCAAAGATCTTATCGTGATAAAGTAGTGGCTGGTGAAAGAATGCGGAGAGGTAAGAAATGGAGACTACGCGAGACCGTATGGAGATAGAAGCGGGATACGGTCTCGGTATATCAGAAGAAGAATGGCGGAAGGGAAAAAGAAGTGGAGTACGAACTTGGCATAAAATGAAGTACCCAAACTATCCCTGAAAACTCTCCCACTGAAGAGCTAGTACGGCCGCGGAACCGCGGCCTATACCCCCTATTGGCCGCGGTTCTGCCGCCCTATAGGGGAGTTGGGCCCTCCAACTTTCTGTGCTTCCCTGGTCTGCTGTCCCCTTTTGTCTGGTACATGTTTTTTCTGATAATCTTGCCACATTTCTTCCAGAATTCTAGTGGATCAAAAGGTGATTGGACATGGATCTTTTGTCATGATTTTCTTGAGCTCCGCGTAGATTTCTTGGACTTGGTGTTGCCATTGTGCTTTGTGCATGAAGGTGACAATTGATTTGTCATTTTGTCTCCTAAACTGGTGTGTGGCAACAGACGAATAAGGAGCGGAGACCCATTTTTTATCTGTGGTTGGAATGAACTCGGATTTTGTCGTATTTTTCCATGGATTTTACCTTTTAGAGCCGAGAACCTGTATCCTGCAATTGACTAGCAAACACGGCTCAAGAGTACCTACCGATATGCAATGTGATAAAAATTGGGAGGTATAAAAATGCAAAAATCTGATATGAACAAATACCCCCAAACTTATCATTTGATCGTCCCGAGCAAAGCCAATTTATTCACAAAAAAAATCCTAACCTCACTTTCGCAGGGAACGCGATTGCACTGAGCATGTGCAACAAGCCGTTAAACCTCTAGGTGTCCCTAGTAGGAGGAGTGTTGTCTCCTGAGGGTTTTCAGCGGATACTACCCACAAAATCCCGTCAAGCTAGTTTCATAAGCTAACATTGATTCTACTCCTACAGTTCAGTATTTACGTTAGAAATTCTATCATCCTAAGTTAGAAATATCCAACCCTTATTTTTCACACCTCCTATCTATTTAACCTTAGGTCCTATACGTTCCAAAAAAGTTTAGAAAGATGTTGGTTCTCCTGAGTTTTCCTTCTAAAGTGCGGCCTCAAATCAGGGATTTTTATCAACTTTACAGAAAACACAAGTCTTATTATTTATTTCTATCTTTTATTCTAACATCGATTGTATACCCCTACGTGTGTGTATATTTGCACCCCTACACTCAAGAATTCAATTCAAGCTATAATACCCTTGCCCTAATACCTAATACTACTTCTTTTCATTAAGGATGGACGGATTTGCTCACACACCTTTCATGAGACTATTAATGCTTCTTGAGGCACTAACGGCCGATTACTGAATGTGTGAACATTAAAGCGTAAATAGCAGTTTCCAGGTCTTGACTTTATTCTATTTTTTTCTTTTTTCTTTTTCTTTTTTCTTTTTTCAAGACCGGATATATTTTTCAATATGCTCTTTTGGTGTTTAGCTTTAAATATCGTTTTTTCTTTCATACTAGGCTTTCAGGCAAGAATATTTCTAGGTATCCTCTACTATCCCAAGTTTCAAGGTGCGTGTATGTGCAGTTTGTAGGGTATATACTTTCTAAATTTGAACTCAAGAAAAGAAACTATTTTTCAGACTTATCCTTCGGTAGAGCATCAATACTTTCCCTTCATCTTGACTTAACTAAAGAACTGAACTCAAGATTACTTATTTCTCAAAAAAAAACTGTAAGGACGTATACTTACCAAGTTTAAACAGAATGAGGGTTATTTTTAGGGTTTTCAATTCCTAAGCCTAGAATTTAGTTATTTCTATCATATCAACTAATCTTTCGGAATAAAGATCTAAGTTACCCTATTAGCTAACTTGACGACAAAGTTTTTATATTTTTGGAAAATTTTCGATTTTTGTGGGTTTTTAATAAGGTATGCAAATGCAAAATATACAAATGAATGCGAAGGAAGAAAGCTTACCGAGCACACCCCCAAACTTAAACTTGACAGTGCCCTCACTGTCAGGCTATACCAAGAGGGTCAAAATTGTCGGCGCTCCCCCTAAAAACAAATTATATACAAAAAGGAAAACAAAAAATATATACAAAAAAGGTGTCCCCCCCAAACTTAAGTAAAACAGTGTTTCCACTGTTAAGCGTTGAAGTTCACGATTAGAGGTGAAAGAACAGTATCAAGCTATACAACGCCTTACACAGGCCAAAAGTGAGCACCAACCATTCAAAGATCTTATCGTGATAAAGTAGTGGCTGGTGAAAGAATGCGGAGAGGTAAGAAATGGAGACTACGCGAGACCCTATGGAGATAGAAAAGGGATACGGTCTCGGTATATCAGAAGAAGAATGGCGGAAGGGAAAAAGAAGTGGAGTACGAACTTGAGGGTGCAAATGGAGTGAATAGATTAGCACAATTTGTGATGAGCGATGTGTAAACAGCGATTGTGCTAATCTATTAACCCGTCGAGAGATTGGGTCAAATCCCTCAAGATTCGTAAGAAACCATGGGTACGCCGAACTCGGTAAACCAGACATACGAAATGAAAGTGAGACGGTTTCTTGCAAGGTCGGAACGATGGAAAGAATGGAGGGAAGTGATCGAGGAGGGGTATCGGTTAAAGGTTCAGGAGGGTGTACAAAGTCAATGACAGGGACAAGATGAATGGGAAAATCCGACTCATCAATTAAAACTGGTTCATCCTCAAAACTATCCTCAATATTCTCCTCAAAATTTAGCACATCCATGCACTTCTCTTCAAAATCCAGACGCATATGGGGTTCGGAAAAAACATTTAATGACTCGGGATGATGATTTGAAGAGAAAAACTCAGCCAAATCTATGGGTTCATCATCTAAAATATTCCCAGCGTCGATATCCTTAATCAAGTGAAAATCAATATTCTCAGACACCTCATCAAAAGCATGGATTTCAATCAATTCAGGTTCTAAGATGGAGGTGTAGAGGTCAAAAGGATTGGGTGTGGTTTCACTTGGCAAGGTCCCTTCACAATCTGGCAAATCAAACACTACAAAGTCGCACAACTCATTAATCATTCTATCTTCTATTGGTGAATCGTTGGGAACACTAGATAGATTTTCAAAACTGGAGTTGTAGGATTCAAGTTGAACCGGGTAGGCTTGATTCGGAAGGGGGTATAGCTCACTCTCTCCACTCAAATTCACAGCCTGTCCTGCCGCCTCATCATACATTGAAAAATTAGGAGCTAGTTGAAAACTAGCTACCGGGTCAGTATGTTGTACGAGAGCGGCCATGGACGCATTCAAATCCATCATCTGTTGGCTTGACGCTACCCTAAAGTCTTCCAACGACTGTTCTAGACTAGACATTGGTTGTGAAGGGGTTTCAGTAAAAGATTCAAAGTTGTTTGGATACTGAAAACTCCTAAATGGCGGTTCTGATGCAATGTCTAGGGAAGGTGCAAAAGTAGGGTAGGATTGGTAGGAATTGAATGGCTGGACAGGAGCAGGATCAACATTTGGATAGGAAGGTGAATGGAATTGTTGATCCCAAGAATTTGTAGTGGTGAAAGGAGTGAAAGATCGGCTACGGGATTGTTCAATTTGTTCAGCAAGAGACATAGGTCTTGTGGCTACAACTGGACTTTCAAAAGGGGTATCAATGCAAGAAGGGGTGAATGTTTGAAACGGTTGATACGAAGTGGATTGCGGGGTCCAGTTGTTCGTCCTAGACGCATCTATCCGATCTTTCAAAGAAATTTTGGGCATGGAGGGGTCGTTCGAAGTTCGACCAAAACAAGAACCGTAGGAAGTTATGTCTGGTTGTGGGTACCAAAGTTCGGCAAGGGTTTTTCGAGGTGGGGTACCCATGATATGAAAAGAGAGAAAGAAAGGTAGAGAAAAGGAGGGAAAAAGAAAGTGATTATTTTTTTAATTTTTTTTGTTAGTTAGATATTAACAAAAGAAAGAAATATACACAAAAAAAAAGAATCTGGACCAAAAACAATCACGACACAAAAATACCACACACCTAATCGTTCTAGGGTTCACCTAGGTCAACTAGACCTGCTCCAGAACTTGATTGTTGAAGTAAAACTGTGTCGAGAAACGGGCTCAAGATACACTGATCACGAGGCCAGGTAAGTGCAGAGATAAGGGGAGGTTTTCCAACGCTTTCGCGAAGTTCCTTAATTAAATAACCCTTTCTCTTTTGGCGGTTTCGCCGTTAACACTTTCCTAGACACCCCGTAAACAATGTACCGTTAAGCAAGGTTCTAAACACGGTTAACTTCTCCTAATGAGCGCGAAGTCCTTAAGGCTTAAAGTCTAATTTCTTTTAAAATTTGTGCGGGTAAACGTTATGCTCAAGTTCGTGATTTGTGGGCCACGGAAACGGTGATGAAATCCTTTATCGTATATTGTGGGGTTCGCTTGCCCTTAAGTCCGTATTAATGTATGCAATGCGCAATTCAATAAAAATTCTATAAAGAATCAAACAATCGTTTTTTAGTTTAAGCACGGCACTGCAACAAATACGGATTAGTCAATTTTTAGCGTTTGCTAGTGAACTTGCAAAGAATCCAGCAAAGAATAGTATATTGGATGCGTCGGATTTGAGAAGAAGGTGTTAGTAAAGTACGTACCGTTAAGATTTTGGGTTAGGAAACCCCTGTTAAATCAAATCCGGTAAGCTTGAAAAGTTCGCTTGCGCGGGTCAAACTACCCGGATCTTTGGCACTGTACTTTGCAACACCTTAGCCTTGAATGTACACTTTGCTCCCCACAATCGTAGTTTGCAAATCCGCAAAAATCTGCACTCTTGCCCACAAAAAAAGATCAAAAATAACAAAATGATTTTTTTTTTAGAAATATATACAAAAAGAATATTATCCCGAATAACAAGAAAAAAAATACGCTACCGTCTCCCCGGTAACAGCGCCATTTGATTGAAAGAATTAAAGTTAACCGCAATCAAGACGGTGTCGCTATGCAGCTAGCCGGTTGAGCACGGGTCGATCCACAGGGAGATGGTTGTATGTCCTTTCTTGTTGTAGACGAGTCAATAAAGAATTTGTATGAGGTTTGTTCAAGTCTATCCTATGTGTATTATTTGCAAGTATAAAGTTGTTAAGGAAATATACGAAAGTGTAAGCTAACGATATCCGTACTCAAAACCTTTGAGCCGAATCTTGACCAATTGAAGCTAGAGCAATCGGCAACAACGTGGATTAGGGGATTTAAGCGCGGTATTCATGGAATCCGGCTTATTTACCCTTGTCCTTCCGTTCTTGTCTCTTGCTTTCGCCTCCGGCCAAACCGAACGCAACCGGTCGCGGTTAGGAATCACCGTTACCTTGTTAGGGTAGGGTGCCTAACGGAGCGCTTGCGTAACGTTTGGGCGGAGTTCAATGGAAAATAACGGGAAAAGGAAACGAGCAAAGAAATGTTAACTTACAATACCGTATTGATTCTTAACAATGATAATTACAACCATTCACAAAACAAACCAAAAAGAGCAAAAGAAAAGAACAAAGAAAAGAAAAGATTACAAGCAAGTAATTAAAGTGCATGGTAATAAATTGCAAGTAATTAAAGACAAGAATGAAAAATGCAAGAAAGTAATTACAAGAACTATAGAACTCAAAACAAGCATGGGATCAATAGCCAACCCTTAAACTTGAAAGCTCAATCAAGAGGTTGCAAGATCAAGAGAAGGGTAAAGAACTCATGTGAAATGAAGCACTAAAGAGAGAACAAAATGATACAACCCATTGAGACCAATGACCAAAGCTTAAACTTGCAAGCTCACTTAAGAGGTTTCAAGATCAAGTTAAGGTAGAGAGCTCAAGGGGGAAGCTAAGCAAAAAGAATAATACAAAAAACCCTCATCTTCATTGATCTTCCACTCAAAAATCTCTCACTACAATTTTCATGGAGGAAAGAATGAAGAAGAAGAAGAAGAAAACTAAAACTACACTAAAGTGGCTAAAAGAATGGACACAAAATTGGACCCTTGGCTTAGCTCAGTTCTGGAGTATTTATAGGCTGCTTACAGAAATCCTAGGGCAAGAATCTGGCATAAAATGAAGTACCCAAACTACCCTTGAAAACTCTCCCACTGAAGAGCTAGTACGGCCGCGGAACCGCGGCCTATACCCCCTATTGTCCGCGGTTCTGCCGCCCTATAGGGGAGTTGGGCCCTCCAACTTTCTGTGCTTCCCTGGTCTGCTGTCCCCTTTTTTCTGGTACATGTTTTTTCTGATAATCTTGCCACATTTCTTCCAGAATTCTAGTGGATCAAAAGGTGATTGGACATGGATCTTTTGTCATGATTTTCTTGAGCTCCGCGTAGATTTCTTGGACTTGGTGTTGCCATTGTGCTTTGTGCATGAAGGTGACAATTGATTTGTCATTTTGTCTCCTAAACTGGTGTGTGGCAACAGACGGATAAAGAGCGGAGACCCGTGTTTTATCTGTGGTTGACATGAACTCGGATTTTGTCGTATTTTTCCATGGATTTCACCTTTTAGAGCCGAGAACCTGTATCCTGCAATTGACTAGCAAACACGGCTCAAGAGTACCTACCGATATGCAATGTGATAAAAATTGGGCGGTATAAAAATGTAAAAATCTGATATGAATAGTGACTCGGGACTGTACCCAAAAACCACCGTTTTGCACACCCTCTTGGACGTGGTAAGGTGGAAATCAAAGCACAGTGGGAATCACATAAGACTCTATGACGATCTCGGGTCTACAGACTAACCTGTACCAGTGTCACCAGAGAACTTCCATCTGACGTAAGGTATAATACCATCTGGGAGTTCTCGGCGTGTCCGTCCAGTGTACCCAGTCTCCACTGAGCACCCGTATATCATCTCTGATTTCAAACACCAATGGATATGGGATCATCCATCGCCCATCTACATGGGTCGAGAAGGTATACGCTAGTCTACTCTGGTATATCGATGCCCTGTCTCGATACACCCACGACTAGGGACCTTGAAGGATGTACTTATGGACTACCATGTCCCCACCAGTATGATCCGCATCATAGTCCAGGTAGTCAAGTACACATCCTAAGGGCTTTACCAACATGTAACAGAGAGACAATCAGTATACACGTTAAGGTAAAGAGTAACCAGATAGCATACTATCATGTCGAGCAAGAAAGTCCTCCCTATATATGTCCAAGCATCCACTACAATATACATCTCATGTATAGTAATGGCCTCTAGAGCATACATATAACAAACACCCCCCAGGCTGTTGATATGCGACATATCAGACGAAGAGACCGGACTGTACGGTAGTGTTACTGATTGGATTCGCAGGAGTTATAGCAGGCTTGCTTGTTGAACTTCTGATCTCTCAATACCCGGGTGGCCGTTACGTTTAGCAGACCGCTTGCGGCTTATGGGTGTTCGATATGATCATCACCTACTGCCGGCGTATTGACGAATCTTTAGAGTCCTACATAGAGGTTTCCTGGTTCATGCGAAACGAGTAGGAGCACATATGTGATATGTCCGGGACCAAGATTAATGCGAGTAGATGATACCGCATTCTATTCTCGCGATATGTGATATTAGTCGGTTATATGTATTATAGCCGGATTATTAAATCAAGAGTTGATTTAATAATTTAATGTATAATTATATATTTGATATATTAAATTACATTGACTAATATTAGCTCACTTAAGATTTCTTTTCTCACGTTTTGATACATTGATATATATGTGATATATATTAATTGTATTCTTTTTGCATATAATATATATTATTGTGTCATGCTAGGTTACACATGCAACATGTATGAGACTAACACCATGTTAGGGTTGATGTTAGGGTTAATATTTATTCTTAAGTAATTAAAAATTAGTGGAGATATTTTGATGGTTGGAAGTTTGGAGAAGCTTTAAGATAACTATTGACTTAGTCCACTCTTTTGTTTTCCTTAAGATATTTATCAACTCAACCATTAACCATACACAATGGTTAACACTCTACAAGGGTTAGATATATGATATACTCACCCATGGTTGCAATTTTAACCTTAATGGATTCATTATTTCATCACTTGAGTTTCATCTTCTTCTTCCTCATTTTAAGCTTTCTATCTTTTGACAAAGTGATGATAGATTGTGAGAAAACCAAATCTAAAGTGATCAATATTACTACTTCATCATCCTCTACTATTAGCCATTTAGTTTAGGGTGTTTACTTCACTAATCTACAAAATTAGTGAAGAGATAGCATGAGCTAGTGTCTCCTCGACGTAGATCATCTTCAGCCTCGAAGACTTCGAAGCAAGCTTGTTCATTTCTTCATGGGAGCCCCTCTAGAGTCCGGACGATTGTGATCGCAGCGAAGGGACTTCTACACGGAGCTATTGAAGTGAAGGACCGGTCTACAAAGGTTGTATTCCTTGTTCACTTAGATGTAAAGTGTTTACATATCTTGTTTAACACTAAGTCTCTAGTTAAGATCTTGGTTAGGGTTTGTTTAGCACCCCAAAAATTTTAAAGTAGCATGATTGATGCTTGCCAAAACCTTCACAGGGTGCTAAGCCAACCCAACAGGCGGAACCTCGTTAAAAGACACTTACAAGGTCCTCTCGATCGTGTAAGGAGAAAATACCTGCGTGAGATCCTTACGACTCATAAGGGAAGGGATCCCCACGATTCCTGAGGAGAGATTACACTTATGAGATCCTCACGACTTGTAAGGAGAATTCCCCTATGAGACCCTCACGGCTCATAGGATTCAAAAGCCTTGAGCTACAGGGATCTAAACCTGTTCTTAAGTCGTCATACACCCCACAGACTGCCCTACAAGCGGTTCAATACTGACCCTTGTATACAATCCACGGGCATAAATAATCATTTCCTTGTCGAGTCCCACTAACGACGAGGAATGCCCTTATTTGATGAATAAACACTTGTAGGTCCTCTCGATTTACAAGGAGAAAATACTCTTGCAAGATCCTTACGACTTACAAGAGAACATACACTTAGGAATCCTCACAAGTCCTGAGGAGAAAAGACAGCTACGAGATCCTCACGAATCGTAGGGAGAAACACCTTTATGAGACCCTTACGGCTCATGAAGTCAAAAGCTTTAGTCGATAGGATCTTAACCCTGTATGCTAAGCCACCTTTGTTTGAACCGATGAAGGCAGATGATGATTCGCTCCTGGTAATATCCCAGTTATAGAGATGCTGATGCCTGAATCGAAATCAAATTCCAAGTCCTTTCACGACAAATGATGATTCGCTCATGGCAATATTCCAGTCGCAGCGATGCTGATGCTAAGATTGGCACCAGATTCCAAGTTCCATACTCGTGGCAAAAAGTCGACGAGCCAAATGCATATGAAATAGCCGAAATGATAGGGCAACTTGTAACAAAATCAACAAGTAAAAATATATGAATACAAAATAGCCGAAATGGTTGGGCAACTCGCAATAAAAAGAAGCGAGTAAAAAGAAAAATAGCCGAAATAATTGGGCACCGCGAAAAATAGCTGAAATGATTGAGCAATCGCGGCTTTCGCGATATAAAAACTTGAAATGATAGAGCATCGTGGAAAGAAATAAAAAAATGAAATAAAACTTTCTGCCCTGCAGGTGAGTCCATACTGACCCCTGTACACAATCCATGGGCATAAACGAAAGGGAACCACATGTCCCAACAAACTTTGTCAAAGGGAAAAGAAAGATCTCGACAGCAACATCTGCATCCCAGAAGATCAACAACGGCGTTCCTTCTTATGCCAGCATGGCACGGAAGCGACACAACGAAACGGAGCCATGGCAAAGTTCCTAGTTCCAAATCATAACGGCAACATCTACAACCTAAAAATCAGCAACGGTGATACTCCTCATTCCAACAGGATTCGGACACAACATCACCAAACGGAGCCAGGGCAAAGTCCCCAGTTCTAAGACTCCACGGTTCATGAACAACCTAGAGTCAGCCAATGATTCCATTTCGGAAATACGTCATCTAATGACTCCGTCTCGGAAACAAGTCAACCGACCTCCAGGGAAATCAGTGTCCTTGGCAAAACCTCGATTCAGGAAAATCAGCGTCCTTGACGAGAGCATCTCGATTCGCGTCGACCCAAAGAGAAATCAGTGTCTTTGCAGGAATACCTCGATTCGTCTCAACCCCGAAAAAATCAGTGTCCTTGAAAAATACCTTGATTCAGGGAAATAAGCGTCCT
Organism: Agapanthus africanus; assembly: GCA_030015575.1. Lineage (NCBI taxonomy): Eukaryota > Viridiplantae > Streptophyta > Magnoliopsida > Asparagales > Amaryllidaceae > Agapanthus > Agapanthus africanus. The sequence continues at coordinate 541,471,201 of CM057339.1, read as the reverse complement.
TGACGAGAGCATCTCGATTCGCGTCGACCCGCAGAGAAATCATTGTCTTTGCAGGAATACCTCGATTCGCCTCAACTCCGAGGAAATCATTGTCCTTGGCAAAAACATCGATTCACGGAAATCAGCGTCCTTGACGAGAATATCTCGATTCGCGTCGACCCACGGAGAAATCGGTGTCTTTGCAGGAATACCTCGATTCATCTCGACCCCCAGGGAAATCAGCATCCTTGGCAAATATCTCGATTCAGAGAAATCAGCGTCCTTGACGAGAACATCTCGATTCGCGTCGACCCGCAGAGAAATCAGTGTCTTTGCAGGAATCTCTCGATTCGTCTCAACTCCGAAGAAATCAGTGTCCTTAGCAAAAAATCCTGATTCAGGGAAATCAGCATCCTTAACGAGAGCATCTCGATTCGCGTCGACCCGTAGAGAAATCAATGTCTCTGCAGGAATATACGACGTCAACAAAATGGAGCCATGGCAAAGTCCCCTAGTTACAAATCTCGACGGTTCACAGACAACCTAGAGACTACCTCGGAGCCATGGCAAAGTCCCTAGTTCCAAATCTCAACGGTTCAAAGACAACCTAGAGACTACCTCAGAGCCATGGCAAAGTGCCTAGTTCCAGATCTCGACGGCGACGGTCTAGAGATCATCAACAGCGTTCCTCCTCATTCCAGAAGGATATGGACGTGACACTACCAATCGGAGCCACGACAAAGTCCCCAGTTCCAAGACTCTGCAGTTCACAGACAACCGAAAGTCGATCCCAACACCGTAGAAAACGGAGAAAGGCGATCCCGACACCGTAGAAAATGGAGAAAGTCAATCCCCGACACCGTAAAAAATGGAGAAAGTCGATCCCGACACCGTAGAAAACAGAGAAAGTCGATCCCGACACCGTAGAAAACGGAGAAATTCGATCCCCGACACCGTAGAAAATGGAGAAAGTCGATCCCAGACACCGTAGAAAACGGAGAAAGTCGATCCCGACACCGTAGAAAAAGGAGAAAGACGATCCCGACACCGTAAAAAACGGAGAAAGTCGATCCCCGATACCGTAGAAAATGGAGAAAGTCGATCCCGACACCATAGAAAACGGAGGAAGTCGACCCCCGACACCGTAGAAAATGGAAAAAGTTGATCCCCGACACCCTAGAAAATGGAGAAAGTCGATCCCCGACACCGAAGAAAACGGAGAAAGTCATCCCCGACACCGTAGAAAACGGAGAAAGTCGATCCCGACACCGTAGAAAATGGAGGAAGTCAACCCCCGACACCGTAGAAAACGGGGAAATTCGATCCCCAACACCATAGAAAATGGAGAAAGTCGATCCCCGACACCGAACAAAACGGAGAAAGTCGATCCCCGACACCGTAGAAAACGGAGAAAGTCGATCCCGACACCGTAGAAAACGGAGAAAGTCACCCCCGACACCGTAGAAAACAGAGAAAGTCGATCCCGACACCGTAGAAAATGGAGAAAGTCAACCCCCGACACCGTAGAAAACGGAGAAAGTCGATCCCGACACCGTAGAAAACGAAGAAAATCATCCCTCAACCTCCCCGTTGAAGCAACGCTTTGACTCGGGAACAAGTCAACACATCAACCACTTGCGAGTCATCTCGACTTGTAAGGAAGAAAATTCTCCTGTGAGGTCCTTACGACTCTCAAGAGAAAACGCACTTAGAAGTCCTCACGACTTCTAAGGAGAAAATGCACCTACGAGATCCTCTCGACTCGTAGGGAAAAATCTTTATGAGACCCTAAGGGCTCATAAAGTTGAAAAGTCTTAGTTGACATATCCTAACCCTGTTTCCTAAGCCATCGCTACCCTATAAAAAGTTCAAGACGAACTGTTACTTATTATCTACAAGCCACACTTGCCAAAATTACATGCCATCGAAATCGAGGTGCTGCTCAAGAGTACGTAAACTGCTTTGCGCCAAGTCAAAACAAAAAGGCATAACCCATGGACGTCAATCACATATTATGCAAGGCAATAAGGAAAACATTTGATTTACATCCAATTGAGCGTCTGAGGCGTATCCACTCATGTATGTGCGAAAAGGATAAAATAAATGAATGGAAAAGAAAAATTTGTTATTCACGTTGATGAAAACAGTAAACAAAAGCATCATTAAAATATTTACAATGGAAAAACATTGAATCCAGGACACGGATTAAGAAATTCGAAAGTGAGGCCGTCTAAAATGTTTCTAGCCTCTCTGACCATTCTCATGTGCATCCTCTCACGATCGCAAGCGTCAGGATCTTCGCTGATGTCCTCCACCCTCTGATAAGCCACGATTATCGTCGTTTGTTGGAAAGTTTGATGCAAAATATCAATGAGATTATCTCGCCGCTTCTTCGAGATCAGGCCCGTCAGATACACTGAGTGCACCTTATCTTCAGCGTCATCCAGTGCATTAAGCAGCATGGCTTCATAAAATCCAGGAAGTGCTCCCCAAATTGCTCTTACTATAATCTTCAAGAAAGCGGAGCGACGAGGAAATAGTCGACCGTTGTGTGCATTGAAATGATGCATAATTTCAGCTCATTGGGCGTTTGTGAACTCTTGGTTTTGACAACGGCCTTGTGCGCGAATGTTCTCATAAGAAATGGTTTCGTTAAGACAGTACAGATGAGCGGCCATAGCGCCTGAAAATGAAAATCAGTGAGAGTTTAGTGGACAGACTGATCAAGACACGAGGATTTAAACAACTCTTGATATCTGTATGAAGAAAACAAGTGCTGATTGAAACACCCAACAAATTCAAATTTGTGCAATTAAGGAGGGAATCCTAAATGGATTCTCATTTAATGAGAGACTCCTCGGGTCAAGGAGTTAGACTCCTCGAGAGCAACGCTCTGCAGATAGGAGTGACACCTGTCAACTCTAATATGTGGGAATAAAAATTCCCCCCAAAAATTCTAAAGAGCAATGTTCTGCGAAGAAGATAGAATAATCCATCAAAAAACCCTAAAAGCAAAGCTTTACTGAGTTAAAAACTCTGAGATCTTTAAGATCTGAAAGATAAACTCTAACAGTTCTTCTTTAATGGGTTAAGAGACCCTAAGAAAAATCTCTTTAGATCTATGATTTCAAGATGGCAAAGCTCTGTTAAGAAAACCATAAAAAATTTCTCTAGATCTATGATCTGAAGAGAGCAAGGCTCTGTTAATGGGTGAAACCCTAGATTATGAAGTAATCCCTTCAAAGATTTAATCTTTACCTAAAAATTTCGACAAAGTTCTGTTTCTAAGAGTTCTTAAGACAAACAGCAATCCTCTGAAAGAGAATTAATTCTCAGGAAAACAAGAAAGAAAATGAACAGAGGTCATCTCAAGGGCCAAAGACCCTATTTATAAGCACTGAGAGCCGTTTCAATTTCTAAGTTGATCTAATGGCGCAAATGCTGTCACCGCTGCACTCACGTGTAAGCCATGTGAGCGCAACGGTGGGGGAGCATTTGTTTCCCTCAATCAGAGTAAAGCTCTGTTCAAATTTTGAAATTTGAAATGAAGCAGCGCTTCATAAAAGCGCTCGCGCTAAATGCGCCAGCGCTAAGAGTCAAAGACTCTAATGCAGCGCTCACGTGCAAAGCACGAAAGCACTAGCGCTAGCAGCGCACGCGCTAACAGCGCACGCGCTAAGAGTCAAAGACTCTAATGCAGCGCTCACGTACAAAGCACGAGAGCGCTAGCGCTAAGTGCGCTAGCACCAAGAGTCAAAGACTCTGATGCAGTGCTCACGTACAAAACAAGAGAGCGCTAGCGCTACAACTAAATGTTCCCCACCCTTGGATCAAAGATCCAACAAAGACGACTAAAAATCATCAGATCACCTCTGAAAATTATAGCACCGTTGGATCAAAGATCCAATGGTGATTAAAAATCACCAAGATACAAAATAAGTTCTGTATGGGAAAAGATTTTCCCAATCTTGTTTAAAACAAGAAGATTGCCTTCTGTAAAACAGAAGCCCTATGATCAAAGATCCAACGGTTGGAAACATCCCTAAATCAATTAGAGAAAAGATCTCTTCAACTGATTCAACAAATCAGCCTCCCCTATATAAAGGACCGAAGGCTTCGAGTCTTGCATAGAGGAACCCCCCCCATAAACTTTGAGAAATTTAAAAGAGAAGAGCAAGCTCTCAGAAGAAGAAGAATTTCTTTAAGGAAAATAAAACAGAGAGATCGAAGCATCGCATCAAAAGAAGAAGAACCTAATTCTTCTTTAAGATCATAGATCTATAAGACAAATGTCTTTCACAAAAGAGATCATAGCATCTCATTATAAAATAGGGGGGAAGAAGAATTCAATTCTCTTCAGATCACAGATCCATAAAGGCAAAGACTTTCACAAAAAATAAGAGATTGTAACATCTCCTATAAAAATAACTTTGTTCTTAGATCCACGAGACAAAGTCTCTTATAAACGAGAATTTAATTCTTAGAGTGCGGAACTGATCAAAGTTGCCTAAAAAGAGCCGTATCACTCCAATTCAAAAAAGCGCCTTAGCGCTCCAAGACTGGCGCACAGCGCCGCAGCGCTCCTAGCGCTCTAATTTAAAGAAGCACCGCAGTGCTCCTAGCGCTCCAATTTAAAGAAGCGCCTCAGCGCTCCAAGACTGGCGCACAGCGCCAGAGTGCTCCAAGCGCTATTGTAAAAGAAACGCCCAGCGCTTCAAGGTTGGCGCTCCGCGCCAAGCGCACCACGTGCTCCTCACGTGTGCGCTCTTTCAAAAGGAGCGCTCTGCACTCATTTACTGGCGCTCAGCGCCAAGCGTACCACGTGCTCCTCACGTGTGCGCTCTTTCACAGGAAGCGCCTTAGCGCTCTAAATCTGGCACTCAGCACCAAGCGCACCACGTGCTCCTCACATGTACACTGAGTGAAAATAAATTGTTCTTTAAATAAAGCCCCCCAGAGCTATAATGAGTGCTCAACACTCAATAAAAAACAAAAAGATTGTCAGAACCCAAATCAATGCTCAGCATTGTTAAATGTTCAACATTTTAGCTGAGTGGGTTGAGCCCAAGTTGGCCACAGATCCCTCATTTAGATTAATTGAGCCCATATGCTCATAAATCTTTTTAACTGATCTTAGTCCCAAACTTGACTACAGATCTCCCAACCAATATTGGTTCAAGGGTACATCTTTTCGTACCTTTGATATATGTCGTTGTAATTCTTCAATATCTTCAGAGAGACGGAGGGTCCCAATAACCAATAACTTTTGGTACATCCCCAAACGGTTGAACCAAAACCACACAGACTATGACGTCTTTAAACTGGACTATGATGTCCTTAAATTTTACGGACTGTAGGGTCCTTAAACTCTTGGATTATGACGTCCTTAAACTTTATGGACTGTGGGGTCCTTAAACTCATAGACTATGATGTCTTTAAACTTTACAGACTATGACGTCTTTAAACCAGACTATGATGTCCTTAAACTTATGGACCGCAATGTCTCTAAACTAAAACAATAGAGTCCAAATACTCTTTTGTTGGATCTAAATGATCCTGTTAAGTAGATCTTAGTCTAAAATTAGGCTAAAGTATTCTTAACAAACGTTTAAGTTGATCTTAGTCTTAAATGAGATTAACGATCCTTAAACCAAACCAAATGTAAGAAAATACAGATTTGGACTAATCCACGCCCTACGGGTGACAACATAAATTAGTCTCCGTATACAATCCACGGGCAACCAAAAACAAAACAAACACACATGACACGAAGTGACCATCTGGAAAGGAGAAAGTGGTTACCGCGATGTGGTAGCATAATTAACTGCAGGGGCTTACGCCTGCAGGGAAGAGCGTCCCCACAATCAAAAACCCCTCACAATGAGGGGCAATCTGACGAAGTCTGCTATATCGGCCGCATCTGTCTAATCCTTCGATACATGGTGCCATAAATCAACTTGGTATCTTCGGAGAGGTGGACGGATAAAACCAAATAGCATCGACCCCTAAAATTCAGGCCAGACGTCCCAACGTCCCGGTCGCGTCTTTCGACGGTAAACACCTAGTAGTGGTGCTAAGGCATACTTTCATAGTATCAGAGTCAAGCTAGAGCATTAGGCGATCTCTAAACGACATTAAAGTATTCGATAGAACTTCGAAACCGTACAAATTCCTAGTTTCTGTAAAAAAATTCAAAAGTTGGAATTTTCAAGATTAAAAATATGCAGAATATTGTGCATGGTATATAATGAAGCCCCAAGAATTTCAAGGGCCCAACTCAATTATTTGGCCCCGGAACCGCGGCCTAAACTAGGGTTTAGCCGCGGTTGCGCGGCAACATTGATGAGTTGTAGACTTGGGTTTCTTATGCTGCTCCATAGGGATATTTGGCACTTTTTGGGTATTTTTAGTGAGTCTCAAGATGTTGAGGTCTCTGGGATTTGCGGGTGTTTGATGTATCGATCGAAATGTTTAATATCATCTAGATTATATTGCTATGTGATACAATATTTGGAATCCACAATAATTAGTTTTGTGAAAACTAATTAGAGTTTTGTAAATCTAGAAATTTAGTCTCTTTTGATAGATTGCCACGGAGTTTCGATTCGGATCAAAACTCCGTCGCAATCTCGTATAGTTTATGTGTTGCTGTAATATGTTATATTGGATCGTCGTGTTTGAATAGCCGGGGGATTTTGCGTGAGATGGGAGTTTTTCATTTTCATTCATGTAAAATTTGCATGTAATATTCTTTTATTGGGACACTTTCGGGTTGAGGATGATATCACCATTGATGTATATTATTTACTTTTCCGCATTAAGATAGACCCAAAGAGGGGAGCACAAGTAACCGGGTTGTAGAGTCCAGTGGGAGGCCATCCTGAGAAGTCGAGACCGGGTCTCCTAACTCTAGAATTGGCAGGGTTGCTTGCCGCTCTCGTAGGGGTCTAAGGATGTGGGTTTGGTTATTCATCACGACCGTGGAATCCGTGTTTTTCATTACTGGCTAAATTTAAAACACAGACCTCCTAGTATATCCTATATTTCATATGTTTGCTTCTGCTGCAATGTTCTGTGATGAGATCATATAACTGCGTGAGATGAATGCTTTATATTATATATATGATATATAATAAATGTTGCTTATGTTTTGCACCCACGCTAGTCCAGCCCCTGCTCTGCCGTTAGTTAAGTAACCTAACGGTGCATGACGGGACCCCTTGGCGAATGTGGATGGCATAAGCGTATGTTCTATTTTCGTTTCTTCTGTGATGTTTAGGAAATATAAATGATGGGACAACATTAATGAGATTAATGAAAGAAAAGAAATCTAAAGATGTTGTAAAATCAAAAAATTTCAAAAAGGTAGCTTTAGTTCTTGTTTTTCATAGCGGTATTTCTTTATGAATAACTAGCACCTCATTCGATGAGGAAAGAGCCTAGATCTCTTCACCGGGAGTGACCTCTTTAGCAAAACCTAGCAAATACTACAACCCACTCGGTTTATTTTGAAAAACACTCGATTTTAAAAGTGTAGCTTAAACCACTCCTTTTCAAATCACTTGATTCTACAACGATATCAAGTTCAATATGCAAAAGGTTTTCTTAAAAACCTAGTGTAGCCCTCCGTCATTTCAGATAAGTTTTATTTAGTATTCGTGCTACGTTTGTTGGCCTTCGTCAAGGTGTAGTGTGCAGTAGCTAATTATTGCTTATCTGCAACCATATGATGCGATTGGATTGCGGTAGTCATGCGACTTTGTTGGCTTTCGTCAAGGGTCGTACGGGTGGGTTTAATTCAATCAAGAAATGAATAGGTTGAACTTGACTAGCGCCCTATGGTTTGTTGGCCTTCGTCATGGTTATAGGACGTTAGGGGTAAAAACAGATATTAGGAATTTCAAGTGTTGAAAATTTGCAATGAGATTGCATAACTTCTTGAGATAATTGGATCCTGATATCCACTGCGAGTAAATGATACTCCTGGGAGAGTTTTACACTTTACAATTAACCGATCCAGTAGGTGTCTAAGAAAGGTGTTAATGGGGTTATGCCCCTGCAGAAATGAGGTTATTTAATTAGTTCCATGTGAAAGCATTGGTCGACACCCTCAGAGTACCAATACCTGCCTGGCTGACCGATTGGCAAACTTGTAGGGTGTAATTAATCCTGGGTAGTCTTACATTTTCGGGTTTGAAGGAAGATTTCATAAAAACGCTGGGAGCAATCCTGATTAGATAAGATAATAACAAATCTAATCTTGCTTGAGAATATGCTAAAGTGTTTTCTTCTCTCTCTCTCTCTCTCTCTCTCTCTCTCCAGGTAGCGACCATGACACACTTTAATCAAGATAATAATATTGATGTATTGACAGAACCCGCTTATTATACTGAGCTGAAGAACGTTGGTTCCGCTCTACCTTATGACTGTCATAAAACCGAGCAAGGAATAAGGGAATACCCTGATTCCAACGTGACCCGAATGAGGAATGAGCATGCTGATGCATCTTCTTCGGGTGTGTTCGTAACCGAGAACTGTTTCTCAGTCAGCTCTACGTCCTGAGTATTAGATACCGGATCAGGATCCCACATATGTAATTTGTTACATGGGTTAAAAAGAGGTAGAGAACTGGGAGAGGGTGATAAGTCTGTAAGAGTAGGGAATGGTGCTCTTATTGTTGCCAAAGCAATTGGCGAATATCACCTAGTTTTACGAAGTGGCAATACAATGATTCTGAACGACTGTTATTATATGTCGAACCTGATATGCAATGTTATATCATTCTCTTTATTAGCTAAAGAAGGATATAACTTTGCATTAGAGGATAATGTTATGAATATTTTCCTAAATCAAGTGTTGATTGGTTTTGGCACGTTATGTAACGGTATATACGTTCTGAATCAAACCATAGTTCTTAACATACAGAACACAAACAAGAGAAAAATGTTGATGTTGCGCTATGCTCGATTGGCTATAACAGTAAGTCCCTGGCTATGGCTGATGAGATTTACCGGTATGTGTTATCAGTAGTTTCTCGAACTATTATGAGCCATACATCAACATGACTTATCAAGTTACTGGGGTCTGACGATTCCACCCCTAGACTTGATATGCGACATATCGGACAAAGAGACCGGACTGTACGGTAAGTGTTACTTATAGGCTTCATGGGAGTTTGGACAAGCTTGCTTGTTGATCTTCTATTCCCTCAATACATGGGTAGCCGTTACGTCTAGCTTGTACCGCTGACGGCTCATGGGTAACTGATGTGATCATTACCTACTGCTGGCATATTGACGAGTCTTTAGAGTTCCACATAGAGGTTTTCTAGTTCAAGCAAAACGAAGTAGGGCACATATGCTGATATGTGCGGGGTGCCAGATTAAATACGAATATGTGATACCTTATTCTAATCTGGCGGTAATTTCATATCGGTTAGGTTATATGTGATATGACCGGATTATTGAATCAAGTGTTGATTTGATAATGTGATATACAGATAAATGATTTTAGTTTGTTATATGTGATATAACCGGATTATTGAATAAAGTATTGATTTAATAATTAGATATATATTTATATTTCATATAATTATATATTAACTAATATTATTGCTCACTAATTATTTTCTACTCTTAATATATATATATATATATATACATACATACATACATATATATATATGATATGTGTGTGTGTGTATTAATTTATATATATATGATATATGTATATATATGTATATGTGTTTATATATATATATATATTATGTAGCATGGATGGGTTTTTCTATATTTTGGAAAATAGAAAAAGAGGTGGAAAATGAGTAGACTTTTGAGGAATGGGTGAAGCATGGTTTTGTTCATTTTTTTATTCATTTGTTTGCACTATTGAAGCATGGTTCAATATATGTATTATGATATATTGTATGCTTCAATGAGCGAGGAGAGATGTTAAGCCATTCAACACTTCATTTTTTCTTGAGTTTATTCTCTAGCTCTCTCCATCTTCTTCTTCCTCCATCTCAAATCCCTAACCCTCACATGTGATGTGAATATAGGGCTTCACCTAGTGAGCTTAGAAACCCCACTTCACTATCCTACACTTGATTAGCACTTGAGTTTATGGTGTTTTCTTTACTAAAGAGAGTTTAGTGAAGAGGTAGTTTGGATTAGAGGAACTTCGGATGGATCATCTTCGACACAAGATCGCGAAGCAAGTTTGTGCACTTCTTCAAGTGGAGCCTAGAGGAGTCGTAGGGACTACTACTCGGAGCTTTAGAAGAGAAGGACACGGTCTACAAAGGTTGTAATCTTCATTTCTTAGAATAGTTCTTGTGATATCATATGTTAAACCCTAATAATCTAGTTAGATCTTTGGATAGTGTAGCTTAGCAACCCGAAAATTTTTAAATACATGCTTGATGACGGTTTTGACCAAGTGGTGGTGCTAGGGTACACTTTCACCGAGAACTCCTAGATGATATTATACCTATCGTCAGATAGCGATTCTCTGGTGACATGAGTGCATGGTCGTCTGTAGACCTGAGATAGTCATTTTTCTCGTGTGAGTTCCCAGTGTACTTAGATTACTACTCTATCACGGCTTTAAAATGTCGTGCAAACGTGTTTTAGTTTGGTACAGTCCCAAGCTACATGGAGGCAGTGAGTGATCAGAAGGGATTCGTCTTTCCCGGTATAGGGAGTTGATGTTGCGGTATGCACAGTTGTATGTCACCATAAGTCCCTGACCAGAGCGGATGAGATTTACTGATAAGAGATCGGTGGTTTCTCAGTTGGTCTTAAGCCTGACATCAGTGTGAATTATCGGGTTATTAGGGGTCTGACGGCTTCACCCCGTAGACTCGGTATACGACACTCTCAGACGAAGAGACCGGACAATATGGAGATTGTCACTTATAGGCTCAGTGTTGGATATGTATGCCCTAGAGGCCTTCATTGTATAGGATGCTAGGGATATGTTTGTACAGGACAATCTTGCTCGATATGATAGTACACTATTTGGTTTGTCTTTGTCTTAACATGTGATGTGTTTTACTTAGTATTTCATAGCTTGTATACATATTGATAAAGCCCGTAGGATCTTTGCCTGACTACCAGCGTTGTGATGGCAATCATACTTATGGGAGCTGGGTAGTCGATAGGCACATCCTTAAAGTGTTCCTAGTCATAGGAGTATCAAGACTGGGCATCGATACTCCAGAGTAGACTAGTGTATATATATCTAGACCCTGACGAGGGGCGATGGATTGGTCCTGCAGCCATTGGTGAGGTGTATCTAAGATTGTATACATGTGCTCACTGGGTATGGGTATACCGGACGGACTCACCGAGGACTGGTTAGATGGTATTATACCTAGTGTCAGATAGCAGTTCTCTGGTGACATGAGTGCAGATAGTCTGTCAGAAGTCATCATTTGTCTCATGTAAGTTCCCACTGTGCTTTGATTACTACCCTACCACGGCTCTATCGAGTCGTGCAAACAGGTTTTAGTTGGGTACAGTCCCGAGCCATATGGAGGCAGTGGGCGACTGTTGTGGATTCGTCTCTCCCGGTATAGGGAGTCGATGTCGCACAGTGATCGGTTGGTCAACACCATAAGTCCCTGGCCAGAGCGGATTGAGAATTACTGGTGGTTGGACCAGTAGATTCTCGGATTGTCTTGAGCCATACTGACATGACTTGTATAGTTATTAGGGGTCTGACGTTTTCCACCCCCTAGACTTTGCATGAAATACTCTCAGACGAACAGACCAGACTGCACGGAGATTGTCACGGACAGGCTCAGTAGGGGTTTGGATGAGTTCGCTCGTCGTCCTTCTTTTTCGACAGATATTTGGGTAGCCGTTATGTACAGCTAGTGCCGCTGACGGACTTGTGGTTAAAACTACTGCCAGCGTACTGTCGAGTCTTTAGAGTCCCACACAGAGGGTTTCGCTGGTTCAGGTGAAACAAAGTAGAGGCCGTATGGTTTTACGGCAGGGTTCCGATCATATACGTGTACTGGCTACACGGATGTTGTTCAGACGGATAATACTAGTGGGCTTTGGTTTAAGCCAGATCCTAGTATTATATTATTGGATTATTATTATCTCATTGTATTCATATTTTTTAGAATACAAATACGGGTATGTATATACGGTGATGGCATTCTTGTAATTTTAATAAGACATGCTTCTAGAAGGAGACACCTCATTATTAGATTTATTTATTTATGCAAATAGATTAATGAGGTGGAAATTGGAGATATTTGAGGTATGGATGAAAGCATGGCTAAGTTATTTGTTTATTCATTTGACTTTACTATTCAAGCATGGTTGCTTATTTTCTATTAAAAATAATCCATGTTTGATTATTGTAAAGACTTAGCAATTCTCATTTTCCTCCACACCCTAGCTCATTTGCACTTGTTCATTCTCTCTCCATTTTTCCTCCCCTCCTTCTTCCTCAAGCCCTAACCCTCACATGAGTTGTGAATCCTAAGGCTCTTGAGATAAAATACTCCATTCGTTTTTCGCTACATCTTCTATGTTTTCTAGTCTAGAAAACAAGACATCATAGCTACCTCACACATGAGGTTAAAGCTTGAACCATAGGCTCTCGGGTGGATCATCTTCGACAAAGAGGAGACCGGCGATCGAGTTCCATTCAAGCTTTCTATGAGCCAAGAAGAGGAGAAGAAGATTCAAGCTTGAACCAAGGAACTAAGAAGGAAAAAGAGGACCCGAAGGACTAGAACACAAAGGTATAAATCACTTCATAGTAGATTAGAACCATTGTTTGTTTTTCTAGCTAGGGATTATGGTCGATCTTGGAAGTTTAGTCGATGTTGCTTGTTTTAAAATTGTTTTTTGTAAATTCCTCCTGTCTACAAACCCTGTGGAGTGTGCGACATCGACTTAAATGGTATCAGAGCCGCTCCATAAGCCATAGATAGCTTGTAGCGACGTTTAAAATCCACCGTTTTTTCGCACATGAACTGCCGACAAAAACAGGCCTGAAAATGTTGTTTAAAGATATTTGCACGCCCCGCGGGCTCACAGTTTGGACCGAGAAGCCACAGAGTGTAGCATAGGAACCTCGGGATACCACAGAGGGACCCAAGGCTAGGCCCACCCCCTAAGACCACCACAAGGTGGCCTTGGGGGATGGTGACCCAAGAGCACCCCAAAAGGGTGCTCTTTGGTCTGCCTCCCCTTGGGGGCCACCTCGTGGTGGCCCCCGGGGGTGGGTATGCCTCCGAGGACCCCGGATCGACAGTTAATTTTTTCCCCCTCGCCTCCATGAAGGTTCGGATGGGTTTCGAGTTCGTTTCGACTCCGGGATTGGCTTAAAAGAAAGTTTTGGTGTCTTTAGTATACAGTTTTTCAAGTCTTGGAAAATTAGTTTCATTCACTAATTGTGCACGGATTTTATAACATCGTGGATTTATTTACTTGCCTTATGATGTGTATATGTGTTCTTAAACGTCTTGGAATTGCTATACGTCGATTTGAAGGGGTTGCACATATCTTGTGATGTTTGGATGCGAATGGTTTCATGGATCGTCGTGTGAATGGCTCGATGTGAATCTAGATATAAGATGTGAGAGGATTTTTTGTAATTCATGTAATAATTATTGTATGTTCTTTTATTGGGGTGCATCCGGGTTGAGGATGTAGTCACCGGCTGTATATTACTTTTCTTTTCCTCCACGGAGGAGTACACAAGCTTCCAGGTTCTAGAATTCAGTGGGTGTCCATCTCAAGGAGTCGAGACCCAGGTCACCCAATTCTAGGATTAGAGGGTAGCTTGCCGCACTCGTAGGGGTCTAGGATTATTCGCACTCGGCTATTCACACGACCGTGGAGGACTGTATTTCATAGGTGGCTCGTTGAAATGTAAATGTTCCTAGTTGATCCATTTTTCCATTCTCTGTGATGATTATATCTGCCTGTGTTACTTATCATGCTTGTGATGGATATATATATATATATATATATGTACGTATGTATGTATGTATGTATGTATGTATGTATATGTATATGTATGTATAATAAATGTTGTATATGTTTTGCATCCACGCTAGTCCAGCCCCTGCTCTGCCATTAGTTAAGTAACCTAACGGTGCATGATGGGGCCCCGTGGCGAATGCGGATGGCATATGTTCTTTTTGTGGTGTGATAAGGTTAATTGATTGGACCGCATTAATCTCACTTAATGCAAAGTAATAAACCTAAAATCTGACTTCGTTGGAACAATTGCAAAACTACTCGGGTTTCTTCAAAAACAAATTTTAAAAGCGGAGCTTAAACCTCTCCTTTTCAAAATCAATTCGGTTTCTTCGACTATATCAAGTTCATTACGGTAACGTTTTTCACCAAAACCAGTCGTAGCCCTCCGTCATTTCTGATAGGTATCTACTAGTATTCATGCTATGTGTTTTGACCTTCGCCAAGGCATAGTATTTGGTAGATAGTGCCCTCAGAGTCAATTATTGGATCACAGGCACGTGATTGCGATGATTGAGGGAGGACCTATACCGGTAGGACAGTCTAACTCAAGATGATAGTATGCTATCTGGTTTATCTTTATCATCGTGTACTGCTTTAGGTGACCTTACAGGTCATTATTGCACGTTGATAGAGCCCCTAGGATTCTTGCTTGACTGCCAGCAGTATGAGGGCGATCATATACGTAGGAGCTGGTGTCTATAAGCACATCCTTAAAAGGTCCCTAGTCGTGGGAGTTTTGGAGACAGGGCATCGATACTCCAGAGTAGACTAGTGTATACAGTCGAGACCCCGACGAGGGGCGGTGGCCGGTCTCACAAGCCACTGGTGTCAGTTGGTTCACCTAAGATGTATACAGGTGCTCATTGGGTTATGAGTACGCCGGACAGGACTCGACGGGAACATGCTAGTTGGGATTATACCAGACGTCAGATAGCAGTTCCCTAGTGACATGTGTACAGATTAGTTCATCGACCTGAGATCGTCATTTGTCTCGTGTGAGTTCCCACTGTGCTTTGATTACTGCCCTACCACGGCTCAAAGGAGTCGTGCAAACAGGTTTTAGTTGGATACAGTCCCGAGCCACATAGAGGCAGTGAGCGGATCGGCAGGGGTTTCGTCTCTCCCGGTATTGGGGGTGAGATCGCGCTGTGTCTAGGAGAGCCATTACACAAAGCCCTCGACCGAGGCAGGAGATTTACTGGTAGGTATTCCAGTAGTATCTCAGGGTGTTCTGGCTACACTCCGACACGACTTGTACCGCTTATGGGGGTCTGACTTTTACCAACCTCCTAGGCCCGCCATGCGATACTCATAGACGAACGGACCGGACTGTACGGATATTGTCACTGACAGGCTCAGTAGGGTGTCAGGATGAGTTCGCTCATCGACGTCCCTTTTGGTCAACACCTGGTAGCCCGTTACGTATGACTAATACCTCTGACGTGCTAGTGGTTAAATCCACAGCCAAAGTGTTGACGAGTCTTTAGAATCCCCCATAGACCGTTTACTCAAGTTTCGGGCGAAACGCTGTAGAGGCCGTATGGAGATATGACAGGGTTCGATCAGATACGTGCGGTATTGCACGGATCATGATCGGACGGATCATACTAGTGGGCTTTGGTTTAAGCCGGATCCTAGTATTGTACAGTGTGGATTTTGTCTCTTTGCATTTGTATTCAGTAGGAATACAAATGCGGGTATGTATATACAATCACGGGGTTTTCCTTTATTTTATTGCGGGATCAGTTTTTTGAAGTTACCAGTTTGCATTCCGTTTTGGCCAGATTTTCTTTGTTCCTTCACAGCCGGACTTTTCTGATGGAGGGGCTAATTTGCATATTTGCAAATTAGCAATTGTGGAGGGGTTTTTTGTGATTTGAGGGATTATGATAGATTAAGCATCTTTGCTTTTTCTTTCATCATTTCATTTTCATTAATTGAGATGGGATAAAATGAGAGATTGATGTGAGACTTACTTTTGGCTTATGGTCACCATTGCTTTTACTACACTCACCTCCCTTCTTGGTTTTTGGCACTCTCCTCCTCATTCTTATCTAAGGGGCCGGCCACTTCTTGGTGAGTGGGTGATTCATTTTTGGTATGAGGAATTTTCTTCATCTCATTTTAGCTTGCTAAAAAATTCCTCACCTATCTAAAAATTTCATTCCACCTCCATTATTATGGCAACATCAACCCCTTGAGACAAATAGATTCCACACTTATCCTACAGCACCCTTGGGCACGTCGGCTCGCCAACTTCGTGCTCGAGTTCCCTCGGTCCAGAGGTGGAAGCCCGTAAAAGAACCCGGCGTTGTGGTGCACGTTCCGACGAGGAAATGAAGACCGGAGATTCCGCGAGGAGATCGGAGTGGAGGCCGAAGACCGAAGGACACAGATCGCTCGGTATAGCTTTCTACCCATTCTCTTGTTTGCTAGTAGTAGGTTAATGGTTACGATCTGGGTTTTTAGGATGCGGTAGTGCCAGTTTTAAAGTAAAGAAAAAATTTCGTTTCCGCATTTGGCCTCGGATAGACGGCCGGGGCGCTACCGTAGTCCTACATGGTATCAGAGCCACGCCATTAACCTGGTCTAGCTTGCTCTAACGTGTTTACAAGTTCGACCGATCGGATTTTCCAAAAACCACATTTCCATGTCGCACTTTCTGTTGATTTTTTCCTTGCTCTAAAAATTATTTGGTGCATTGGAGAATTACGTGCAGGGTGTTTTATGAATTCTGTGAAAATTTGGTACGCTGATGTTACTGTAGCGCGGCGGTTCAGCGGCCAAAACCACGTTTTGGCCGCGGAACCGCCGCCGTTTTGTGTCCAAACCGTACCAAATTTCTACAGTGGTTTACTGACATGGAAATAGGGTTTCTGGTATATTCTTTTTAGGCCCAGATGTTTTTAAGTGCTACAGTTGTACTTGGGGCCCACTTAGGAAAATTCAGTCGATCGAAAATTTTTAATATGTTAGTTCACATTATTTACATTATATCTGCGACCGTGAATGTCACTTGATCGGTAAATCCTATCTAACTGTTATAGCCCTTTTAGACGGATTTGCGAACGTGACATTCACGTTAATGTTCTGTGTTGTGCTGTGATGTTGCGGATTGGTCATGGGGGATAGCCTGGATGCAATGGTAGTACAGTTTGGTTTATTATGTACATTTAATATTGCGGGGTGAGCGTCCGACATGTGGACTGCCGTCACTGCATGTTTGTATATTATTCTTTTGGGGCACGACCGGGCTGAGGTCGATGTACCCGTTGTATGTATATTTTACTTTCTGTACTAGGATTACCCCGCGGTGGGGTGCACGGATAGCCGGGTTCTAGAGGGAAACGGGCTCGCATCTCATGGCTTTGAGACGGAGGGGGCTTCACTCTAGAACTGGCGGGCTATTCGCCGCACTCGTAGGGGGTACAGGTTGACCCAGGAGGGGTGCCCAAGTTACCGGATTCCGTGAAGTGCTGGGTGGTCCATTCACGTTGCTGAAGGGGGCTACCTCACTTCAGGTTTTGGCGGGTAACTTGCCACGCCCGTAGGGGTCTAGGATTACATTGCACAGGCTATCCACACGACCAGGGGAACGTCGGGTTTCAGTAGCGGCTCTATGAAACCTGGGGATCCCAGATATCTGTATTGTTCTATGCTGCTTATTACATTTCTGTGATGTTGCATTTTATCACGCTTTGAGCGAATATTATATATTGATATATATACTAGTAGATGTTGTATATGTTTTGCATCCGCGCTAGTCCAGTCCCCGCTCTGTCGTTAGTTAAGTAACCTAACGGGTGATGACGGGACCCAGTGGCGAATGCGGATGGCATATACGTACATCATTATTTTCGTTCTTTATTGGTGTGATCAATTGATGGGATTGCGTTTATTCGGATCAATGCAAGCTAAACAAACCTATTCTGATGTTGTTGGAACATTTTTCAAAAGGCTGTTATTGCAAGGGCGTTCTCTTTTGTTTTGCATCGTGGTATTCAGTTGGAATATCCTGCACCTCAGTCGACGAGGCAAGGGCCGAGATCCCTTCACCGGGAATGACCCCTTGGACAGAAGTTTGCGTCAGGGTAATAACTTCACTATAGCCGATTGCCTTTTTGCTTTGCATCGTGGTATTCAGTTGGAATATCCTGCACCTCATTCTACGGGGAAAGAGCCGAGATCCCTTCACCGGGAGTGACCTCTTTAGCAAAGGTTTTCGCCACTATATTTTTATAAAAAGCTATGCAGTTCCTTCAACGATATCAAGTTCATTACGTTAAAAGTTTTTCGCCAAAAACTAGACGTAGCCCTCCGTCATTTCTTACAAGTATTACTTAGTATTCGCGCTGCGTTTGTTGACTGTGTCAAGGCGTAGTGTACGGTAGCCAAGTAGTGTTCGTTTGTGGCATATTAATGGGATTGGTTAGGACAGTCGTGCGGCCTTGTTGACTGTGTCAAGGGCTTGTACGGGTGGGTTTAATGCAATCCAGGATAATGACGGGTTGAACTTGACTAGGACTCTTTGATTTGTTGACTGTGTCAAGGTCACTTGGGTCCTAGGGGTAAAAATCACATCGGGAGTTTCTAAAGAAACTGAAACTTGCCAGATATGCGCAAACCTTCTGGAGTGTGATAACATGAGCGGATTTCGTCACGTTATCATGCGATGATAGTTGGATCCCGATTCCCACTGATGAGTTGGTTTACTCCTCGGGTGATCCCGACTAATTCTTCTTTCAGGTTTGGGGAAGAATTTGACGTTACAGTGGGAGGTTTCCTGATTAGATAAAGTGATAACCATTCTGATCTATGTTAGAGTGCACGCTGAGTGTTTCTTTTCTCTCTCTCTCTTTGGCAGCGACCATGACCCGACCCTTGACTATGACTCAGTGACCAAGATTAACCGAACCTTCTTTAAACACTGGCTTTTGGATTGTCAGAGTTGCAAACCACATTGCCACTCCTACTTTTACCCTTTTCTCCAGGACACCCCATATTACTACGAACGTCCACTTCCATTGGACAAAACCATCGTATGGTTATATACGAACTCGAAGGAATTTATTCGAGGATGGTTTCTGGTACTGGAGAAAACGAATAGGACTATTCAGTTGTCTTTTCCTTTTACCATCTCTCAGGTTGCGAGTACTCCTTGGTTTAGGAGATAGTACACCTATTATGCAAATTGGATAGTCTTCTTCCAAACCTTAGGCTGGTGCCGAACGGTGGGGAATGAAGAAAACCAATTAGCATAACGATGGTGTACAGAAGGTACTAAGTTAAGACAAATCAAGGGATTAGTAAGGGGGCAAAGTAAACTGCGACTGCTATTCACGACCAAACCAAGTATTTCATTACCACTCCCACTTCACCTTTGTATTTCTCCAGGACACTCCGTATCACTACGAAGATCCACAGTTTATTGGATACTCCATCGTATGGTAATATACGAACTCGAAAGGAACTTATTCCAGTTCGGGGATGGATTATGGTTCAGGAGAAATAGGAATAAAGGTTTATTCGGTTGTCTTTTATCTTCACCTTCTCTCGCATTGCGAGTGCTCCTAGGATTAGGACAGTACACCCATTGTGCTTATGTCACGTCCCGAAAGAGCACGTGACTGGCCCTTGAACCATATGAAGCCTATAGGACTCCATCTGATTCAAGTAAGCCAAAAGCCCAGAAATCTAAAACCATTTTGAAGAATAAGTAAAGAAACTGTTTTAAAGAAGTGAAGAAAACATGTTTGAAATCAAGGTTTTTAAATAACTAAGCCGAATGTGCATTTAAAAAAAAACAGTACAATCTTTTCCAGAAATTTCGGCGGAATTTCTTTTGTAAAAATGGCCCCGAATGGGGTAAAACAAGAATAACGATATATATACAATGATAAAGGCATCCCCAAGCGGGAGCTAGCTCTTCGTCAATCGACGGTCACAACCACGCAATGATATGATAATATACAACGCCAAGTGGCGAGGATCAAATCCAAAGAAAGCTCAAAAACAACTAGAAAACCGCAATACTACTAAGCGCGACTCTAAGGTCGAAATAATACAATACTGTCTCTAAGTCTGAAAGAATATACAAGTTTTGGTTGATGGACAATTTCTAGATACAATGAAATAAATAAATACAAAGGTGATTCCTGATACGAAAGTATCCACCTACCCAAGGAAATCACCCACAAGAAGGTAGTGTGCCAGAAATGCCGCAATAGGACCTGTACGGCAAAACCTGCAAGAACTGTGGCACAACGGGGGTGAGTTGCCAACTCGTGAATAGAAACATCTACAAGCAGAAACCGAATGCAAGACATAAACCTAAGTCAACGATCAGCAATATAATCCACAAGAGTACATCTGAGTGTAACAAGGTGGCAAGGTAACATCTAATCACGTATGTAGTGCCAGGTACTCAGGTAGTAACATGTCATCAGTATAAGGTATGTCTGCATGAAGTAAATATGATGAAATATCAATGATATCAATACACATATATTAGCGTCCCATACCACTAATATTGGTGTAAGGGTATATATAACAGCGCCCTCATACCCTGTTATATATATAAATAAAGTATGATCAATGTAAAACCAGTCTGTCTATGATCCAAGTCTGTATGTATGTGGAACCCGTCCACCCGTCACCCAATGACAATAAGCATCATGTATGCAATGTGAGGATTTAAACAAAATCATGGAAAAACATCATGAAACCCGTGCCTAGCATCGACACGTAAATCCTCTTGTATCGGGCATCCGTCATTCCGGATCATGCCCTATATCAAAGTACATATCGGGAATCCGTCAGTCCGGGTTATCCCTCTCTCAATGCATCGGGCATCCGTCATTCCGGATCATGCCCTATATCAATCCGTCGGGCATCCGTCATTCCGGATCATGCCCTATCTCAAAGTATATATCGGGAATCCGTCAGTCTGGGTCATCCCTCTCTCAATACATCGGGCATCCGTCATTCCGGATCATGCCCTATATCAATCCATCGGGCTTCCGTCAGTCCGGGTCAGCCCTCTCTCAGTACATTCTCTAGCACCGAGAAATCACGGGGCGACGCCCCAAATATCATATCAAGGGAACCGGGTTTTTAAATGATTGCTATTGAAAAGGACACGGTTCCCAAATCCAGAAATCCCATGAAAATCCAACATCAAGAAGTACATCCAATGCGATGTGCTATGCAATCAATCCATGATGTATGCGACATGTAAAGAAAAGTAATCATATCGGAAATCATGCAACATGGAATAGTAATGTGCATATGTCGAAGGAAGAATCATCTCATGAATGCAATAGTACTACAGTGTAGTGGCATGGCAATTATCGATGATGAAGTGTGTGAGCCGGCAAATAGTGTACGTGAAGCATACGCATCATCGATAATGGTGCTGGTGTCCTAACAGCATAATAATAATATAGCAATGAATGTATGCCAGCAATGCGAATAGCATGAGACTGCAGAAATCTAGTGGTCAACACCACAGTGAAGTATCTACAATGCAAACTACATCTAAGTATCAGGTCTATCAGGAGGGGTAGGTGTGGAAACCACCTAAATCTGAGTCGGTATATATATATAAAGATATATAGTCGGTGATCTCGCCTCAATGTCATATCATAAGATATCCTCGAGTTATGAGTGCGGATCTATTATCAATATCGGCTCGTACGGTAAATCGTCGTACGGCATCCCCAATAGCTGGGTAGGGGTCAACATCTCACTATCTCATCACATAACAGATATCACCATCATCAGATCATATAGTCTAGAGTACTACTCTATGTCTAGTACAAACGGTAACATCAGTAAGTATGCATGCGGGGGTAAACACATATCCCATGCCCGCAAGAAATCACAAGTCATATCCCACATATGAATCGTGTCAAATCACCGATCTCAGGGCACCAAGCCCACATCATCGACTCATCTCCAAAGTCATCACATATCATCAATCACAGTGTAAGTACAAGTGATAGGCAAGGGTGTGTGTGTAGGTGTAATTCTATCCTAGGGTTCGCGACTATGAACTGCACTAGTCACTTCTAACCCTATACTATCCATAATACATCTATCATCACAATAACTACATAATAATCTATCTACGGACTGTGGGGGTGCTATACGCCATCCACCCGACTTCCCCCTGTAGATATAATCTACTCACCTTGCATCACCAATTGCGGACGTCACCACGTATGCTTGTCGTCCCGAAGTCTTCATGGGTACCTACACATCAAAATATCGTATATGCGCATTAAAACCAAATCCAATCTAAAACGGCGCATAAAATCCGAAACGATACGATAAGGGGCCTATAGGTGAAAACCTATGGCACGCCTTCAAAACCATCAATAAATCCTCTATATCGTCGTATAAACGACAAATAGTCGAGGCAAAACACGTTCCACCATTTCAGAATCAAAAATACGGAATACGGAAATACGAATCCAAAACAACAACTTAGGATATATGTCCCAGATTTCATCCTAGAAAGAATCTGTCAAAACTAGAAGTACCCAGGGCCAAGAATTGATGAAATGGGGCCAGGCACGCAAAACGAGGAATTTCCTCACTGGTCTGGCCGCAATTTGCGGCCAGAATGGAGGTTTTGGCGGCCGTACGGATGAGATAGGGGCTAGGGTTTTGGGGTTAGTTTTCTGGGTGCCTGCACATGATACTGTCCACTCAATTTTATTTTAGGATACCTCGTATGATAGCAGATTCCAAATAACAGTGACAGATTACACAATTTCCCCGATATCGGTTTCTAAAATCCGTATTATGGGTTTAAACTTCAGGTTAGGGTCTCAATTCATACACTAGGGTGTTGGTGTATCCTCAATTGAACTCACTTTCACAACACAACCCAAGTTCCTCTCAAACCCTAACTAGGTTTTCATCAAATCCATAATATCACACAATATCGGTTAAATCTTAACATGGGGTTATAGGAAAAGCTATAATTAAGCAAATGGTTCAGAAATTACCTTCATTAGCAACTCAAGAAAATTCTTGAGTTGCCCTCTAGTGGCCAAATCCATGCTTCTTTAGCTCCATGTGTAGATCTAGGGATTTTGCACAATTTTAATGAAAGGAGTTTGGGGTTTTGGGTATGTTTTTGAGATGAAGTGAGAGGATTTAGTGGAGGGGAGAGAGGCTAGGGCAGCAGCAGCAAGGGAGAGGAAGAGGGAGAGAAAATGATGGGAGAATGGCATAAGTCTCAAGGTCAATGGTACCCCATGTCTCTCTCTCACCTACCCTCATCATTAAATTTTCTTTTCTTTTCCTTTTCTTTTAAAAACCAAACCTTCTCACATCAATAGTAACCCAAAAAGAAATCCATGGCTAGAAAAAATGCACAAGTGTAGAAAAAGTGATACGTGCAAGTTTTGCACAAAATTGCCAAAAAACTCGATTAGCGATTTTAATCGCGATTAGCACTAAATTAGTGTCAAAATGATCACAACAACTTAAAAATGTCATAATTTCAATAATTAACCCATTTTAGAATTTTCCATAATTTTTTCATAATTTTTCTAACATTTTTCCTATTTAATTGCATTTAATATTAAAATAATCAATAAAATAATATTAAATTATAAAAATCCCCAAAATTAATATTTTGTATTTTTGAAAATGTTACAATCTACCCCCCTTAAAGAAATTCGGTCCCCGAATTTAAATTTAAACCCCCAATACTAAAAACAATTTCAGTAATAATCCATTGTCGGGGCTCCGAAAATATCAACACATAAAACATCACAGCGCAATGCATGCGCAAGAAGAATGAGCAGATAACTCAAAAGCAAAACTCCGTCAAGCATCTCGCAATCATCGGAGTCGAGGAAAAAAAACACAATGTCAAATCCAATACAAACCGATGTGATATGGATCAATACTACACATGTAGACATCCAATCTAAACATAACACCATCCTATGCGTCTGGTGCGCACTGAAATCAAAAATCCATATATGTGCTAAACAGGTGCACAAAACAACATCTAGGTGCAACGGGTGTGCACGAAGCATCTGTCATGGGTAACGTATGTGCCTGACAGCAAAATAAATCAGGTGCATGTGACATGCACGAAGAATCCCGATTTAGCGCATCTGGCGTGCACCAAAATCGTATCTAAAAACATGAGCCCAACACGCGCGAAAATCCAAACCGGTGCATCCATCGTGCACGAATGAAAATCTAGGCCCTGCGCACTCAACATGCACGGAATCACGAAATCCAATAGCAAACACCGAACAGGCGTAAAGCATATCACCAGCACGGAGTGCAAAAATCCACCATCAAAATCCGGGTCAAAATCAACGATATAACGCGGCTCAAACCAAAATCAGGTGTACCGCAAAGGAGAATCTCACAACCGTGTGCATCAGCGTGCACGACTCAAAGCATAACACTAAAATGCATGAAAACTCTGCGTAAAATATATAAATGTCCAGTGGGTGCATGAAACCAATATCATGAAACTCAGTCACCAAAACTAAATCATGCAACAGAACGCCCAAAATACCGAAATCCAAAGTGACGGATACGCGATAATCAAATCAAAAAATCACAAATCATAAATACCGTCTTCGGTAGTTCCTCCTTCAAAGTCGAGGAGGAGTCAGTGCAATCCACTGCTAGCAGCGCAGGATAACCACCTGCCTCTTACTCACGGTCTGGCGTCTTCTGACTCCCTGGGTTCTTATCTTCTCTGCGGATTACCAATCTCATAGTCAATCGGCTCATCGGCCCTGTCAGGTGTGCTAACGGGGACGATTCCGTTCTGGCACTTCTCTAGTCACCTCTCGGTCAAACCTCACGACTACTCGTAAGGCAGCATATCACTGGCGTCGGCCTCTGGCTCTCTGAATGTACGTCACACATCTGATCCTGGGTGCAAGCATCATTGCAGCAACGTCCTGGAAGGAATCCTGCTCAAGGTCTCTTCCAATCATGCCTATGCCGATCTGTACCGAGGCTGGCTTTCCTGCACAACCTCTTCTCGCTCAAAAGACACCTGTGTCCTCAGAACAACATTTCTCAGAAACTGGTCACATCCCAACGTCTCTGTAAGCAAATCAGGTCTCTAGTCTCGACGGGAAGCAATGACAGCTCGTCAGTGTCTCACACGAACCTCTGGTTTCAACTGTCTCTATCATCGTCCACTATGATGTCATGCCAAGCTACTATGCACTGCACTGTTCTCGGCCACGGTCAATCTGAAGTCTCTCACACGGACTCGAAGTCGCGTATTCTGTAGCTTCATCATTCCGTAGCAGATGTCAGGCCGAACTGGTCCTCGGGAATACGTCCCAACCATCGGAGGAACACTCATCACTCGTCCGTCCTTAATCAATTCGCAACGCATCTGGTTAAGTTCCTTTATCCGAACTTGGTCAACTACTTTGTCGACAATGACGAACTCTGGCCTGCTGGGTGTGCGCAAAATGACTACTCCTGGGTCCAGGTCTTTTCGTAACGTACTCCAGAAAGGTCCTGTCGAGGTTCCTTTCTCAAATCTCAATCCTGCCGAATTGCCCGGAAGTCATCATCCAATGTTGAAGCTAAAGCTCATTCCGGAACGGCTGCATACTCATCGCGCTTCTTTCTGGAAGATATATCCATATACCACGCCTCTGGGTGCGTATCACATCTCTGATGTCAGCGGAGTGGGACGTCATCTCGTCGAAATCTCGTACGAACTCTTTTCTTCACTCTGCTCAAATGTCGACTGGTTCGGACTCGTCTCATCGTGGCTACACGAACTGCGCTCCGACGGCTATGCTCGCATCTGGAGTCTCCCAAGCAGTGTTCCATCATGATATCCGAAAGATGTCGAACCATCCGATCGACTCGTCAGATCCTCATAATCCCCCAAGAGCTCACATCTCGGGTACAGTTTAATAGTATCGAGTACATGCCACAGCGTCGGTGGTCCAGCCGTAGAAGGGCAAACCCAAGCCTCACTAATGGCGCCGCGGAACCGCCGTAAACCCTAAGGTTCCAAGGCTGTCACACGGTCATTAAGTCGAGTTAGGGTTTCATTCTTTTAGAGGGTCCATAGAATCACCTGCATGTCTTTCCGTATACTTTAAACTTGGAAAATAGGCTCCTGACATTCGATCGTCTATATCGACTCTCACGAACCTGCGTGAAGTCGTCTCTAGCTGGAATCAATCCACCTGATGACCTCGCATCGGGGTAAGCGAACTCACCACACGTCCTAGTCATTCACCCTCGGTGACTAGCGATTCGCTATCATATCTCCAAGAACATGCTCATGCTGCAGTAGCTCCAACCATCTGGGCGATATCTCGTCCTTTGCAGCAGCAACTGGCTCATACGCCTGTACGCCGAACAACGCCTCAATCCTCCAGGAAAGGCAACACATAAGCGTTCATCTCTGAGTCGGTCTGCTCTAGATCTGAGTAAGACTCTCCACACTGGAAATCTTCAACTCAACTGGGCCCGCTCTGGCGCAAAATCGGACGAATCACCTTCGTCTCTCAAATCGGGTAGACTAGCTATCATCTGTCTCATATCTGCCTGAAAGCTCCGGCAATCTCAGCTCGTAAGCTCCGAAAGCAACATCCTGTCAATCTCAGCAACAGCTGGTCCATCTGTCTGCACGATAGGCGACATCACAATCTCTGAAGTATGCTGTACATCCATAGTCCTCTCTCAACTGGCAGCTCTAACAATGGCCCGATCATCCGGTGCAAGACCAAGCACTCGCCTCCACTAGAGGTCACAATCACCAACACTAACTCGAGACGTTCCCATGTCACCGGAAAACACAATGGTCGGCCCTCGTACCAAACGAGCTCACACCGGCCGTAACCCTAGCAGCAGCCCAAACTGCGCTCAAACATGGTGACATGAACCTCAAATGGATGTATAATCCAGGATATGAAGAGAATCACTGATCTCGAAAAACATGCACATCCTAAGGTTCCTTAAGCGGAGTGGCGTGTCGTAAGTATGCCGCGGAACATACCAACGGTACGTCACTCTACTTTAGTCACCTAATCCATCAACCAAGGGTCATCCTAATACGACGAAAGTTCGGGTCGAATACCCCATCGACCAAGTCTAAGTTCCGTAAGGTCAAGCCTAAGTTTCGTATATAAACAACGCCCTAGGCTCCACATAGTCAAACTCAGACTCGAACCAAGGTCAACCTAGCGCTCTGATACCAACTTTGTCACGTCCCGAAAGAGCACGTGACTGGCCCTTGAACCATATGAAGCCTATAGGACTCCATCTGATTCAAGTAAGCCAAAAGCCCAGAAATCTAAAACCATTTTGAAGAATAAGTAAAGAAACTGTTTTAAAGAAGTGAAGAAAACATGTTTGAAATCAAGGTTTTTAAATAACTAAGCCGAATGTGCATTTAAAAAAAAACAGTACAATCTTTTCCAGAAATTTCGGCGGAGTTTCTTTTGTAAAAATGGCCCCGAATGGGGTAAAACAAGAATAACGATATATATACAATGATAAAGGCATCCCCAAGCGGGAGCTAGCTCTTCGTCAATCGACGGTCACAACCACGCAATGATATGATAATATACAACGCCAAGTGGCGAGGATCAAATCCAAAGAAAGCTCAAAAACAACTAGAAAACCGCAATACTACTAAGCGCGACTCTAAGGTCGAAATAATACAATACTGTCTCTAAGTCTGAAAGAATATACAAGTTTTGGTTGATGGACAATTTCTAGATACAATGAAATAAATAAATACAAAGGTGATTCCTGATACGAAAGAATCCACCTACCCAAGCAAATCACCCACAAGAAGGTAGTGTGCCAGAAATGCCGCAATAGGACCTGTACGGCAAAACCTGCAAGAACTGTGGCACAACGGGGGTGAGTTGCCAACTCGTGAATAGAAACATCTACAAGCAGAAACCGAATGCAAGACATAAACCTAAGTCAACGATCAGCAATATAATCCACAAGAGTACATCTGAGTGTAACAAGGTGGCAAGGTAACATCTAATCATGTATGTAGTGCCAGGTACTCAGGTAGTAACATGTCATCAGTATAAGGTATGTCTGCATGAAGTAAATATGATGAAATATCAATGATATCAATACACATATATTAGCGTCCCATACCACTAATATTGGTGTAAGGGTATATATAACAGCGCCCTCATACCCTGTTATATATATAAATAAAGTATGATCAATGTAAAACCAGTCTGTCTATGATCCAAGTCTGTATGTATGTGGAACCCGTCCACCCGTCACCCAATGACAATAAGCATCATGTATGCAATGTGAGGATATAAACAAAATCATGGAAAAACATCATGAAACCCGTGCCTAGCATCGACACGTAAATCCTCCTGTATCGGGCATCCGTCATTCCGGATCATGCCCTATATCAAAGTACATATCGGGAATCCGTCAGTCCGGGTCATCCCTCTCTCAATGCATCGGGCATCCGTCATTCCGGATCATGCCCTATATCAATCCATCGGGCATCCGTCATTCCGGATCATGCCCTATCTCAAAGTATATATCGGGAATCCGTCAGTCCGGGTCATCCCTCTCTCAATACATTGGGCATCCGTCATTCCGGATCATGCCCTATATCAATCCATCGGGCTTCCGTCAGTCCGGGTCAGCCCTCTCTCAGTACATCCTCTAGCACCGAGAAAACACGGGGCGACGCCCCAACTATCATATCAAGGGAACCGGGTTTTTAAATGATTGCTATTGAAAAGGACACGGTTCCCAAATCCAGAAATCCCATGAAAATCCAACATCAAGAAGTACATCCAATGCGATGTGCTATGCAATCAATCCATGATGTATGCGACATATAAAGAAAAGTAATCATATCGGAAATCATGCAACATGGAATAGTAATGTGCATATGTCGAAGGAAGAATCATCTCATGAATGCAATAGTACTACAGTGTAGTGGCATGGCAATTATCGATGATGAAGTGTGTGAGCCGGCAAATAGTGTACGTGAAGCATACGCATCATCGATAATGGTGCTGGTGTCCTAACAGCATAATAATAATATAGCAATGAATGTATGCCAGCAATGCGAATAGCATGAGACTGCAGAAATCTAGTGGTCAACACCACAGTGAAGCATCTACAATGCAAACTACATCTAAGTATCAGGTCTATCAGGAGGGGTAGGTGTGGAAACCACCTAAATCTGAGTCGGTATATATATATAAAGATATGTAGTCGGTGATCTCGCCTTAATGTCATATCATAAGATATCCTCGAGTTATGAGTGCGGATCTATCATCAATATCGGCTCGTACGGTAAATCGTCGTACGACATCCCCAATAGCTGGGTAGGGGCAACATCTCACTATCTCATCACATAACAGATATCACCATCATCAGATCATATAGTCTAGAGTACTACTCTATGTCTAGTACAAACGGTAACATCAGTAAGTATGCATGCGGGGGTAAACACATATCCCATACCCGCAAGAAATCACAAGTCATATCCCACATATGAATCGTGTCAAATCAACGATCTCAGGGCACCAAGCCCACATCATCGACTCATCTCCAAAGTCATCACATATCATCAATCACAGTGTAAGTACAAGTGATAGGCAAGGGTGTGTGTGTAGGTGTAATTCTATCCTAGGGTTCGCGACTATGAACTGCACTAGTCACTTCTAACCCTATACTATCCATAATACACCTATCATCACAATAACTACATAATAATCTATCTACGGACTGCGGGGGTGCTATACGCCATCCACCCGACTTCCCCCTGTAGATATAATCTACTCACCTTGCATCACCAATTGCGGACGTCACCACGTATGCTTGTCGTCCCGAAGTCTTCATGGGTACCTACACATCAAAATATCGTATATGCGCATTAAAACCAAATCCAATCTAAAACGGCACATAAAATCCGAAACGATACGATAAGGGGCCTATAGGTGAAAACCTATGGCACGCCTTCAAAACCATCAATAAATCCTCTATATCGTCGTATAAACGACAAATAGTCAAGGCAAAACACGTTCCACCATTTCAGAATCAAAAATACGGAATACGGAAATACGAATCCAAAACAACAACTTAGGATATATGTCCCAGATTTCATCCTAGAAAGAATCTGTCAAAACTAGAAGTACCCAGGGCCAAGAATTGATGAAATGGGGCCAGGCACGCAAAACGATGAATTTCCTCACTGGTCTGGCCGCAATTTGCGGCCAGAATGGAGGTTTTGGCGGCCGTACGGATGAGATAGGGGCTAGGGTTTTGGGGTTAGTTTCCTGGGTGCCTGCACATGATACTGTCCACTCAATTTTATTTTAGGATACCTCGTATGATAGCAGATTCTAAATAACAGTGACAGATTACACAATTTCCCCGATATCGGTTTCTAAAATCCGTATTATGGGTTTAAACTTCAGGTTAGGGTCTCAATTCATACACTAGGGTGTTGGTGTATCCTCAATTGAACTCATTTTCACAACACAACCCAAGTTCCTCTCAAACCCTAACTAGGTTTTCATCAAATCCATAATATCACACAATATCGGTTAAATCTTAACATGGGGTTATAGGAAAAGCTATAATTAAGCAAATGGTTCAGAAATTACCTTCATTAGCAACTCAAGAAAATTCTTGAGTTGCCCTCTAGTGGCCAAATCCATGCTTCTTTAGCTCCATGTGTAGATCTAGGGATTTTGCACAATTTTAATGAAAGGAGTTTGGGGTTTTGGGTATGTTTTTGAGATGAAGTGAGAGGATTTAGTGAAGGGGAGAGAGGCTAGGGTAGGAGCAGCAAGGGAGAGGAAGAGGGAGAGAAAATGATGGGAGAATGGCATAAGTCTCAAGGTCAATGGTACCCCATGTCTCTCTCTCACCTACCCTCATCATTACATTTTCTTTTCTTTTCCTTTTCTTTTAAAAACCAAACCTTCTCACATCAATAGTAACCCCAAAAGAAATCCATGGTTAGAAAAAATGCACAAGTGTAGAAAAAGTGATACGTGCAAGTTTTGCACAAAATTGCCAAAAAACTCGATTAGCGATTTTAATCGCGATTAGCACTAAATTAGTGTCAAAATGATCACAACAACTTAAAAATGTCATAATTTCAATAATTAACCCATTTTAGAATTTTCCATAATTTTTTCATAATTTTTCTAACATTTTTCCTATTTAATTGCATTTAATATTAAAATAATCAATAAAATAATATTAAATTATAAAAATCCCCAAAATTAATATTTTGTATTTTTGAAAATGTTACAGCTTATTGGATAGTCTTCTTCCAAACCATAGGCTGGTGTCGAACGGTAGGGAAGGAAGAAAACCATTTAGCCTAAGAGGGTGTACAGAATGTTAGTGTATATGCCCTAGAGGCCATTACTGTATCATACTAGTATGTATATTACTTGATGGAAGCTTGGGATATTCACAGTTGTATAGACAATCTTGCTCGAAATGGTAGTATGCTACTTGGTTTGTCTCTGCTTTAATGTGTATATGTGTTTCTTTATTGTATCATTTATACACATTAGTGGAGCCCTTAGGATCTTTGCTTGATTACCAGCGTTGTGATGGCAGTCACACTCGTGGGAGCTGGGTAATCTACAAGCACATCCTTATACACACGTCCCTAGTCGTGGGATCATCGAGACAGGGCATCGATAATCTAGAGTAGACTAGCGTATGCGCTTCTCATCCCAGTGCGGGAGGCGGTCTGTCCCACAGTCGTCAGTACGTCGTGCTTGAGATAGTATGCGGGTGCTCGTTAGGTTACGAGTACACTGGACAGGACTCATCGGGAACTGTGGGTTGGTATTATACCTATCGTCAGTTATCAGTTCCCAGGTGACATGAGTACAGCTTAGTCCGCTGACTTGACATTGTCACTTCGCCTCAAGTGTGTTCCCACTGTACTTTGATTACTACCCTACCACGGCTCAAAGGAGTCATGCAAACAGGTAGTAGTTGGGTGCAGTCCCGAAGCACTTGGAGGCAGTGACGGTTAGACAGGATTCGTCTCTCCCGGTACTGGGTGTTGGCATCGCGCTGTGTCTAGGAGAGCCATTACACAAGTAGTCCCTGGCCAGGGAAAGCGAGATATACTGGTAGGTTTCCAGTGTTATCTCAGGGTGTTCTGGGCTTCACTCCGACACGACTTGTACCGCTATTAGGGGACTGACGTTTACCGCCCCCTAGGCCCGCCATGCGATGTTATCAGACGAACAGACCGGACTGTACGGAGATTGTCACATGCAGACTCAGTAGGAGTTCAGATGGGTTTCACCTCGTCCGTCTTCTTATCGGCATCTACCTGGGGACCGTTACGTACAGCTAGTGCCTCTTGCGGTCTGTGGTTAAACCCACTGCCAGCATAGTGTCGAGTCTTTAGAGTCCCACACAGAGGGTTATTCGCCTTTGGCCAAAACAGAGTAGAGGTCGCATGGTTTTGCGACAGGGTTCGTTCACATCCGCGCACTTGTGCACGTTTGGTGTCCGGACAGTCATTACTAGCGGGCTCTGGTTTGAGCCGGATCCTAGTATATGTTTTGGGGTTAGTTTTATCTCATTGTATTCATGTTCCTCGGAACACGAATGCGGGTGTGTATGCACAGTTGTTTGAGGCGGAGGAAGAGGATTTTCATTAGGGTTTTGGAACGGGTGCGTATGCACAGTAGACAGTCGTCTTTTTCCAAACCCTAATGAATATTTGATATATCAATTAATAATATTAATTAAATGAAATTGTGTCATGGTTGGGTTTGTTGACTTGTTGACCAAGGTTGTCTTGTTGACCTTGGTTGAAACTTTGACCATCATCATTACACATCAAAGATGCTCTTTGATCTTTGCAAAAAACATTTAATGTGATATGATAATAGTCTCATCAAACCATCCATCACCTTTTTCATTTTTGGATTAATATTATTATTAATAATTCACTTATTATGTTATGGTTATAGAAAACCATTTCATTCTATCATAACCATTCTCTCTCATCTTTTCTTCTTCTTCCTCCTCTAGTTCAAGGAGATCCATTCTCATGTGTTGAGAAACATCTCCTTGAGATAAAATACTCTAAACCTCTCTCTACTCACTCGAAGGTTGAAGGTCTAGCAAGCCAAAGACCTTAGTTCTCTCAAAGTTCGAGAAAGGAGCCCAAGGTTGCAACCCTCAGGTGGATCCATCTTTGACGAAAGAAGGCGACGAGGAAAGCACCATCCAACCACTACTAAGAGTTCAATAAGAAGGAGTTCAAGTGAGGTATAACCCCTAACCGAGTAGACAACTCTCTAGTTAGGTTGCTAGTGTGTAGTTTAGCCAAGATCCGTTTTTGTAGTCCATGTTACCCAAACCCTAAAAATCGTTTTTCACCATTTCCGCAAGCCCGAAAGAACCGGGAGAGGTAACGTGGACTTACAGTGGTATCAGAGCCTAACTAAACACACCCTAGCATTTTAGCAAAGTATTTAGAATATCGACCGAACGAAAAAACCGCAAAACACCCCGGAAAACCCTAGTTGCTGCCGATTTTTTTTTCTGCTCTAAAAATAAAAAATCATGTCTTAAAAATCGGCTCAGGCTTTTCTATAAACAAGCAAGAAAAACGATCGCACGAGCCGACCAACTCGCCGCGGTTCCGCGGCAGACGCTTGCTTCTGCCGCGGATCCACGGCCGAGTTGACTCGGTCGTGGATCGTTTCTCCTGCAGTTTGTTTCTGTTGGTGTTTTGGGATTTTTGGGATGTTTCTTTTCTGCCCAGATTTTCTAGAGAACAAGTTTGTTTTTGGGGTGATTAGAAATCCGTATTTTGGTCGATTTTCTGTAGACTTTGGCTAATGGTTATATCTGTAATGTTTTATATGTATTGAAGTCTACTAATCGCTATACGTAGATTAGTGGGGGTTGTACATATCTGTGATCTGTGATGTTGATGGTATGTGTATATGAATTCGTTGGATTGTCGCGGATGAATAGCCGGGGGGTTGTGAGATGAGAGTTTTCTTTTATCTTTCAATTCATGTAATATGTAAATTGATGTAATATTATTTTTGGCCGCACAACCGTGTCGGGGTTGTAGCCGTCATTGTATAATTTCTTTTTACTATTTTTGCTCCTAGGATAGACCCAAGGTGGGGTGCACAAACTACCGGGTATCTCGAAGTGCCGAGTGGCCTACTCACGTCATTGAGGGAGGTTGCTCCACTTCAGATATTTGGCGTGTAGTTTGCCGCACCCGTAGGGGTCTAGGGTGGGGTATTGGCTATTCATCGCAACCGTGTAATCCGCTTTTTGTTACAGGCTCGTACAAATTGCGGATTCCTAGTATATCCAATGTATTCATCTGTGATCTGAAATGGCTATCATTGCAATATATCTATTTAGGTGCTTCTTATGTTTTGCATCCGCGCTAGTCTAGGCCCCGCTCTGTCGTTAGTTAAGTAACCTAACGGGTGATGACGGGGCCCCGTGGCGAATGCGGATGGCAAAAGCTTACGCCATATTTTGGTTGTTTTCTGCAATGGTAGGATTAAATGATGGGACGCATTAAAAGAACTAATGCAAGAAAAATAACCCAAGTAAAAGTCGTTGGAACACTTTCAAAAACCACTCGGTTTCTTTTCAAAAGAACTTTTAAACGCGGAGCTTAAGCCACTCCTTTTAAAAGCTATCTCGTTCCATCGATCATATCAAGTTCACTACGTTCAAGGTTTTTCCAAAACCATCCGTAGCCCTCCATCATTTCAGTTAAATATTCGGTAGTATTCAAGCTATGTATTTTGACCTCACGCCAATGCATAGTGATTGGTAGCTGCCGGATATTTATCCGTTGCATAGATAGAATGCGTTGGTTTGAGACAGTCGTACTGCCATTTTGGCCTACGTCAAGGGTAGGTACGGGTGGATCAAATTAACCTGGATAATGATGGGAAGAACTTGACATGTGACTTATGACATTTTGACCTCACGCCAAGGTCATAAGAGAATGGGGCAAAAATCCACATCGGGAGTTTCAAAAGAACTGAAACTTGCTAGCAATGCATACCATTTGGAGTGTGATGATTTTGGTAGGATCCCTTCAGTTTTGTCACGCAATGATATTTGGATTCCGATCCTACTGTGAGTATATGCTACTCCTCGGGAAATTTCTTACTAAACGATCAATGCTATAAACCAAGTAGGTGTCTAGAAAGGTGTTAGCGGGGCTACGCCCCCAGGGAAAAGAGGTTATTTAATTAAGGAACTTCGCGAAAGCGTTGGAAAACCTCCCTCGAAGTACCGACACCAGCCTGGCCGAACGGTTGAGCAAGTATTGTACGGTAAGATTGATCCTGACTAATTCTTCCTTTTTGGTTTGAGGAGGGATTCGAGAGACAGTGAGAGCCATCCTGTTTAGACAAATTAAAAACCACTCTAAACTTGCAAGAGCGTCATGCTAAAGTGTTTCTTCTCTCTCTCCTAATTGCAGCGACCACTCATCATGACTGGACTTAAGTTACTACTAGATAAAAACATACTGACAGGGACAAACTACAAAAATTGGCTCAGGAATGTCAAGATGGCAATCACTTGCGACAAGTTTGGGTATCTCCTTACCACCAAAGCTCCCCCTGTCCCAGGTCCCACCTCCAGCGTCGTGGATATAGAAATCCGTAAGACATGGGAGATCGATTGCGCGAAGGCCAAATGCCTCGTGCTTGCCTCTATGGACAACGAACATCAGAGGAGGCATGAGAATATGGACCTCGAATTCATATTTCTCCATACAGAAGAACTGTATGGAGAGCAATCTCGAATCGCCAGATACGAAGTGTCGAAGAAGTTGTTTTCGGCAAGATTGGCTGTCGGATCATCGGTAGCGGAACACGTGCTTAAGATGATTGGCTTCATTGAGGAGATCGCGGACCTTGGGACCACGTTGGAGAATGAGCTCTATACGGACTTGATTCTTCAGTCCCTTCCTTCCACTTACGCCCAGTTCATTTTGAATTTCAACTTGCAAGAAAAGGAAGTTGAACTTTCAGAGCTCCTCAACATGCTGAGGAGTGCAGAGGGCACCCTACAGAAAGGTAGGGAAACATCCACTTTGTTTGTAGGAGGTTCTTCATCTTCTAGGTCCAAGGCGAAAGCCAAGGGAAAGAAGAAGAAAACCCCCGTTAAACCAAGGGGCGGTGTTAGTAAGGTGGATACGAAGGGAAAGGCAAAAGCAACAAAGGTAGCGGGGAAACTTGTGGATAAAGAAGAATGCTTTTACTGTCACAAGAGTGGACACTGGAAGAAAGATTGCAGGGCTTGGAAAGCCAGAACACAGGATCTGAAGCATGTTACGGCTTCAGCTTCAGGTGTGTATGTTATTGAAAACTGTCTATCAATAAACTCTACTTCCTGGGTATTGGATACCGGATCAGGATCTCAAATCTGTAATTCTTTGCAGGCGTTGAGAAACCGTAGGGTTTTGAAGGCAGGTGACATGACCCTCAAAGTTGCAAACGGAGCTAGCATGGATGCTAAGGCCGTAGGGGACTATCACCTGGGGTTGTCAGATGGACACATTTTGGTTTTGCGTAATTGCTATTTTGTACCCAACGCAACTTGTAATATCATTTCTGTATCTTTGACTTCTAAAGAAGATTATGAATTTGCGTTTGTAAGTAATGTTGCAAACATTCACCTTAATCAAGTTCTGATTGGGTCAGGTACATTAAGCAATGGTATATACGTATTAAACCAACCACAGATTTTCAATGTCCAGAATACACACAAAGAAAGTCTCCGGAAATAAATCAGACTTTCTTATGGCATTGTAGACTGGGTCACATCAATGAGAGAAGGTTGACGAAGTTACATACAGAAGGATATTTCAATCCGTTCGAATATCAATCGTATGCCACTTGTCAATCCCGTCTCAAAGGAAAGATGACAAAGACTCCGTTCACTGGACACAGAGTAAGAGCGAGCGAGCTCTTGGGACTCGTACATAGCGACGTGTGCGGTCCAATGTCTACACATGCGCGAAGCGGTTATTCTTACTTTATTACTTTTACGGATGACTTTTCAAGGTACGGTTATGTCTTCTTAATAAAACATAAGTCTGAAGCCTTTAGAAAATTCCAGGAATATAAGAATGAAGTAGAAAAACAAACAGGCAAAAGTATCAAGACACTAAGATCGGATCGAGGTGGTGAATACTTGAGTGCCGAGTTCTTGGACTATTTAAAAGAGAATGGAATTCTCTCTCAGCTTACTCCTCCATACACTCCGCAACATAACGGTGTATCGGAGAGACGGAACCGGACCCTATTAGATATGGTACGTTCCATGATGAGTAACACTGAGTTACCGCGATCATTCTGGGGATATGCGCTAGAATCAGCCGCATACCTTTTGAACCGAGTTCCCACTAAGACTGTGCCTACCACACCATATGAGTTATGGAGTGGGAAGAAACCCTATCTTCAATATCTGAAGATCTGGGGATGTCCGGCTTTTGTCAAAAAGCAGCATGCGGACAAACTCGAGGCATGCTCAGTACTGTGCAAGTTTGTGGGATACCCAAAGAACTCCAGGGGGTATCTCTTCTATTACGCAGAGGAACAAAAGATCATTGTTTCTCATAATGCCCATTTTCTGGAACACCAGTTCTTAGAAAAGGAAACAAGTGGGAGCGAAATAGAACTGGAAGAAATTCCTGAACCACAGACTATTACTAAAAGCTTAGTAGAACCAGAGGGTTCAAAAGAAAATGACATTCCTACGCCGCTCCACTGGAGTAGTAGGCAGTCTCATCCGTCCGAAAGATACTACGGTTTTCTCATAGGCGGGGATAGAGAGGATTGCATCATTGATTATGATGAGCCGACTAGCTTCCAGCAAGCCATTCAGAGCGTTGACTCGGTAAAATGGCTGGATGCAATGCGGACCGAAATGGAGTCCATGTACACCAACAAAGTATGGATGTTGGACGTTGCTCCAGATGGGGTAAAACCCGTAAGATGCATGTGGATCTTCAAAAGGAAGATTGGTGTAGATGGACAGGTTGAGACCTATAAAGCTAGACTGGTTGCAAAGTGTTTTCGTCAAAGACATGGTTTGGACTATGACGAGACCTTTTCTCCAGTTGCTATGCTGAAATCCATTCGGATCCTTCTTGCCATTGCTGCCTTCCACGATTATGAGATTTGGCAGATGGACGTAAAGACCGCTTTTCTAAATGGAAATTCAGAGGAGTGTGTCTATATGGACCGGCCATAGGGTTTCATTCAGAGTGGGAGCAGCGGACAGGTGTGCAAGTTGATTAAGTCTATCTATGGACTAAAGCAGCCATCGCGGAGTTGGAACATCTGTTTTGATGAGACGGTCAAGGAATTTGGCTTTATCAAAAATCCAAATGAACCATGCATCTATAGTAGATTTGTAGCAAGAACTGTTGTATTCCTCGTTTTATACGTGGATGACATTCTCTTGATAGGAAATGACATTCCTATGCTACAATCTGTCAAAGGGTTCTTGTCACACAGGTTCTCCATGAAAGACCTGGGTGATGCCTCCTACATTCTGGGGATCCGGATCTATCGTGATAGATCCAAGAGGATACTAGGACTTTCGCAGTCCAGGTACATCGACACCATACTGAAAAGATTCAATATGGAAGATTCCAAGCGCGGCAATCTACCAGCTTGTCACGGGATCACCCTCTCCAAAGAGATGTCTCCCAAGACTGATTTGGAAAGGAATTGCATGTCTATTATATCCTACGCTTCTGCGGTAGGCTCTATAATGTATGCGATGTTGTGTACCAGACCAGATGTGGCTTATGCACTGAGTGTGGTAAGCAGGTATCAGTCAAACCCTGGGGAGAAACCCTGGATAGCAGTAAAGAACATTCTCAAGTACCTGAGAAGGACTAAGGAGGTGTTCTTGGTGTATGGCGGAAAAGACCTCTAGATTGAGGCCTTTGCTGACTCCAGCTTCCAGAGTGACAAGGATGATTCCAAGTCCATGTCGGGTTTTGTCTTTACCCTCAATGGAGGGGCGGTGTGTTGGAAGAGTTCCAAACAGGAAACCGTTGCTGACTCGACTATGGAAGCGGAATATATCGCTGCATCTGATGCCGCAAAAGAAGCCGTCTGGATAAGGAAGTTCTTGAAAGAACTTCAGGTGGTTCCGTCCATTGTTGACCCAATACCACTGTATTGCGACAATAACGGGGCTATAGCTTTAGCAAAGGAACCCAGGTCCCTTCAGAAATCCAGACACATCTTGAGGTGGTATCACCTGATCAGGGAGATTGTGGATCGCAAGGAGATCGAGGTTCGGAGGGTTGCTTCAGAAAATAACACTGCATATCCATTCACAAAGGCCTTACCCCAGACTCAGTTCGAGCGGCTGATCGAGATGATAGGTCTTCGATACGCCAGTACATGGCCTTAGTGCAAGTGGGAGATTGTTAGTGTATATGCCCTAGAGGCCATTACTGTATATTACTTGATGGAAGTTTGGGATATTCACATTTGTATAGACAATCTTGCTCGAAATGGTAGTATGCTACTTGGTTTGTCTCTGCTTTAATGTGTACATGTGTTTCTTTATTGTATCATCTATACGCATTAGTGGAGCCCTTATGATCTTTTCTTGATTACCAGCGTTGTGATGGCAGTCACACTCGTGGGTGCTGGGTAATCTACAAGCACATCCTTATACACACGTCCCTAGTCGTGGGATCATCGAGACAGGGCATCGATAATCCAGAGTAGACTAGCGTATGCGCTTCTCATCCCAGTGCAGGAGGAGGTCTGTCCCACAGTCGTCAGTACGTCGTGCTTGAGATAGTATGCGAGTGCTCATTAGGTTACGAGTACACCGGACATGACTCGTCGGGAACTGTGGGTTGGTATTATACCTATCGTCAGTTATCAGTTCCCAGGTGACATGAGTACAGCTTAGTCCGCTGACTTGACACTGTCACTTCGCCTCAAGTGTGTTCCCACTGTACTTTGATTACTACCCTACCACGGCTCAAAGGAGTCGTGCAAACAGGTAATAGTTAGGTGCAGTCCCGAAGCACTTGGAGGCAGTGACGGTTAGACAGGATTCGTCTCTACGGTATTGGGGGTTGGCATCGCGCTGTGTTTAGGAGAGCCATTACACAAGTAGTCCCTGGCCAGGGCAAGCGAGATATACTGGTAGGTTTCCAGTGTTTATCTCAGGGTGTTCTGGGCTTCACCCCGACACGACTTGTACCGCTATTAGGGGACTGACGTTTACCGCCCCCTAGGCCCGCCATGCGATGTTATCAGACGAACAGACCGGACTGTACGGAGATTGTCACATGCAGACTCAGTAGGAGTTCAGATGGGTTTCACCTCGTCCGTCTTCTTATCGGCATCTACCTGGGGACCGTTACGTACAGCTAGTGCCGCTTGCGGTCTGTGGTTAAACCCACTGCCAGCATAGTGTCGAGTATTTAGAGTCCCACACAGAGGGTTATTCTCCTTTGGGCAAAACAGAGTATAGGTCGCATGGTTTTGCGACAGGGTTCGTTCACATCCGCGCACTTGTGCACGTTTGGTGTCCGGACAGTCTTTACTAGCGGGCTCTGGTTTGAGCCGGATCCTAGTATATGTGTTTGGGGTTAGTTTTATCTCATTGTATTCATGTTCCTCAGAACACGAATGCGGGTGTGTATGCACAGTTGTTTGAGGCGGAGGAAGAGGATTTTCATTAGGGTTTTGGAACGGGTGCGTATGCACAGTAGACAGTCGTCTTTTTCCAAACCCTAATGAATATGTGATATATCAATTAATAATATTAATTAAATGAAATTGTGTCATGGTTGGGTTTGTTGACTTGTTGACCTTGGTTGAAACTTTGACCATCATCATTACAAATCAAAGATGCTCTTTGATCTTTGCAAAAAACATTTAATGTGATATGATAATGGTCTCATCAAACCATCCATCACCTTTTTCATTTTTGGATTAATATTATTATTAGATAATTCACTTATTATGTTATGGTTGTAGAAAAACCATTTCATTCTATCATAACCATTCTCTCTCCTCTTTTCTTCTTCTTCCTCCTCTAGTTCAAGGAGATCCATTCTCATGTGTTGAGAAACCTCTCCTTGAGATAAAATACTCTAAACCTCTCTCTACTCACTCTAAGGTTGAAGGTCTAGCAAGCCAAAGACCTTAGTTCTCTCAAAGTTCGAGAAAGGAGCCCAAGGTTGCAACCCTCAGGTGGATCCATCTTTGACGAAAGAAGGCGACGAGGAAAGCACCATCCAACCACTACTAAGAGTTCAAGAAGAAGGAGTTCAAGTGAGGTATAACCCCTAACCGAGTAGACAACTCTC
Source organism: Agapanthus africanus (assembly GCA_030015575.1). Taxonomy (NCBI): domain Eukaryota; kingdom Viridiplantae; phylum Streptophyta; class Magnoliopsida; order Asparagales; family Amaryllidaceae; genus Agapanthus; species Agapanthus africanus. Next base: position 541,429,819 of record CM057339.1, on the reverse strand, counting down.
TAGTTAGGTTGCTAGTGTGTAGTTTAGCCAATATCCGTTTTTGTAGTCCATGTTACCCAAACCCTAAAAATCGTTTTCCACCATTTCCGCAGACGTGAAAGAACTGGGAGAGGTAACGTGGACTTACACAGAAGGTAATGACTAAAGACATATAAAAGGATTTGGAGAGATGGTACAGAATTATACGGTTACAATTGTGAATCTGGATAATGGAAGAGGCATTACTAGGAATACCGGGATACCCCATTGAAACATTTCAATGTTTCAGTTTCACTGTGTACTGTTAAAAGAAAATTGATTTCCCAATTAGACACTTGCTCCAGGGTATGTATTTACCAGGTATAATTCTCACATCTGTATGGTTTTACAGATGATGAGTGGGAGTAAGTTATTGGGAATTAGGTGATTATCCCCATTATATCGGAATTCTTTGTAATTGGTAATATTTGAGGAAGTCACCTGGGTTGTTTGCCGGACGGCAAATATTTGGTTTTGAATATCCGCTGTTATGCACCAATTTCAAATTGATATATCTGTACGTCTATTTTTATAGAGTGAGATATATACCTTTTTGAAATTATGTCCATGACATTTACCTATATCAGTGGATGGTTAGGTAAGGAGCATTAAACAGCGGTGTAATTCTTCTTAACCATAAGTACAGTTTTCAACCTACGACACACAGGGAATGAGTTATTAGACTTAGGGGACTTATACAGAGTATTGTATGTTGTCCAGCATCCATGAGGACAGAGGGATTGGTCCTCGTACTATATTCGGTTTACTTATGACTTCTCTAGTTCTTAGATAAGTGTTTCGTAGAAACACAAGGTCCAAGTTTTGAGAAGTTATAGGTATAAGAGTAAAGTAGAGAACCAAGTGTTGCAAGTATCAGGATTCTTCAAGGTGATCGAAGATGTAGATACTTGTGAATGGTATTCAGTTGATAGTAATGATTAAGAGAACTTGCTTCTCTTTCAGGTTACTCATAATTGGAAGCACTCCTAAGTTGAGTAACGCCGATCGGCCTCTCTCCATTTAGTTGACATGCACTGTAGATAGCTGTATGATTTGAATCTGGTTCAATTAAATCAGTGCCTCTGTTTCTATATTGGATATAGAACAGTTCATATCTTAACGATGTTAAGGTACGGGGAGTTGTCCGGCTTATGCTTAAAACCAGACTCCGGATAACTCAAGGCACGTTTCTGTAATGGTTGTTTGTGGGTTGACCCGGGCTATGACGAGGGTTGACTTTCTACCATCTGGAAGATCAATAGTGATATTGTTCTAGACTCGCCACGGTTTGTAATAAAAATGAATTTTTTCAGAAAACAGTAGTGGGAGTATGGTAGAACTGGAAGTAATTCCAGAACCGCAAACGATTACTGAAAATTTGATAAGAACCTAAAGATTCAATCTGATTTGACATTCCGTTTGCCACTCCGCAGATATGGTGGGTAACCTCAGGCACCGGAGAGGTACTCCGGTAGCCTCAAGGACGGTGACAGGGAGGTTCATGTTTACCCAGACTTGCCATTGGTGTTGTTCCATACTGTGAGACCCGGAAGGAGGATGAATATAGCGTCGTTCTAAACTAGCTTTGGAAGTGCACGTCTATATGACTATGCCAGAGGGTTGTCGTAGTCAGTGGGAGCAGCGGAAGCATTAGTGGACAAGTGGCTTATGTCTATTTATAGACTAAAGCAGTTATAGCGGAGATAGATCATCTATTTCTTATGTGACAGTCATAGGTTTGACTTCATCAGAATAGGGGATGGATCTGTTAAGAAGGTAGTAGGGTATGATGTCCTGGTATTTGGATGACATACACAGAGTAGGAAGTGATGTTCCTATACTACAATTGGTTATACTTTTGTTGTCACACAGTGCTTTCTCCACATAGGACTTGGATATTGTATCAGACATTCTGGTTACTAGATCTATGGTTTTAGATCTAGATTTGGGTAATTTCCCAATCTGGGTACTTAGACAACATTCTAAAGGTATTTAGAATGGACGACTCCAAGCATGGTAGTGTACCTGCAGGTGATGAGTCACCCTCTCTAAAGGTGTCTTCCAGACTAAAGGGGAGAGGGATGTGCATGATTGGTAGATCACTTGCTTAGGCAATTGAGTCAATCATGAGATGTCAAGTACCACACCAGATATTGTTTTTGCAGTAGATGTAATAAGTTGATATTTATCCAATCCTGGAGAAACATTCGGAAGCAGTTTTAGAACATGAGTGGATGTTCTAGGGATATGATAACGGTATCCTCCTTCGGGAGACAGTTATCATTCCAGGATTCCAAGGTGACCTGGATGGCAGAGTGGCTGTCAGTGTTATAATTTTTCCTCTGACGAGGGGCAGTAGTTTGGACATGAGGTCCAAGCGGATACTGAGGGAGGCATGGCGCAGGATACTGATTGGTTTCAGTTGATGATACAGTCTAAGAAGTTTGGATTTGGAGTTCATTTATGAACGACGTCCCATCAGATATCCAAACATATTCTAAGATAGGTATTGCTCATTTCGGGAGATGGGTTTCTTCGCGAACTTGAGATAAAGAGAGACATAGAAAGATTCATCACAGCGGATCCACTCACTGAGGCTATTTCTCGAACGCAATAGTTTCGCAAACGAGCATTGTGAGACTGACTAGTAGAGGAGTTGGGTGTTCGGTATCACACGGGCTGTGAGTATGTGACATCGCAATAATTAGCCTTGAGTGCAAGTGGGAGATTGTTGGAGATAGTGCCCTCAGAGTCAATTATTGGATCACAGGCACGTGATTGCAATGATCGAGGGAGGACCTACACCGGTGGGACAGTCTTACTCAAGATGATAGTATGCTATCTGGTTTATCTTTATCATCGTGTACTGCTTTAGGTGACCTTACAGGTCACGATTGCACATTGATAGAGCCCCTAGGATTCTTGCTTGACTGCCAGCAGTATGAGGGCGATCATATACATGGGAGCTGGGGTCTATAAGCACATCCTTAAAAGGTCCCTAGTCGTGGGAGTTTTCGAGACAGGGCATCGATACTCCAGAGTAGACTAGTGTATACAGTCGAGACCCCGACGAGGGGCGGTGGCCGGTCTCCCAAGCCACTGGTGTCAGTTGGTTCACCTAAGATGTATACAGGTGCTCATTGGGTTATGAGTACACCGGACAGGACTCGCCGGGAACATGCTAGTTGGGATTATACCAGACGTCAGATAGCAGCTCCCGGGTGACATGTGTACAGGTTAGTTCATCGACCTGAGATCGTCATTTGTCTCGTGTGAGTTTCCACTGAGCTTTGATTATTACCCTACCACGGCTCAAAGGAGTCGTGCAAACAGGTTTTAGTTGGGTACAGTCACGAGCCACATGGAGGCAGTGAGCGGATCGGCAGGGGTTTCGTTTCTCCCGGTATTGGGGGTGAGATCGCGCTGTGTCTAGGAGAGCCATTACACAAAGCCCTCGGCCGAGGCAGGAGATTTACTGGTAGGTATTCCAGTAGTATCTCAGGTTGTTCTGGGCTACACTCCAACACGACTTGTACCGCTTATGGGGGTCTGACTTTTACCAACCCCCTAGTCCCGCCATGTGATACTCATAGACGAACGGACCGGACTGTACGGATATTGTCACTGACAGGCTCAGTAGGGTGTCAGGATGATTTCGCTCATCGACATCCCTTTTGGTCAACACCTGGTAGCCCGTTACGTATGGCTAATACCTCTGACGTGCTAGTGGTTAAATCCACAGCCAAAGTGTTGACGAGTCTTTAGAGTCCCCCACAGACCGTTTACTCAAGTTTCGGGCGAAATGCTGTAGAGGCCGAATGGAGATATGGCAGGTTTCGATCAGATACGTGTGTTATTGTACGGATCATGATCGGACGGATAATACTAGCGGGCTTTGGTTTAAGCCGGATCCTAGTATTGTACAGTGTGGATTTTGTCTCTTTGCATTTGTATTCAGTGGGAATACAAATGTGGGTATGTATATACAGTCGCGGGGTTTTCCTGTATTTTATTGCGGGATCTGTTTTTTGAAGTTGCCAGTTTGCATTCCGTTTCGGCCAGATTTTCTTTGTTCCTTCACGGCCGGACTTTTCTGATGGAAGGGCTAATTTGCATATTTGCAAATTAGCAATTGTGGAGGGGTTTTTTTATGATTTGAGGGATTATGATAGATTAAGCATCTTTTCTTTTTCTTTCATCATTTCTTTTGCATTAATTGAGATGGGATAAAATGAGAGATTGATGTGAGACTTACTTTTGGCTTATGGTCACCATTGCTTTTACTACACTCACATCCCTTCTTGGTTTTTGGCTCTCTCCTCCTCATTCTTATCTAAGGGGCCGGCCACTTCTTGGTGAGTGGGTGATTCATTTTTGGTATGAGGAATTTTCTTCATCTCATTTTAGCTTGCTACAAAATTCCTCACCTATCTAAAAAGTTCATTCCACCTCCATTGTTATGGAAACTTCAACCCCTTGAGACAAATAGATTCCACACTTATCCTACAGCACCCTTGGGCACGTCGGCTTGCCAACTTCATGCTCGAGTTGCCTCGGTCCAGAAGGGGAGCCCGTAAAAGAACCCGGCGTTGTGGTGCCCGTTCCGACGAGGAAATGAAGACCGGAGATTCCGCGAGGAGATCGGAGTGGAGACCGAAGACCGAAGGACACGGATCGCTCGGTATAGCTTTCTACCCATTCTCTTGTTTGCTAGTAGTAAGTTAATGGTTACGATCCGGGTTTTTAGGATGCGGTAGTGCCGGTTTTAAAGTAAAGAAAAATTTTCGTTTCCGCATTTGGCCTCGGATAAACGGCCGGGGCGCTACCGTAGTCCTACAGTGAAATGGATGGATGCAATGCGATCTGAGATGGAATCCATGTGCACCAACAAAGTATGGACTTTGGAAAATACTCCTGAAGGGGTAAAACCCATTGGGAGCAAGTGGATCTTTAAAAAGAAATTTGGTGTAGATGGAAAAGTTGAGACTTTCAAAGCTACACTTATGGCAAAGGGTTTTCGTCAACGACCAGGTGTGGATTATGACGAAACCTTTTCTCCAGTGGCTATGCTTAAGTCCATCCGGATCTTACTTGCCATTGCTGCATACCATGACTACGAAATCTGGCAAATGGATGTTAAGACCGCCTTTCTAAACGGTGATTTAGAAGAGTGCGTGTACATGACTCAACCAGAGGGCTTCGTAGATAGTGGGAGCAGCAGAAAGGTGTGAAAGCTGCTTAAATCCATTTATGGGTTAAAGCAAGCATCGCGGAGTTGGAACATCTGTTTTGATGTTGTAGTCAAAGAGTTTGACTTCATCAAAAATATAGATGAACCTTATATCTATAAAAAGGTAGCAGAGAGTAAGGTTGTCTTCCTCGTATTGTACGTGGATGACATACTCTTGATAGGAAATGATATTCCTATGCTGCAATCAGTCAAGCTGTTCTTATCACAAAGATTCTCAATGAAAGATCTAGGTGATGCCTCCTGCATATTGGGAATCATGATCTATAGAGATAGATCTAAACGGATACTGGGATTGTCCCAATCCAGGTACATTGACACCATACTAAAGAGGTTTAGTATGGAAGAATCCAAGCGTGGGAACCAACCCACGATCTCTGGACTCACTCTCTCCAAAGAGATGTCACCCAAGACTGATTTGGAGAGATCTCGCATGCAAGAGATACCCTATGCTTCGGCAGTAGGCTCTATCATGTATGCGATGCTATGTACCAGACCTGATGTAGCATACTCACTAAGTGTAGTGAGTCGGTATCAAGCAAATCCTGTAGAGAGTCACTGGACAACTGTGAAGAACATTCTCAAGTACTTACGAAGGACTAGAGACATGTTCTTGGTGTATGGTAACGGAGAACTCCGGGTGGAGTTCTTTACCGATTCCAGCTTCCAAAGTGATAAGGACAACTCTAAGTCGCACTCGGGATTTGTCTTTACCCTCAATTGAGGGGTGGTATGTTGGAAGTGTTCCAAACAGGATACCGTTGCAGACTCGACGATGGAGGCTGAATACATCGCTGCCAACGATGCTGCCAAAGAGGCTGTCTTGATAAAGAAGTTCATTAGTGAACTTGGTGTGGTTCCATCCATTGAGCATCCAATACCTCTGTATTGCGATAACAATGGAGCTGTGTCTTTGGCCAAGGAACCCAGGTCCCATCAGAAGTCCAGACATATTCTGAGGTGGTATCACCTGATCAGGGAGATAGTTGATCGCCGGGAGATCGAGGTCAGGAGAGTAGATATGAAAGACAACATTGTGGATCCACTCACGAAGGCCATTCCCCAGATACAGTTTGAGAGATTATTCGGGATGCTAGGTATGAGATACTACAGCAGCTGGCCTTAGTGCAAGTGGGAGATTGTTAGTTATGTATATGCCCTAGAGGCCATTGTTGTACATATGATGTATATTATGATGGATGCTTGGATATATATAGAGAGGACTTTCTTGCTCGTCATGATAGTATGCTATTTGGTTTCACTTTATCTTAACATGTTGACTTGTACTAGTTTACTGTCTTACTCTCACATGTTGATAAAGCCCTTAGGATCTGTACTCGACTACTGGGACTATGATGAGATCATACTAGTGGGGCCATGGTAGTCGATGAGTACATCCTATAACTGTTCCTAGTCGAGGGTATATCGAGACAGGGCATCGATACACCAGAGTAGACTAGCGTATACGCATCTTGACCCATATGATGGGCGATGGATGATCCCATATCCATCGGTGTTTGACATCAAGGATGGTGTACGGGTGCTCAGTGGAGACTGGGTACACTGGACGGACTCGCCGAGAACTCCCAGATGGTGATATACCACACGTCAGATGGCAGTTCTCCGGTGACACTGGTACAGGGTAGTCTACAGACCCGAGATCGTCATAGAGTCTTGTGTGATTCCCACTGTGCTTTGATTTCCACCTTACCACGTCTAAGAGGGCGTGTAAAACGGTGGCTTTTGGGTGCAGTCCCGAATCACATGGAGGCAATGAGCGATAGGAGGGGATTCGTCTCTCCCGGTATAGGGAGTTGATGTTGTGCTGTGTTCGATTGGCTATAACTGGAAGTCCCTGGCCAGGGATGATATAGAGATTTACTGGTAAGTGTTACCTGTAGTTTCTCGACCTGTTATGAGCCTCACATCGACACGACTTATCGGTTACTGGGGTCTGACGTATACCACCCCTAGACTTGATATGCGACATATCAGAAGAACAGACCGGACTGTACGGGAGTGTTACTGATTGGATTTGTAAGTCCACGTTGCCCACCCCGGTGCTTGCGGGGAGGCGGAAACGTTATGAAAAATTGGATTTTTACAACACTAGGCAACATGGACTATGCTAAAGGAGGGATCTTTGCTAAACAAAACTAACTACAAAGCTAAAAGAGTTAGCTACTCGAAAAGGGGGTTATACCTAGGTCTTCAAGTCCTTCTCTTCTTGCTCCTTGTAGTGAACTCTTGTCGCCTTCTCTTGCCGAAGAAAGATCCACCCGAGGGCCTCAACATTTGGCTCCAATTTCAAACTAGAAGTAACTAAGGTGCTTGGTGTGCTAAACCTAGGACCTTAGAAAGAGTACAGAGTATTTTTGAGGGTTTTATCTCAAGCTCAAATGGTTCTCAACTCATGAGAGGGGAGAGCTAGAGAGAGGAAGAGGAGGACAGAGAATGAGAATGATAAAGTGAGAAGAATAATCCAACCTTCTCACATATAAAAAATAGATAATTAGCTAAAGATAATTGTGATGGTTAATCAAGAAATGACCATTATCATTTCACATTAAATGCTTTTGCAAGGATCAAAGAGCATCTTTCATATGGAATGATGATGGTCAACTTGTCAACCTAGGTCAACAAGTCAAGTATAGTCAAATGGTCAACAACCCTAACCATGCACAATTATAATTAACTAATATTAATAAATCATATTTCATACATAAACATTAGGGTTATGAAAATGACAATGGTCATCAACCCTAATGAACTGCTCTACCTCAGTCAACTGTGCATACACACCCGTATCCGTGTTCTGAGGAACACAAATACAATGAGATAAAACCAATCCTAAATCATATACTAGGATCCGGCTTAAACCAAAGCCCGCTAGTATAAGCTGTCCGGACACAAAACGTGCACAAGTGCGCGGATGTGAACGAACCCTGTCGCAAAACCATGCGACCTCTACTCATTTTGCCTAAAGGCGAATAACCCTCTGTGTGGGACACTAAAGACTCGACACTACGCTGGCAGTGGGTTTAACCACAGACCACAAGCGGCACTAGCTGTACGTAACGGTCCCGAGGTAGATGCCGATAAGAAGACTGACGAGGTAAACCCATCTGAACTCCTACTGAGCCTGAATGTGACAGTCTCCGTACAGTCCGGTCTGTTCGTCTAAGAACATCGCATGGCGGGCCTAGGGGGGCGGTAAACGTCAGTCCCCTACTAGCGGTACAAGTCGTGTCGGAGTGTAGCCCAGAACACCTGAGATAACACTGGAAACCTACCAGTCTATCTCGCTTGCCCTGGCCAGGGACTTTGTGTAATAGCTCTCCTAGACACAGCGCGATATCAACCCCCAATACCGGGAGAGACGAATCCTGTCTAACCGTCACTGCCTCCAAGTGCTTCGGGACTGCTCCCAAAAACTACCTGTTTGCACGACTCCTTTGAGCCGTTGTAGGGTAGTAATCAAAGTACAGTGGGAACACACTCGAGGCGAAGTGACAGTGTCAAGTCAACGGACTAAGCTGTACTCATGTCACCTGGAAACTGATAACTGACGATAGGTATAATACCAACCAACAGTTCCCGACGAGTCCTGTCCAGTGTACTCGTAACCTAACGAGCACCCGCATACTATCTCAAGTACGACGTACTGACGGCTGTGGGACAGACCGTCTCCCAAGCTGGGATAAGAAGCGCATACACTAGTCTAATCCGGAGTATCGATGCCCTGACTCGATAGTCCTGCGACTAGGGACCTGCATAAGGATGTGCTTATGGATTACCCAGCCCCCACGAGTGTGACTGCCATCACAACGCTGGTAATCAAGCAAAGATCCTAAGGCTCCACTAATGTGTAAAGGCGATATGCTAAAAGAAAAACATGCACACATTAAAGCAGAAACAAACCAAGTAGCATACTATTATTTTGAGCAAGATTGTCAATACAAGATGAATATCCCAAGCTTCCATCAAGTAATATACAAGCTAGTATGATACAGTAATGGCCTCTAGGGCATATACACTAACAATCTCCCACTTGCACTAAGGCCATGTACTGTCGTATCGAAGACCTATCATCTCGATCAGCCGCTCGAACTGAGTCTGTTGTAAGTCCTTGGTGAATGGATCAGCAGTGTTATCTTCCGTAGCAACTCTCCGAACCTCGATCTCTTGGCGACCCACGATCTCCCTAATCAGGTGATACCGCCTCAAGATGTGCCTGGACTTCTGATGGGACCTGGGTTCCTTCGCTAAAGCTATAGCCCCGTTGTTGTCACAATACAGAGGTACTGGATCAACAATGGATGGAACCACCTGAAGTTCTGTTAGGAACTTCCTTATCCAGACGCCTTCTTTTGGGGAATTTGCAGCAGCGATATATTCCGCTTCCATCGTCGAGTCAGAAACGGTTTCCTGTTTGGAACTCTTCCAACACACCGCCCCTCCATAGAGGGTAAAGACATAACCCGACATAGACTTGGAATCATCCTTATCACTCTGGAAGCTGGAGTCAGCAAAGGCCTCGATCTGGAGGTCTTTTCCTACATACACCAAGAACATGTCCTTAGTCCTTCTCTGGTACTTGAGAATGTTCTTTACCGCTATCCAGTGTTTCTCCCTAGGGTTTGACTGATACCGGCTTACCACACTCAGTGCATAAGCTGCATCTGGTCTGGTACACAACATCGCATACATTATAGAGCCTATCGCAGAAGCGTAGGGTATAATAGACATGCGATCCCTTTCCAAATCAGTCTTGGGAGACATCTCTTTGGAGAGGGTGATCCCGTGACAAGCCGGTAGATTACCGCGCTTGGAATCTTCCATACTGAATCTTTTCAGTATGGTGTCGATGTACCTGGACTGTGAGAGTCCTAATATCCTCTTGGATCTGTCACGATAGATCCGGATCCCCAGAATGTATGAGGCATCACCCAGGTCTTTCATGGAGAACCTGTGTAATAAGAACCATTTGACAGATTGTAGCATAGGAATGTCATTTCCTATCAAGAGAATGTCATCTACGTATTATACGAGGAATACAACAGTTCTTGCTACAAATCTACTATAGATGCATGGTTCATCTGGATTTTTGATAAAGACAAATTCTTTGACCGTCTCATCAAAACAGATGTTCCAACTCCGCGATGCCTGCTTTAGTCCATAGATGGACTTAAGCAACTTGCACACCTTTCCGCTGCTCCCACTTTGAATGAAACCCTCTGGCTGGTCCATATAGACACATTCCTCTAAATTTCCATTTAGAAAAGCGGTCTTTACGTCCATCTTCCAGATCTCATAATCGTGGAAGGCAGCAATGGCAAGAAGGATCCGAATGGATTTCAGCATAGCCACTAGAGAAAAGGTTTCGGCATAGTCCAAACCAGGTCTTTGACGGAAACCCTTTGCAACAAGTCTAGCTTTATAGGTCTCAACCTGTCCATCTACACCAATCTTCCTTTTGAAGATCCACTTGCATCCTACGGGTTTTACCCCATCTGGAGCAATGTCCAACGTCCATACTTTGTTGGTGTACATGGACTCCATTTCGGTCCGCATTGCATCCAGCCATTTTACCGAGTCAACGCTGAATGGCCTGCTGGAAGCTAGTCGGCTCATCACTATCAATGATGCAATCCTCTCTATCCCCGTCTATGAGAAAACCATAGTATCTTTCGGACGGATGAGACTGCCTACTACTCCTGCGGAGCGGCGCAGGAATGTCCTGATCTTTCGAACCCTCTGGTTCTACTAAGCTTTCAGTAATAGCTCGTGGTTCTGGAATTTCTTCCAGTTCTATTGTGCTCCCACTTATCTGGTTTTCCAAAAACTCAGTTTCCAAGAAGTGGGCATGACGAGAAACAAAAACCTTTTGTTCCTCTTCGCAATAGAAGAAATATCCCTTGGAGTTCTTTGGATATCCCACAAACTTGCACTGTACTGAGCGTGCCTCGAGTTTGTCTGCATGCTGCTTTTTGACAAAAGCTGGACATCCCCATGTCTTAATGTGCTTAAGATAGGGTTTCTTCCCACTCCACATCTGATATGGTGTGGTAGGCACAGTCTTAATTGGAACTCGGTTCAAAAGGTATGCAGTTGATTCTAGTGGATATCCCCAGAATGATCGCGGTAACTCAGCGTTACTCATCATTGAACGTACCATATCCAATAGGGTCCGATTCCGTCTCTCCGATACACCGTTATGTTGCGGAGTGTATGGAGAAGTAAGCTGAGAGAGAATTCCATTCTCTTTCAAGTAATCCAGGAACTCGGCACTTAAGTATTCACCACCTCGATCAGATCTCTATGTCTTGATACTTTTGCCTGTTTGTTTTTCTACTTCATTCTTATATTCCTGGGATTTTCCAAAGGCCTCGGATTTATGTTTCATTAAGAAGACATATCCGTACCTTGAAAAGTCATCCGTAAAAGTAATGATGTAAGAATAACCGCTTCGCGCATGTATAGACATTGGACCGCACACGTCGCTTTGTACGAGTCCCAAGAGCGAGCTCGCTCTTACTCCGTGTCCAGTGAACGGAGTCTTTGTCATCTTTCCTTTGAGACAGGATTGACAAGTTGCATATGATTGATATTCGAACGGATCCAAATATCCTTCTGTATGTAACTTCGTCAACCTTCTCTCATTGATGTGACCCGGTCTTCAATGCCATAAGAAAGTCTGATTTGTTTCCGGAGACTTTCTTTTGTGCGTATTCTGGACATTGAAAATCTGTGGTTAGTTTAATACGTATATACCATTGCTCATTGTACCTGACCCAATCAGAACTTGATTAAGGTGAATGTTTACAACATTACTTACAAACGCAAATTCATAACCTTCTTTAGAAATTAAAGATACAGAAATGATATTACAAGTTGCATTGGTTACAAAAAAACAATTACGTAAAACCAAAACATGTCCATCTGACATTCCCAGGTGATAGTCCCCCACGGCCTCAGCATTCATGCTAGCTCCGTTTGCAACTTTGAGGGTCATGTCACCTACCTTCAAAAACATATGCTTTCTCAACGCCTGCAAAGAATTACAGATATGAGATCCCGATCCGGTATCCAATACCCAGGACGTAGAGTTTATTGATAGACAGTTTTCAATAACATACACACCTGAAGCTGAAGCCGCAACTTGCTTCAGATCCTGTGTTCTGGCCTTCCAAGCCCTGCAATCTTTCTTCCAGTGTCCACTCTTGTGATAGTAAAAGCACTCTTCTTTATCCACAAGCTTCCCCGCTACCTTTGTTGCTTTTTCCTTTCCCTTCGTATCCACCTTACTAACACCGCCCCTTAGTTTGGCGGGGGTTTTCTTCTTCTTTCCCTTGGCTTTCGCCCTGGACGTAGAAGAGGAAGATCCTCCTACAAACAAAGTGGATGTTTTCCTACCTTTCTGTAGGGTGCCCTCTTCACTCCTCAGCATGTTGAGGAGTTCTGAAAGTTCAACTTTCTTTTCCTGCAAGTTGAAGTTCAGGATGAACTGGGCGTAAGTGGAAGGAAGGGACTGAAGAATCAAGTCCGTATAGAGCTCATTCTCCAACGTGGTCCCAAGGTCCGCGAGCTCCTCTATGTAGCCAATCATCTTAAGCACGTGTTCCGCTACCGATGATCCGACGGCCAATCTCGCCGAAAACAACTTCTTCGACACTTCGTATCTAGCGATACGGGATTGCTCTCCATACAGTTCTTTTGTATGGAGAAATATGGATTCGAGGTCCATATTCTCGTGCCTCCTCTGATGTTCGTTGTCCATAGAGGAAAGCACGAGGCATTTGGCCTTCGCGCAGTCGATTTCCCAGGTCTTACGGATTTCCCTATCCGCGACGCTGGTTTTGGGACCTGGGACAGGGGGAGCTTTGGTGGTAAGAAGATACTCCAACTTGTCATAAGTGATTGCCATTTTGACATTCCTGAGCCAATCTTTGTAGTTTGGCCCTGTCAGTATGTTTTTATCTAGAAGTAACTTAAGTCCAGTCATGATAAATGGTCGCTGCAATTAGCAGAGAGAGAAGAAACACTTTAGCATGATGCTCTTGCAAGTTTAGAGTGGTTTTTAATTTGTCTAAACAGGATGGCTCCCACTGTCTCTCGAATCCCTCATCAAACCATAAAGGAAGAATTAGTCGGGATCAATCTCACCATACAATATTTGCTTAACCGTTCAGCCAGGCCAGTGTCGGTACTTCGAGGGAGGTTTTCCAACGCTTTCGCGAAGTTCCTTAATTAAGTAACCTCTTTTCCCTGTGGGCGTAGCCCCGCTAACACCTTTCTAGAAACCTACTTGGTTTATAGCATTGATCGTTAAGTGAGAAAGTTCCGGAGGAGTAGCTACTCACAGTAGGATCGGGATCCAAATATCATCGCGTGACAAAACTGAAGGAATCCTACCATAATCATCACACTCCAAATGGTATGCAGCGCTAGCAAGTTTCAGTTCTTTTGAAACTCCCGATGTGGATTTTTTCCCTATGCTCTTATGACCTTGACTTTGGCCAACAAATCATAAGTCACATGTCAAGTTCTACCCGTCATTCTCCAGGTTAATTTGAGCCCACCCGCACATACCCTTGACTTTGGCCAACAAGGTAGAACGACTGCCCCAAACCAACACATCTATCTATGCTGCACATGAATACCCAATAGCTACCAATCACTATTCCTTGACTTTGGCCAACAAACTTAGCTTGAATACTTATTGACCATTCATGTGAAACGACGGAGGGGTTTTGGAGAAACCGTGAACGTAGTGAACTTGATATAATCGATGGAACGAGATAGCTTTCAAAAAGGAGTGGCTCAAGCTCCGCATTTAAAATTTGGTTTTGAAAAGAACCGAGTGGTTTTGAAAGTGTTCCAACGACTATTACTTGGTTTATTTTTTCTTGCATTAATTCCAAAGCGTCCCATCATTTAATCCTACCATTGCAGAAAACAATGAAAATATGACGTACGCTTATGCCATCCGCATTCGCCACGGGGTCCCGTCATCACCCGTTAGGTTACTTAACTAACGACAGAGCGGGGGCTGGACTAGCGCGGATGCAAAACATAAGCAACGCCTAAATAGATATCATATAGATATATATAAACATTCGTCACATGCAATGATAGCCATTCCAGATCACAGATGAATACATTGGATATACTAGGAATCCGCATTTCGTACGAGCCTGTAACGAAGAGCGGATTACACGGTCGCGATGAATAGCCAAACCCCACCCTAGACCCCTACAGGTGTGGCAAACTACCCGCCAAGTACCCGAAGCGAAGCAACCTCCCTCAACACCGTGAGTAGGCCACTCGGCACTTCGAGATACCCGGTAGTTTGTGCACCCCTCCTTGGGTCTATCCTAGGAGCAAAAACAGTAAAAAGAAATTATACAATGACGGCTACAACCCCGACCCGGTTGTGCGGCCATACAAATAATATTACATCAATTTACATATTACAAGAATTGAAAGAATAAGAAAACTCTCATCTCACAACCCCCCGGCTATTCATCCGCGACAATCCAACGAATTCATATACACAAACCATCAATCATTACAGATCACAGATATGTATAACCCCCACTAATCGACGTATAGCGATTAGCAGACGTTCAATACATATATCACATAACAGATATAACCCATTAGCCAAAGTGTAAAGAAATTCGATCAAAATACGGATTTGTGACCACCCCAAAAACTAACTTGTTCTCTGGAAAATCTGGGTAGAAACAAACTATATTAAAAATCCCAAAACCTCCAACTAAGTACACTGCACCAAACTCAGTCCACGGCCGAGTCAACTCGGCCGCGGATCCGCGGCAAGAACCATGTTCTTGCCGCGGAACCGCGGGGTTTTGACCGGTTCAGTGGATCGTTTTTGGTGTGTGTCTTTAGAAAACCCTGAGCCGGTTTTTCATGTATGATTTATTATTTTTAAAGCAGAAATAAAAATCGGCAGAAACTAGGGTTTTTGAAAATGTGTTTTGCGATTTTTTCCGATCGAAATTCTAGATACTTTGCTAACTAGTTAGTTTGTGTTTAGCTAGGCTCTGATACCACTGTAAGTCCATGTTGCCCACCCCGGTGCTTGCGGGGAGGCGGAAACGTTATGAAAAATCGGATTTTTACAACACTAGGCAACATGGACTATGCTAAAGGAGGGATCTTTGCTAAACAAAACTAACTACAAAGCTAAAAGAGTTAGCTACTCGAAAAGGGGGTTATACCTAGGTCTTCAAGTCCTTCTCTTTTTGCGCCTTAGAGTGAAAGAACGGGTTCTCCTTGTCGCCTTCTCTTGCCGAAGAAAGATCCACCCGAGGGCCTCTACCTTTGGCTCCAACTTCAAACTAGAAGTAACTAAGGTGCTTGGTGTGCTAAACCTAGGACCTTAGAAAGAGTAGAGAGTATTTTTGAGGGTTTTATCTCAAGCTCAAATGATTCTCAACTCATGAGAGGGGAGAGCTAGAGAGAGGAAGAGGAGGAGAGAGAATGAGAATGATAAAGTGAGAAGAATAATCCAACCTTCTCACATATATGTGAATTATGAAAAATAGATAATTAGCTAAAGATAATTGTGATGGTTAATCAAGAAATGACCATTATCATTTCACATTAAATGCTTTTGCAAGGATCAAAGAGCATCTTTCTTATGGAATGATGATGGTCAACTTGTCAACCTAGGTCAACAAGTCAAGTATAGTCAAATGGTCAACAACACTAACCATGCACAATTATAATTAACTAATATTAATAAATCATATTTCACACATAAACATTAGGGTTAAGAAAATGACAATGGTTATCAACCCTAATGAAAGTCCTCTTCCTCTGCCTCAGTCAACTGTGCATACACACCCGTATCCGTGTTCCTAGGAACACGAATACAATGAGATAAAACCAATCCCAAATCATATACTAGGATCCGGCTTAAACCAAAGCCTGCTAGTATAAGCTGTCCGGACACAAAACGTGCACAAGTGCGCGGATGTGAACGAACCCTGTCGCAAAACCATGCGACCTCTACTCATTTTGCCTAAAGGAGAATAACCCTCTGTGTGGGACTATAAAGACTCGACACTACGCTGGCAGTGGGTTTAACCACAGACCGCAAGCGGCACTAGCTATACGTAACGGTCCCGAGGTAGATGCCGATAAGAAGACTGACGAGGTAAACCCATCTGAACTCCTACTGAGCCTGAATGTGGTAGTCTCCGTATAGTCCGGTCTATTCGTCTAAGAACATCGCATGGCGGGCCTAGGGGGGCGGTAAACGTCAGTCCCCTACTAGCGGTACAAGTCGTGTCGGAGTGTAGCCCAGAACACCTGAGATAACACTAGAAACCTACCAGTCTATCTCGCTTGCCCTGGACAGGGACTTTGTGTAATGGCTCTCCTAGACACAGCGCGATATCAGCCCCCAATACCGGGAGAGACGAATCCTGTCTACCCGTCACTGCCTCCAAGTGCTTCGGGACTGCACCCAAAAACTGCCTGTTTGCACGACTCCTTTGAGCCGTGGTAGGGTAGTAATCAAAGTACAGTGGGAACACACTCGAGGCGAAGTGACAGTGTCAAGTCAACGGACTAAGCTGTACTCATGTCACCTGGGAACTGATAACTGACGATAAGTATAATACCAACCAACAGTTCCCGACGAGTCATGTCCAGTGTACTCGTAACCTAACGAGCACCCGCATACTATCTCAAGTACGACGTACTAACGGCTGTGGGACAGACCGTCTCCCAAGCTGGGATAAGAAGCGCATACGCTAGTCTACTCCGGAGTATAGATGCCCTGTCTCTATAGTCCTGCGACTAGAGACCTGCATAAGGATGTGCTTATGGATTACCCAGCCCCCACGAGTGTGACTGCCATCACAACGTTGGTAATCAAGCAAAGATCCTAAGGGCTCCACTAATGTGTAAAGGCGATATGCTAAAAGAAACACATGCACACATTAAAGCAGAAACAAACCAAGTAGCATACTACTATTTTGAGCAAGATTGTCAATACAAGGTGAATATCCCAAGCTTCCATCAAGTAATATACAAGCTAGTATGATACAGTAATGGCCTCTAGGGCATATACACTAATAGGATTCACAAGAGAACGTACAGGCTAGCTTGTTGATCTTCTGATCGCTCAATACCTGGGTGGCTGTTCCGTTTAGCTGACCTCTTGCAGCTTGTCGGTGTTTGATATGATCATCACCTGCTACCGGCGTATTGACGATTCTTTAGAGTCCTACACAGAGGTTTCTTGGCTCAGGCAAAACGGAGTAGAGGCGCATATATGATATGCGTAGGACCGAGGATAATTCGATATGAGATACCGTATTATATTCTCGCGATATTTAGATATGAACCGGATCATCGGATCAAGTGTTGATTCGATGAATCGGTACATGATATATTAGTCGGTTATATTCGATATAGCCGGATCGGTGGATCAAGTGTTAATTCGATGATTTAATGTATAATAATATATATGATATATTGTATTACATTATCTAATATTGGCTCGCTTTATTATTTCATTTTCTCACCGGATAATACATTGATATATATGCGATATATGTTAATTGTATTATTTTATTTTGTTGCAGAAACATAATATATATGTGATATACATTATAGCAACATGATATGATTAATAATGGAACATGTTTAGTAGAGATTAAGCAAGGTTAGGGTTTGATTAGGGTTAGCTTCTTCTTGCACCATCTAGAAGCTTTCCTTTTGTCTTGGTTAAGATATTATGGTTGATATTTATCCATGACTCATTCTTTAACCTAACCAAACCTTAGCCCTAGTTTATTCTCTATAAAGGTTAAGCTTCTCATCCTTGACCATGGTTCCATAATCAATCATATATTCTTTACTACTATTCATCACAAAAGGATTATCTTTTTGATTCATCATCTTCTTCTCTCCTTAGCTTTGAGAAAGCTTACTAGAATTTCCTTTGGTGATGATTTCATGTGAGATTATGATATAAAAAGATAGCATAAATACTACTCCATCATCCTCATCTAATCTAGCCCATTAGATTAGGGTGTTCACCTCATTAGAGTGAGAGAGCTTGAGTTATAGCAACTGACATAGATCATCGGAGAAGCGGAACACTACAAGCTAGCATGGATCGTTCGAGTCGTGGAGCTTCTCTTGAGTCCGGGAGATCGTGGATCGCGACGAAAGGACTTCTACTCGGAGCTTATGAAGCGAAGGAGTGGACTACAAAGGTTGTAATCCCTCACACTTAGTAGTAAAGATGTTTACTTGCATGTTAAACCCTAATAATCTAGCAAAGATCCCGGTTTTGGGTTGTTCGGCACATCTAAAATTTTATTCGGGCATGTTTGATGCCTTTTGAACCCTCACAAGAGTGCCTAGGAACCCTACATTATCAACATGTATATGAGAGACGGTATAATAATACCAGTCAACATGTTAAGATAAAGGCAACCGGATAGCATACTATCATGTCGAGCAAGAAAGTCCTCTATATATATGTCCAAGCATCCACAATATCATACAATAATAGCCTCTAAATCTCTCACTTGCACTAAGGCCAATTGTTGTAGTATCCCATACCCAACATCCCAAAAAGTTTCTCGAATTGCATCTGGGGGAGGGCCTTCGTGAGTGGATCTGTTGTGTTATCCTTCGTGTCAACTTTCCTGACCTCGATCTCCCGGCGATCTACTATCTCCTTAATCAGGTGATACCGCCTAAGAATATTTCTGGATCACTGATGGGACCGGGATTCCTTGTCCAAAGCCACAACTCCATTGTTATCACAATACACAAGTATTGGATGCTCAATGGATGGAACCACACCAAGTTCAGCTATGAACTTTTTCATCTAGACAGCCTCTTTGGTAGCATCGTTGGTAGCGATGTATTCAGCCTCCATTGTCGAGTTTGCTACAGTATCTTGCTTGGAACTCTACCAACATACCGCCCTTCTATTGAGGGTGAAGATAAAACCCGAGACCGACTTAATGTCGTCCTTATCACTCTGGAAGCTCGAATCGGTAAAGGAATCCACCTGGAGTTTACCGTTACCATACACTAAGAACATCTCTTTAGTCCTTCTCAAGTACTTAAGAATGTTCTTCACAGCCGTCCAGTGTTTCCCCCTTGTATCTGATTGATACCTACTCACTACACCTAGTGAGTAAGCTACATCCGGTCTGGTACATAACATCGCATACATGATTGACCCGACTGCCGAAGCATAGGGTATCCCTTGCATGCGAGCCCTCTCCAAATCAGTCTTGGGAGACATCTCTTTGGAGAGAGTGATTCCTGAACAAGCGGGTAAATTACCACGATTAGAATCTTCCAAACTAAACCTCTTTAGTATGGTGTCAATGTACCTGGATTGGGACAATCCCAACATCCGTTTAGATCTATCTCTATAGATCTGTATCCCTAGGATGTAGGTGGCATCACCTAGATCTTTCATGGAGAACTTGTGTGATAAGAAGAGCTTGACCGAGTGTAGCATAGAAACATCGTTTACTATCAAGAATATGTCATTTACGTACAATACGAGGAGGACAACCTTACTCTCTACAACCTTCTTGTATATACAAGGTTCATCAACGTTTTTGATGAAGTCAAACTCTTTGATAACTTCATCAAAATAGATGTTCCAGCTCCGCGATGCCTTCTTTAATCCGTAGATTGATTTAAAGAGCTTGCACACGCTTTCGTTGCTCCCACTATCTACGAAGCCCTCTGGCTGTGTCATGTACATGCCCTCTTCTAAATCACCATTTAAAAAAGCGGTCTTGACATCCATCTGCCAGATTTCATAGTCATGGTATGCAGCAATAGCAAGTAGGATTCTGATGGACTTAAGCATAGCGACAGGAGAAAAGGTTTCATTATAGTCGACACATGGTCGTTGATGAAAACCTTTTGCTACAAGTCTAGCTTTGAAGTTCTCAACCTTTCCATCTACACCTATTTTCTTCTTAAAGATCCACTTGTTCACGATGGGTTTTCCCCCTTCAGGAGCAACTTTCAAAGTCCATACTTTGTTGGTGTACATGGATTCCATCTCAGATCGCATAGTATCCAGCCATTTCACAGAGTCTCCACTTGTGATGGCCTGCTTGAAACTAGTTGGGTCATCATCTTCCATGATGCAATCCTCGCTCCCACCGTCTATGAGAAAACTGTAGTATCTCTCAGGTGGATGAGGAACCCTTACTAGATCTGCGGAGTGGCTGAGGTTCGTCGGGGACTATTGAATCCTCCGGTTCTACCAAATCGTCAGTTATAGTTTGTGTAGCTGGAACTTCTTCCATTCTACCTCATTACCACTAATTTCTTTCACAAGAAATTCCTTTTCTAAAAAAGTGGCATGTTGAGAAACAAACACTTTTTGTTCCTCAGTATGGTAGAAAATATATCTATATGAATCCTTTGGATATCCCACAAACTTGCACAAAACAGACATTGCCTGGAGCTTGTCCGGATTTTTCTTTTTAACATAGGCCGGAATACCCCATATCTTAACTCGTTTAAGAGATGGTTTCTTCCTATTCCATATCTCATATGGAGTGGTAGGCACGGATTTGGTCGGAACTCTATTCAATAGGTATGCAGCTATCTCAAGTGCATAACCTCAAAAGGAAATAGGCAACTCAGCATTACTCATCATAGAGCGCACCATATCTAATAGGGTGCGATTCCTCCACTCCGAAACTCTATTGTGCTATGGTGCATATGGAGGAGTAAGCTGAGAGAGAATCCCATTCACTTTTAAGTAGTCTCTGAATTCCATGCTCAAGTATTTTCCTCCCCGATCAGATCGAAGGATTTTAATACTTTTACCCGTCTGGTTCTCAACTTCGTACTTATATTTCTTGAATTTCCCAAAAGATTCAGACTTATGTTTCAAAAGGAACACATATCCGAATCTTGAGAGATCATCGATGAATGTAATAAAGTATGAGGAACCATTCCTAGCATATGTAGACATAGTACCGCATACATCACTATGTATCGGTCCCAAGAGTTCAGTAGCACTTTCTCCGTGTCCAGTAAACGGAGTTTTGGTCATCTTGCCTTTGAGACATGACTGGAAAGTTTCATAAGATGTAAATTCGAACGGATTCAAATATCCATCCTTATGCAAGTTAGCCAGTCTTGTCGCATTGATATGACCTAGTCTACAATGCCACTAGAAGGCTTCGTTCATTTCTGAACTGTTCCTCTTGTGTGTGTTCTTTATACTTAGAACTGTTTTGTGATTTAGAACGTATATATCGTTATACAACGTACCATACCCAATCAACATTTAATTTAGGAAAACATTCACAATATTTTTGGTACGAAATAACAGTCGCTCAGAATCATTGTGTTGCCACTTCGTAATACAAGATGATATTCGCCAATTTCTTTGGGTGCAACAATTTCACCATTCCCTTCTATGAGGAACATATCACCTTTTCCCAGTTCTTTACCTCTTTTTAGCCCATGTAACAAATTACATACGTAGGATCCTGGTCCGGTATTCAATACCTAGGACATAGAGCAAACTGAGAAATAGTTCTCGGTTACGAACACACCCAAAGACGATACATCAACATACTTATTATTCGTTTGGGTGGCGTAGGAATCCTGATATTCCCTTATTCTTTGCTCAGACTTATAACAATCATAAGATAAAGCGGAACCTAACCGAGTATAATAAGTGGGTTCGGTCAATACATCCATATTATTATCTTGGTTAAGGCGTGTCATTGGTCGCTACCTGGAGAGAGAGAAGGATAATCACTTTTGCGTGCGCTCTTTGCAAGATTAGATTGGTTATTATCTTATCTAATCAGGTTGTCTCCCACTTTTTTATCAAATCTTCCTTCAAATCCTAAAAGGTAAGATTAGCCAGGATTAATTACACCCTACAAGTTCGCCAATCGTTCGGCCAGGCAGGTATTGGTACTCCGAAGGAGTCTCCCCATGCTTTCGCATGGAACTAATTAAATAACCTCATTTCCGTATGGGCATAACCCCGTTAACATCTTTCTTAGACACCTAATGGATCGGTTAATTGTAAAGTGGAAAACTCTTCCAGGAGTAACTCTTACTCACAGTAGGTATCAGGATCCAACTATCATACAGAAGGTATGCAATCTCAATGCAAATTTCAACACTTGAAATTCTCGATAATTGTTTTTACCCCTAACATCCATGACCTTGACGAAGGCCAACAAATCATAGGTCGCTAGTCAAGTTCAACCCGTTCATTTCTTGATTGAATTAAACCCACCCGCACGACCCTTGACGAAGGCCAACAAAGTCGCACGACTATCATAATCCAATCGCATCACATGCTGCAGATAATCACTAATTAGCTACCGTACACTACGTCTTGGCTATGGTCAACAAACGTGGCACGAATACTAAATAGCACTTATCTGAAATGATGGAGGGCTACGACTGGTTTTTAAGAAAACCTTTAACGTAATGAACTTGATATCATTGTTGAATCTAGTGATTTGAAAAGGAGTGTTTTTGTAGCTTTTGCTAGTTTCGCTAAAGAGGTCACTCCTTGTGAAGGGATCTTGGCTCTTTCCTCATTGAATGAGGTGCTGGATATTCATCAAGGAATACCACTATGCAAAGCAAGAACTAGAGAAGCTATAAAAACAAAACCGAATGGGCTGTAGCATTTGCTAGTTTTACTAAAGAGGTCACTCCCGGTGAAGGGATCTCGGCTCTTTGCTCATCGACTGAGGTGTTGGATATTTATCAAGGAATACCACTATGCAAAGCAAGGACTATAGCTATCTTTTTAAGAAAATTGATTCCACAACATCTTTAGGTTTCTTTTCTTTTCATTAATCTCATTAATGAAGTCCCATCATTTTTGTTTTCCTAAATATCACAGAAAAAGAAACGAAAATAGAACGTACGCTTATGCCATCCGTATTCGCCATGGGGCTCCGTCATGCACCGTTAGATTACTTAACTAACGGCAGAGCGGGGGCTGGACTAGCGCGGGTGCAAAATATAAGCAACGTTTATTATATATATCATATATATGTAGCATTTGTCTCACGCAGTTATATGATCACATTACAGAACCATGCAACAGAAGTCAACATATTAAATATTGGATATACTAGGAGGTCCATGTTTTAAATTAATCCAGTAATGAAAAACATGGATTCCACGGTCATGATGAATAGCCAATCCCACATCCCTAGACCCATACAAGAGCAGCAAGCAACCCTGCCAATTCTAGAGTTAGGAGACCCAGTCTCGACTCCTCGAGATGGTCACCTACAAGACTCTAGAACCCGGTTATTTGTGCTCCCCGCCTTGGGTCTATCCTAATGCAGAAAAGTAAATAATATACATCAATGGTGACATCATTCTCAACTCGGAAGTGTCCCAATAAAAGAATATTACATACAATTTTTTCATGAATGAAAATTGAAAAACTCTCATCTCACGCAAAAACCCCCGGCTATTTATTCACGACGATCCAATATAACATATCACAGCAACACATAATATCACATGTCATCAACGTAAGTAAATATGCGTATCCCGAATGTCGTTGATATATAGCAACGAGATTTGGGATACCCCACATATTACATTTACGGTCACAGAAAAGAAATGAAAAACTACAATAATTACAATCCGCATTTCCTTTGACATCATAAACCTGGAATATCTCATATTCCGAATTTCGCCTAACCTATAAACCTTACATTTTAGTCTCATATCGAAAACACTTTTCAATAACTTAGTCGGGTAATTCAACAAGATTCCCGACTACCCGATCGATTACTCGTCGGAAACTTTAGTACATGGCCGCACCCCGATGCCGTCGACCAAGTGCGTTTAGGCGGAACACTATGGCCTTGAGCACCTGAGTGGAGGCTTTTGGCAATGGGGTTCTCCTAAAGTCATTTGGTCGGGGTTATTGTAACGCCTTAGATTTAGATTAATGTTAGTTTAGGCGGTAATGCGGGTTTTTGGAAAAGTTTACCAATTTGGGTTCCTCACATTTTATAGCATTTAATTAATAATTTATTATTATTTGTTATGGCTTGCACACACTTGTGAATGTTTATGTGAGGGTGTGTTTGTGTTAATCTAGTTTTAGTAACCATGACAACTTAACCCTAATCCTAATCCTTTGCTTTAACCTAATCATTTGCCTTGATCTAAACCCTAGATATTTGTTTGTGTGAGGTGAGATATTTTCTTTTGGGTTTTGTTTGGAGAGGAGGTGGCATGGTGAGCATATGCTTGCATTTATTGAGTGGTGCACTCACCATTACACACACCCCTCTCTCTCTCTCTCTTTATCTTTTCTTGCTCTCATTCTCTCACACTTCATCTCCTTCTCATTATTTCTCATCCCCTCATTTCCTCAACTGAACACTTATTATTTCACCACTAAACCTTCACTAATCCCTCACAAAACTTCATTAAACTTCACAAAAACTCACCCAAATCACTTCTAAATCCTTATTTTGCCTCTTGGATGCCTTGGAGCTTGGAAAGCTAGGATCTTGGAGCTTTTGTGGATTGGTAATGATCTCTATCTGTTAAATAAGTCTTTTTAGTGTTGCGTAGCTTATTCGTTTCAGTTTAGAACGATTAATGTATCGTTTTGTGCAAATATCGTATTTTTAGTGTAGTTTTGGGTCTCGGATGATCTGCTATCAAACCAGGTATTTGTTGGAAAAGTTCCAATCACAGTGACCTTGTGTAGTGACCTAGAACCCACCATAGAAACCCGAGCCCAATCCCTTTCTTTTTGGCCGCAGATTTAATGGTTCTGGCTGCAATTTGCGGCCAGAGTGGGGGCTGGGGGGTTGTGTTTTGGGGTAGGGATCTCTGGTGTAGTATGTGGTCTTGTGGTATGTGCAACTTTTACAAATTGTTTGTGTAGCAAAATCTGGGATCACTTGTTTGTTTTCTAGTGTTTCGTTTACGCGCGTTACGTTATCCGATACGGTTTGTGTTCTGTGTAGCTGTTGCTCTGAGTAGGTTTCGTTGTGTCACTATGGACGTTAGTCAACAGAAGAACACTTGAGAGTTTGTTTGGAGTTGTCGCGTCGGTCAAACGTAGTTTGTACGTGTTATTGGTCGTTTGCTAATATAAATACGTGTTATATTATTTTATGTTTTAGGTTCGCAGGCGGGGACTTCGGATGCTGCGAAGAAGGGGAAACAGGTGGTTTGCTTTACTTAGCCAGGAGCGTTGATGAGTAGATTTAACATCTACAAGGGAATCGCTCGCATGGCGTTATGCGTCTGGGCTAGATTAAATGATATGACTATTAGTTAGAAGTATATGGATATTGATTTTGCATGTATACCTTTGTTGCATATCTCATTTCCTATTGTGTATGGACTTAGTACTAATGAGACACAACACCATTATTGACGGTTCATGTTTCACGAGCAGTAATTGTATCCTACACACACACCGTCGATAATTCCCATGGCACGCACAACATCTATACATATGTGATATTGTATTGTTTAGGGATATTGAGACATGATCCTTATTTTCCTTAGTGCATATGACATATAGCATACCTGTATACCTACATGCTTACACATATGCCTTGACATGCTTACATGCTAGTTACCCATATACCTATATGGTATTGTACCATTAGTGATAGGTATATACACATATGAGACATACCTACATGTACATATTGCATACATACTTACACTTATACCTGGAGGGTACTACATCATTATTGATAGGGAGATACATATACCTTGCTGTACCTACATGTTTACATATATATCTGGCTATAGCTACATGTTCACATTTATTTGATGTTATATGGACTTGGAGAAATTAAGAACCACATGATATATATATTAACTTGTTGCAGTTAAATAGCAGCTTTTCCTTTATATGTTCACATTACAGTTTTATGTTGCACATATTATATTCATGGTTTTTCGCATTGAGATATGGATTTTTCATGATGTTTTCTGGATTTGAGGACCGTGGTAGTTTCATGAAATTATGCATTATTTGAAAAACCCGGTTTCTCTTGATATGATATTTCAGCAGCCACCATGAGATTTCTCGGTTCTGATATATACCACATGCGAGGGGATGTCGTGGGTCGTGTGCGGGTACATGGTGGGGCCCAGAGGTACCCCAGGGCAAGAAAGGTAAGTCGTGGACCATGCCGAGGAGTCTGACAGGGGAATCATACCTACCGGTGACAATATTAAGACTCGGCGGCTATCGTGGGGATACCGACCGGAGTTATGTACGTATGGATACGTCGAATTGCGAGGGTCGAAGATGGGCACTTGGGTTTTCGAGATAGCGTATGATACGTACCTATCAGGGCCAGTCGTGGTGACAGCACCTGATAGATCGGTATTTACGTGTCGATGCTAGACACTTGTTTTTATGATATTATTACTCCTAAGTATATATAACAGTGGAATGGGACGCTGTTATATATATATATATATATATATATATATATTAGTGGAATGGGACGCTAATATATATGTATACATATCCAATTTATATACATCATCATAATGATTCATGCAATTATACTTATTCATTTCATGAGACTTGCTCGATATTGAATACAGGATATATGAGATTTACTTGATATTGGATACAGGATATATGAGATTTACTTTATATTGGACACTCAGGATATATGAGATTTACTTGGTATTGGACACTCAGGATATATGATATTTACAGGATATGAGAGCCAATTTGGTGGCTGATTTGAGGAAATTTGGGATTTTGATTGTCTTGATGGACTTTAGTCCTGCCACGAGGTCAGGATTCCGTGAGGATGACAGGTTTTATCCCATACTCCACATTTATTTTATATGCATTGCTTCATGTATTAGTAGTACCTGATAAAGTACCTTTCATAACTGTTGCATATACATATTGCCATTTATTGCTTCATGTATTAGTAGTACCTGATAGATTACCTTTCATGAATGTTGCATACATATTGTCATTTATTGCTATCAGCTTGCATATGTTAGATTCGCGTTGTACGTGCATACTTGCGATTACATGCATATGTTATTTACTATTCACGAGTTGGCAACTCACCCCCGTTATGCCACAGTGTTTTGCAGGTTGTCCCTCACGGCAGTCATTGGCAGGGCTTTTCTACCTATCATATCATTTTTTGCAGCGGATACCGCTACGGCTGACAGTGTACAGTTTTGCTACAGGTGGGTTTTGCGGTTATCCGATGTTACTCATTGTATATTCGTTGTACTATGTACTCTCCATCTACCACCTTCATGTATGACTTAGAGACTTGATGTGAGGACGATATTGTATATTATTTTGTGACTTGGAGGTCTTTTATGCAGTTTTATTTATATCGTCTTTTATTTCTTCGCTACGGCGTCGTATATCTGTTGTGGTGGTTCTTTTTCGCCTTTGGGCGTGTATTTGCTCCCGTTTGGGGATGCTTTACTTATATCTTTGTTGTACCCCTTTTTGGGGCTGGATTTTATAAAGGAGGTGCTGCCAAAATTTTAAAGGAAATAAAGTTGGATTAAAGAATTTGGTTTGAGATTTCAAAAGTTTTAAAAATTGTTATTATCACATACTAATTTTGATGGTTTAGATTGATGGGTTTTCGGCTTACTTAAATTACGTTACGCCTGTAGACGTTGCGTAGTTTAAGGGCTGTCACATGCCAAATTTCGGGTCGTGACAAAGTTGGTATCGGAGTGCTAGGTTTTACTTTTCGGAGTAAAGGATGACCTTGGTATGATGGAGTAGGTAGCTTAAGAAGAGTAACGTGGTGTGTGTATGTCCGCGGCATACTTACAACACAGTACTCCACCTAAAGTGACCTAAGTACTAATTGCTTGAAATTCCTTCCTTGATGATACATATCCTTGTGATTCGATTTCTGTGTTCTTATCGAATCCTTTTTCCATTTATATCCTTTGTCGCCGATGACTATGAGGACTTAGAGAGTTGCAGCGAGGGCCGAGGTCAGAGTTGACTCGTTTTGGACGAGGATTGACCAGGATGGTACGCTCGCTGTACAGGAGCAGATGGATCTGCCATCGATAGATCGTATCGCCAGGCTTGAGGCATAGATGCAGGACTTGCGCCAAACGATGAGGTCGTTGGTTGAGACCAGTCGAGAGCAGCGACAGGAGGTTGTCACCCCTGTTACCCAGTTATTCCTTGCGATCAGCACACAGAATAGTGTGACGTATACAACACCAGTGGACGCAGCCCTATTCAATGAGGAGCGTCTTTCTGTGACTTTTGGAGTTCGGGGACAGAGGAGGGCTCGTGCAGGTGTACTAGCCCAGAGACAGAGGTTCAGTCGCCGTGATAGGTTTCGTGCACGTCACGGGAGTAGCAGAGGCTTGGGACGAGGACAGTCGCTCAGCTCTCATCCTCAGGAGGGTCAGCAGCCATGGAGTGGATGTTTTCGATGCGGGAGCCTTCATCACTTCATCAGGAATTGTTCCTTAGCACAGCGTCAGGCTCGTGTTCAGAGAGGCCGTGGTCGCCGAGGGTTCGCTAGAGGGGACAGGTTGGCAGAGGAGGAGTTCAGCCTTTTTTCGCTAGTCGGCTTTTGAAGAGAGGTGTCGAGGATTCTTGGCTTTCATTCGTGATACCGGAGCCACAGTGGGTTTGTTGGACTAGGTTCCTATCGTGCGAGAGTTTTCCGACGTTGTTCCAGATGAGCCGGTGGAGCTCAGGGAGCTTAAGGATTGGCTGCAGAGTTGCTTGTAGGGGGGATTGTGCGTCTAAGTGTTTCTCTTTGGGGAGATCCTATTCTGTTCGTTAAGGAGAAGGATGGCAGTTTGAGGTTGTGTATTGATTGATCGTCAATTGAACCGAGTTATGGTGTGGATAGGTATCCTTTACCTCGCATTGATGATTTCTTTGATCAGCTCCAGGGTGCGAGACATTTTCTAAGTTTGTTTGGGATTAGGTCATCATTGTTGCGGGTTCGGAGTGATGACATTCCGAAGACTACTTTTGTGCGTGCTACTGGTTTTATGAGTTTTGGTGATGTCGTTGGACTCACCAATGCCCTAGTAGCATTCGTTGATATGATGAACCAGATTTCTTCAGGCCGTTCCTCGACCAGTTTATTGTTGTGTCATTGATGACATTCTGGTCTATTCCAAGAGTCGTGAGGAACGTGAGCAACACTTGAGGATTTGTTTTGCAGACGTTGGGAGAGCACCAGCTGTCTGCTAAATTCTTGGAGTGTTCCATTTGGCTTGATTGTGTTGACTCCTATGTCTTGTAGTTACGGGAGACGGTATTCGTATAGACCCGAGGAAGATCGAGGCCGTACAGCTTTGGCTGAGACTTTTGTATGGGACGGAGGTCCACAGATTTTTGGGCTTAGCAGGTTTTTACCGCCGTTTCGTACAAGATTGCTTGTGTATCGCTGCACCGTTGACTGGACTGACCGGAAAGGAGGTTCTTTTTCTTTGGTTTGAGACATGCGTGCGAAGTTTTCAGCAGTTAAAGACTCGGTTGACGACTGCACCAGTTTTTTCATTGCTTTTAAATTGGGCGACCTTGTTGTTTACTGTGATGTTTCGCGAGTGGGGCTCGATTGTGTACCAATGTGACACTATAGAGTTATCGCTTTTGCTTCCCGACAGTTGGGGGAAGTACGAGCAGGATATCTCGCTCATGATAAGATGGCCCAGTCCAGCTTCATACTTAGCCCAACTCATAACTCCCTCGATGAAACTATGAAATCTGCGTACGTCAGGATCCGATTGGTCATGAACATCGTAAGGTGCTGCTCTTCGCGAATCCCAGCATACGGAGATGGCCGCGGTGGTCGTGCGTTGAAGATTTGGAGACACTACTTGTGTATAGAGTCGTGTCTGATTTTCACGGACCACTAGAGCTTAATGTGTTGCGCCACGGCAGCGCCCCGGCCGTCTATCCGAGGCCAAAATGAGGAATCAAAAATTTTTCTTAACTTCTAAACTGGCGCTACCGCGGACAATATACCCGGATCGTAACCATTAACCGATACTAGCAAACAAAAGATGGGGTGAGAGATATACCGAGCGATCCGTGTCCTTTGGTCATCTCGTCGTCGTCCCGATCTCCCGTGGAATCACCATTCGTCGTCTCCTCGTCGGAAAGGGCACCACGTAGCCGAATTCTTTTACGGGCTCCCACCTCTGGACCGAGGCAACTAGGGCGCGTAGTTGGCTAGCCGACGCGTCCAAGAAGTGTTGTAGGCTAGTGTAGAATGGTAGTCTCATTTGGGGTAGTGAAGTTGCCATTGGTGATGGAGGAATGAGGTTAAGGAAAAATGATGCTTTCATTTTCCCTAAAACAAGAAGAAGTAGGAGATATGCCACACCTCTCCAAATGAACCTCTCATTCTCTCTTGAACAAAATGGTGGAGGAGAGAAAAGAAAAAAACACAAGGGAGGTGAGTGTAAGAGAAGAATAATAGTGACCACACCCAAAACCATGATAACAATATCAAATCCAATTCAAATCAACTCTAATCCTTTCTAATCTCTAAAAGCAAAGGATAAGAAAGAAAAAGGATCTCATGATACTTGTCAAATCATGAAGTCATCATAATCAAACATATGCAAGAAACCCCCCTCCACAAATGTTATTTGCAAACTTGCAAATAACACCCTCCATCGGAAAAGTCCGGCCGGGAAAGAACAAAGGAAAACCAGCCGGAGCGGAATGCAAACTGGCAACTCAAGAAAACTGGTCCCGTAATAAATTACAGGAAAACCTCGATACTGTGCATACACACCCGCATCTGTATTCCGACCGGATACAAATGCAACGAGACAAAATCTACACTGTACTATACTAGGATCCGGCTTAAACCAAAGCCGGCTAGTAATATCCGTTCGATCCTGATGCGTGCAATACCGCACGTATCTGATCGAACCTTGCCATATACCTATACGGCCTTTAGTACAAACCGTCTGATCCTGATCCGTGCAATACCGCACGTATCTGATCGGACCCTGCCATATCTCCATACGGCCTCTACAGCGTTTAGCCCGAAACTTGAGTAACTGTATGTGTGGTGGACTCTAAAGACTCGTCAATACTATGGCTGTGGATTTAACCACTAGCACGTCAGAGGTATTAGCCATACATGACGGGCTACCAGCTATTGACTAAGAGGGACGTCGATGAGCAAACTCATCCTGACACCCTACTGAGCCTGTCAGTGACAATATCCGTACAGTCCGGTCCGTTCGTCTATGAGTATCGCATGGCGGGCCTAGGGGGTTGGTAAAAGTCAGACCCCCAAAAGCGGTACAAGTCGTGTCGGAGTGTAGCCCAGAACACCCTGAGATACTACTGGAATACCTACCAGTAAATCTCCTGCCTCGGCCGAGGGCTTTGTGTAATGGCTCTCCTAGACACAGCGCGACCTCACCCCCAATACCGGGAGAGACGAACCCCTGCAGATCCGCTCACTGCCTCCATGTGGCTCGGGACTGTACCCAACTAAAACCTGTTTGCACGACTCCTTTGAGCCGTGGTAGGGTAGTAATCAAAGCACAGTGGGAATTCACACGAGACAAATGACGATCTCAGGTCGATGAACTAACCTGTACAAATGTCACCAGGGAACTGCTATCTGACATCTGGTATAAGACAAACTAGCATGTTCCCGGCGAGTCCTGTCCGGTGTACTCATAACCCAATGAGCACCTGTATACATCTTAGGTGAACCAACTGACACCAGTGGCTTGTGAGACCGGCCCCCGCCCCTCGTCGGGGTCTCGACTGTATACACTAGTCTACTAATGGAGTATCGATGCCCTGTCTCGAAACTCTTACGACTAGGGACCTTTTAAGGATGTGCTTATAGACTACCAGCTCCCACGTATATGATCGCCCTCATACTGCTGGCAGTCAAGCAAGAATCCTAGGGGCTCTATCAACGTGTAATAGCGACCTGTCAGGTCACCTAAAGCAGTACACGATGATAAAGATAAACCAGATAGCTTACTATCATCTCGAGTAAGACTGTCCTCCTGGGATAGGTCCTCCCTCAATCATTGCAATCACGTGCCTGTGATCCAATAATTGACTCTGAGGGCACTATCTCCAACAATCTCCCACTTGCACTCAAGCCTAATTATTACGATGTCGTATACTCACAGCCCGTGTGATACCGAACATCCAACTCCTCTACTAGTCAGTCTCACAAATCCCGTTTGCGAAACTATTGCGTTTGAGGAATAGCCTCAGTGAGTGGATCCGCCTTGATGTCTCTTTCTATGTATCTCTATATCTCATGTTCGCGGAGAAAGCCATCTCCCAAAATGAGCAATACCTGTCTTAGAATGTGTCTGGATGTCTGATGGGACCTAGCTCATAAATGAACTCCAAATCCAAACTTCTTAGACTGTATCATCAACTGAACTTAATCAGTATCCTGCTCCATGCCTTTCCCTCAGTATCCACCTGGACCACCTATCCAAAATACTGCCCCTCATCAGAGGGAAAATCATGACTCTGACGACCACCATGTCGTCCATGTCACCTTGGAAGCCTGGAATGATAACCGTCTCCTAAAGGAGGCTGCCGTTATCAAATCCCTAGAACACACATTTATGTCCTAAAACTGCTTCCGATTGTTTCTCCAGGATTGGATCAATATCAACTTATTGCATCTACTGCAAGAACAACATCTGGTGTGGTACTTGACATCTCATGATTGACTCAATTGCCTAAGCAAGTGATCTGTCAATCATGCGTATCCCTCTCCCTTTAGTCTGTAAGACACCTTTAGAGAGGGTGACTCCATCACCTGCAGGTACACTACCGTGCCAGGAGTCGTCCATTCTAAATACTCATAGAATGCTGTCAAGGTACACAGATTAGGAAACCACCCAAATCAAGATCTAAAACCATAGATCTAGTAACCAGAATGTCTGATATAATATCCAAGTCCTGTGTAGAGAAACCACTGTGTGACAACCAAAGTATAACCGATCGTAGTATAGGAATATCACTTCCTACTCTGTGTATGTCATCCAAATACCAGGACATCACACCCTACTACCTTCTTAACAGATCTATCCCCTATTCTGATGAAGTCAAACCTATGACTGTCACATCAGAAATAGATGATCTATCTCCGCTGTAACTGCTTTAGTCTATAAATAGACATAAGCCTGATGACCACCAATGCTTCCGCTGCTCCCACTGACTACGACAACCCTCTGCCAGAGTCATATAGACGTGCACTTCTAAAGCTAGTTTAGAACGACGCTATACTCATCCTCCTGCCGGGTCTCACAGTCTGGAACAACAGCAATGGTAAGTCTGGGTAAACAAGAACCTCCCTGCCACCGTCCTTGAGCATACCGAAGTACCTCTCGAGTGCCTGAGGTTACCCATCATGTCTGCGGAGTGGCTAATGGAATGTCAAACTAGATTGAATCTTTAGGTTCTTGTGAAATCATCAGTAATCGTTTGTGGTTCTGGAATCACTTCCAGTTCTACCATACTCCCACTACTGTTTTCTGAAAAATCCATTTTTTATTTAAAACTGTGGCGAGTCAAGAACAATATCACTATTGATCTTCCAGATGGTAGAAAATCAACCCTCGTCATAGCCTGGGTCAACCCACAAACAGCCATTACAGAAACATGTCTTGAGTTGTCCAGTGTCTGGTTTTAAGCATAAGCCGGACAACTCCCCGTATCTTAACAATGTCAAGATATGAACTGTTCTATATCCAATATAGAAACAGAGGCACTGATTTAATTGGAACCAGATTCAAATCATGCAGCTGTCTCCAGTGCATGTCAATAAAATGGAAAGAGGCCGATCAGTGTTACTCAACTTAGGAATGCTCCCAATTATGAGTAACCTGAAAGAGAAGCAAGTTCTCTTAATCATTACTATCAACTGAATACCATATACAAGTATCTACATCTTCGATCACTTTGAAGAATCCCGACACTTGCAATACCTGGTTCTCTACTTTATTCAAATACTATAACTTCTCAAAATTCGGACCCTGTATTTCCACGAAACACCTGTCTAAAAACTAGAGAAGTCATAAGTAAACCGAATATAGTACGAGGACCAACCCCTCTGTCCTGATGGACCCTGGACAACATACAATACTCTGTATAAGTCCCTTGAGTCTAATAACTCATTCACTGTGTGTCGTAGGTTGAAAACTGTACCTTTGGTTATGAAGAATTACACCGATGCTTAATGCTCCTTACCTAACCATCCACTGATATAGGTAAATGTCGTAGACATAATTTCAAAAAAGGTATATCTCACCCTATGAAAATAGAAGTACAGATATATCGATTTGAAATTGGTGCATAACAACGGATATTCAAAACCAAATATTTGCCGACCGGCAAACAACCCAGGTGACTTTTTCAAAT
Organism: Agapanthus africanus; assembly: GCA_030015575.1. Taxonomy (NCBI): domain Eukaryota; kingdom Viridiplantae; phylum Streptophyta; class Magnoliopsida; order Asparagales; family Amaryllidaceae; genus Agapanthus; species Agapanthus africanus. Next base: position 541,395,095 of record CM057339.1, on the reverse strand, counting down.
ATCATCGATTGCAACGAATCCCGATATAATGACATGATCACCCAATTCCCAATAACTTACTCCCACTCATCATCTGTAAAACCATACAAATGTGAGAATCATACCTGGTAAATACATACCCTGGAGTAAGTGTCTAATCGGGAAATCAGTTATCTATTAACAGTACACAGTGAAACTGAAATATTGAAATGTTTCGTTGGGGTATCCTGGTATTCCTACTAATGCCTCTTCCATTATCCAGATTCACAACTGTAACCGTATATCTCTTTGCCATCTCTCCAAATCCCTTTATATGTCTTTAGTCATTACCTTCTGTACACCCCTTTAGCCCAAATGGTTTTCTTCTTTCCCTACCGTTCGGCACCAGCCTATGGTTTGGAAGAAAACTATCCAAAAAGCATAAAGGGTGTACTGTCCTAATCCTAGGAGCACTCGCAACGCGAGAGAAGGTGAAGATAAAAGACACCTGAATGTACTTTATTCCTATTTCTCCTGAACTAGGATCCATCCCCGAACTGAAACAAGTTCCTTTCGAGTTCGTATATAACCATACGATGGAGTATCCAATAAACTGTGGATCTTCGTAGTGATACGGAGTGTCCTGGAGAAATACAAAGGTGATTTAGGATTGGCGAAGAAATACTTGGTTTGTTCGTGAATGGTAGTCGCACTTTACTTTGCCCTCTTACTAATCCCTTGCTTTGTCTTAACTTAATACCTTCTGTACACCGTTTAGGCTAACTGGTTTTCTTCATTCCCTACCGGTCGGCACCAGCCTATGGTTTGGAAGAAGACTATCCAATTTGCGTAATAGGTGTACTACTCCTAAACCAAGGAGTACTCGCAACCTGAGAGAAGGTGAAAAGAAAAGACAACTGAATAGTCCTATCCGTTTTCTCCAGAACCAGAAACCATCCTCGAATTCCTTCGAGTTCGTATATAACCATACGATGGTTTTTTCCAATGGAAGTGGACGTTCGTAATAATACGGGGTGTCCCGGAGAAAAGGGTAAAAGCAGGAGTGGCAAAGAGGTTTGCAACTCTGACAATCCAAAAGCCAGTGTTAAGAAGGTTCGGTCAACTTGGTCACTGAGTCATAGTCTAAGGTCGGGTCAATGGTCGCTGCCAAAGAGAGAGAGAAAAGAAACACTCAGCGTGCACTCTAACCTAGATCAGAATGGTTATCACTTTATCTAATCAGGAAACCTCCCACTGTCACCTCAAATTCTCCTCCAAACCTGAAAGAAGAATTAGTCGGGATCACCCGAGGAGTAAACTAACTCATCAGTGGGAATCGGGACCTAACTATCATCGCATGATAACTTGACGGAATCCACTCAAGTCACCACACTCCAGAAGGTATGCGCATGTCTGGCAAGTTTCAGTTATTTTGAAACTCGCGATGTGATTTTTACCCCTAGGACTCAAGTGACCTTGACGGAGTCAACAAATCAAAGAGTCCTAGTCAAGTTCAACCCCTCATTATCTGGATTGCATTAAACCCACCCGTACGTGCCCTTGACGGAGTCAACAAGGCCGCACGACTGTCCTAACCAATCCCATTTATGCAACAAACAAGCACCACTTAGCTACCGTACACTACGCCTTGACGGAGTCAACAAACGCAGCACGAATACTAAATAATACTCATAAGAAATGACGGAGGGCTACGACTGGTTTTTGGCGAAAAACCTTTAACGTAATGAACTTGATATCGTTGAAGGAACTGCATAGCCTTTTATAAAAATATAGTGACGAAAACCTTTGCTAAAGAGCTCACTCCCGGTGAAGGGATCTCGGCTCTTTCCCCGTAGAATGAGGTGCAGGATATTCCAACTGAATACCACGATGCAAAGCAAAAGTAATCGGCTATAGTGAAGTTAATGCCCTGACGCAAATTTCTATCCAAGGGGTCACTCTCGGTGAAGGGATCTCGGCCCTTGCCTCGTCGACTGAGGAGCAGGATATTCCAAATGAATACCACGATGCAAAACAAAAGTGAACGTCGTTGCAATAACAGCTTTTTGAAAAATGTTCCAACAACATCAGAATAGGTTTGTTTAGCTTGCATTGATCTGAATCAACGCAGTCCCATCAATTGATCACACCACAAAGAACGAAAATATATGACGTACGTATATGCCATCCGCATTCGCCACTGGGTCCCGTCATTACTCGTTAGGTTAGCTAACTAACGACAGAGCGGGGACTGGTCTAGCGCGGATGCAAAACATATACAACATCTACTAATATATATACCAATATATTATATTCGCTCAAGGCGTGATAAGAATGCAACATCACAGAAATGTACAGCATCACAGAACAATACAGATATCTGGGATCCCCGGGTTTCACAGAGCCGCTGCTGAAACCCGACGTTCCCCTGGTCGTGTGGATAGCCTGTGCGATGAAACCCTAGACCCCTACGGGCGCGGCAAGTCACCCGCCAAAACCTGAAGCGAGGCAGCCCCCTTCAGCACCGTGAATGGACCACCCAGCACTTTATGGAATCCGGTAACTTGGGCACCCCTCCTGGGTCAACCTGTACCCCCTACGAGTGCGGCGAATAGCCCGCCAATCCTAGAGTGAAGCCCCCTCTGTCTCAATGCCATGAGATGCGGGCCCGTTGCCCTCTAGAACCCGGCTATCCGTGCACCCCTCCACGGGGAAATCCTAGTACAGAAAATAAAATATACATACACCGGGTACATCGACCGCAACCAGGTCGTGCCCCAAAAGAATAATACAAACAGGCAGTGACGGCAGTCCACATGTCGGACGCTCGCCCCGCAATATCAAATGTACATAAATAAACAAAACTGTACTACCACTGCAACCAGGCTATCCCCACGACCGATCCGCAACATCACAGCATAAACACAGAACATCAACGTGAAAATCACGTTCGCAAATCCGTCTAACCGGGCTATAGCAGTTAGACAGGATTTACCGATCAAGTGATATTCACGGTCGCAGATATAATGTAAATACTGTGAAATAATGTGTTTAAAAATTTCAGATCGAACAAATTTACCAAGTGGGCCCCCAAGTACTACTGTAGCACATCAAGAAAATCTGGGCCAAAAAAGAATATACCAAAACCCGTATTTTCAGCCCACAAGCCCACTGCAAAGAAACGATGACATGAACCCACATTCCTGCGGCGGAACCGTGGCCAAAAGGGGGTTATGGCCGCGGTTCCGCGGTCGTACGGAGGGATCGGGTCATCAAATTTTTCCAGTGTTCTTAGAACTTCCAGTACATTAGTTTTCTACAACCTAAAAAATTTTTAGAGCCCGGAAAAAATGGACAGAAAACTGATGCGTGCAAAACGCGAATTTTGGAATTTTGTTCGATCGGAATTGTAAAACACATTAGAACAAGCTAGGCAAGGTTAATGGCGTGGCTCTGATACCATGTTGCGCCACGGCAGCGCCCCGGCCGTCTATCCGAGGCCAAAATGCGGAATCAAAATTTTTTCTTAACTTTTAAACTGGCGCTACCGCGGACAATATACCCGGATCGTAACCATTAACCGATACTAGCAAACAAGAGATGGGGTGAGAGATATACCGAGCGATCTGTTTCCTTCGGTCTTCTTGTCGTCTCCCGATCTCCCGCGGAATCACCATTCGTCGTCTCCTCGTCGGAAAGGGCACCACGTAGCCGAATTCTTTTACGGGCTCCCACCTCTGGACGGAGGCAACTCGGGCGCGAAGTTGGCTAGCCGACGCATCCAAGAAGTGTTGTAGGCTAGTGTAGAATGGTAGTCTCATTTGGGGTAGTGAAGTTGCCATTGGTGATGGAGGAATGAGGTTAAGGAAAAATGGTGCTTTCATTTTCCCTAAAACAAGAAGAAGAAGGAGATATGCCACACCTCTCCAAATGAACCTCTCATTCTCTCTTGAACAAAATGGTGGAGGAGAGAAAAGAAAAAAACACAAGGGAGGTGAGTGTAGGAGAAGAATAATGGTGACCACACCCAAAACCATGATAACAATATCAAATCCAATTCAAATCAACTCTAATCCTTTCTAATCTCAAAAAGAAAAGGATAAGAAAGAAAAACGATCTCATGATACTTGTCAAATCATGAAGTCATTATAATCAAACATATGCAAGAAACCCCCCTCCACAAATGTTATTTGCAAACTTGCAAATAACACCCTCCATCGGAAAAGTCCGGCCGGGAAAGAACAAAGGAAAACCGGCCGGAACGGAATGCAAACTGGCAACTCCAGAAAACTGGTCCCGTAATAAATTACAGGAAAACCCCGATACTGTGCATACACACCCGCATCTGTATTCCGACCGGATACAAATGCAACGAGACAAAATCTACACTGTAATATACTAGGATCCGGCTTAAACCAAAGCCGACTAGTAATATCCGTTCGATCCTGATGCGTGCAATACCGCACGTATCTGATCAAACCTTGCTATATACCTATACGGCCTTTAGTACAAACCGTCCGATCCTGATCCGTGCAATACCGCACGTGTCTGATCGGACCCAGCCATATCTCCATACGGCCTCTACAGCGTTTCGCCCGAAACTTGAGTAACTGTATGTGTGGTGGACTCTAAAGACTCGTCAATACTATGGCTGTGGATTTAACCACTAGTACGTCAGAGGTATTAGCCATACATGACGGGCTACCAGCTATTGACTAAAAGGGACGTCGATGAGCGAACTCATCCTGACACCCTACTGATCCTGTCAGTGACAATATCCGTACAGTCCGGTCCGTTCGTCTATGAGTATCGCATGGCGGGCCTAGGGGGTTGGTAAAAGTCAGACCCCCAAAAGCGGTACAAGTCGTGTCGGAGTGTAGCCCAGAACACCCTGAGATACTACTGGAATACCTACCAGTAAATCTCCTGCCTCGGCCGAGGGCTTTGTGTAATGGCTCTCCTAGACACAGCGCGACCTCACCCCCAATATCGGGAGAGACGAACCCCTGCAGATCCGCTCACTGCCTCCATGTGGCTCGGGACTGTACCCAACTAAAACCTGTTTGCACGACTCCTTTGAGCCGTGGTAGGGTAGTAATCAAAGCACAGTGGGAACTCACACGAGACAAATGACGATCTCAGGTCGATGAACTAACCTGTACACATGTCACCAGGGAACTGCTATCTGACATCTGGTATAAGACCAACTAGCATGTTCCCGGCGAGTCCCGTCCGGTGTACTCATAACCCAATGAGCACCTGTATACATCTTAGGTGAACCAACTGACACCAGTGGCTTGTGAGACCGGCCACCGCCCCTCGTCGGGGTCTCGACTGTATACACTAGTCTACTAATGGAGTATCGATGCCCTGTCTCGAAACTCCTACGACTAGGGACCTTTTAAGGATGTGCTTATAGACTACCAGCTCCCACGTATATGATCGCCCTCATAATGCTGGCAGTCAAGCAAGAATCCTAGGGGCTCTATCAACGTGTAATAGCGACCTGTCAGGTCACCTAAAGCAGTACACGATGATAAAGATAAACCAGATAGCATACTATCATCTCGAGTAAGACTGTCCTCCTGGGATAGGTCCTCCCTCAATCATTGCAATCACGTGCCTGTGATCCAATAATTGACTCTGAGGGCACTATCTCCAACATAATGTACATCTTCTTGCAGCGGGTTTTGATTGTTGAGACAGCGCTATTGGATGGAGCTTGTGAAGGATTGTGTTTGTGAGATCCTCGTTACCCATGGCAAGGCGATTGAGGTAGCTGATGTTGGAGTCGTAGGCCCGGGGTTAGCTTGTCCCAGTTGTGCGCTGTTCTGAGACAGTCTACAGCAGATTTACAGTTCTTGTGTGATCGTTGAGTACAGCTTAAGTTCGCCTCTACTGAGGGGACAGTTTGCTCATGTCCGTGCCCGTCCATTTTTCGTTAATCGTTTTCACGAGGCACAGCCCGCCGATGCTCGTTTGTCAGAGATTCTTGAGCATACTCGGCTGGGTAAAGATTTAGAGTCCTTGATTTATGACCAGGGTGTGCTACGTTTAGAGATGTGTTTGTGTGTACTTGATACTGATCGGTAGAAACGTGAAATCCTAGAGCGGGCACATCATTCAGCTTTCTGTGTTCATTCAAGTTCCACCAATATGTGACGTGGCTTGTGAGATAGTTACGGGTGGGCAGGGATGAAGAGTGAAGTTTCGAATTTCGTTTCAAGGTTTCTGTCTTGTTGTGAGCTAAGGTTGAGCATTTGAGACTGGCTGGAGAGTTGCAACCTTTAACCGTTTCGGAGTTGGTGGGAGAAGATCTCCACGAATTTCGTTATGGTGTCTACCCAGTTCTAGGCAGGGTGTGACTCCATTTGGGTGTTTGTTGTCCGGTTATGTTCAGTTTGCTCAGTTGTTCTTCGTTAAGTTTGTGCATTGCACGGAGTTCCTTCATGTATTGTATCCAATAGAGGCACCATGTTCACTCGCCGTCTTTAACAGAAGCTTGAGGAAGCCTTGGGTACTGGTTGAGCTTTAGCTCCATTTTTTCATCTGCAGGACGATGGTTTGTGAGAGCGGGCTATACAGACTCTGGAGGATATGCTTGTGTGTACGTACTAATTGTTGTTGGCAGTTGGGATAGTCACTTGCCATTGTTAGGGTTCTCCTTCGATAGCTGTTATCAGGAGACATTCCAATTGGCAACCTTTAGGCCTTGTTTGGTAGGTGGTGTCGATCGCCAGTCTATTTTTCTGACTCCGCGAGAGTAGGATTTTTGGACCTCGGCTAGTCGAGAGGCTTCGGAGATGATCCAATTGATTCAGGTCAGGATGAGAGCAGCCCAGTGCAGACAGAGGTCTTCTGCCGACCGTGGTGGTCGCAGACTTGAGTTCGAAATGGGAGATCATGTATTCCTACGGATTTTCCGATGAATGACGTGTTGAGTTTTAGGAAGCTTAGTCCCAGATTGTAGGTCCTTTTGAGATCCTCGAGCGAGTTAGTACCATACCCTATAATTTGGCACTTCCGCCCAGATTTTGAGTATTCATCCTGTATTCCTTGTGTTGTTACATTGCAAATACCTTCATGACCTTTCTCACATGATTCAGCATCAGACCATTTAGCTCGGACGCGATCTTTCGTTCACCGACGGCCGATAGTGTTAAGGGATCAGCAGGTGGAGAAACTTCGGTCAAGGGTCTTGCCATCTGTGGAGGGTTTTCTTTTGCGTGGCCGTATAGTGAGGTGATCACTTGGGAGGCTGCGAGCGAGATGTGGAAGTTTTTCACTCATCTCTTTGAAGGTATGCAAAGTAATTGAAGGTATGCAAAGTAAGAATTTTAATTCAGGGACGAATTTTCTTTAAGGGAGGAGATTGTAACGCCTTAAATTTAGATTAGTGTTAGTTTAGGCGGTAATGCGGGTTTTTTGTAAAAAGTTTACCAATTTGGGTTCCTCACATTTTATAGCATTTAATTAATAATTTATTATTATTTGTTATGGCTTGCACACACTTGTGCATGTTTATGTGAGGGTGTATTTGTGTTAATCTAGTTTTAGTAACCATGACAACTTAACCCTAATCCTAATCCTTTGCTTTAACCTAATCATTTTCCTTGATATAAACCCTAGATATTTGTTTGTGTGAGATGAGATATTTTCTTTTGGGTTTTGTTTGGAGAGGAGGTGGCATGGTGAGCATATGCTTGCATTTATTTAGTGGTGCACTCACCATTACACTCACCTCTCTCTCTCTCTTTATCTTTTCTTGCTCTCATTCTCTCACACTTCATCTCCTTCTCATTATTTCTCATCCCCTCAATTCCTCAACTGAACACTTATCACTTCACCACTAAACCTTCACTAATCCCTCACAAAACTTCACTAAACTTCACAAAAACTCACCCAAATCACTTCTAGATCCTTGTTTTGCCCCTTGGATGCCTTGGAGCTTGGAAAGCTAGGATCTTTGAGCTTTTCTGGATTGGTAATGATTTCTATCTATTAAATAAGTCTTTTTAGTGTTGCGTAGTTTATTCATTTCAGTTTAGAACGCTTAATGTATCGTTTCGTGCAAATATCGTATTATTAGTGTAGTTTAGGTCTCGGATGATCTGCTATCAAACCAGGTATTTGTTGGAAAAGTTCCCATTACAGTGACCTTGTATAGTGACCTAGAACCCACCATAGAAACCCGAGCCCAATCCCTTTCTTTTTGGCCGCAGATTTAATGGTTCTGGCCGCAATTTGCGGCCAGAGAGGGGGCTGGGGGGTTGTATTTTGGGGTAGGGGTCTCTGGTGTAGTATGTGGTCTTGTGGTATGTGCAACTTTTACAAATTGTTTGTGTAGCAAAATCTGGGATCACTTGTTTGTTTTCTAGTGTTTCGTTTACGCGCGTTACGTTATCCGATACGGTTCGTGTTCTGTGTAGTTGTTGCTCTGAGTTGGTTTCATTGTGTCGCTATGCACATTAGCCACTAGACGAACACTTGAGAGTTTGTTTAGAGTTGTCGCGTCGGTCAAACGTAATTTGTACGTGTTATTGGTCGTTTGCTAATATAAATACTTGTTATATTGTTTTATGTTTTAGGTTCGCAGGCGGGGACTTCGGACGCTGCGAAGAAGGGGAAACAGGTGGTTGGCATTACTTAGCCAGGAGCATTGGTGAGTAGATTTAACATCTACAAGGGAATCGCCCGTATGGCGTTATGCGTCTGGGCTAGATTAAATGATATGAATATTAATTAGAAGTATATGGATATTGATTGTGCATGTATACCTTTGTTGCATATCTCATTTCCTATTGTGTATGGCCTTAGTACTAATGAGACACAACACCATTATTGACGGTTCATATTTCACGAGCACTAATTGTATGCCATACACACACCGTCGATAATTGCCATGACACGCACAACACCTATACATATGTGATATTGTATTGTTTAGGGATATTGAGACATGATCCTTATTTTCCTTCGTGCATATGACATATAGTATACCTGTATACCTACATGCTTACACATATGTCTTGACATGCTTACATTCTAGTTACCCATATACCTATATGGTATTGTACCATTAGTGATAGGTATATACACATATGAGACATAGCTATATGTACATCTTGCATACGTACTTACACTTATACCTGGAGGGTATTATATCATTACTGATAGGCAGATACATATACCTTGCTATACCTACATGTTTACATATATATCTGGCTATAGCTACATGTTCACCTTTATTTGATGTTATATGGACTTGGAGAAATTAGGAACCGCATGATATATATATATATATATATATATTAACTTGTTGCAGTTAAATAGCGACTTTTCCTTTATATGTTCACATTACAGTTTTATGTTGCACATATTATATTCATGGTTTTTCGCATTGAGATATGGATTTTCATGATGTTTTCTGGATTTGAGGACCGTGGTAGTTTCATGAAATTATGCATTATTTGAAAAACCCGGTTTCTCTTGATATGATATTTCAGCAGCCACCATGAGATTTCTCGGTTCTGATATATACCCCATGCGAGGAGGCGTCGTGGGCCGTGTGCGGGTGCATGGTGGGGCCCGGAGGTACCCCGGGACAAGAAAGGTATGTCGATGGACCACGCCGATGAGCCAGACAGGGGAATCATACCTACGGTGACCGTATTTAGACTCGGCGGCTATCGTGGGGATACCGACCGGAGTTATGTACGTATGGATACGTCGAATTGCGAGGGTCGAACCTGGGCACTCTGGTTTTCGAGATAGCGTATAATATGGATTTATCAAGTCCAGTCGTGGTGATAGCACCTGATAGATCAGTACTTATATGCCGACGCTAGACACTTATTTTCATGATATTCTTACTCCTAAGTATATATAACAGTGGAATGGGACGTTGTTATATATATATATATATATATATATATATATTAGTGGAATAGGACACTAATATATATGTATACATATCTAATTTATATACATCATCATAATGATTCATGCAATTATACTTATTCATTTCATGAGATTTTCTTGATATTGGATACATGATATATGAGATTACTTGATATTGGACACTCAGGATATATGAGATTTACTTGATATTGGACTCTCAGGATTTATGAGACTTACAGGATATGAGAGCCAATTTGGGGGCTGATTTGAGAAAATTTGGGATTTTGATTGTCTTGATGGACTTTGGTCCTGCCACGATGTCAGGATTCCATGAGGATGACATGTTTTATCCAATACACCGCATTTATTTTATATGCATTGCTTCATCTATTAGTAGTACCTGATAGAGTACCTTTCATGACTGTTGCATATATATATTGCCATTTATTGCTTCATGTATTAGTAGTACCTGATAGAGTACCTTTAATGACTGTTGCATACATATTGTCATTTATTGCTATCAGCTTGCATATGTTAGATTCGCGCTATACGTGCATACTTGTGATTACTTGCATATGTTATTTACTATTCACGAGTTGGAAACTCGCCCCCGTTGTGCCACAGTGTTTTGCAGGTAGTCCCTCAGGGCAGTCATTGGCAGGGCTTTTCTACCTATCATATCATCTTTTGCAGCGGATACCGCTACGGCTGACTGTGTACAGTTTTGCTACAGGTGGGTTTTGCGGTTATCCGATGTTCCTCATTATATATTCGTTGTACCATGTACTCTCCATCTACCACCTTCATGTATGACTTATAGACTTGATGTGAGGACGATATTGTATATTATTTTGTGAGTTGGTGGTCTTTTATGCAGTTTTATTTATATCGTCTTTTATTTCTTCGCTACGGAGTTGTATATCTGTTGTGGTGGTTCTTTTCCTTCTGTGGGCGTGTATTTGCTCTTGTTTAGGGATGCTTTACTTATATCTTTGTTGTACCCCTTTTTGGGGCTGGTTTTTACAAAGGAGCTGCTGCCAAAATTTTAAAGGAAATAAAGTTGGACTTTAAAGAATTTGGTTTGTGATTTCAAAATTTTTAAAAATTGTTATTATCACTTACAACTTTTGATGGTTTATATTGCTGGGTTTTCGGATTACTTAAATTACGTTACACCTGTAGACGTTGCGTAGTTTAAGGGCCGTCACGTGCCAAATTTCGGGTCATGATAGTTATGGAGCGTGGCTACATAGTAAAGTTATCTGGCGGGTACTCGCGCACGATACGTGATTGCGAAGGAGTTTCGATCCGGATTGAAACTTTATGGCAATCGATCAATAGAGACTAACATACTAGATTTACAATCACTAACTAGTTTTCTCAAAACCAATTAAATGTGGATCCCAACCACTACATCACATATCAAACTTAAACCCGAAATGACGTTAAAACATGACTACGAAACACTCTGTTTAGCCCCAATAGGAAAGTTAACAGAACATGCAAACTGGTCCAATCAAACATAACCTGAAACCCTAAAACCAAGCCTTTATAACACCAAAAAAATTCGAGACACAAAATTTAACAGGGAGCCGGCCAGGCCGGTTTTATGAGTATTTTCGCTGGGTCATTTTGGGAGTTTTGGCCTCAAATTTCTCTGGTGTTCTAGTTACATCACATGTAACATTCTGTACTTGTTTAAAAAAAATTTAGAGACCATTTAAAATTCGACAGAAACTTGGTTTTTTCGGGTTACAGTTTCGGAGTTGTTTCAGTTTCATGATTTATATACATCATCTAATCTTCTAGCTTTGGCTCTGATACCATGAAATTGTTTGTTACCACCACCACTGGGTTTTACTAGCATCAAGCATTCCATTTAAAAAAAATTGGGGTGCTAATTAACACTAAACAAGAATCGAAAACTAGATGATTAGGGTTTAACTACTATATAACGAAAACTATACTAAGAGAAAGAAACTACAACCTTTGTAGACCATATCCTTCTCTTCACAAGCTCCGTGTAGTAGTCCCTACGACTCCACTAGGCTCCACTTGAAGTTGGATCGAACTTCCTTTGCGATCTTCGTGCCGAAGATGATCTACCCGAAGCTTCGCTAATCCAAGTTATCTCTTCACTAAACTTTTTTGTGAAGGAAACACACAACACCAAAGTGCTAATCTTGTGTAGGATGGTGAAGTAGGGGTGTAGTTTGCTCACTAGGGTTCTCACAAGCTCAAGGGTTCACAACTCATGTGATGAATTAAGCTTGGAGGTAGAGGTGAAGAAGATAGAGAGGGCTAGAGAGAAAATGAGCTCAAGTCAAGAAAAATGAACAAGTGTTCAAGCATCAAGTGAAAAAAAGAAGTGAAGTATGGATTATCTCTTTTTTCAATAATTGAAGCATCCATTTTAAAACTATAATCAAATGGATCCATGCTTCAATAGTGTGTCAAGACCAATATAATAATCATCAAAGCCATACTTCACCCATTCCTCAAAAGTCTCCCCATTTTCCACCTCATTTTCTATTTTCTAAAAATATAAAATCAATCATGCTTCATATAATATATATATATATATATATATATATATTGTAGGATTACCTAGCACGACAGTAAGGTTTCGGGAGGCATCGTCCATGCCATTTTCAAAAATTTGCTATGCTAAACAACGCTAACCCTAGAATCTTAACTAGAGAATTAGACAATACAACATGTAAACAACTTTACATCTAAGTGAACATGGAATACAACCTTTGTAGACCGGTCCTTCACTTCAATAGCTCCGTGTAGTAGTCCTTTCGCTCCAAGTAGTGATCTTCCGGACTCTAGAATGGCTCCACAAGATAAAAAGAACAAGCTTGCACGAAGTCTTCGAGGCCGAAGATGATCTACGTCGAGGAGACACCAACCCAAGCAACCTCTTCACTAATTAGAGATTAGTGAAGTTAACACCCTAAACTAAATGGCTAATCTAGTAGTGGATGATGAAGTATGATTTTTTGCTCACTTTAGAATTAATTTTCTCACTAATTTTCCTCACCTCCTCAAAAGCTAGAGAGCTCTCTCTTGATGAAGAAGAAGATGAAGCCAATAATTGTTATGGCAACCATTGGTGAGAAATATCTCATATAACTCATGCAGAGACTTAACCATGGCTTAAGGTAATGGTTGGTTTAATAAATATCTAATGTAAAACAAAACTAGTGGACTAAGTCAATGGTTCTACAAACTTCCACTAAGCTTGAACCATGTGACTAATTTCCAACTAATTAGTGATTTACATTAAATAAATAACCCCACATTATCATAAGCATGGTGTGATTCTCATACACCCATGTAACATGTGGCATCAAGCATGACACAAAAAGAAATACAATTAATATATATCACATATATATTAAATGCATAAGTGAGAAAAGAAATGCTTAAGTGAGAAAATATTAGTTAATGTAAATTAATATATCAAATATATAATTATACATTAAATCATTAAACAACACTTGATTTGATAATCCGGCCATATCACATACAACCGACTAATATTATTTGTATCAACTTATCAAATCAACACTTGATTTGATAACCCGGCTATATCACATATAACCGACGGATATCATATATCACGAGAATAGAATATGGTATCACATACTCGTATTAATCTCGGTCCCACACATAACACATATGTGCTCCTACTTCGTATTGCCTGAGCCAGGAAACCTCTCTATAGGACTCTAAAGACTCGTCAATACGCCGGCAGTAGGTGATGATCATATCAGTCACCCATAAGCTATCAGCGGTACTAGCAGGACGTAACGGCTACCCGGGTATTGAGCGATCAGAAGATCAACAGGAAAGCTTGTCTAAACTCCCGCAATGCCTGTCAGCAACACTACCATACAGTCCGGTCTCTTCATCTGATATGTCGCATATATAGTCTAGGGGTGGTAACCGTCAGACCCCAGTAACCGATAAGTCGTGCCGATGTGAGGCTCATAACAGGTCGAGAAACTACTGATAACACTTACCAGTAAATCTCCGAATCAGCCCTGGCCAAGGACTGTAGGGTTACTAGGCACTCTAATAAGGTTCTACAATGCATCAACCATGCCCGTTTAAAATTTTAGCCGTGCCGAATAACCCTAAACAAGATCGTTGCTAGAAAATTAGGGTTTCACATGCAAGTTAATAGCATCTATGACTAAGTGAATACGAAATACAACCTTTGTAGATCGGTCCTTCACTTCATTAGCTCCTTGTTGAAGTCCCTTCGCTGCGATCGTGGTTCTCCCGGACTCTTGCATGGCTTCATGAGGCATAGGAGCGTCCTTGCTTGAAGTCTTCGAGGCTGAAGATGATCTACGTCGAGGGGATGCCAACTCAAGATTCTACTTCACTAACAAGAGAATTAGTGAAGCAAACACCCTAAACTAAAGTGCTAGTCTAGTAGAGGATGAAGAAATAGGAAGTGGGTTCACTTTAGAATTTAGTTTCTCACAATGTTTCTCACTTTGGATCAAACCCTAGAGAGCTTTTTTTAGCTCATGGAAGAAGATGAAGAAAATAATATGAGAAGAGATAATGATCAAGTGAGTGAGCTAACCATGGTGAGTGAGTATCATATACTAACTCATGTAGAGACATAACCAAGGCTAATCCAAATGGTTAGGTTAACAAAAAATCTAAAGTAAAGACAAAGCTAGTAGACTTTGTCAAAGCAAAGCAAGCTTCTGCAAGCTTCATGCTCTTTCCAAAATTCCACTAATTTTGTAATTACCTTAAATAATTATAACCCACCGTATAAAATAGAATGGTGTATGTCGTACACACCCATGTCTAGTGTATCATCAACCATGATACAAAAAGAAAAAGCTTTTTAATATATATCACATATATATTAAAATGTGCACATGTGAGAAAAAAAAATCCTTAAGTGAACAAGTGTTAGTTAATGTAAACTAGTATATATAATATACAATTATACACTAAATTATCAAATCAACACTTGACTTAATAATCCGGTCATATCTCATATAACCGACTAATAACCATTGTATCGACTTATCGAATCAACACTTGATTCGATAACCCCGCTATATCATATATAACCGACCGATACATAAAGTCGCGAGAATAGAATACGGTATCACATACCCGCATTATTCTCGGTCCCGCACATATCATATACGTGCTCCTATTTCGTTTTGCCAGAGCCAGTAAAACCTCTATGTAGGACTCTAAAGACTTGTCAATACGCCGGCAGTAGGTGATGATCACATCAAGCACCCACAAGCCGTCAGCGGTACTAGCTGGACGTAACGGCTACCCGGGTATTGAGCGATCAGAAGATCAGCAAGCAAGCCTGCTCCAACTCCTGTAAAAGCCTTCCGGTAACACTTCCCGTACAGTCCTGTCTCCTCGTCTGATATGTCGCATATCAAGTCTAGGGGTGGTAAACGTCAGACCCCAATAACCAATAAGTCATGCCGATATGAGGCTCATAACGGGTCGAGAAACTACTGGTATCACTTACCAGTAAATCTCTAAATCAGCCCTGGCCAGGGACTTCCCTGTTACGGCCAATCGAGCACAGCGCAACATCAACCCCCAATACCGGGAGAGACGAAACCCCTCCTATCGCTCATCGCCTCCATGTGACTCGGGACTGTACCCAAAAACCACCGTTTTGCACGCCCTCATGGACGTGGTAAGGTGGAAATCAAAGCACAGTAGGAATCACACAAGAATCTATGACGATCTCGGGTCTACAGACTAACCTGCACAAGTGTCACCAGAGAACAGCCATCTGACGTGAGGTATAATACCATCTGGGAGTTCTCGGCGAGTCCGTCCAGTGTACCCAGTCTCCACTGAGCACCCGTATACCATCTCTGATGTCAAACACCAATGGATATGGGATCATCCATCACCCATCTCATGGGTTGAGAAGCGTATACGCTAGTCTACTCTGGTATATCGATGCCCTGTCTCAATACACCTACGACCAGGAACATTAAAGGATGTACTTATGGACTACCATAGCCCCACTAGTATGATCTGCATAGTAGTCCAGGTAGTCAAGTACACATCCTAAGGGCTTTACCAACATGTAACTATAAGACAGTATCATGAGACAAGTATATATGTTAAGATAAAGAGCAAACAGATAGCATACTATCATATCGAGCAAGAAAGTCCTCTCTTTATATGTCCAAGCATCCAATATAATATACATCATCTGTACAATACTGGCCTCTAGGGCATACATACAACTAACAATCTCCCACTTGCACTAGGGCCAGCTGCTGTAGTATCACATACCAAGCATCCCGAAGAGTCTCTCAAACTGTATCTGGGGAATGGCCTTCGTGAGTGGATCTGCTGTGTTGTTCTTCGTGTCAACCTTCCTGACCTCGATCTCCCGGCGATCAACTATCTCCCGGATCAGGTGATACCGCCTCAGAATATGCCTGGATCGCTGATGGGACCTGGGTTCCTTGGCCAAAGCCACCGCTCCATTGTTATCACAATACAAAGGTATTGGATGCTCAATGGATGGAACCACTCCAAGTTCAGTAATGAACTTCTTGATCCAGACAGCCACTTTGGCAGCATCGTTGGCAGCGATGTATTCAGCCTCCATCGTCGAGTCTGCCACGGTTTCCTTCTTGGAACTCTTCCAGCTTACCGTCCCTCCATAAAGGGTAAAGACAAATCCCGAGTGCGACTTAGATTCGTCCTTATCACTCTGGAAGCTCGAATCGGTAAAGGACTTCACTTGGAGTTCTCCGTTACCATACACCAAGAGCATCTCTTTAGTCCTTCGCAAGTACTTGAGAATGCTCTTCGCAGCTGTCCAGTGACTCTCTCCAGGATCAACTTGATACCTACTCACTACACATAGTGAATATGCTACATCGGGTCCGGTACATAGCATCGCGTACTTGATAGAGCCTACAGCCGAAGCATAGGGTATCCCTTGCATGCGAGCTCTCTCCAAATCTGTCTTGGGAGACATCTCTTTGGAGAGAGTGAGCCCTGAGATCATGGGTAAAAACCTATGTTTGGACTCTTCCATACTAAACCTATTTAGTATGGTGTTAATGTACCTGGATTGGGACAATCCCAATATCCTTTTAGATCTATCTCAATCGATCATTATTCCCAGTATGCAGGAGGCATCACCTAGATCTTTCATTGAGAATCTTTATGATAAGAAGAGCTTGACCGATTGCAGCATAGGAATGTCATTTCCTATCAAGAGTATGCCATCCGCGTACAATACGAGGAAGACAACCTTACTCTCTTCCACCTTCTTGTAGATACAAGGTTCATCTACGTTTTGGACGAAATCAAACTCTTTGATAACGACGTCAAAGAAGATGTTCCAACTCCGCGAAGCTTGCTTTAATCCATAAATGGATTTAAGCAGCTTGCACACCTTCCCGCTGCTCCCACTATCTACGAAGCCCTCTGGCTGAGTCATCTACACGCACTCTTCTAAATCACCGTTTAGAAAGGCGGTCTTAACATCCATTTGCCAGATTTCATAGTCATGATATGCAGCGATGGCAAGCATGATCCGGATGGATTTAAGTATAGCCACTGGAGAAAAGGTTTCGTCATAGTCCATACCTGGTCTTTGACGAAAACCCTTTGCAACAAGTCTAGCTTTGAAAGTCTCCACTTTCCCATCTACACCAAGTTTTTTCTTGAAGATCCACTTGCTCCCAATGGGTTTTACCCCTTCAGGAGCATCTTCCAAAGTCCATACTTTGTTGGTGTACATGGATTCCATCTTGGACCGCATTGCATCCAGCCATTTCACTGAGTCCCCACTCGTGATGGCCTGCTCGAAGCTAGTTGGGTCATCATCAACCATGATGCAATCCTCGCTCCCACCATCCATGAGAAAACCGTTGTATCTCTCAGGTGGTTGAGGAACCCTACTAGATCTGCGGAGTGGCTGGGGTTCATCGGGAACTACCGAATCCTCTGGTTCCACCAAATCTTCTGTTGTGGTTTGCACAGCTGGAACCTTTTCCAGTTCTACCTCAGAGCCACTAATCTCTTTTGCAAGAAATTCATTTTTCTAAAAAGGTGGCATGTTGAGCAACAAACACTCTTTGTTCCTCACTGTGGTAGAAGATATACCCTCGCGAATACTTGGGATATCCAACAAACTTACACAAAACATACCTTGACTCGAGTTTGTCCGGTTTTTGTCTTTTGACATAAGCCGGGCAACCCCATATCTTAATAAAATTAAGATATGGTCTCTTCCCCTCCCATATCTCATATGGGGTGGTAGGCACAGATTTGTTAGGAACCCTATTCAGTAGGTATGCTGCTGTCTCCAGTGCATATCCCCAGAAGGAAATAGGTCACTCGGCTATACTCATCATAGAGCGCACCATATCTAATAGGGTGCGGTTCCTCCGTTCCGATACACCGTTTTGCTATGGTGTATATGGAAGAGTTAGCTGAGAGAGAATCCCATTCTCTTTTAGGAAGTCTAAGAATTCATTGCTCAAGTATTCACCTCCTTGATCAGATCGAAGGATCTTAATACTTTTCCCGGTTTGGTTCTCGACTTCTTGTTTATATTCTCTAAATTTCTCAAAAGCTTCTGATTTGTGTTTCATCAGGAACACATATCCGAATCTAGAGAGATCGTCAGTGAATGTAATGAAGTACGAAGAACCATCCCTGGAATGTGTAGACATGGGACCGCATACATCACTATGTATCAGTCCCAAGAGTTCGGTAACTCTTTCTCCGTGTCCCGTAAACGGAGTTTTGGTCATCTTGCTTTTGAGACATGACTGGCAAGTGTCATAAGATGAAAATTAAAACGGATTCAAATATCCATCCTTATGCAACTTAGCTAGTCGTGTCACATTGATGTGACCCAGTCTACAATGCCACAAGAAGGATTCGTTCATTTCTGAATTCTTCCTCTTATGTGTGTTTGTTATGCTCAGAACTGTTGATTGATTTAGAACATAAATGCCATTGCACAACGTGCCTGATCCAACCAACTTTTGGTTAAGGAAAATGTTCATAACATTATCCTGTAATACAAAATTATATCCCTCTTTACTCAACAAAGAAACCGATATAATGTTGCATATCAGGTTCGGCATGTAATAGCATTCGTTCCGAATCAATGTATTACCAGTTGGCAATACAAGGTGATATTCCCCGACGGTTTTAGCTGCAACAATTGCACCATTTGCAACCCTTATGTCTTTATCACCTTCTCCAAGTTCTCTACCTTTCCTAAGCCCATGTAACTGATTACATATATGGGATTCTGACCCGGTATCTAATACCCAGGACGTAGAGCAAATGGAGAAACAGTTCTCTGTAACGAACACACCCGAAGAAAATGCATCAACATGTACTTTCTTCATTCGGGTGGCATGGGAATCCTGGTATTCCCCTATATCCTGTTCAGTCTTATAACTTTTATAAGAAAGAACTGAACCAACGATCCCCAGCACAGTATAACATGCGGGTTTGGTCAATACATCCATATTATTATCTTTATTAAAGCCTGATATGGTCGCTACCTGGAGAGAGTGAGAAGAAAACACTTTAGCGTATGCTCTTGCAAGATCAGATTGGTTATTATTTTATCTAATCAGGATGGCTCCCACTGTTTTTAGCAAATCTTCCTCCAAACCCTAAAAGGAAAGACTAGCCGGGATTAATTACACCCTACAACTTCGCCAATCTTTCAGCCAGGCCAGTGTCGGTACTTTGAGGGAGGTTCCCTGTGCTTTCGCATGGACCTAATTAAAGTAAACCTCGTTTTCCCAGAGGCGTAACCCCGTTGACACCTTTCTAGACACCTACTTGATCAGCTAATTATCCTGTGTAAAACTCTCCCAGGAGTAACAATTACTCGCAGTGGGTATCGGGATCCAACTATCTCATAGAAGGTATGCAATCTCATTGCAAATTTCAACACTTGAAATCCCTGATAATATTTTGCCCCAAGCATCCCATGACCTTGACGGAGGTCAACAAACCACAGGGTGCAAGTCAAGTTCAACCCGTCATTTCTTGATTGAATCAAACCCACCCGCACGATCCTTGACGGAGGTCAACAAGGTCGTACGACTACCCTAATCCAGTCTGCATCATATGCATAGGCAGATAAATACTAGTTAGCTACCGCACACTACGCCTTGACGGAGGTCAACAAACGTAGCACGAATACTAAGTAGGACTTATCTGAAATGACGGAGGGCTACGACAGGTTTTTCTGAAAACCTATTGCGTAATGAACTTGATATCGTTGTAGAATCAAGTGAATTTTGAAATGGAGTGATTTTGAGGCTTTTATTAGTTTTGCTAAAGAGGACACTCCCGGTGAAGGGATCTCGGCTCTTTCCTTATGGAATAAGGTGCAGGATATATCATATATATCACTATGCAAAGCAAAACTCCAAAAGCAATAAAAAACAAACCGAGTGTTGTAGCATCTGCCAGTTTTGCTAAAGAGGTCACTCCCGGTGAAGGGATCTCGGCTCTTTCCTCATCGAATAAGGTGCGGGATATATCATATATATCGCTATGCAAAGCAAAAACTGTATTTACCCTTTTTGAAAATTTTGATTCTACAACATCTTTTAGGTTTCTTTTCTTTCATTAATCACATTAATGAAGTCCCATCATTTAAGTCACCTAAACATCACAGATAAATACGACGTACACTTATGCCATCCGCATTCGCCTCGATGTCCCCTCGTGCACCGTTAGGTTAGGTAACTAACGGCAGAGCGGGGCAGGGCTAGCGCGGGTGTAAAACATAAGTAACGTCTATATAATATATCATATAGATACTATATACAGTATTTATCACAATATATCAAATGATCACATCACAGATATCGCAGCAGAAGAAACATATGAAACATTGGATATACTAGGACGTCCGTATTTTATTTTGAGCCTCTATAAAACACGGATTCCACGGTCACGATGAATAGCCAAACCCACACCCCTAGACCCCTACGAGAGCGGCAAGCAACCCTACCAATTCTAGAGTTAGGAGACCCGGACTCGACTCCTCGAGTTGGTCTCCCACTGGACTCTAAAACCCGGTTACTTGTGCTCTCCTCCTTGGGTCTATCCTAGTGCAAAAAAATAAATAATATACAAACGGTGACATCAACCTCATCCCGGAAGTGCCCCAATAAAATAATATTACATACATTTAAATTTACATGAATGAAAATAAAAACTCTCATCTCACATAAAACCCCCGGCTATTCAAAACGCGATGATCCAATATAACATATCCAGCAACACATAACATCTCATGTCATCAATGTAAGTAAATATGCGCATCCCAACTGTCGTTGACATATAGAAACGAAACCGGCGATAACACATATTACACTTACGGTCGCAGAAAATAAAGTGTAAAACTACAACATTTGGAATCCACAATCTCTTTAGACATCGTAAATCCGAAATATCACATACTTCGCATTTCATGCCTAACTTTATGAATTCCACATATTGTATCACATTCCAGATAAATAGACAGTATTAAACTTTCCGATCGAATAATCAAATACCCAAGTTTTTCCAAATAGTTCTCAACACTTGAGGGGAGTTTAAAAACATCCAGAATTCGTTACAGTAGCAACGGTCCAGCCGTAGAAGGGTCAAGCCAACGCCTCACATGTGGTACGTCGTACTGCCCTAAACCCTAAGGTTCAAAAGGCAGTTCAAGACGGTCACATAATCGAGTTAAGGTTTGTTGTCTTCTATAGGGTCCATTGCGTAACTTGCACGATTTAGACGTTTTTAAACTACGGAAAGAATCCAACACTTGGAAATTTTCCGGGTCGGGAAAAAGTGAGTTATTGATATCCGTTCGAATTTTTTAATACTTTCTAAATTATCCGGAAAAATTTAAACGAAGTTAAAATATCTGATCGAATCAACGAGTCCCCAAAACACCCCAGAAAAACCCAACACTTGAGTATATTTAAAAGTACCCAGAAACATCAGGAAACACATACGGATGAAACTGTACAAAACTGAAACCCTAACTCTACTGTTGCGTTGCGGAACCGCCGCTAATGGCATGTCATTGCCGCGGTTCCGCGGCCGTTTAAGTGAGTTAGTGTCTCGTTTTTCACATATGTCCATAGAATTCCCTGCTGATTTTTTTGAGTATTTTTAATTTGGAAAAAATCACATTTTCAGAAAATGTCCAGAAAGGGTGTAATTTGACGTATCGGGGTTCGTTCGGAGTTTTAACTTCGTAAACACATCGCCTAATGCTCTAGCTAGGCTATGATACCACTGTAGGGTTACTAGGCACTCTAATAAGGTTCTACAATGCATCAACCATGCCCGTTTAAAATTTTAGCCGTACTGAATAACCCTAAACAAGATCGTTGCTAGAAAATTAGGGTTTCACAAGCAAGTTAATAGCATTTATGACTAAGTGAATACGAAATACAACCTTTGTAGATCGTTCCTTCACTTCATTAGCTCCTTGTTGAAGTCCCTTCGCTGCGATCGTGGTTCTCCCGGACTCTTGCATGGCTTCACGAGGCATAGGAGCGTCCTTGCTTGAAGTCTTCGAGGCCGAAGATGATCTACGTCGAGGGGATGCTAACTCAAGCTTCTACTTCACTAACAAGAGAATTAGTGAAGCAAACACCCTAAACTAAAGTTCTAGTCTAATAGAGGATGAAGAAATAGGAAGTGGGTTCACTTTAGAATTTATTTTCTCACAATGTTTCTCACTTTGGATCAAACCCTAGAGAGCTTTTTTTAGCTCATGGAAGAAGATGAAGAAAATAATAAGAGAAGAGATAATGATCAAGTGAGTGAGCTAACCATGGTGAGTGAGTATCATATACTAACTCATGTAGAGACATAACCAAGGGTAAACCAAATGGTTAAGTTAACAAAAAATCTAAAGTAAAGACAAAACTAGTGGACTTTGTCAAAGCAAAGCAAGCTTCTACAAGTTTCATGCTCTTTCCAAAATTCCACTAATTTTGTAATTACCTTAAATAATTATAACACACCATATAAAATAGAATGGAGTATGTCTTACACACCCATGTCTAGTGTATCATCAACCATGATACAAAAAGAAAACACTTTTTAATATATATCATATATATATATATATATATATATATATTAAAGTGTGCACATGTGAGAAAAAAAATCCTTAAGTGAACAAGTGTTAGTTAATGTAAACTAGTATATCTAATATACAATTATACACAAAAATATCAAATCAACACTTGACTTAATAATCCGGTCATATATCATGTAACCGACTAACAACCATTGTATCGACTTATCGAATCAACACTTGATTCGATAACCCGGCTATATCATATATAACCGACCAATACATAAAGTCGCGAGAATAGAATACGGTATCACATACACGCATTATTCTCGGTCCCGCACCTATCATATACGTGCTCCTATTTCGTTTTTCCTGAGCCAGTAAAACCTCTATGTAGGACTCTAAAGACTCGTCAATACGCCGGCAGTAGGTGATGATCACATCAAGCACCCACAAGCCGTCAGCGGTACTAGCTGGACGTAACGGCTACCCGGGTATTGAGCGATCAGAGGATCAGCAAGCAAGCCCGCTCCAACTCCTGTAAAAGCCTTCCGGTAACACTTCCCGTACAGTCCGGTCTCCTCGTCTGATATGTCGCATATCAAGTCTAGGGGTGGTAAACGTCAGACCCCAATAACCGATAAGTCATGCCGATATGAGGCTCATAAAGGGTCGAGAAACAACTGCTAACACTTACCAGTAAATCTCTAAATCAACCCTGGCCAGGGACTTCCCTGTTACGGCCAATCGACCACAGCGCAACATCAACCCCCAATACCGGGAGAGACGAAACCCCTCCTATCGCTCATCGCCTCCATGTGACTCGGGACTGTACCCAAAAAACACCGTTTTGCACGCCTTCATGGACGTGGTAAGGTGGAAATCAAAGCACAGTGGGAATCACACAAGACTCTATGACGATCTCAGGTCTACAGACTAACCTGGACAAGTGTCACCAGAGAACTGTCATCTGACGTGAGGTATAATACCATCTGGGAGTTCTCGGCGAGTCCGTCCAGTGTACCCAGTCTCCACTGAGCACCCGTATACCATCTCTGATGTCAAACACCAATGGATATGGGATCATCCATCGCCCATCTCATGGGTCAAGAAGCGTATACGCTAGTCTACTCTGGTATATCGATGCCCTGTCTCGATATACCAACGACCAGGAACACTAAAGGATGTACTTATGGAATACCATGGCCCCACTAGTATGATCTGCATCATAGTCCAGGTAGTCAAGTACACATCCTAAGGGCTTTACCAACATGTAACTATAAGACAGTATCATGAGACAAGTATACATGTTAAGATAAAGAGCAACCAGATAGCATACTATCATATCGAGCAAGAAAGTCCTCTCTATATATGTCCAAGAATCCAATATAATATACATCATCTGTACAATACTGGCCTCTAGGGCATACATACAACTAACAGGGACTTCCTGTTATAGCCAATCGAGCACAGCGCAACATCAAACCCCAATACCGGGAGAGACAAATCCCCTCCTATCACTCATTACCTCCATGTGATTCAGGACTGTACCCAAAAGCCACCGTTTTGCACGTTCTCTTAAATGTGGGCATCACACAAGTCTCTATGACGTTCTCGGGTGTACAGACTAACCTATACCAGTGTCACCAGAGAACTGCTATCTGACGATAGGTATAATACTAACTAGGAGTTCTCAGCGAGTCCGTTCGGTGTACCCAGTCTCCACTGAGCACCCATATACCTTCTCTGATGTCAAACACCGATGGATGTGGGATCATCCATCGCCCATCATATGGGTCAAGAAGCGTATACGCTAGTCTATACTGGAATCTCGATACTCCCTCAACTAGAAACGATTAAAGGATGAACTTGTGGACTACCCTGGCCCCCTAATATGATCATCATCATAGTCCCGGTAGTCAAGTACACATCCTAAGGGCTTTATCAACATGTGAGAGCAAGACAGTATCACAATACAAGTCCACATGTTAAGACAAAGGGCAACCAGATAGCATACTATCATGTCGAGCAAGAAAGTCATCTCTATATATATCCAAGCATCCACTTTAATATACATCATATGTACAATAATGGCCTCTAAGGAATACATATACCTAACAATCTCCCACTTGCACTAAGACCAGTTGTTGTAGTATCTCATACCCAACATCCCGAAGAGTCTCTTGGGTATGGCCTTTGTGAGTGAATTCGCCGTTTTTTTCTTCGTGTCAACTCTCCTGACCTCGATCTCCTGACGATCAACTATCTCCCGGATCAGGTGATACCGCCTCAGAATATGCCTGGATCGCTAATGGGACCTGGGTTCCTTGGACAAAACCACTGCTCCATTGTTATCACAATACAAATGTATTGGATGCTCAATGGATGGAACCACTCCAAGTTCAGTTATGAACTTCTTCATCCAGACAGCCTCTTTGGCAGCATCGTTGGCAGCGATGTATTCAGCCTCCATCATCGAGTCTGCCACGGTTTCTTGCTTGGAACTCTTCCAACAAACCGCCCCTCCATTGAGGGTAAAGACAAATCCCAAGACCGACTTAGAGTCATCCTTATCACTCTAGAAGCTCGAATCGGTAAAGGACCCCACTTGGAGTTCACTGTTACCATACACCAAGAACATATCTTTAGTCCTTCTCAAGTACTTGATAATGTTCTTCACAGCTGTCCAGTGATTCTCTCCTGGATCTGCTTGATACCTACTCACTACACTTAGTGAGTATGCTACATCGGGTCTGGTACATAACATCGCGTACATGATAGAGCCTACTGCCGAAGCATAGGGTATCCCTTGCATGCGAGCTCTCTCCAAATCAGTCTTGGGAGACATCTCTTTGGAGAGAGTGAGTTCTGTGATAGTGGGTAAATTCCCACGCTTAGAATCTTCCATACTAAACCTCTTTAGTATGGTGTCTATGTATCTGGAGTATCCGTTTAGATCTATTTCTATAGATCTTAATCCCCCAAGATGTAGGAGACATCACCTAGATCTTTCATTGAGAATCTTTGTGATAAGAAGAGCTTGACCGAGTGCAGCATAGGAATATTATTTCCTACCAAGGGTGTGCTACCCACGTACAATTCGAGGAAGACAACCTTACTCTCTGCCACCTTCTTGTTTATACAAGGTTCATCTACGTTCTTGATGAAGTCAAACTCTTTGACTACCACATCAAAACAGATGTTCCAACTCCGCGATGCCTACATTAACCCACAGATGGATTTAAGTAGCTTGCACACCTTTCCGCTGCTCCCACTGTCTACGAAACTCTCTGGCTGAGTCATGTACACACTCTCTTCTAAATCTCCGTAAAGAAAGGCGGTCGTAACATCTATTTACCAGATTTCGTAGTCATGGTATGCAGCGATGGAAAGTAGGATCTGGATGGACTTAAGCATAACCACTGGAGAAAAGGTTTCATCATAATTCACACCTGGTCATTGATGAAAACCTTTTGCAACAAGTCTAGCTTTGAAAGCCTCAACTTTTCCATCTACACCAAGTTTCTTCTTAAAGATCCATTTGATTCCAATGGGTTTTACCCCTTCGGGAGCAACTTCCAAAGTCCATACTTTATTGGTGTACATAGATTCCATCTCAGATCGCATTGCATCCAGCCATTTCATAAAGTCCCTACTCGTGATGGCCTGCTCGAAGCTAGTTGGGTCATCATCTTCCATGATGCAATCCTCGCCCCCACCATCAATGAGAAAACCGTATTATCTCTCAGGTGGATGACGAACCTTACTAGATCGGCGGAGAGGCTGAGGTTCGTTGGGAACTATTGAATCCTCTGGTTCTACCAAATCTTCTGTCGTAGTTTGTATGCTGGAACCTCTTCTAATTCTACCTCCTTGCCACTAATTTCTTTTCAAGAAATTCCTTTTCTAAAAAGGTGGCATGTCGAGAAACAAACACCTTTTGTTCCTCGATGTGGTAGAAGATATACCCTCGCGAATGTTTGGAATATCCAATAAACTTACACAGAAAAGACATTGCCTTGAGCTTTTCCGGATTTTGTGTTTTCACATATGCCGGACAACCTCATATCTTAACATAATTAAGATATGGTCTCTTTCCTTTCCATATCTCATATGGAGTGATTGGCACAGATTTGGTGGGAACCATATTCAATAGGTCTGCAGCTGTCTCAGTGCATATCCCCAAAAGGATATAGGCAACTCAGCAGTACTCATCATAGAGCGCACCATATCTAATAAGGTGCGATTCTTCCACTCCGATACACCGTTGTGCTGTGGTGTATACGGAAGAGTAAGCTGAGAGAGAATCCCATTCTCTTTTAGATAGTCACGAAATTCTTTGCTCAAGTATTCTCCTCCCCGATCAGATCGAAGAGTTTTAATACTTTTACCCATTTGGTTCTCGACTTCATGCTTATATTTTTTGAATTTCTCAAAAGCTTCAGACTTGTGTTTCATTAGGAACACATGTCTGTATCTTGAGAGATCATCAGTGAATGTAATGAAGTACGAGGAACCATTCCTGGCATGTGTAGACATGGGACCGCATACATCACTATGTACAAGTCCTAAGAGTTCCATAACTCTTTCTCCGTGTCCAGTAAACGGAGTTTTAGTCATCTTTCCTTTGAGACATGACTGGCAAGTTTCATAAGATGATAGTTCGAACGGATTCAAATATCCATCCTTATGTAACTTAGCTAGTCGTGTCGCATTGATATGACCTAGTCTATAATGCCACAAGACGGATTCGTTCATTTCTGAAATCTTCCTTTTGTGTGTGTTTTGTACGTTAAGAACTGTGTTTTGATTCAGAACATATAAACCGTTACATAACGCACCAAACCTAATAAACACTTGATTTAGGTAAATGTTCATAACATTATTCTCTATTACAAAGTTATATCATTCTTTATCTAATAAAGAAACTGATATTCAATTGCATATCATAGAGGGTACGTAATAACAGTCGTTCAGGATCAAAGTATTCCCATTTGGTAATACAAGATGATATTCACCAACTGCTTTGGCTGCTACACCTGCACCATTCCCTACTTTTAGATAATGATCACCAATTCCCAATTCTCTACCTTTCCTTAGCCCATGTTGTAGGGTTCCTAGGCACGCTAATGAGGTCTCACAAGGCATCAACCATGCCAATTTCAAATTTTACGGGTGCCGAGAAACCCTAATACGGATCGTTGACTAGAGATTAGGCGAAACTAGCAACTAGTTAACTACTTTAACTAATAGAACGGAAATACAACCTTTGTAGATCCGTTCCTCCACCTCCATAGCTCCGCAATGAAGTCTCCTCGCTGTCCAAATCCAATCCCGGGCTCTAGCATCGGCTTCATCGGAGAAATGGGCGGGCTAGGTCATCGACAACGATGCCGAAGATGATCTACGTCGAGGCATCACAAGATCAAGCTCCCACTTCACCAAGTCATGAAACTTATGAAGAAAACACCCTATACTACTTGGCAAGAGGTAGAAGATGAAGAAATAGGAAGTGGGTTCACTTTAGAATTGGATTTCTCACTCATTTTCTCAAGTTGCCATTGATGGAGGCAAGCTTCTTCTTGAAGAAGAAGAAGAAGATGAAAATATATTATGATAAGTTATTTGGAAATAGAAAATAAATGAATACTTATCATAATCCAACCATGGTCAAATGTAGAGAATGAACTAGGGTTAATTGGAATGGTTAGGGTTAAGCATGAAGACAAAATGGTCACTTGGTCAAAGCTTCATGAAGCTTCAAGAACAAACAAAGAAAGCCACCATTTTTCTTTTCTTTTGCCAAAAAGAAATAAATAAATAAATGAATAAATAAATAATATGAAAACCCTAACCATTACACAACCATGGTTTAATCTTTACACAAACCCAAGTGAGCAGGTATTATCAAACATGATATAAACAAGAGCACAAAAGTATATCACATATACAACTTGTGAACTTCAAGTGAGAAAATCCATTTAAAGTGAACCAATACTAGTTAATGTAAAGTAATATATCATATATATAATTATACATTAAATCATTAAATCAATACTTGATTTAACGATCCGGTCATATCGCATATAACCGACTAATATCAATAGTAACAACTTATCGAATCAACACTTGATCCGATAACCCGGCTATATCGCATATAACCGATCAATGTTACAAATCGCGAGAATGAAATACGGTATCACATACACGCATTATTCTCGGTCCCGCACATATCTCATATGCGCTCCTATTTCGTTTCGCTTGAGCCAGGAAACCTCTGTGTAGGACTCTAAAGACTCGTCAATACGCCGGCAGCAGATGATGATCATATCAAACACCCACAAGCCGCAAGCGGTCTGCTAAACGTAACGGCCAACCGGGTATTGAGCGATCAGAAGATCGACGAGCAAGCCCGCTCACACTCCTGTGAATCCAACCAGTAACACTTACCGTACAGTCCGGTCTCGTCGTCTGATATGTCGAATATCTCGCCTAGGGGTGGTAAACGTCAGACCCCAATAGCTTGATAAGTCGTGTCGATATGAGGTCTATAACAGTTCGAGAAACTACAGGTAACACTTACCAGTAAATCTCAGCAACCCTGGCCAGGGATTTCCGGTTATAGCCAATCGAACACAGCGCAACATCAACTCCCTATACCGGGAGAGACGAATCCCCTCTTATCGCTCATTGCCTCCATGTGATTCGGGACTGTACCCAAAAACCACCGTTTTGCACGCCCTCTTGGACGTGGTAAGGTGGAAATCAAAGCACAGTGGGAATCACAAAATACTCTATGACGATCTCGGGTCTACAGACTAACCTGGACCAGTGTCACCAGAGAACTGCCATCTGACGTAAGGTATAATACCATCTGGGAGTTCTCGGCGAGTCCATCCAGTGTACCCAGTCTCCGCTGAGCACCCGTATATCATCTCTGATGTCAAACACCAATGGATATAAGATCATCCATCGCCCATCTGTATGGGTCGAGAAGGTATACGCTAGTCTACTCTGGTATATCGATGCCCCGTCTCGATACACCCACGACTAGGGACCTTGAAGGATATACTTATAGACTACCATGTCCCCACTAGTATGATCCGCATCATAATCCAGGTAGTCAAGTACACATCCTAAAGGCTTTACCAACATGTAACAGAGAGACAATCAGTATACACGTTAAGGTAGAGAGTAACCAGATAGCATACTATCATGTCAAGCAAGAAAGTCCTCCCTATATATGTCCAAGCATCCACTACAATATACATCCTATGTACAGTAATGGCCTCTAGGGCATACATATAACTAACAATCTCCCACTTGCACTTGGGCCATCTGTAGCAGTGGTTGAAGTATCTCATACTCAACCATCCCATAAAAGTCTCTCTCTGGGAATAGGCCTTCGTGAGTGGATCCGCCGTGTTATCCTCTGAGTCTGCTCTCCTAACCTCGATCACCCAGGAGATCAACTATCTCCATGATCAGGTGATACTGCCTCAGAATACGTCTGGGTCACTGATGGGACCGGGGTTCCTGGCATAAGCCACAACTCCATTGTCACACAATGGGAGGAACCAAGTTCATCTCATGAACCTATATACACCCAAACTGCCTCTTTGGTAGCATCTTGGGTAGCGATGTATCCTGCCTTTATCGTTCAGTTAGCCACGGTATCTAGCTTGGAACTCTTCCAACATACCGTCCCTTTACTGAGGGTAAAGGCAATGCCTGTGACTGACATTCAGTCGTCTTTATCACCCTAGAACACTTCCAGTGATTTTCCCCAGGATCGATTGATACCATCTCACTACTGCTAGTGAGATTCCTAACATCCAATTAGATCTATCTCATAGATCCAAAATCCAGGATTTAGTAGGTATCACTTTGATCCTATATGGAGAATCTTTATGATAAGCAGAGATTGACCGAGCGTAGCATAGGAAACTCCTTCCCTATCAAGAGTATGTCATCGACGTACTCTACGAGGATCACTACCATACTCCCTACTACCTTTTTGTATATACAAGGTTCATCTACCATTTTGATGATGTCAAACTGTTTGACTAAGACATCAAAACAGATGTTCCAACTCCGCGATGCCTGCTTTATCAGATAAAACATCTTGCTCACGTTTCCGCTGCTCCCACTGTTTACGAGGCCCTCTGGCAGTGTACTTATAGACACACTCTTCTAAAACATCATTTAGAAAAGCAGTCATGGCACCCAACCGCCAGATATCGTAGGCATGGTATGTAGCCGTGGCAAGTAGGATCTGGATGGAATTAAGCATAGCTCCTTTGAAAAGGTTTCATCATTATCCACGCCTGGTCGATGACGAAAACCATTAACAGGTCTAGCTTTGAAAGTCTCAACTTGTCCATGCATACCAAGTAATCTTCTCAAGATATACTTGCTCCTGATGGGGATTTAACCCTTCAGATATAGCAACCTGTAACGATCTAGAAATCGTTTTATGCTTGTTTCTGTTTTTGGGTGAAATTCAGCGGTATTTTCAGTTTTATACCGATTGCGATCAAACGGCCATATCGACTTACCAGCACCTAGTTTTGAGAAAATAAAGCTTGTGCGCACACTTTGAGAGTATATGGGACGTTTTGGTGCAATTTGAATTTTTCCCATTTTTAATGTTATTTTAATCCGGTTTGCACTTTTCGGGAAATCTTTGCTTTTCAACTTTTATTAAAAATTTCCTAAGTTAAACTTAACCCTCATCCTTTAGAATGTGTGGACAAGGATTAAAGGAGGGAATTAGAAAAGAAAAGAATAGAAAAGAAAGAATAAGAAGGTGCATGCATTTGTTTTTGGGTTGACTTTGCATTTAATGTTGGAATTTGCAAGGAAACTTCCCTCTCTCTCTCTCCTCTTCACTTGGCCGAGCTCACCTCTTCCCCTACTGCCCTTATTCATTTCCTAACTCATTTCTATCATATTTCTTCACAAAACACTCACAAATCCATATCTTTTCACAAAAATCATATCTTTGTGCATGTTTTCTCACTTGGATGCCTTAGAGTGTTCTTGAGCTTGGATCTTTGGCTTCCTTTGTGTAGGTAAATTCATTTACTGCTCTTTTAAGTGTTTTTAGTGTACTTGGCTAGATAATTGCAGTTTAGATTGATATATTAGGTTTTGATACGAAATATCGTATTTTTAGTGTCGGTTTGTGACTTTTAGAACCTGCTTTGATCTGGGTTGTTTACTGAGAAATTAAACATAGTGGTTGTGATGTACTAGAGGACCTGGAGCACCACCATCAACACGAAACCCATCCCACCGGCCTGGGCCGGCGACAGGAAGAAGAGGGGCCGGCGACGCCGGCCAACCTGAGGAGTTAGGGTTTGGGGTTTTGGCTGTAGGTGTCTGCTATGTTTAGGGTTCCTCTGGTCTTGTTGAAACTGTTTAGTTTTCACAGTAGGAAAATCTGGGATCAATCGTGCAGTTTCTAGTGTTTCGTGTTCGTGCGATACGTGTTACGACACGCGTCGTGCCGTTTTCGTAGTTTCGCTCTTAAGTCGTTTTCGTCGTGTCGCTACTCTCGTTAGCCACGACACGAACACTTAAGAGGTGGTTGTGTGTTGTTGTGTCGGTTAGATATAGCTAGTTCGTATTTCGTAGCTATTATTGATATATGTATTTGCTTGTTGGTTATTTGTTGCAGGTTCGCAGACGAGGACTACGGACACTGCCACAGGGGGATACAAGGTGTAGATTTCTTCTAGCTTGGAGTGTGGGTGAGTAGATTTAACATCTACAGGGGAATCGCCCGCATGGCGTTATGCGTCTGGGCTAGAAACCTGTACCTTTGTCGCATATTCTATATCATGTTTAGAATTGCGCATATACCCTACTGCTTAGTGATAGTTGTGATTGGACTAGTATCTTTAGGACACTGCACTATTATTGACGGCTCAGATTGCGAGAGGACTGATTGGATGCCACACACACCGTCAATAATTGCCATGTCATACACGACCATATTTTAGAAATGCTATTGTATGGTTAGGAACATTGTGACTTTGAAACATATTTCTTATTGTTATATTTAGACTTGACATGCTAGTTCCTATTTACCTATAGGATGTTGTATCAGTAGGGCCAGATACATATACACCTAGGGACATAGATACAGGTGTACTTACATTTCATACCTATACCTGATAAGTATACTACATCATCACATAGATACAGGTAGGTGTACTTGTATTTCATACTTATACCTGATAGGTATATCACATCATCATATAGGTAGATACCTATATTTCTGCTTTACGATTCATGTATTCATTTATTATCTGGTGAATGCTATGCTATTCATTTATATGCTTTCATTACAGTTTCATATTGCGTATATATTATTCATGGATTATCGCATTGTTATATGGATTTTTCATGATGTTTTCTGGATTTGGGAACCGTGGTAGTTCATGAAATTATGCATACATGGAGACCCGGTTTCCTTGAGATGATATTATAGCATCCACCATGAGATTTATCGGTGAGGATATATATCCTATGCGAGGAGGCGTCGAGAGCCGCATGAGGATACATGGTGGGGCCCGGAGGTACCCCGAAGCAAGAATGTTGTCGGAGTGAGCCGATGTCGCATTGAGGCGATGAGGCCTAGGGGAGCCATACTTTCCGGTGACAGTACCAGAGACTCGGCGGATATCAGGGGGATACCGTTGGGAGTCATGTGCGTATCGATACGTCGAGAGGCGAGGGGCAGAGCGAGGCACTCGTGCTCTCGTGATAGCGTATGATACGTACTTATCAGTTTTCCTGTGTCGATGCTTGACACATTGGTTTTTATGATATTCCTAAATACTCTTGTATATATAACAGGGGATTGAGCCGCTGTTATATATGCCTTTACACCAATATTAGTGGAATGGGACGCTAATATATGTGTATTGCCCTCATCATATTTATATATGTCATTATATTTAGGATATTAGAACTGTGCTGGAGATTTGACTTGAGATTCATGAGATTCATTGGGATTGGATGATGATATCGTACACACTAGAGATGTGAGATCCACTTAGTGTGGTACATATGATATATGTGAGATAGACTGATATTGTACAGACGAGATATGTGGGATCCACTAGCTGTTGTACATGAGATATATGTGAGATATACCAGATATTGTACATACGAGAGATGTGAGATTCACTTGTGTTGTACATTTGATATATGGGAGATATACTGTTATTGTACATACTAGAGATGTGAGATCTACTTGACTTGTACATTCGACACTTATGTGAGATACATTTGATATTGTGTAGTTTGAGGAGATGTGACACTTAGGTGATATGAGAGCGGATTTGGTGACTGATTGAGGATTGGGATTTTGATTTGTCTTTGCTGGATTTTGATCCTACCACGATGTCAGGATGCCGTGGAATTGACATATTTCACTCCATACCTCATCTTTATATACTTGTGCACTATTTTCATGTATTAGGAGTACCTGTGAGAGTACCTCCATGAGAGTTGCACATTTACTTTCTCATATCCCGAGAGCATGATTATTGCATACTGATGACACATTATTATTGCAGGATATATTGGTGGTACTTGTGAGTGTACTTTCCATTATTTCGTACTCATGACTATTATCACTGAAATGTCATATATTAGATTCATGCTGTACGTTCATTCTCGCGATTACCTGCATATGTTATTTACTATTCACGAGTTGGCAACTCACCCCCGTTGTGCCACAGGTTTTGCTGGAGTTTCCCCAAAGTAGTCAAGGCAAGCTATTCAGCTTTTCAGCTTCACACTCATCTATCATCTTTTGGGTTGCGGATACCACTTCGCCTGCTAGTGTGCAGTTTTGCCAGGTGGGTTTTGTGGGTATTCAGAGAGTGTATTGTATATTCGTTGTATATTGTACTCTCCATCTATTACCAGCAGTTGTTGTGACTTAGAGACTTGGTGAGGACGGTTTTGTATATTACTGTGGATTTGTGGATTTTATACAGTTTCCTTTCTTTTGTCTCTGATTTCTTCGCTACGGCGTCGTATATCTGTTGTGGTGTTGTTTTCCGCCGTTGGGCGTGGATTTTGCTCCCGTTTGGGATGCTTTACTTTATATCTATGTTGTACCCTTTTTAGGGGCTGGTTTTATAAAGGAGGTGCTGCCAAAATTTTACAGAAAATGTGGATTATTTTAAAGAATTTGGGTTGTGATTTTCAAATGTTTCCAAAACTTATTATTATCTTTTCCGTATTTTTATGGTTTAGATTTCTGGGTTTTGGCTTTCTTTTACTGCGTTATGTCTGGAGGCGTTGCGTAGTATTAGGGCCATCACGTACCTTTTTCGGGTCGTGACAGAGTTGGTATCAGAGCGTGGTTTTACCTTTCGGAGTGTAGGATGACCTGGTATGATGGAGTAGGTAACCTAAGCGGAGTAACGTAGTGTGTGTATGTCTGCAGCATACTCACGATGCAGTATTTCGCCTAAAGTGCCTAAGTACAATTTCTTGAGATTCCTTCCTTGATGATTCATATCCTTGAGATTCGATTTCCTTGTTCTTATCGAATCCTATCTCTATTTATAGTCTTGCCATCGATGACTACGGGGACTCAGAGTGATGCAGCGAGAGCCGAGGTCAGGGTTAGCTCGGGTGAGACGAGCACTGACCAGGAGGGCACTCGTGTTGCACTGTTGCAGACGGATCAGTCTTCGACAGATCAGCTAGCTAGGCTTGTGACAGAGATGCATGATTTGCGCCAGACGATGAGATCATTGGTTGATGCCATTAGAGCGCAGCGACAGGAGGTTGACACCCCAGTTGTACAGTTGTTCCTTGGGATCAGCATGCAGCAGTCTGTTACTTACGTAGCACCAGCAGATGTAGCTCCAGTCGACGAGATACGTATTCCAGAGACTTTGCGAGTTCCAGGACAGTGGAGGACCCGTGTAGGTGTGCCAGTCCAGGGACAGAGGTTCAGTCGTCGTGACAGGTTTCGTGCACGGCATAGGAGTACAAGAGGTGTGAGACGAGGACAGTCGTTTAGCTCTTATTCCCAGGATGGTCAGCAGTTTTCTTCCGGATGTTATCGGTGCGGGAGTTTGGATCATCGGGTTAGAGTTTGTACTGAGCCACGTAGACGCGAGACAGCTATACCGCAGAGTGGAGGATTTCAGCCTGTTGTGGGTAGGAGGCAGACACGAGGGTTTGTTTCTACTCAATCGGACGCCCAGACGTCCAGTGCAGATGTGTCAGGTATCCTTGTTCCTGTTCTTTGATGTACTTGTTGGTTTTTCGCACTTTGTGCCGTGGTTGGGACGAGGATCGTGTTAGATAGATCAGCCGTTTTGCTGTGTAATTTCTGTCAGCGATTCTTTTGTTGCGCGACACGTATTTCAGTCGTATGCCAATTGGTGAGGAGATTTTGCCGTCATTGGATCCTTCTAGAGATGTTGGATTTGACGTTCTCCTGGGCATGGATTGGTTAGTTACGTGTTAGGCGTCTGTGGACTACCGTGTGGAAACAGTCAGGATTTGTTTTCCCGGCGAGTCAGTTCTTGTTGTGCAGGTGGATAGTTGTGCCGCCTCTCACAGCTTGAATTCAGCCTTTTTCGCTAGTCAGCTTTGGAGGAGATGTCGTGGATTCTTGGCGTTCATTCAAGATACCGGAGCCACATTGGGATTGTTGGGCCGGGTAGTTATCGTGCAAGAGTTCTTCGATGATATTTCAGGAGTGTTAGCGAAATTCAGGGAGCTTAAGGATCTGCTGCAAAGTTGTTTGTTGGGAGGTTTGTGTGTCTGAGTGTTTCGCTGTTGGGAGCCCTAATTCTGTTCGTTCTGGAGAATGACGACAGAGTACGGTTGTGGATTGATGGGTCGTCAATTGAACCGGCTTGCGGTGCGGTTAGGTATCTGTTACCTCGTTTTGACGATTTCTTCGATCAGCTCCAGAGTGCGAGACTTTTTCTAAGTTTGTTTGGAATCAGGTCATCATTGTTGCGGGTTCGGAGTGATGGCATTCCGAATTTTGCTTTTGTGCGTGCTACGGGCAGTTTGTGTTTTGGTAGTGTCGTTGGACTTGCCAATGCCCTAGCAGCAATTGTGGGATATGATGTACCAGATTTCTTCTGGCCGTTCCTCGACCAGCTATTGTGGTGTTTTGATGACATTCTGGTCTATTCTTTGTGTTTTGAGGAACAGGAGCAGCTTTTGAGACTTTGTTTAGCAGACATTGGTAGAGCCCAGTTGTTGCTAGATTCTCGGAGTGTTCCTTCAGGCTTGTTTGTGCTTGACTCCTAGGTCTTGTAGTTACGGGAGACGGTTTCGTATGGTTCCGAGGGAGATCGTGACCGTACAGCTTAGACCCAGACTTGTGTTCGGACAGAGGTCCTTTAATTTTGGGTTTAGCAGGTTTTTACCGCCGTTTCGTGCAGGATTACTAGAGTATTGTTGCACCGTTGACTGTAAAGACCTAGAAAGGAGGTTCTTTTCTTGAACTGAGGCATGTGTGCAGAGTTCTCAGCAGTTGGAGATTCAGTTAGCAACTGCATCAGTTCTTTGCTTTTGATTCGGAGACCTTGATTTGTGACGAGGTTGTGCTATGTTAGGGATGCGTTGATGTACCTGATGATTATCGGGTAGAGACGTGAAATCCTAGAGTAGCACATCAGTCAACTCTCTGTGTTCATTCAGGTTCCACCAGCTTAGACGTGACTTGTGAGATAGTTACAGGTGGACAGGAATGTGAAGAGAATTTCAGGTTTAGTTTCAGGGTGTTTGTTTGGTTTGTTGTTTGTGGCAGTTGGGATCGTCACTCGCCATTGTTAGGATACTTCTTGATAGTTGTATCAGGAGACATTTCAATTGGCAACCTTTAGGTTTAGTCAGGTAGTGTCGATCACCAGTCTGTTTTCTGACTTCGCATAGTAGGATTTTTGGACCTCAGCTTGTCTAGAAACTTCGGAGATGTTCTAGTTGGTCTTTTGAGATCCTTTATGTGAGTTAGTTTTCGTTGCCTTTAGTTTGGCACTTCCTCCCAGATTATAGATTATTCACCCCGTTTTCATAGTGTTGGTTTTTGCAAATACCTTCATGACTTTTTCACATGATTCAGCACAGACCTTTAGTGTGGACGCGATCTTTTCGTTCACCAGCAACCATTGGTGTAATGGTTCGGCAGGTGAAGAAACTTCGGTCAGAGGTCTGGCCATCTGTGAAGAGTTTTCTTGGACGTAGCTGTATAGTGAGGGGATCACTTGGGAAGCTGCGAGTGAGATTTAGGAGTTTTGTACTCTTCTCTTTGAAGGTATGCTTGGTGAAAATTTTAAATTCGGGGACGAATTTTTATAAGGGGGGGAGATTGTAACGATCTAGAAATCGTTTTGTGCTTGTTTCTGTTTTTGGGTGAAATTCAGCGGTATTTTCAGTTTTATACCGATTGCGATCAAACGGCCATATCGACTTACCAGCACCTAGTTTTGAGAAAATAAAGCTTGTGCGCACACTTTGAGAGTATATGGGACGTTTTGGTGCAATTTGAATTTTTCCCATTTTTAATGTTATTTTAATCCGGTTTGCACTTTTCGGGAAATCTTTGCTTTTCAACTTTTCTTAAAAATTTCCTAAGTTAAACTTAACCCTCATCCTTTAGAATGTGTGGACAAGGATTAAAGGAGGGAATTAGAAAAGAAAAGAATAGAAAAGAAAGAATAAGAAGGTGCATGCATTTGTTTTTGGGTTGACTTTGCATTTAATGTTGGAATTTGCAAGGAAACTTCCCTCTCTCTCTCTCCTCTTCACTTGGCCGAGCTCACCTCTTCCCCTACTGCCCTTATTCATTTCCTAACTCATTTCTATCATATTTCTTCACAAAACACTCACAAATCCATATCTTTTCACAAAAATCATATCTTTGTGCATGTTTTCTCACTTGGATGCCTTGGAGTGTTATTGAGCTTGGATCTTTGGCTTCCTTTGTGTAGGTAAATTCATTTACTGCTCTTTTAAGTGTTTTTAGTGTACTTGGCTAGATAATTGCAGTTTAGATTGATATATTAGGTTTTGATACGAAATATCGTATTTTTAGTGTCGGTTTGTGACTTTTAGAACCTGCTTTGATCTGGGTTGTTTACTGAGAAATTAAACATAGTGGTTGTGATGTACTAGAGGACCTGGAGCACCACCATCAACACGACACCCATCCCACCGGCCTGGGCCGGCGACAGGAAGAAGAGGGGCCGGCGACGCCGGCCAACCTGAGGAGTTAGGTTTGGGGTTTTGGCTGTAGGTGTCTGCTATGTTTAGGGTTCCTCTGGTCTTGTTGAAACTGTTTAGTTTTCACAGTAGGAAAATCTGGGATCAATCGTGCAGTTTCTAGTGTTTCGTGTTCGTGCGATACGTGTTACGACACGCGTCGTGCCGTTTTCGTAGTTTCGCTCTTAAGTCGTTTTCGTCGTGTCGCTACTCTCGTTAGCCACGATACGAACACTTAAGAGGTGGTTGTGTGTTGTTGTGTCGGTTAGATATAGCTAGTTCGTATTTCGTAGATATTATTGATATATGTATTTGCTTGTTGGTTATATGTTGCAGGTTCGCAGACGAGGACTACGGACACTGCCACAGGGGGATACAGGGTGTAGATTTCTTCTAGCTTGGAGTGTGGGTGAGTAGATTTAACATCTACAGGGGAATCGCCCGCATGGCGTTATGCGTCTGGGCTAGAAACCTGTACCTTTGTCGCATATTCTATATCATGTTTAGAATTGCGCATATACCCAACTGCTTAGTGATAGTTATGATTGGACTAGTATCTTTAGGACACTGCACTATTATTGACGGCTCAGATTGCGAGAGCACTGATTGGATGCCACACACACCGTCAATAATTGCCATGTCATACACGACCATATTTTAGAAATGCTATTGTATGGTTAGGAACATTGTGACTTTGATACATATTTCTTATTGTTATATTTATACTTGACATGCTAGTTCCTATTTACCTATAGGATGTTGTATCAGTAGGGCCAGATACATATACACCTAGGGACATAGATACAGGTGTACTTACATTTCATACCTATACCTGATAGGTATACTACATCATCACATAGATACAGGTAGGTGTACTTGTATTTCATACTTATACCTGATAGGTATATCACATCATCATATAGGTAGATACCTATATTTCTGCTTTACGATTCATGTATTCATTTATTATCTGGTGAATGCTATGCTATTCATTTATACGCTTTCATTACAGTTTCATATTGCGTATATATTATTCATGGATTATCGCATTGTTATATGGATTTTTCATGATGTTTTCTGGATTTGGGAACCGTGGTAGTTCATGAAATTATGCATACATGGAGACCCGGTTTCCTTGAGATGATATTATAGCATCCACCATGAGATTTATCGGTGCGGATATATATCCTATGCGAGGAGGCGTCGAGAGCCGCATGAGGATACATGGTGGGGCCCGGAGGTACCCCGAAGCAAGAATGTTGTCGGAGTGAGCCGATGTCGCATTGAGGCGATGAGTCCTAGGGGAGCCATACTTTCCGGTGACAGTACCAGAGACTCGGCGGATATCAGGGGGATACCGTTGGGAGTCATGTGCGTATCAATACGTCGAGAGGCGAGGGGCAGAGCGAGGCACTCGTGCTCTCGTGATAGCGTATGATACGTACTTATCAGTTTTTCTGTGTCGATGCTTGACACATTGGTTTTTATGATATTCCTAAATACTCTTGTATATATAACAGGGGATTGAGCCGCTGTTATATATGCCTTTACACCAATATTAGTGGAATGGGACGCTAATATATGTGTATTGCCCTCATCATATTTATATATGTCATTATATTTAGGATATTAGAACTGTGCTGGAGATTTGACTTGAGATTCATGAGATTCATTGGGATTGGATGATGATATCGTACACACTAGAGATGTGAGATCCACTTAGTGTGGTACATATGATATATGTGAGATAGACTGATATTGTACAGACGAGATATGTGGGATCCACTAGCTGTTGTACATGAGATATATGTGAGATATACCAGATATTGTACATACGAGAGATGTGAGATTCACTTGTGTTGTACATTTGATATATGGGAGATATACTGTTATTGTACATACTAGAGATGTGAGATCTACTTGACTTGTACATTCGACACTTATGTGAGATACATTTGATATTGTGTAGTTTGAGGAGATGTGACACTTAGGTGATATGAGAGCGGATTTGGTGACTGATTGAGGATTGGGATTTTGATTGAGGATTGGGATTTTGATTTGTCTTTGCTGGATTTTGATCCTACCACGATGTCAGGATGCCGTGGAATTGACATATTTCACTCCATACCTCATCTTTATATACTTGTGCACTATTTTCATGTATTAGGAGTACCTGTGAGAGTACCTCCATGAGAGTTGCACATTTACTTTCTCATATCCCCAGAGCATGATTATTGCATACTGATGACACATTATTATTGCAGGATATATTGGTGGTACTTGTGAGTGTACTTTCCATTATTTCGTACTCATGACTATTATCACTGAAATGTCATATATTAGATTCATGCTGTACGTTCATTCTCGCGATTACCTGCATATGTTATTTACTATTCACGAGTTGGCAACTCACCCCCGTTGTGCCACAGGTTTTGCTGGAGTTTCCCCAAAGTAGTCAAGGCAAGCTATTCAGCTTTTCAGCTTCACACTCATCTATCATCTTTTGGGTTGCGGATACCACTTCGCCTGCTAGTGTGCAGTTTTGCCAGGTGGGTTTTGTGGGTATTCAGAGAGTGTATTGTATATTCGTTGTATATTGTACTCTCCATCTATTACCAGCAGTTGTTGTGACTTAGAGACTTGGTGAGGACGGTTTTGTATATTACTGTGGATTTGTGGATTTTATACAGTTTCCTTTCTTTTGTCTCTGATTTCTTCGCTACGGCGTCGTATATCTGTTGTGGTGTTGTTTTCCGCCGTTGGGCGTGGATTTTGCTCCCGTTTGGGATGCTTTACTTTATATCTATGTTGTACCCTTTTTAGGGGCTGGTTTTATAAAGGAGGTGCTGCCAAAATTTTACAGAAAATGTGGATTATTTTAAAGAATTTGGGTTGTGATTTTCAAATGTTTCCAAAACTTATTATTATCTTTTCCGTATTTTTATGGTTTAGATTTCTGGGTTTTGGCTTTCTTTTACTGCGTTACGTCTGGAGGCGTTGCGTAGTATTAGGGCCATCACGTACCTTTTTCGGGTCGTGACACAACCAAAGTCCATACTTTGTTGGTGTACATGGATTCCATCTCAGATCACTAAGCA
The DNA here is from genome assembly GCA_030015575.1 of Agapanthus africanus. NCBI lineage: Eukaryota > Viridiplantae > Streptophyta > Magnoliopsida > Asparagales > Amaryllidaceae > Agapanthus > Agapanthus africanus. Next base: position 541,352,750 of record CM057339.1, on the reverse strand, counting down.
TCCAGCCATTCTTACAGAGTCTTACTCCTGACGGCCAGCTCGAAATTAGTTGGGTCATCATCTCATGATGCAATCCTCGCTCCCACTGTCATAGAGAAAACGAAGCATCTCTCAGGTGGGTGAGGAACCCTACTAGATCGGCGGAGAGGCTGAGGTTCGTTGGTATCTACTGAATCCTCTGGTTGTACCAAATCATCTGCTGTAGTTTGTATAGCTGGAACTTTTCCAGTTCTACATTACAGACCTTGCCTCGAGCTTGTCCGGATTTTGCTTTTAGACATAGGCCGGACAACCCCAAATCTTAATTAGCTTAAGACATGGGCTCTTCCCATACCATATCTCATATGGAGTGGTAGGCAACTGATTTGATCGTGACCGTATTCAATAGGTATGCAGCTTCTCAAGCGCATAACTCCCAAAAGGAAATAGGTGACTCAGTAATACTCATCATAGAGCACACCATATCATATAGGGTGTGATTACTCCACCCCGATATACCATCGTGCTATGGTGCATACGGAGGAGTAATTCTGAGAGAGAATCTTATTCTCCTTTAGAATAGTCCAGGATTTCCGTGCTCAAGTATTCTCCTCCTCGATCACATCAAAGGACATAATACTTATACCCGTATTTTGGTTCTCTACTTCTAACTTATATTCCGTGAATATCTCAAAAGGTTCGGACTTGTGTTTCAACAGGAACATATGTCTGAATCTAAAGAGATCATCAGAGAACGTAATGAAGTATAAAGAACCAGTCCTGGCATGTGTAGACAGGGGACCTTACATACATCAACATGTATCAATCCCAAGAGTTCACTAACTCTTTCTCTGTTTCTAATAAACAGAGCTATGGTCATCTTATCTTTGTGACATGACTGGCAAGTTTTCACAAGATGTAAATTCAAACTAATTTAAATATGCATCTATATGTAACTTTAGCTAGTCGGGTCGCATTGATATGACCTAGTCTACAATACCACAAGAAGGATCCGTTCATTTCTGAACTCTTCCTCTTGTGTGTGTTCTGTATACTAAGAACTATAGTTTGATTTAGAACATCTATGCTTTTAGATAACGTGCCTGAACCGATCAACTTTTGATATAGGAAATGTTCAAAACATTATCCAACAATACAAAATTTTATCATTTCTTTACTAATAAAGAGACTGATATGATTTTGTATATCAGGTTCAGTATCTAATAACTTTCATTCAGAATCAATGTATTTGCAATACAGGGTGACAGTGACCAACAGACTTGGCTGCAACACTTGCCCCGTTTTCTGTCTCATGAAACTTATCACCCGTTCTCAGTTCTCTACCTATCTGTAGCCCTATGTAACAGATTACATATCTGGGATCCTGATCCGGTATCATATACCCAGGACGTAAAGGACATTGAGAAACAGTTCTGTATAATGAACATACCCGAAGATGATGCATCAGCATGTACTCTCTTCGTTTGGGCGGCACGGGAAATCTGGTATTCCCCAATTTCCTGCTCTGTCTTTTAACAATTATAAGTTGGAGCGGGACCAACGTTCCCCAGCTCAGTATAACGAGCGGGTTCGGTCAATATTCCGTATTATTATCTTGATTAAGGCGTGACATGGTCGCTACCTGGAGAGAGAGAGAGAGAAGAAAACACGCAGCGTATGCTCTTTCAAGATCAGATTGGTTATATATTTTATCTAATCAGGATGGCTCCCACTATTTTTATCAAATCTTCCTTCAAACCTTTAAAGGAAAGACTAGCCGGGATTAATTACACGCTACAAGTTCGCCAATCTTTCAGCCAGGCCAGTGTCGGTACTTTGAGGGAGGTCCCCCGTGCTTTCGCACGAACCTAATTAATGTAAACCTCGTTTTCCCAGAGGCGTAACCTCGTTGACACCTTTCTAAACACCTATTTGATCGGCTAATTGTAATGTGTAAAACTCTCCCAGGAGTAACAATTACTCGCAACGGGTATCGGGATCCAACTATCACATAGAAGGTATGCAATCTCATTGCAAATTTCAACACTTGAAATTCCTGATAATCTTTTGCCCCTAACCTCCTATGACCTTGACAAAGGCCAACAAACCATAGGATGCTAGTCAAGTTCAACCCGTCATTTCCTGATTGAATTAAACTCACCCGCACGACCCTTGACAAAGGCCAACAAGGTCGCACGACTACCCTAACCCAATCTGCATCATATACATAAGCATATAAGCACCAGTTAGCTACCGCACACTACGCCTTGACAAAGGCCAACAAACGCAGCACGAATACTAACTACTACTTATCTGAAATGACGGAGGGCTACGACAGGTTTTTCTGAAAACCTATTGCGTAATGAACTTGATATCGTTGTAGAATCAAATGAATTTTGAAATGGAGTGTTTTTTAGGCTTTTCTAGTTTTGCTAAAGGAATCACTCCCGGTGAAAGGATCGTCGGTCCTTTCCTCGTCGAATGAGGTGCAGGATATATCATATATATCACTGTGCAAAGCATAACTCTTAAAAGCAATCAAAAGACAAACCGAGTGTGTAGCATCTGCCAGTTATTGCTAAAGGAGTCACTCCCGGTGAAGGGATCTCGGTCCTTTCCTCATCGAATAAGGTGCAGGATATATCATATATACCGCTGTGCAAAGCAAGAACTGTAGCTACCTGTTTTATTTTGAAATTCGATTCTACAACATCTTAGGTTTCTTTTATTTCATTAATCACATTAATGAAGTCCCATCATTTAAATACCTAAACAACACAGATAAATACGACGTACACTTACGCCATCCGCATTCGCCTCGATGTCCCCTCGTGTACCGTTAGGTTAGGTAACTAACGGCAGAGCGGGGCAGGGCTAGCGCGGGTGTAAAATATAAGTAACGTCTATATAATATATCATATATACTATATACTGTATCTATCACAGAACAACACATGATCACATCACAGATATCGCAGCAGAAGAATCATATGAAATATTGGATATACTAGGACATCAGTGTTTTCAATACGAGCCAGTATAAAACATGGATTCCACGGTCGCGATGCATAGCCAAACGCACACCCCTAGACCCCTATGAGAGCGGCAAGCAACCCTACCAATTCTAGAGTTAGGAGACCCAGACTCGACTCCTCGAGTTGGTCTCCCACTGGACTCAAGAACCCGGTTACTTGTGCCCTCCTCCTTGGGTCTATCCTATTGCGGAAAAGTAAATAATATACAAACGGTGACAATCTTCCGCAACCTGGAAGTGCCCCAATAAAAGAATATTACATACAAGTTTTTACATGAATGAAAATGAAAAACACTCATCTCACATAAAAAAAAACCCCGGCTATTCAAACACGACGATCCAATATAACATATCCAGCAACACATAACATCATATGTCATCAACGTAAGTAAATATGCACATCCCAATTGTCGTTGACATATAGCAACGAAACCGGCGATATCACATATTACACTTACGGTCACAGAAAAGAAAGTGTAAAACTACAACAGTTGGAATCCGCATCCTCTTTAGACATCGCATGCCTAACAATTATAAACCCCGCATTTTAGTCTCTTTATCGAAAACTCTTTTCAATATAAAGTCGGGCAATTCAACAAGATTCCAGACATTTTGATCGAATGCTCGTCGCAAACTTCAGTAGGCGGCCGCACCCCCGACGCCGTCGACAAAGTGCACCAAGGCGGAACACCGCTGCCACGAGCATCCGAACGGATGCTTTCGGCGACGGGGTTCTCCTACAGTCACTTGGTCGGGGCTATGGAGTGAGGCTGTCTATTAAGTTTACCCGGCGAGTATCCGCTTACGCTACGTGATTGCAACGGACTTTTGATCGCATCAAAATTCCGTGGCAACCGATCAAGTGAGACTAAACTGCTATGTTTATAACATTCATTCAATTATCTCATAACTATTTGTGGATTCCAAGTATTGTATCACATTCCAGATAAATAGAAAATGTTAAACTTTCCAATCGAACATTCAAACACCCACGTTTTCCCGATACAGATCAACACATGAAACAAGTTTAAAAACATCCAGTTCATGCCTCAGTACCAACGGTCCAGCCGTAGAAGGGTCAAGCCAACGCCTCACATGTGGAACGCCGTACTGCCCCAAACCCTTAGGTTCAAAGGGCAGTTCAAGACGGTCACATAATCGAGTTAAGGTTTGTTGTCTTCTAGAGGGACCATCGCGTTACTTGCACTACTTAGAACGTCATTAAACCACGGAAAAATCCAACACTTGGAAATTTCCCGGCAGGGGAAAAAATGGGTATTTATATCCGGTCGAACTTTTTAACATATTCAAAAATACCCGGAAAGACACAGACGAAGTTAAACTTCCCGATCGAAACACCGAGTCCCCAATACAACCCAGAAAACTCAACTCTTGAGTGCAAATTAAAACTTCCCAGAGAACAGAGGCAACAGATACGGGCATTACTGTATCAAAACGAATCCCTATTCAGTACAAACGGCCGCGGAACCGCCGCAATAAGAGGATATTGCCGCGGTTCCGCGGCGCTACAGTGGAATTAGGGTTTCGTTTTCTGCAGTAACCCTTATAATTTCCTGCTCTATTTTCTGCGAATTTTTAATTCTAAAAAAACCCCGTTTTTGAAAAAAGTCCAGAGAGCATTTTCCGAGTTAGGTTTTGGTTCGATCGGACTTCTAACTCCGTCTACGCGTCGCCTAAGGCTCTAGCTAGGCTCTGATACCACTGTAGGGTTCCTAGGCACGCTAATGAGGTCTCACAAGGCATCAACCATGCCAATTTCAAATTTTACGGGTGCCGAGAAACCCTAATACGGATCGTTGACTAAAGATTAGGCGAAACTAGCAACTAGTTAACTACTTTAACTAATAGAACGGAAATACAACCTTTGTAGATCCGTTCCTCCACCTCCATAGCTCCGCAATGAAGTCTCCTCGCTGTCCAAATCCAATCCCGGGCTCTAGCATCGGCTTCATCGGAGAAATGGGCGGGCTAGGTCATCGACAACGATGCCGAAGATGATCTACGTCGAGGCATCACAAGATCAAGCTCCCACTTCACCAAGTCATGAAACTTGTGAAGAAAACACCCTATACTACTTGGCAAGAGGTAGAGGATGAAGAAATAGGAAGTGGGTTCACTTTAGAATTGGATTTCTCACTCATTTTCTCAAGTTGCCATTGATGGAGGCAAGCTTCTTCTTGAAGAAGAAGAAGAAGATGAAAATATATTATGATAAGTTATTTGCAAATAGAAAATAAATGAATACTTATCATAATCCAACCATGGTCAAGTGTAGAGAATGAACTAGGGTTAATTGGAATGGTTAGGGTTAAGCATGAAGACAAAATGGTCACTTGGTCAAAGCTTCATGAAGCTTCAAGAACAAACAAAGAAAGCCACCATTTTTCTTTTCTTTTGCCAAAAAGAAATAAATAAATAAATGAATAAATAAATAATATGAAAACCCTAACCATTACACAACCATGGTTTAATCTTTACACAAACCCAAGTGAGCAGGTATTATCAAACATGATACAAACAAGTGCACAAAAGTATATCACATATACAACTTGTGAACTTCAAGTGAGAAAATCCATTTAAAGTGAACCAATACTAGTTAATGTAAAATAATATATCATATATATAATTATACATTAAATCATTAAATCAATACTTGATTTAACATCCGGTCATATCGCATATAACCGACTAATATCAATAGTAACAACTTATCGAATCAACACTTGATCCGATAACCCGGCTATATCGCATATAACCGATCAATGTTACAAATCGTGAGAATGAAATACGGTATCACATACACGCATTATTCTCGGTCCCGCACATATCTCATATGCGCTCCTATTTCGTTTCGCTTGAGCCAGGAAACCTCTGTGTAGGACTCTAAAGACTCGTCAATACGCCGGCAGCAGATGATGATCATATCAAACACCCACAAGCCGCAAGCGGTCTGCTAAACGTAACGGCCACCCGGGTATTGAACGATCAGAAGATCGACGAGCAAGCCCGCTCACACTCCTGTGAATCCAACCAGTAACACTTACCGTACAGTCCGGTCTCGTCGTCTGATATGTCGCATATCTCGCCTAGGGGTGGTAAACGTCAGACCCCAATAGCTTGATAAGTCGTGTCGATATGAGGTCTATAACAGTTCGAGAAACTACAGGTAACACTTACCAGTAAATCTCAGCAACCCTGGCCAGGGATTTCCGGTTATAGCCAATCGAACACAAGGCAACATCAACTCCCTATACCGGGAGAGACGAATCCCCTCCTATCGCTCATTGCCTCCATGTGATTCGGGACTGTACCCAAAAACCACCGTTTTGCACGCCCTCTTGGACGTGGTAAGGTGGAAATCAAAGCACAGTGGGAATCACACAAGACTCTATGACGATCTCGGGTCTACAGACTAACCTGTACCAGTGTCACCAGAGAACTGCCATCTGACGTAAGGTATAATACCATCTGGGAGTTCTCGGCGAGTCCATCCAGTGTACCCAGTCTCCACTGAGCACCCGTATATCATCTCTGATGTCAAACACCAATGGATATGGGATCATCCATCGCCCATCTGTATGGGTCGAGAAGGTATACGCTAGTCTACTCTGGTATATCGATGCCCCGTCTCGATACACCCACGACTAGGGACCTTGAAGGATATACTTATAGACTACCATGTCCCCACTAGTATGATCCGCATCATAGTCCAGGTAGTCTAGTACACATCCTAAAGGCTTTACCAACATGTAACAGAGAGACAATCAGTATACACGTTAAGGTAAAGAGTAACCAGATAGCATACTATCATGTCGTGCAAGAAAGTCCTCCCTATATATGTCCAAGCATCCACTACAATATACATCCTATGTACAGTAATGGCCTCTAGGGCATACATATAACTAACACATACAACATATTACATATGCGGGATCCCAATCCGGTATCTAATACCCAGGACGTAGAGTGTACTGAGAAACAGTTCTCACTAACTAACACACCCGAAAAAGATCCATCAACATGCTTATTCTTCGTTTGGGTGGCATGGAAATCCAGATATTTCCCTATTTACTACTCGGACTTATAACAATTATAAGTGGGAGCGGAACCAACGTTTCCTTGCTTAGTATAACAAGCAGGTTCAGTCAATACATCCATATTATTATCTTGATTAAGGCCTGACATGGTCGCTACCTGGAGAGAGAGAAGAAGACACTTAGCGTATCCTCTTGCAAAATTAGATTGGTTATTATCTTATCTAATCAGGATGACTCCCACGGTTTTTATCAAATCTTCCTTCAAACCCTAAAAGGTAAGACTGACCGGGATTAATTACACCCTACAAGTTCGCCAATCTTTCAGCCAGGATAGTGTCGGTACTTTGAAGGAGGTTCCCCGTGCTTTCGCACGGACCTAATTAGAATAAACCTCGTTTTTCCAGGTGCGTAACCCCGTTAACACCTTTTTAGACACCTACTTGATCGGTTAATTGTGATGTGTAAAACTCTCCTATGAGTGACTCTTACTCGCAGTGGGTATCGGGATCCAACTATCTCATAGAAGGTATGCAATCTCATTGCAAATTTCAAAACTTGAAATTCCCGATAATATTTTGCCCCCAGCGTCCTATGACCTTAACGCAGGCCAACAAAGCATAGTCTGCTAGTCAAGTTCAACACGTACATTTCCTGATTGAATTAAACCACCCACACGACCCTTGACGCAGGCCAACAAAGTCGCACGACTACCCTAATCCAATCTCATCTTATGTTGCAGATAAGCACTAGTTAGCTACCACACACTACGCCTTGAAGCAGGCTAACAAACGTAGCACGAATACTAAGTAGTACTTATCTGAAATGACGAAGGGCTACGACAGGTTTTTAGAAAAACCCTTTTGCATAATGAACTTGATGTCGTTGTAGAATCTAGTGTTTTTGAAAAGGAATGTTTTTTAGGCTTTTGCTAGTTTTTCTAAAGAGGCCACTCCCGGTGAAGGGATCTCAGCTCTTTTCTCATCGAATGAGGTGCTGGATATTAACGAATACCGCTATGCAAAGCAAGAACTATAGAAGCAATCAAAAGGAAATACTGAGTGGGTTGTAGCATCTGCTAGCTTCTGCTAAAGAGGTCACTCCCGGTGAAAGGATCTCGGCTCTTTCCTCATCGAATGAGGTGCTGGATATTCTACAAGGAATACCGCTATGCAAAGTAAAAACTAGAGCTGCCCTTTTTGAAAATTTGATTCTACAACATCTTTAGGTTTCATTACTTTTCATTAATCTCATTAATAAAGTCCCATCATTTATGCTTCCTAAGCATCACAGAAGAAACGAAAATACAACGTGCGCTTATGCCATCCGCATTCGCCACAATGTCCCGTTATGCACCATTAGGTTACTTAATTAACGGCTTAGCGGGGCGGGACTAGCATGGGTGTAAAACATAAGCAACGTTTATTATATATCATATATATAATAATAAAGCATTCGTCTCAAGCATATAAAGTGATCACATCACAGAATATCAGCAGTAGAAGTCTACATATAAAATATTGGATATACCACGATGTCCGTGTTTTATATCAAGCCAGTAAAAAAACACGAATTCCACGGTTGAGATGAATAGACAAACCCACATCCCTAGACCCCTACGAGAGCGGCAAGAAACCCTTCCAATTCTAGAATTAGGAGATCCGAACTCGACTCCTCGAGATGGTCTCCCACTGGACTCTAGAACCCGGTTACTTGTGCTCCCTACCTTGGGTCTATCCTAATGCGGAAAAGTAAATAATATACAACAATGGTGACATCATCCTCAACCCGGAAGTGCCCCAATAAAAGAATATTATATACAAGTTTTTACATGAATGAAAATGAAAAACTCTCATCTCACATAAAAAAAAACCCGGCTATTCAAAACACGACGATCCAATATAACATATCCCAGCAACACATAACATCACATGTCATTAACATAAGTAAATATGCGTATCCTAATTATCGTTGACATATAGCAACAAAACCGGCGATACACCACATATTACACTTACAGTCGCAGAAAAGAAAAATTCAAACTACCACATTTGGAATCCACAATCGCCTTAGACATCATAAACCCGAAATATCACATACTTCAGATTTCATGCCTAACAATATGAATTCCAAATATTGTATCACATTTCACAGATAGCTAGAAGATGTTAGATATTCCGATCGAATCAACAAACATCCAAAATTTCCCAAAGAGCTCAACACTTGAGCACAGTTTAAAAATACTCAATACATGCCACAGTACCTATGGACCAACCGTAGAAGGGCCAACCCTTGTCTCATCTATGGCACCGCGGAACTACCGCAAACCCTAGGGTTTGATGGCGGTTCCGACGCTCATAGAATCGAGTTAGGGTTTCGTTCTTCTAGAGAGTCCATCGAATTACTTGCATGATTTTTGAATATTTTCAACTTTGGAAAAATCCAACTTTTAGAAAATTTCCAGCGAGGGAGAAAATGGGTTATTGATATCCGTTCGAACTTTTTAATGCCGTCTAAAATATCCGAAATGATGTTAGAATTACGACTACGAAACACTCTAAATTGCCTTTACAGAAAGTTAACATCACATGCAATCTTAGCAAAAACAAGCAACACCTGAAACACCAAAACCCAGAGACCAGAACACAAAACCAAAACGAACCCGAGATTACATCATAGGGCCGGCCAGGTCGTTTATTTAGGGTATCTCGCCGGGTCAAATCCGGTGGATGGGGTTCGTATTCTTCTAGTGTTCATATTACATCTCATGTAACATTCTGCAGTTGCTTAAAAAAATTTCGAGGACTTTTAAAAATCGACAAAAACTGGGTTTTGTGTTTCCATGTTTCGGATTTGTTTTGGTTTCGTAATTCTACAAATATCGTCTAATTCTCTAGGTTAGCTTAATAAATATCTAATATAAAAGAAAACTAGTGGACTAAGTCAATGGTTCTACAAGCTTCCACTAAGCTTGAACCATGTGACTAATTTCCAACTAATTAGTGATTTACTTTAAATAAATGAACCCCACATTATCATAAGCATGGTGTGAGTCTCATATACCCATGTAGCATGTGACATCAAGCATAACACAAAAAGAAATACAATTAATATATATAACATATATATTAAATGCATAAGTGAGAAAAGAAATGCTTAAGTGAGCTAATATTAGTTAATGTAAATTAATATATCAAATATATAATTATACATTAAATCATTAAATCAACACGTGATTTAATAATCCATCTATATCACATAGAACCGACTAATATTATTTGTATCAACTTATCGAATCAACACTTGATTTGATAACCCGGCTATATCACATATAACCGACCGATATCATATATCGCGAGAAAAGAATACGGTATCACATACTCGTATTAATCTCGGTCCCGCACATATCACATATGTGCTCCTACTTCGTTTTGCTTGAGCCAAAAAACCTTTGTGTAGGACTCTAAAGACTCGTCAATATGCCGGCAGTAGGTGATGATCATATCAGTCACTCATAAGCCGTCAGCGATACTAGCTGGACGTAACGGCTACCCGGGTATTGAGCGATCAGAAGATCAACAGGCAAGCTTGTCTAGGGGTGTTAAACGTCAGACCCCGGTAACCGATAAGTCGTGCCGATGTGAGGCTCATAACGGGTCGAGAAACTACTGATAACACTTACCGGTAAATCTCCGAATCAGCCCTGGCCAGGGACTTCCTGTTATATCCTATCGAGCACAGCGTAACATCAACCCCCAATACCGGGAGAGTCGAATCCCCTCCTATCGCTCATTGCCTCCATGTGATTCGGGACTGTACCCAAAAGCCACCGTTTTGATGTTGGATATATGTATGCCCTAGAGGCCATTATATGATAGTGTATGTACTGATGTTTGTGTGTGTGTGTGTATTCAGAGGACAGTCTTGCTCGACATGATAGTATGCTATCTGATTGCTCTTTATCATATGTTCACTTGATCATGCTTTTACTCATTTGATACATGTTGATAAAGCCCTTAGGATATTGGCTTGACTACTGGGATAATGATGTGGATCATACTAGTAGGACACCTGTAGTTTATAAGCATATCCTTGAAATTTTCCTAATCATAGGTATATCGAGACAGGACATCGATATTCCAGAGTAGACTAGCGTATACCATTCTTGTTCCATATGATGGGCGATGGATGATCACATATCCATTTGGTGTGGTGACACCAAAGATTGTATACGGGTGCTCAGTGAGACTAGGTACAATGAACAGACTCACCGATAACTCCTATGTGGTATTATATCATACGTCGGATAGCAGTTCTCATGTAACACTGGTATAAGTTGCTCTGTAGACCCGAGATCGTCATAGAGTCTTGTGTGTCCTCCCACTGTACTTTGATCTCCACCCTTCTACGGCTCTACTGAGTCGTACAAACAGGTGGATTTTGGGTACAGTCCCGAGGCACATGGAGGCGATGAGCGATAGGAGGGGTTTCGTCTCTCCCGGTATTAGGGGTTGATGTTGCGCTATGCACGATTGGCTATAACAGGAAGTCCCTGGCCAGGGCTGCTGAGATATTACTGATAAGTGTTATCAGTAGTTTATTGATCTGTTGTAGACCATATACCAGCATGACTTATTGAGTTATTGGGGTCGACGTTACCATCCCTAGACTCGATATGCAGCATATCTGACGAAGAGACCGGACCGTACGGTAAGTGTTGCCAGTTGGATTGACTGGATTTTTGACAGGTTTGCTTGTTCTTCTTCTGATCGCTCGGTACCTGGGTGGCCATTACGTTTAGCTGACTGCTTACGGCTTGTAGGTGTTTGATGTGATCATCACCTACTGTCGGCGTATTGACGAGTCTTAGAGTCCCATACAAGAGTATCCTAGCTCAGGCGAAACGATGTGGTGTACATATTAGATATGTGCGTGAGCTCGATTAAATACGTGTATATGATGCCGTGTTTTAATCGGGCATTTTATATTGGTCGGGTCGTATGAGATATGACCGGTTTATTAAATCAAGTGTTGATTTAATATTGACTTTTATCTCATTTAAATAAACCTTTTCTTTATGATGGATGTATATGTACATGTTGATGTGCATACACACATACATACATGCATTTGTATCATGATACAACAAAGATGGAAATATAAGAATTACATGGAAAGTAAATATATTTATATATTAGAATGAGAAAAAGAAAATTGATATTAAATCATGGTTGACTATTCTTTACTTGACCTAGATTAAACCATGGTTTCATTTTCATTTGTTATTTTTCTCTCATTCTAAAATATCTAGATATTTATTGACCATGGTTTGAGATGAGATATTTATTCTTGATATTTATCTTTCTCTCATTATCTTTTCTCATTATCTTTTATCCAAAAGAAAAAATGAGCTCAAGGTTGCCATCTTCTTCTTCCTCTTTCTAGCTCTCTCTTGAGTTTCCAAAGTGAGTGAGGGTAAAAGAAAGAAAGGGTTTTTATATGAGAACACAACCATATCATCACACTACACTTGTTTAGCCCATTGGTGTAGTTTGTTTGCTTCATCATCATTGTGATCTAGTGGAGCAAGGAGCTTTGAGCAAAGGTACTCCGGGTGGATCATCATGGACGTGGAAGAAGTTCAAGCAAGCTTGTTCAAACCCTAGGAGATCCAAGGAGTTCCTAGGAGGTCTACAAAGGTTGTATATTTCCCCACTTAGTGTTAGACACTAGCTAGTATTTGATACTAGAACTTATTACTCTAAATATTCTAATTCGATTCCTAGGTTTGTTTGTTTAACACCACATAAAATTTTAATATGGCATGTGTGATGCTTGCAAAACCCTAGGTGAGGTGCTAAAGAAACCTAACAGTGGTATCAGAGCCAAGCTAGAATTTAGACGATGTTTGATATTACGAAAACGAAACAAACACGAAAAATACGAATTTCTGGAAACCCCAGATCTGCTCTCCGTCGATTTTTAAACGACCCAGAAAAATTATTTAAACAACTGCAGAAGTTAGAATATAACACCATTAGATCACACAAGAAAAATGGGGACCATCCATCGGATTTGAACCGATCACTAACCCCCAAAAACCGGGGAGGTCGGCCCTGTGATGTCCCATGTGCCCCGTTTTCCTTGTGTGCAATGGTGTGTTGGTTTTCGGTTTCCAGGGATTGTTTGCTAAGCTTAATTTTTCATGTGAGGATTATTGTACTTATGGGCTATTTCGTAGTGTTTCGTAGTCATAAATTTAATATTGTATTGGTAACTTTGACAATGTTTAACAGTTCGAACAGATTTTCAAACCCCACATTATCACCCCCTCTGAAATTTTCAAGTGTTGTAATTTTCCAAGTTGATTATATTCAATAAGTAGTGCGAGTATTCCTATGGACCCTCTAGAAGAACATACTAACCTTAACTCGATTTTATGCCCACGGAACTGCGATCGAACCTTACGGTTTGCCGTAGTTCCATGGTGTCATAGGTGAGGCATTGGTAAACTCCTTCTGTGGCTGGACCATAGACACTGCGACACGCCTTTTGAGTACTTTCAACTTCGCTCAAGCGTTGAGCTCTCGGGGTAACTTGTGGGTGTTTATTGATTTGATCGAAACGTTTAACATCATCATGATATATCTGAATGTGATTGTTTTTCACTTTCTTTTCTGTGACCGTAAGCGTAGCATGTAGTGTATCGCCGGTTTCGTTGCTATACATCAATGACAATTGGGATACGCATACTTGCTTACGTTGATGACATGTGATTTTATGTGTTGCTGAGATATGTTGTACAGGATCGTCGTGATTGAATGGCCGGGGGTTTTATATGAGATGAGAGTTTTTATTTTCATTCATGTAAAATTCAATTATATGTAATATTCTTTTATTTGGGGAACTTCCGGGTTGAGGATGATGTCACCATTGTTGTATATTATTTACTTTTCCGCATTAGGATAGACCCAAGGAGGGGAGCACAAGTGACCGGGTTCTAGGGTTTAGTAGGAGGCCATCTCGAGGAGTCGAGACCAGGTCTCCTAAACTCTAGAATTGGTAGGGTCACTTGCCGCTCTCGTAGGGGTCTTGGGGTGTGGGCTTGGCCATTCATCGCGACCGTGGAATCCATATTTTCTATTTATGGCTAAATACTAAATACGGACCTCCTAGATATCCTATACTTTCATATGTGCTTCTGCTGTGTTTGTTTTGTGATGAGATCACTTTACATGTTGAGACGAATGGTATTATATATATGATATATAATAAACGTTGCTTATGTTTTACATCCGTGCTAGTCCCTCCCGGCTATGCCGTTAGTTAAGTAACCAAACGGTGCAAAACGGATACCGTGACGAATGCAAATGGCATAAGCGTACGTTATATTTTCGTTTCTTTTTGTGATGGCTTTAGGACTTAAATGATGGGAGTGCATTAATGAGATTAATGTAAAGAAAAATGAACCTAAAAAGATGTTGTAGAATCGGATTTAAAACCCACTCAGCTTTTTATGAAAAAGCAAGTTTTCAAAGTGTGAAGCTTAAGCCACTTCTTTTAAACCCATTGGATTCTACAACGATATCAAGTTCAAACCGTTAAAAGTTTTCTTAAAAACTATCCGCAGCTCTCCGTCATTTTAGGAAGTAGAGTACTTAGTATTTGTGCTGCGTATTTTGATTTTAGTTAAGGCGCAGTGTACGGTAGCTAAGTGATGTCTTCCTACACCGCATATGATGCCGATTAGTTAGGACATTCATATGATTATGTTGACTTTAGTTAAGGGTCATGTGGGTGGGTCTAATTAATCACGAAATGATGGGAAGAACTTGACTAGTACTTATGATATGTTGACCATAGTTAAGGTCATGAGTGCTAGGGGTAAAAACAATATCGGGAGTTTCAAGAGTTGAAATTTGCAATGAGATTGCATACCTTCTATATGATAGTAGGATCCCGATCCCACTATGAGCAAGAGTTGCTCCCGGGAGAGTTTTGTACTTTACAATTAGCTAACCCACTAGGTGTCTAGAAAGGTGTCAACGGGGCTACGCCTATGGGAAAACAAGGTTTATTCTAATTAGGTCCGTGCGAAAGCACGGGGAACCTCCCTTAAAGTACCGGCACTGGCCTGGTTGAACGGTTAGCAAAGTTGTAGAATGTAATTAATCCCGGCTAGTTTTCTTATTAAATGGTTTTAAAGAATATTTGATAAAAACAGTGGGAGTCATCGATTAGACAAGATAATAACCAATCTGATCTTTACAAGAGCTTTCGCTGAGTGTATTCTTTTCTCTCTCTTAATGGCAGATACCAATAACAGGCCTTAAGTTTCTACTAAATAAAAACAAGCTGACCGGACCAAATTACAAAGACTGGCTGAGGAACATAAACATTGCTCTAACATATGATAAAGTATCATATGTCCTCACTGCCAAAGCCCCGCCCGTCCCAGGCCCTAAATCTTCTACTGCGGATAAGGAAATTCGCAAAATGTGGGATAGTGATTGTGTTACTGCCAAATGCCTCGCGCTTGCATCGATGGACAATACACATCAAAAGCAACACGAGCAGATTGATGTTCAATCCATCTTTCTCCATACAAAAGAGTTGTATGGGGAGCAATCTCGGATCCTGAGATACGAAGCATCTCGAAAGTTGTTTCAGATGCGGATGGCTCAAGGCACATCAGTAGGCGATCACGTTTTGAAGATGATAGCTCTTACAGAAGAGCTTGAGGACCTCGGTTGGACAATGGATAACGAAAAGTATGCTGATATTGTTCTACAGTCTCTTCCCTCCGCCTTTGCTCCATTCATAGTGAACTTCAACATGCATGACAAGGAGAAATCACTACCCGAACTTCTCAATATGTTGAGAAGTGCGGAGAGCACGCTGAAATCGAAGTCCCCCTCTATGCTTGTTGGACAATCTTCCTCTTCCGTCCCAAAAGCCAAGGCCAAGGGAAAGAATAAGAAGAAATTCACCAAACCGAGATGAGGAATAAAGAAGGCGCAGGGGAAAGACAAATCCAAAGCTGCGGAGTCGGGGAAGGGAGAATGTTTCCACTGCAAGAAGACGGGACACTGGAAGCGGAACTGTACTGAGTACCTTGAACTCAAGAAAAAGAAGCATGGTGATGCTTCAGCTTCAGGTGTGTTTGTGATTGAAAACTGTTTTTCTATTAACTCTGCTTCCTGGGTATTAGATACCGGTTCGGGTTCTCATATTTGCAATTCTGTGCAGGCGTTGAGAAATAGCAGAGTTTTGAAGAAAGGTGATCATACTCTCCAGGTTGGAAATGGTTCCAATATACATGCAGTTTCAGTGGGAGAGTATCACCTAGGGTTGCCGTCGGGTTGTATATTGGTTTTGAACCCATGTTATTTTGTACCAAGTATGCTTTGTAATATTATATCCGTTTCTTTGTTAGACAATGACAGATATCATTTTGCTGTGCAACACAATGTTATGAACATTAGACTTAATCAAGAGTTGATTGGTTGTGGTACACTTAATAACGGGATATACGTCCTTAATCAACACACAGTTTTCAACATTCAACACACAAGTAAAAGAAAATTTTCATATATAAATGAAGCCTTTCTTTGGCATTGTAGACTTGGTCATATTAATGAAACAAGACTAAATAAGCTTCATAAAGATGGATATTTAAATTCTTTTGAGTATAAATCTTATGCGACTTGCCAGTCTTGTATCAAAGGTAAAATGACCAAAACTCCATTTACTGGACACAGAGAAAGAGCTATTGAGCTCCTAGGCCTCATACATAGTGATGTATGTGGGCCAACGTCTACACATGCAAGAGGCGGTTTTTCTTACTTCATAACTTTTACTGATGACTTCTCAAGATTCGGTCATGTTTTTTTAATAAAGCATAAGTCTGAAGCTTTCGAGAAATTCAAGGAGTACAAACTTGAAGTAGAAAACCAAACAGGAATGAGAATCAAGATAGTTCGATCAGATCGAGGTGGAGAGTACTTAAGTACTGAGTTCTTGGACTTCCTAAAAGAGAATGGGATTCTCTCTCAGCTCACTCCCCCTTACACACCACAGCATAACGGTGTGTCAGAACGGCGGAATCGTACCCTATTAGATATGATACGATCTATGATGAGTGATTCTGAGTTACCCCTCTCTTTTTGGGGGCATGCATTGGAGACTGCAGCTTTTCTGTTAAACAAAGTTCCAACCAAGACTATGTCTACCACTCCATATGAGATATGGCATGGGAAGAGACCATCTCTTAAAAGAGTTAAGATTTGGGGTTGTCTGGCTTTTGTCAAAAAGCAGAATCCAAACAAACTCGAGACACGATCGGTCAAATGTATATTTGTGGGATATCCAAAACATTCGTTTGGGTATCTTTTCTACCACAAGAAGGAACAAAAGGTGTTTGTTTCTCAGTATGCCACATTTTTAGAAAATGAGATTTTTCCAAATGATGTTGATGACAATGTGGTAGATCTAGAAGAGGTTCTAGAGACACAAGTTACAAATGACGACTTGGCTGAACCTGATGTTGCAACAGAATCTAATGAACCCCAGCCACTCCGTAGATCTAGTAGGACTTCTCGCCCACCAGAGAGATACTACGGTTTTCTCATTGATGGTGAAAGAGAAGATTGCATCATGGATAATGATGACCCTGCCAGTTTTTTGTAGGGTTACTAGGCACTCTAATAAGGTTCTATAATGCATCAACCATGCCCGTTTAAAATTTTAGCCGTGCCGAATAACCCTAAACAAGATCTTTGCTAGATAATTAGGGTTTCACATGCAAGTAAATTACATTTACCACTAAGTGAATACGGAATACAACCTTTGTAGATCGATCCTTCACTTCTAAAGCTCCTTGTCGTAGTCCCTTCGCTGCGATCATGGTTCTCCCGGGCTCTTGCATGGCTTCATAAGGCGAAAGAGGCGTCATTGCTTGAAGTCTTCGAGGCCGAAGATGATCTACGTCGAGGGAATACCAACTCAAGCTACTACTTCACTAACTAAAGAATTAGTGAAGCAAACATCCTAAACTAAAGTGCTAGTCTAGTTGAGGATGGAAAAATAGGAAGTGGGTTCACTTTAGAATTTGTTTTCTAACAATGTTTCTCACTTTGGATCAAACCCTAGAGAGCTTTTTAGCTCAAGGAAGAAGATGAAGAAATAAAATGAGAAGAGATAATGATTAAGTGAGTG
Organism: Agapanthus africanus; assembly: GCA_030015575.1. Classification (NCBI taxonomy): domain Eukaryota; kingdom Viridiplantae; phylum Streptophyta; class Magnoliopsida; order Asparagales; family Amaryllidaceae; genus Agapanthus; species Agapanthus africanus. Next base: position 541,334,465 of record CM057339.1, on the reverse strand, counting down.
AGCTAACCATGGTGAGTGAGTATCATATACTAACTCATGTAGAGACATTACCATGGCTAATCCTAAATGGTTAGGTTAATAAAAATCTAAAGTAAAACAAAGTTAGTGCACTTTGTCAAAGCATCCATAAGCTTCTACAAGCTTCATGCTTGTGACAAAAGCTCCGCTAATTTGTAATTACCTTATATAATTATTAACCACCATTTAAAATAGAATGGTGTATGTCTTGCACACCCATGTATGATGTATCATCAACCATGATACAAAAAAGAAAACATATTTTAATATATATCACATATGTATTAAAGATGTGCATATGTGAGAAAAAAATCCTTAAGTGAACAAATGTTAGTTAATGTAAAATAGTATATCATATATACAATTATACACTAAATTATTAAATCAACACTTGACTTAATAATCCGGTTATATCTCATATAACCGACTAACATCCAATGTATCGACTTATCGAATCAACCCTTGAATCGATAACCCGGCTATATCACATATAACCGACCGATACAAAAAGTCGCGAGAATAGAATACGGTATCACATACACGCATTATTCTCGGTCCCGCACATATCACATATGCGCTCCTATTTCGTTTTGCCTGAGCCAGTAAAACCTCTATGTAGGACTCTAAAGACTCATCAATACGCCGGCAGTATGTGATGATCACATCAAGCACCCATAAGCCGTCAGCGGTACTAGCTAGACGTAACGGCTACCCGGGTATTGAGCGATCAGAAGATCAGCAAGCAAGCCAGCTCTAACTCCTGTAAAAGCCTAACGGTAACACTTCCTGTACAGTCCGGTCTCCTCGTCTGATTTGTCGCATATCAAGTCTAGGGGTGGTAAACGTCAGACCCCAATAACCGATAAGTCGTGCTGATGTGAGGCTCATAACGGGTCGAGAAACTACTGGTAACACTTACCAGTAAATCTCTAAATCAGCCCTGGCCAGGGGCTTCCCTGTTAAGGCCAATCGAGCACAGCACAACATCAACCCCCAATACCGGGAGAGACGAAACCCCTCCTATCGCTCATTGCCTCCATGTGACTCGGGACAGTACCCAAAAACATCGTTTTGCACGCCCTCTTGGACGTGGTAAGGTGGAAATCAAAGCACAGTGGGAATCACACAAGACTCTATGACGATCTCGGGTCTACAGACTAACCTGCACAAGTGTCACCAGAGAACTACCATCTGACGTGAGGTATAATACCATCTGGGAGTTCTCGGTGAGTCCGTCCAGTGTACCCAGTCTCCACTGAGCACCCGTATACTATCTCTGATGTCAAACACCAATGGATATGGGATCCACCATCGCCCATCTCATGGGTCGAGAAGCGTATACGCTAGTCTACTCTGGTATATCGATGCCTTGTCTCGATACACCCATGACTAGGAACATTAAAGGATGTACTTATGGACTACTCTGTCCCCACTAGTATGATCTGCATTATAGTCCAGGTAGTCAAGTACACATCCTAAGGGCTTTACCAACATGTAACTATAATACAGTATCAAGAGACAAGTATACATGTTAAGATAAAGAGCAATCAGATAGCATACTATCATATCGAGCAAGAAAGTCCTCTCTATATATGTCCAAGCATCCAATATAATATACATCATCTGTACAATACTGGCCTCTAGGGCATACATACAACTAACAATCACCCACTTGCACTAGGGCCTGCTGCTGTAGTATCGCATACCAAGCATCCCGAAGAGTCTCTCAAACTGTATCTGGGGAATGGCTTTCGTGAGTGGATCCGTTGTGTTGTTCTTCGTGTCAACCCTCCTGACCTCGATCTCCCGGCGATCTACTATCTCCCGGATCAGGTGATACCGCATCAGAATATGCTTGGATCACTGATGGGACCTGGGTTCCTTGGCCAAAGCCACCGCTCCATTGTTATCACAATACAAAGGTATTGGATGCTCAATGGATGGAACCACTCCAAGTTCAGTAATGAATTTCTTGATCCAGACAGCCTCTTTGGCAGCATCGTTGGCAGCGATGTATTCAGCCTCCATCGTCGAGTCTGCCGCGGTTTCCTGCTTGGAACTCTTCCAGCTAACCGCCCCTCCATAAAGGGTAAAGACAAATCCCGAGTGCGACTTAGAGTCATCCTTATCACTCTGGAAGCTCGAATCGGTAAAGGACTCCACTTGGAGTTCTCCTTTACCATACACCAAGAGCATCTCTTTAGTCCTTCGCAAGTACTTGAAAATGCTCTTCACAGCTGTCCAGTGACTCTCTCCAGGATCAGCTTGATACCTACTCACTACACTTAGTGAGTGTGCTACATCGGGTCTGGTACATAGCATCGCGTACATGATAGAGCCTACAGCCGAAGCATAGGGTATCCCTTGCATGCGAGCTCTCTCCAAATCAGTCTTGGGAGACATCTCTTTGGAGAGAGTGAGTCCAGAGATCGTGGGTAAGTTCCCACGCTTGGATTCTTCCATACTAAACCTCTTTAGTATGGTGTCAATGTACCTGGATTGGGACAATCCCAATATCATTTTAGATCTATCTCTATAGATCATAATTCCCAATATGCAGGAGGCATCACCTAGATCTTTCATTGAGAATCTTTGTGATAAAAAGAGCTTGACCGATTGCAGAATAGGAATGTCATTTCCTATCAAGAGTATGTCGTCCACGTACAATACGAGGAAGACAACCTTACTCTCTGCCACCTTCTTGTAGATACAAGGTTCATCTACGTTTTTGAAGAAATCAAACTCTTTGATAACGACGTCAAAGCAGATGTTCCAACTCCGCGATGCTTTCTTTAATCCATAAATGGATTTAAGCAGCTTGCACACCTTCCCGTTGCTCCCACTAGCTACGAAGCCCTCTGGCTGAGTCATGTACATGCTCTCTTCTAAATCACCGTTTAGAAAGGCGGTCTTAACATCCATTTGCCAGATTTCGTAGTCATGATATACAGTGATGGCAAGCATGATCTGGATGGATTTATGCATAGCCACTGTAGAAATGGTTTCGACATAGTCCACACCTGGTCTTTGACGGAAACCCTTTGCAACAAGTCTATCTTTGAAAGTCTCCACTTTCCCATCTACACCAAGTTTTTTCTTGAAGATCCACTTGCTCCCAATGGGTTTTACCTCTTCAGGAGCATCTTCCAAAGTCCATACTTTGTTGATGTACATGGATTCCATCTCGGACAGCATTGCATCCAGCCATTTCACTGAGTCCCCACTCGTGATGTCCTGCTAAAAGCTAGTTGGGTCATCATCTACCATGATGCAATCCTCGCTCCCACCATCAATGAGAAAACCGTAGTATCTCTCAGGTGGATGAGAAACCCTGCTAGATCGGCGGAGTGGCTGGGGTTCGTCGGGTACTACTGAATCCTCTAGTTCTACCAAGTCTTCTGTTATAGTTTGTGTAGCTGGAACCTCTTCCAGTTATACCTCAATGCCACTGATCTGTTTCATAAGAAAACCTTTTTCTATGAAAGTGGCATGTCGAGAAACAAACACCTTTTGTTTCTCGGGGTGGTAGAAGATATATCCTTGTGAATTTTTGGGATATCCTACAAACTTACATAAGAAAGATCTTGCCTCGAGTTTGTCCGGATTTTGTCTTTTGACATAGGCCGGACAACCCCATATCTTAACATACTTAAGAGATGGTCTCTTCCCTTTCCATATCTCATATGGAGTAGTAGGCACTGATTTGGTAGGAACCATATTCAATAGGTGTATGGCTGTCTCAAGCGCATACCCCCAGAAGGAAATAGGAAACTCAGCAGTGCTCATCATAGAGCGCACCATATCTAATAGCGTGTGATTCCTCTGTTCAGATACACCGTTGTGCTGTGGTGTATAAGGAAGAGTAACCTGAGAGAGAATCCCATTCTCTTTTAAATAATCCAGAAAATCATTGCTCAAGTATTCTCCTCCTCGATCAGATCGAAGGATCTTAATACTTTTGCCCGTTTGGTTCTCTACTTCGTGCTTATATTCTCTGAATTTCTCAAAAGCTTCAGACTTATGTTTTATCAGGAACACATGTTCGTATCTAGAGAGATCGTCAGTGAATGTAATGAAGTAGGAAGAACCGTTCCTTGCATGCGTAGACATAGGACCGCATACATCACTATGTACCAGTCCTAAGAGTTCTGTAACTCTTTCTCCGTGTCCACTAAACGGAGGTTTGGTCATTTTTCCTTTGAGACATGAATGGCAAGTATCATAAGATGATAATTCGAACGGATTCAAATATCCATCCTTATGTAACTTAGCTAGCCGTGGCACATTGATATGACCAAGTCTACAATGCCACAAGAAGGATTCGTTTATTTCTGAACACTTCCTCTTGTGTGTATTTTGTATATTAAGGACTGTATTTTGATTGAGAATGAATATGCCATTATGTAACGAACCTGATCCAATCAACTTTTGATTTAGGAATATGTTCATAACATTATCCTGTACTACAAAATTATATCCTTCTTTACTTAATAAAGAAACTGATATAATGTTGCACATCATGTTCGGTATATAATAGCACTCATTCAGAATCAGTGTATTACCATTTGGTAACACAAGGTGATATTCGCCAACTGCTTTGGCTGCAATACTTGCACCATTCCCTACTTGTACGGAATGATCACCTTTTCCCAGTTCTCTACCTTTCCGTAGCCCATGTAACAATTTACATATGTGGGATCCTGATCCGGTATCTAATACCAAGGACGTAGGGTGAACTGAGAAACAGTTCTCAACAACTAACACACCTGAAGAAGATGTATCAGTATGCATGTTCTTCGTTTGGGCGGAGTGAGAATCCAGATATTCTCCTGTTTCCTGTTCAGTCTTATAACTCTTATAAGAAAGAACGGGTCCAACGTTCCCCTGCACAGTATAACATGCGGGTTTAGTCAATACATCCATATTATTATCTTGATTAAGGCATGATATGGTTGCTACCTAGAGAGAGAGAGAAGAAAAACACTTTAGCGTATTCTCTTGCAAGATCAGATTGGTTATTATTTTATCTAATCAGGATGGCTCCCACTGTTTCTATGAAATCTTCCTTCAAACCCTAAAAGGAAAGACTAGCCGGGATTAATTACACCCTACCATTTCGCCAATCTTTCAGCCAGGCCAGTGTCGGTACTTTGAGGGAGGTTCCCCGTGCTTTCGCACGGACCTAATTAAAGTAAACCTCGTTTTTCCAGAGACGTAACCCCGTTGACACCTTTCTAGACACCTACTTGATCGGCTAATTGTCCTGTGTAAAACTCTCCCACGAGTAACAATTGTTAGTTATATGTATGCCCTAGAGGCCATTACTATACATAGGATGTATATTGTAGTGGATGCTTGGACATATATAGGGAGAACTTTCTTGCTCGAAATGATAGTATGCTATCTGGTTACTCTTTACCTTAACGTGTACACTGATTGTCTCTCTGTTACATGTTGGTAAAGCCCTTAGGATGTGTACTTGACTACCTGGACTATGATGCGGATCATATTAGTGGGGACATGATAGTCCATAAGTACATCCTTCAAGGTCCCTAGTCGTGGGTGTATCGAGACGGGGCATCGATATACCAGAGTAGACTAGCGTATACCTTCTCGACCCATACAGATGGGCGATGGATGATCCCATATCCATTGGTGTTTGACATCAGAGATGATATACGGGTGCTCAGTGGAGACTGGGTACACTGGACGGAGTCGCCGAGAACTCCCAGATGGTATTATACCTTAAGTCAGATGGCAGTTCTCTGGTGACACTGGTACAGGTTAGTCTGTAGACCCGAGATCGTCATAGAGACTTGTGTGATTCCCACTGTGCTTTGATTTCCACCTTACCACGTCCAAGAGGGCGTGCAAAACGGTGGGTTTTGGGTACAGTCCCGAATCACATGGAGGCAATGAGCGATAGGAGGGGATTCGTCTCTCCCGGTATAGGGAGTTGATGTTGCGCTGTGTTCGATTGGCTATAATCGGAAATTCCTGGCCAGGGTTGCTGAGATTTACTGGTAAGTGTTACCAGTAGTTTCTCGAACTAATATAGACCTCATATCGACACGACTTATCGAGCTACTGGGGTCTGACGTTTACCACCCCTAGGCGAGATATGCGACATATCAGACGAACAGATCGGACTGTACGGTAAGTGTTGCTGGTTGGATTCACAGGAGTGTGAGCGGGCTTGCTCGTTGATCTTCTGATCGCTCAATACCCGGGTGGCCGTTACGTTTAGTAGACCGCTTGCGGCTTGTGGGTGTTTGATATGATCATCACCTGCTGCCGGCGTATTGACGAGTCTTTAGAGTCCTACACAGAGGTTTCCTGGCTCAAGAGAAACGAAATAGGAGCGTATATGAGATATGTGCGGGACCGAGAATAATACCAGTATGTGATACTGTATTCGATTCTCGCGATTTATGACAGTGATCGGTTATATGCGATATAGCCGGGTTATCGGATCAAGTGTTGATTCGATAAGTTGTTACTATTGATATTAGTCGGTTATATGCGATATGACCGGATCGTTAAATCAAGTGTTGATTTAATGATTTAATGTATAATTATATATTTGATATATTACTTTACATTAACTAGTATTTGTTCACTTAAGATGGATTTTCTCACTTGATGTGCACATTGTATATATGATATAGTTTTGTGCACTAGTTTGTATCATGTTTGATGATACATGCAAACTAGGGTATGTGTATGCTTTGAACCAAGATTGGTTTAATGGTTAGGGTTTGAATTATTTATTTATTTATTCATTTTGGAAAGGATAAAATGGTGGCTTTATTTTCTTTCTTTGCTTGAAGCTTCTTGAAGCTTCAAAGCATCTTTGAAAGTCTACCATTTTGTCTTCATCCCTTAACCTAACCATTCAACTAAGCTATAGTTTATTCTCTACACTAAACCATGGTTGCTAATATGATAATAATGACTTTATTTTCCTTTTCCTATATATCTTATCATATTCTTTTTCTTCTTCTTCTTCTTCTTCTTCTTCAAGAAGAAGAAGAAGAAACCATTCTAGCTTCAATGGTGCCTTGGTAAAAAGAGTGAGAAATCCAATTCTAAAGTGAACCCACTTCCTATTTCTTCATCCTCTACCACTTGCCAAGTTGTATAGGGTGTTTTCTTCACAAGTTTCATGACTTAGTGAAGTTGGAGCTTGATCTTGAGTTGCCTCGACGTAGATCATCTTCGGCATCGAAGTCGACAACCTAGCCCGATCATTTCTTCGACGAAACCATCGCTAGAGTCCGGGATCCGATGATCACAGCGGAGGGACGTCATCATGGAGCTAAGGAAGTGGAGGACCAGATCTACAAAGGTTGTATTTCCGTTCACTTAGTACTAAAGCAGTTTAGTAGCTTGTCGTTTCGCTTAAACTCTAGTCAACGATCGCATTAGGGTTTCTCGACACCGGAAATTTTTGAATTTGGCATGGTTGATGCCTTGTGGAACCTCCTTAGTGTTCCTAGGAACCCTACAGTGGTATCAGAGCCTAGCTAGAGCCTTAGGCGATGCGTAGACGATGTTAGAAGTCTGATCCAAACACAAAACCCTAATCCGACCCCTTCTCTGTACATTTTTCAAAACTGTGCATTTTTCCGAATTAAAAAATATGCAGAAAAATCAGCAGGCATTTATAAGAAATACTGTGCAAAACGAGAACCTAACTCGATTAAACCACCACGGAACCGCGGCATGAGCCTGCCTCAGGCGGCGGTTTCGCGGCCGTAAGGTCGGTTCTTCCAGTAAAATTTGCACTGTAATTCATAACTTTAAGTGCTGTATTTTCTGGGAATTTTTAATATTTACTCAAGAGTTGAGTTTTCTGGGTTGTATTGGGACTTCGAAGATTCGACCGGGAAGTTTAACTTCGTCTATGGGTTTTTTCCGGATAATTTTAGAATATGTTAAAAAGTTCGACCTGATATAAATACCCACTTTTTTCCCTGTCGGGAAATTTCCAAGTGTTGGATCTTTCCGTGGTTTAATAATGTTCTAAGTAGTACAAGTAACGCGATGGACCCTCTAGAAGACAACAAACCTTAACTCGATTATGTGACCGTCTTGAACTGCCCTTTGAACCTTAGGGTTTGGGGCAGTACGGCGTGCCACATGTGAGGCGTTGGCTTGACCCTTCTACGGCTGGACCGTTGGTACTGAGGCATGAACTGGATGTTTTTAAACATGTTTCATGTGTTGAGCTGCTTTGGGAAAACTTGGGTGTTTGAATGTTCGATCGGAAAGTTTAACATTTTCTATTTATCTTGAGTGGGATACAATATTTGGAATCCACAAGAAGTTATGAGATAACTGATTTTGATGTTATAAACATAGCACTTTAGTCTCACTTGATCGGTTGCCACGGAATTATGATGTGATCAAAAGTCCGTCGCAATCACGTAGCATACGCGGATACTCGCCGGTAAAACTTAATAGATAGCCACGCCCCATAGCCCTGACCAAGTGACTGTAGGAGAAACCCGTCGCCGAAAGCATCCGTTCGGGTGCTCGCGGCAGCGGTGTTCCGCCTTAGTGCACTTCGTCGATGGCATCGGGGGTGCGGCCGCCTACTAAAGTTTGCGACGAGCATTCGATCAGGATGTCGGGAATCTTGTTGAATTGGCCGACTTGATATTGAAAAGATTTTTCGATAATGAGACTAAAATGCGGGGTTTATAATTGTTAGGCATGCGATGTCTAAGGAATTCATTTGATTAGGCATGCGATGTCTAAAGAGTTGCGGATTCCATCTGTTGTAGTTTTACACTTACTTTTCTGTGACCGTAAGTGTAATATGTGATATCGCCGGTTTCGTTGCTATATGTCAACGACAATTGGGATGGGCATATTTACTTACGTTGATGATATGTGATGTTATGTGTTACTGGATATGTTATATTGGATCGTCGTGTTTGAATAACCGGGGGGGGTTTATATGAGATGAGTGTTTTTTTCATTTTCATTCATGTAAAAACTTGTATGTAATATTCTTTTGTTAGGGCACTTCCAGGAAGCGGAAGTTGTCACCATTTGTATATTATTTACTTTTCCGCACTAGGATAGACCCAAGGAGAAGAGCACAAGTAACCGGGTTCTGGAGTCCAGTAGGAGACCAACTCGAGGAGTCGAGTCCGGGTCTCCTAACTCTAGAATTGGTAAGGTTGCTTGCCGCTCTCGTAGGGGTCTAGGGGTGTGGGTTTGGCTATTCATCGCGACCATGGAATCCGTGTTTTATACAGGCTCGTTTTGAAAACACGGACGTCCTAGTATATCCAATGTTTCATATGTTTCTTCTGCTGCGATATCTGTGATGTGATCATGTGATGTTCTGTGATAAATACTGTATATAGTATATATGATATATTATATAGGCGTTACTTATGTTTTACACCCGTGCTAGCCCTGCCCCGCTCTGCCGTTAGTTACCAAACCTAACGGTGCACGAGGGGACATCGAGGCGAATGAGGATGGCATAAGTGTACGTCGTATTTATCTGTGATGTTTAGGTGAATTAAATGATGGGACTTCATTAATGTGATTAATGAAAGAAAAGAAACCTAAGATGTTGTGGAATCGAATTTTCAAAAACAGGTAGCTACAGTTCCTGCTTTGCATCGCGGTGTTCCTTGTAGAACATCCTGCACCTTATTCGATAAGGAAAGGGCCGAGATCCCTTCACCGGGAGTGACCCCTTTAGCAATAACTGGCAGATGCTACAACCATCGGTTTGTCTTTTGATTGCTTCTATAGTTTTTGCTTTGCACAGCGGTATATTTGATATATCCTGCACCTTATTCGATGAGGAAAGGGCCGACGATCCCTTCACCCGGAGTGACCCCTTTAGCAAAACTAGAAAAGCCTCAAAAACACTCCATTTCAAAATTCATTCGATCCTACAACGATATCAAGTTCATTACGCAATAGGTTTTCAGAAAAACCTGACGTAGCCCTCCGTCATTTCAGATAAGTCCTACTTAGTATTCGTGCTACGTTTGTTGACCTCCGTCAAGGCGTAGTGTGCGGTAGCTAACTAGTATTTATCTGCTTATGCATATGATGCAGATTGGATTAGGGTAGTCGTACGGCCTTGTTGACCTCCGTCAAGGGTCGTGCGGGTGGGTTTGATTCAATCAAGAAATGACGGGTTGAACTTGACTAGTAGCCTATAGTTTGTTGACCTCCGTCAAGGTCATAGGGTGCTAGGGGCAAAATTATCGGGAATTTCAAGTGTTGAAATTTGCAATGAGATTGCATACCTTCTATGAGATAGTTGGATCCCGATACCCACTGCGAGTAATTGTTACTACTGGGAGAGTCTTACAAATTACAATTAGTCGATCAAGTAGGTGTCTAGAAAGGTGTCAACGGGGTTACGCCTCTGGGAAAACGAGGTTTACTGTAATTAGGTCCATGCGAAAGCATGGGGAACCTCCCTCAAAGTACCGACACTGGCCTGGCTGAAAGATTGGCGAACTTGTAGCGTGTAATTAATCCCGGCTAGTCTTTCCTTTAAAGGTTTGAAGGAAGATTTGATAAAAACAGTGGGAACCATCCTGATTAGATAAAATATATAACCAATCTGATCTTGAAAGAGCATACGCTGCGTGTTTTCTTCTCTCTCTCTCTCTCCAGGTAGCGACCATGTCACGCCTTAATCAAGATAATAAAACGGATATATTGACCGAACCCGCTTGTTATACTGAGCTGGGGAACGTTGGTCCTGCTCCAACTTATAATTGTTATAAAATAGAACAGGAATTAGGGGATTACCAGAATTCCCGTGCCGCCCAAACGAAGAAAGTGCATACTGATGCATCATCTTCGGGTGTGTTCATTACCGAGAACCGTTTCTCAGTGTCCTTTACGTCCTGGGTATTTGATACCAGATCAGGATCCCGCATATGTAATTTGTTACATGGGCTACAGAAAGGTAGAGAACTGAGAATGGGTGATAAGTTTCATGAGGCAGAAAACGGGGCAAGTGTTGCAGCCAAGTCTGTTGGTCACTGTCACCCTGTATTCCAAATACATTGATTCTGAACGAATGTTATTAGATACCGAACCTGATATACAAAATCATATCAGTCTCTTTATTAGTAAAGAAATGATAAAATTTTGTATTGTTGGATAATGTTTTGAACATTTCCTATATCAAAAGTTGATCCGTTCAGGCACGTTATCTAAAAGCATTGATGTTCTAAATCAAACAACAATTCTTAGTATACGCAACACACACAAGAGGAAGAGTTCAAACATGAACGAATCCTTCTTGAGGTATTGTAGACTAAGTCATATCAATGCGACCCGACTAGCTAAGTTGAACATAGATGCATATTTAAATCTGTTTGAATTTACATCTTGTGAAAACTTTCCAGTCATGTCACAGAGATAAGATGACCATAGCTCTGTTTGTTTGAAGCAGAGAAAGAGTTAGTGTACTCTTGGGATGATACATGTTGATGTATGAAGGTCCCCTGTCTACACATGCCAAGACCGGTTCTTTGTACATCATTACATTCTCTGATGATCTCTTTAGATTCAGACATATGTTCCTGTTGAAACATAAGTCCGAACCTTTTGAGATATTCACAGAATATAAGTCAGAAGTAGAGAACCAATATGGGTATAAGTGTTATGCCCATTGATGAGATCAAGGAGGAGAATACTTGAGCACGGAATTCCTGGATTATTCTAAAAGAGAATGAGATTCTCTCTCAGCATTACTCCTCCGAATACACCACAGCACAACGTTGTATCGGGGCGGAGCAATCACACCCTATATGATAATGTGTGCTCTATGATGAGTACTACTGAGTTACCCATTTCCTTTAGGGAGTTATGCACTTATGAAGTTGCATACCTATTGAATCAGGTTCCGATCAAATCAGTTGCCTACCACTTCATATATGATATGGAATGGGAAGAGCCCATCTCTTAAGTTAGTTAAGATTTGGGGTTGTCCGGCCTATGTCTAAAAGCAAAATCCGGACAAGCTCGAGGCAAGGTCAGTTATGTAGAACTGGAAAGGTTCCGGCTATACAAACTGCATCTGATGATTTGACAGAACCAAAGGATTCAATGGTCCCCGACGAACCTCAGCCTCTCCGCCGATCTGGTAGGGTTCCTCATCCGTCTGAGATATACTTCGGTTTCTCGATGACAGTGGGAGCGAGGATTGCATCATGAGATGATGACCTAACTAGTTTCGAGCAGGCCATCAAGAGTAGGGACTCTGTAAGAATGGCTGGATGTTTATCGATTTGAGATGGAATCCTTATACACCAACAAAGTATGGAATTTGGTTGCTATATCTGAAGGGTTAAATCCCCATCAGGAGCAAGTATATCTTGAGAAGATTACTTGGTGTAGATGGAAAAGTTGAGACTTTCAAAGCTAGACTTGTTGAAGGTTTTCGTCATCGACCAGGCGTGGATAATGATGAAACCTTTTTTCCAGTGGCTATGCTTAAGTCCATCCAGATCCTACTTGCCACGGCTACACACCATGACTACGATATCTGGCGGTTGGGTGTCATGACTGCTTTTCTAAATGATGTTTTAGAAGAGAACGTCTCTAAGTACACAGCCAGAGGGCTTCGTAAACAGTGGGAGCAGCGGAAACGTGTGCAAGATGTTTTATGTGATAAAGCAGGCATCGCGGAGTTGGAACGTCTGTTTTGATGTGTTAGTCAAAGAGTTTGACATCATCAAAATGGTAGATGAACCTTGTATATACAAAAAGGTAATAGGGAGTATGGTGGTGATCCTCGTAGAGTACGTGGATGACATACTCTTGATAGGGAAGGACTTTCCTAAGCTACGCTCGGTCAATCTCCGCTTATCACAATGATTCTCCATATAGGATCAAAGTAATACCTACTAAATCCTAGGTTTTGGATCTATGAGATAGATCTAATTGGATATTAGGACACTCACTAGATATAGTGAGATGGTATCAATTGACCCTGGGGAGAATCACTGGAAAGGTTCCAGGGTGATAAGGACGACTGAATGTCAGTCACAGGCATTGTCTTTACCCTCAGTAAAGGGACGGTATGTTGGAAGAGTTACAAGCTAGATACCGAGGCATACTAGACGATAAAGGCTGGATACATCGCTACTTAAGATACTACCAAAGAGGCAGTCTGGATGTATATTTTTTCATGAGATGAACTTTGTTCCTACCAATGTGTGACAATGGAGTTGTGGCTTATGCCAAGGAACGCCCATCCCATCAGTGATCCAGACATATTCTTAGGCAGTATCACCTGATCATGGAGATGGTTGATCTCTAGGGGATCGAGGTTAGGAGAGTAGACTCAGAGGACAACACGGCGGATCCACTCACAAAGGCCTTTTCCCAGAGAGAGACTATTATGGGATGGTTGAGTATGAGATACTTCAACTACTGCTACAGATGGCCCTAGTGCAAGTGGGAGATTGTTAGTTATATGTATGCCCTAGAGGCCATTACTATACATAGGATGTATATTGTAGTGGATGCTTGGACATATATAGGGAGGACTTTCTTGCTCGACATGATAGTATGCTATCTGGTTACTCTTTACCTTAACGTGTACACTGATTGTCTCTCTGTTACATGTTGGTAAAGCCCTTAGGATGTGTACTTGACTACCTGGACTATGATGCAGATCATACTAGTGGGGACATGGTAGTCCATAAGTACATCCTTCAAAGTCCCTAGTCGTGGGTGTATCGAGACGGGGCATCGATATACCAGAGTAGACTAGCGTATACCTTCTCGACCCATACAGATGGGCGATGGATGATCCCATATCCATTGGTGTTTGAAATCAGAGATGATATACGGGTGCTCAGTGGAGACTGGGTACACTGGACGGACTCGCCGAGAACTCCCATGTGGTATTATACCTTACGTCAGATGGCAGTTCTCTGGTGACACTGGTACAGGTTAGTCTGTAGACCCGAGATCGTCATAGAGTCTTGTGTGATTCCCACTGTGCTTTGATTTCCACCTTACCACGTCCAAGAGGGCGTGCAAAACGGTGGTTTTTGGGTACAGTCCCGAATCACATGGAGGCAATGAGCGATAGGAGGGGATTCGTCTCTCCCGGTATAGAGAGTTGATGTTGTGCTGTGTTCGATTGGCTATAACCGGAAATCCCTAGCCAGGGTTGCTGAGATTTACTGGTAAGTATTACCAGTAGTTTCTCGAACTGTTATAGACCTCATATCGACACGACTTATCGAGCTACTGGGGTCTGACGTTTACCACCCCTAGGCGAGATATGCGACATATCAGACGAACAGACCGGACTGTACGGTAAGTGTTGCTGGTTGGATTCACAGGAGTGTGAGTGGGCTTGCTCGTTGATCTTCTGATCGCTCAATACCCGGGTGGCCGTTACGTTTAGCAGACCTCTTGCGGCTTGTGGGTGTTTGATATGATCATCACCTGCTGCCGGCGTATTGACGAGTCTTTAGAGTCCTACACAGAGGTTTCCTGGTTCAAGCGAAACGAAATAGGAGCGCATATGAGATATGTGTAGGAACGAGAATAATACCAGTATGTGATACTGTATTCGATTCTCGCGATTTGTGACAGTGATCAGTTATATGCGATATAGCCGGGTTATCAGATCAAGTGTTGATTCGATAAGTTGTTACTATTGATATTAGTCGGTTATATGCGATATGACCGGATCGTTAAATCAAGTGTTGATTTAATGATTTAATGTATAATTATATATTTGATATATTACTTTACATTAACTAGTATTTGTTCACTTAAGATGGATTTTCTCACTTGATGTGCACATTGTATATATGATATAGTTTTGTGCACTAGTTTGTATCATGTTTGATGACACATGCAAACTTGGGTATGTGTATGCTTTGAACCAAGATTAGTTTAATGGTTAGGGTTTGAATTATTTATTTATTTATTCATTTTGGAAAGGATAAAATGGTGGCTTTATTTTCTTTCTTTGCTTGAAGCTTCTTGAAGCTTCAAAGCATCTTTGAAAGTCTACCATTTTGTCTTTATCCCTTAACCCAACCTTTCAACTAAACTATAGTTTATTCTCTACACTAAACCATGGTTGCTAATATGATAAGAATGACTTTATTTTCCTTTTCCTATATATCTTATCATATTCTTTTTCTTCTTCTTCTTCTTCTTCTTCTTCTTCTTCAAGAAGAAGAAACCATTGTAGCTTCAATGGTGCCTTGGTAAAAAGAGTGAGAAATCCAATTTTAAAGTGGACCCACTTCCTATTTCTTCATCCTCTACTACATGCCAAGTAGTATAGGGTGTTTTCTTCACAAGTTTCATGACTTGGTGAAGTTGGAGCTTGATCTTGAGTTGCCTCGACGTAGATCATCTTCGGCATCGAAGTCGACAACTTAGCCCGATCATTTCTTCGACGAAACTATCGCTAGAGTCCGGGATCCGATGATCGCAGTGGAGGGACGTCATCACAGAGCTATGGAAGTAGAGGACCGGATCTACAAAGGTTGTATTTCCGTTCACTTAGTACTAAAGCAGTTTAGTAGCTTGTAGTTTCGCTTAAACTCTAGTCAACGATCGCATTAGGGTTTCTCGGCACCGGAAATTTTTGAATTTGGCATGGTTGATGCCTTGTGGAACCTCCTTAGTGTGCCTAGGAACCCTACGAAAATTACTCGCAGTGGGTATCGGGATCCAACTATCTCATAGAAGGTATGCAATCTCATTGCAAATTTCAACACTTGAAATTCCCGATAATGCTTTTACCCCTAACGCGCTATGACCTTGACGAATGCCAAACAACCCATAGTGCGCTAGTCAAGTTCAACTCGTACATTTCTTGATTGAATTAAACCCGCCCGCATGACCCTTGACGAATGCCAAACAACGTCGTACGAATACCCTAATCCAATCGCATCATATACTACATATAAATAGTAAATAGCTACCGTACACTACGCCTTGACGAATGCCAAACTACCGTAGCACGAATACTAAGTATTATCTATCTGAAATGTCGGAGGGCTACGCAGGTTTTTCAGAAAACCATGAGCGTAATGAACTTGATATCGTTGTAGGATCGACTGAATTTTGAAATTGAGTGATTTTGAAGCTTTCATTTGTTTTGCTAAAGTGGTCACTCCCGGTGAAGGGATCTCGGCTCTTTCCTCATCGAATAAGGTGCAGGACATATCATATATATCACTATGCAAAGCAAAACTCTAAAAGCAATCAAAAGAAAAACCGAGTTTTGTAGCATCTGCCAGTTTTGCTAAAGAGGTCACTCCCGGTGAAGGGATCTCGGCTCTTTCCTCATCGAATAAGGTGCCGGATATATCATATATATCGCTATGCAAAGCAAAAACTGTAGTTACCCTTTTTGAAAATTTGATTCTACAACATCTTTTAGGTTTCTTTTCTTTCATTAATCACATTAATGAAGTCCCATCATTTAAGTCACTTAAACATCACAGATAAATACGACGTACACTTATGCCATCCGCATTCGCCTCGATGTCCCCCCGTGCACCGTTAGGTTAGGTAACTAACGGCAGAGCGGGGCAGGGCTAGCGCGGGTGTAAAACATAAGTAACGTCTATATAATATATCATATATACTATATACAGTATTTATCACAACATATCAAATGATCACATCACAGATATCACAGCAGAAGAAACATATGAAACATTGGACATGCTAGGACGTCCGTGTTTTATTTTGAGCCTCCATAAAACACGGATTCTACGATCGCGATGAATAGCCAAACCCACACCCCTAGACCCCTACGAGAGCGGCAAGCAACCCTTCCAATTCTAGAGTTAGGAGACCCGGACTCGACTCCTCGAGTTGGTCTCCCACTGGACTCTAGAACCCGGTTACTTGTGCTCTCCTCCTTGGGTCTATCCTAGTGCGTAAAAGTAAATAATATACAAATGGTGACATCGACCTCATCCCGGAAGTGCCCTAATAAAAGAATATTACATACATTTAATTTTACATGAATGAAAATAAAAAAAACCTCATCTCACATAAAAACCCCGGCTATTCAGAATGGCGACGATCCAATATAACATATCCAGCAACATATAACATCACTTGTCATCAACGTAAGTAAATATGCGCATCCCAATTGTCGTTGACATATAGCAACGAAACCGGCGATATCACATATTACACTTACGGTCGCAGAAAAGAAAGTGTAAAACTACAACATTTGGAATCCACAATTGTAGGGTTCCTAGGCACACGCACAAGGGTCTACGAGGCATCAACCATGCCCGATTAAAATTTTAGCCGTGCCGAACAACCCAAAGCCGGATATTTAAACTAGAGTTTAGGCGAAAACAAGCATGTTAAACTCTTTAACACTAAGTGAGAGGGATTACAACCTTTGTAGATCCGGTCCTTCACTTCATAAGCTCCGTGTTGTGGTCCCTTCACTGCGATCATCGTGTTCCGGACTCTCGAGAGGCTCCACAAAGAGAAAGATGCAGTCTTGCTTCCGATCTTCTATAACATAGATGATCTACCTTGAAGTTTCATTAACACAAGCTAACATTCACTAAATGAAGTGAACACTCTCATCTAAAGGGCAAGGATAGATGAGGATGATGAAGTATGATTTTTGCTCTCATTTGTTTTCATATTCTCACTCACTTTCATCACTTAGCAAAAACCTAGAAAGCCTTTTCAAAAAGAACTCAAGGAAGAAGATGAATAATCAACATGAAACCTTTTGTGATGAATAATGAAAGGATAAATATGATGATTAATGCAACCATGGTCAACTAAACCCATATAGAGAATTAACTAGGGTTTGGGTTTGGGTTGGGTTAAAGCATGAGTCATAACAAAATATCTTTCACAAAACAAAACTAAACCTTCTAGAATCATCTAGAAAGTATTAACCCAAATCAAACCCTAATCTTGTTTAATCTCTACAGAACATGTTGCATTAGTTATCATATCATGTTACAATATTATATATCACATATATAATATTTATTGTAACAAAAAAAAATAATACAATTAACATATATCGCATATATATCAATGTATTACCCGAGTGAGAAAAAGAATCTTTTAGTGAGCTAATATTAGTTAATGTAATTTAATATATCATATATATTATTATACATTAAATTATCGAATCAACACTTGATCCGACAATCTTGCTATATCGCATATAACCGACTAATATTTATCCGTACCGATTCATCGAATCAACAATTGATCCGATGACCCGGCCGATATCATATATCGCGAGAATAGAATAATGTATCTCATATCGCATTATCCTCGGTCCCGCACATATCACATATGTGCCCCTACTCCGTTTTTCCTGAGTCAAGAAACCTCTGTGTTGGACTCTAAAGAATCGTCAATAGGCCGGCAGTAGGTGATGATCATATCAAACACCTACAAGCTGCAAGCGGTCAGCTAAACGTAACAGCCACCCAGGTATTGAACGCTCAGAAGATCAACAAGCAAGCCTGTACATTCTCCTATTAATCCAATCAGTAACACTCCCGTAAAGTCCGGTCTCGTCGTCTGATATGTCGCATATCTCGCCTAGAGGTGGTAAACGTCAGACCCCAGTAGCTTGATAAGTCGTGTCGATATGAGGTCTATAACAGTTCGAGAAACTACTGATAACACTTACCAGTAAATCTCAACAACCCTGGCCAGGGATTTCCGGTTATAGCCAATCGAACACAGCACAACATCAACTCCCTATATCGGGAGAGACGAATCCCCTCCTATCGCTCATTGCCTTCATGTGATTCGAGACTGTACCCAAAAGCCACCTTTTTGCACGCCCTCTTGGACGTGGTATGATGGAAATCAAAGCATAGTGGAAATCACACAAGACTCTATGACGATCTCGGGTCAACAGATTACTCTGTACCAGTGTCACCGGAGAACTGCCATCTGACGTGAGGTATAATACCATCTGGGGTTCTCAGCGAGTCCGTCCAGTGTACCCAGTCTCTACTGAGCACCCGACACCATCCTTGATGTCAAACACCGATGGATATGGGATCATCCATCGCCCATCATATGGGTCAAGATGCGTATACGCTAGTCTACTCTGGTGTATCGATGCCCTGTCTCGATACACCCTCGACTAGGAACAGTTATAGGATGTACTCGTCGACTACCGTGGCCCCACTAGTATGATCTCATCATAGTCCCAGTAGTCGAGTACATATCCTAAGGGCTTTATCAACATGTAACATAGAGACAATCAGAGTACATGTTAAGATAAAGTACAACCAGATAGCATACTATCATGTCGAGCAAGAAAGTCCTCCCTATATATGTCCAAGCATCCATTACAATATACATCGTATGTACAGTAATGGCCTCTAGGGCATACATATAACTAACAATCTCCCACTTGCACTAGGGCCATCTGTTGTGGTATCATATACCCAACAATTAGCTGCGGCTGAAGTATCTCATACTCAACCATCCCATAAAAGTCTCTACTGGGAAAAAGGCCTTCGTGAGTGGATTCGCGCTGTTGTCCTCTGTGTCTACTCTCCTAATCTCGATCTCCCTGGAGATCAACCATCTCCATGATCAGGTGATACTGCCTAAGAATTATATCTGGATTTCTGATGGGACGGGGCGTTCCTTGGCAAAAGCCACAACTCCATTGTCACACAATGGTAGGATCGAAGTTCATCTCATGAACTTATATATATCCAGACTGCCTCTTTGGTAGCATCCTTGGTAACAATGTATCTTGCCTTTAATCGTCTAGTATGTCACGGTATCTAGCTTGGAACTCTTCCAACATACCGTCCCTCCACTGAGGGTAAAGACAATGCCTGCGACTGACATTCAGTCGTCCTTATCACCCTGGAATCTTTCCAGTGATTCTCCCCAGGATCGATTGATACCATCTCACTACAACTAGTGAGTATCTTAACATCCAATTAGATCTATCACATAGATCCAAAACCCAGGATTTAGGAGGTATCACGTTGATCCTATACGGAGAATCCTTATGATAAGCGGAGATTGACCGAGCGTAGCATAGGAAACTCCTTTCCTATCAAGAGTATGCCATCCACGTACTCTACGAGGATCATCACCATACTCCTTACTACCTTTTTGTATATACAAGGTTCATCTACCATTTTGATGAAGTCAAACTCTTTGACTACCACATCAAAACAGATGTTCCAACTCCGCGATGCCTGTTTTATCACATAAAACATCTTGCACATGTTTCCGCTTTTCCCACTGACTGCGAAGCCCTCTGGCTGTGTACTTATAGACGCTCTCTTCCAAATCATTATTTAGAAAAGCTGTCAAGACACCCAACCGCCAGATTTCGTAGTCATGGTATGTAGCTGTGGCAAGTAGGATCTGGATGGACTTTAAGCACAGCTTTGAAAGTCTCAACTTTTCCATGTACACCAAGTAATCTTCTCAAGATATACTTGCTCCTGATGGGGATTTAACCCTTCAGATAAAGCAACCAAAGTCCATACTTTGTTGGTGTATAAGGATTCCATCTCAGATTGCTAAGCACCCAGCCATTCTTACGGAGTCCCACTCCTGATGGCCTGCTCGAAACTAGTTGGGTCATCATCTCATGATGCAATCCTCGCTCCCACTGTCATAGAGAAACCGAAGTATCTCTTAGGTGGGTGAGGAACCCTACTAGTTCGGCGTAGAGGCTGAGGTTCGTTGGAAACTATTGAATCCTTTGGTTCTACCAAATCATCTGTTGTAGTTTGTATAGCTGGAACTTCTTCCGGTTCTACCTCTTGACCACTAATTTCTTTACAAGAAATTCCCTTTCACAAAGGTGGCATGCTGAGAAATAAAACACTTTTGTTTCTCGGTTTGGTAGAAGATATTCCCTTGCGTATGCTTGGGATATCCAACAAACTTCCGCAGATCTGACTTTGCCTCGAGCTTGTCCGGATTATGCTTTTAGACATAGTCCGGACAACCCCAAATCTTAACAAACTTAAGATATGGGCTCTTCCCTTTCCATATCACATATAAAGTGGTAGGCAACTGATTTGATTTGAACCCTATTCAATAGGTATGCAGCTTCTCAAGCGCATAACACCCAAAAGGAAATAGGAAACTCAGTAGTACTCATCATAGAGCACACCATATCATATAGGGTGCAATTGCTCCTCCCCGATACACCGAGGTGCTGTGGTGTATTCGGAGGAGTAATGCTGAGAGAGAATCTCATTCTCTTTTAGAATAGTCCAGGAATTCCGTGCTCAAGTATTCTCCTCCTTGATCTCATCAAAGGACATAATACTTATACCCGTTTTTGGTTCTCTACTTCTAACTTATATTCTGTGAATATCTCAAAAGCTTCGGACTTGTATTTCAACAGGAACATATGTCTGAATCTTGAGAGATCATCAGAGAATGTAATGAAGTACAAAGAACCGGTCCTGGCATATGTTGACAGGGGACTTTCATACATCAACATGTATCAATCCCAAGTGTTCACTAACTCTTTCTCTGTTTCCAATAAACAGAGCTATGGTCATCTTATCTTTGTGACATGACCGGCAAGTTTCACAAGATGTTAATTCAAACAAATTTAAATATGCATCTTAATGTAACTTCAGCTAGTCGGGTCGCATTGATATGACCTAGTCTACAATGCCTCAAGAAGGATTTGTTCATTTCTGAACTCTTCCTCTCGTGTGTGTTCTGTATACTAAGAACTGTAGTTTTGATTTAGAACGTCAATGCTTTTAGATAACGTGCCTGAACCGATCAACTCTTGATATAGGAAATGTTCAAAACATTATCCAACAATACAAAAATTATATCCTTTCTTTACTAATAAAGAGACTGATATGATGTTGTATATCAAGTTCGGTATCTAATAACATTCGTTCAGAATCAATGTATTCTGGTAATAAAGGGTGATAGTGACCAACAGACTTGGTTGCAACACTTGCACCGTTTCTATCTCATGAAACTTATCACCCATTCTCAGTTCTCTACCTATCTGTAGCCCATGTAACAAATTACATATGTGGGATCCTGATCCGGTATCAAATACCCAGGACGTAAAGGATACTGAAAAACAGTTCTCTGTAATGAACACACCCGAAGAAGCTGCATCAGCATGCACTTTCTTCTTTTGGGCGGCACGGGAAATCTGGTATTCCCTAATTTCCTGCTCTGTCTTATAACAATTATAAGTTTGAGTGGGACCAACGTTCCCCAGCTCAGTATAACAAGCGGGTTCGGTCAATATATCCATATTATTATCTTGATTAAGGCATGATATGGTCGCTACCTGGAGAGAGAGAAGAAAACACTCAGCGTATGCTCTTGCAAGATAAGATTGATTATCTAATATATCTAATCAGGATGTCTCCCACTGTTTTAATCAAATCTTCCTTCAAACCCTAAAAAGAAAGACTAGCCGGGATTAATTACACGCTACAAGTTCGCTAATCTTTCAGCCAGGCCAGTGTCGGTACTTTGAGAGAGGCCCCCCGTGCTTTCACACGAACCTAATTAAAGTAAACCTCATTTTCCCAGAGGCATAACCCCATTAACACCTTTCTAGACACCTATTTGATCGGCTAATTGTAATGTGTAAAACTCTCCTAGGAGTAACTCTTACTCGCAACGGGTATCGGGATCCAACTATCTCATAGAAGGTATGCAATCTCATTGCAAATTTCAACACTTGAAATTCCCAATAATATTTTACCCCTAGCGTCCTATGACCTTGACGGAGGTCAACAAACCATAGGCTGCTAGTCAAGTTCTACCCGTCATTTCCAGATTGAATTAAACCCACCCGCACGACCCTTGACGGAGGTCAACAAGGCCGCACGACTACCCTAAAACAATCTGCATCATATGCATAAACAGATAAATACTAGTTAGCTACCGCACACTACGCCTTGACGGAGGTCAACAAACATAGCACGAATACTAATTAGGACTTATCTGAAATGACGGAAGGCTACGACAGGTTTTTAAGAAAACCTTTTGCGTAATGAACTTGATATCGTTGTAGAATTGAGTGATTTTAAATGGAGTGTTTTAAGGCTTTTCTAGTTTCGCTAAAGAGGTCACTCCCGGTGAAGGGATCGTCGGCCCTTTCCTCATCGAATAAGGTGCGGGATATTTCACAAATATCACTATGCAAAGCAAGAACTATAGAAGCAATCAAAAGACAAACCGAGTTTGTAGCATCTGCTAGTTTCACTAAAGAGGTCACTCCCGGTGAAGGGATCTCGGCTCTTTCCTTATCGAATAAGATGCTGGATGTTCTACAAGGAACACCGCTATGCAAAGCAAGAACTAGAGCTGCCAGTTTTTAAACAAGTTTCTACAACATCTTTAGGTTTCTTTTATTTCATTAATCTCATTAATGAAGTCCCATTTTAATTATGCTACACAAGCATCAGATATGAAACGAAATCAACAATATATATAAAATATATCTCATATATATAATATAAGCATTCGTCTCAGGCAGTAATATGATCTCATCACAGAACATTGCAGCAGAAGAACTTATATGAAATATTGGATATACTAGGACGTCCGAGTTTTCAATACGAGCCTGTATAAAACACGGATTCCACGGTCGCGATGAATAGCCAAACCCACATCCCTAGACCCCTATGAGAACGGCAAGTAACACTGCCAATTCTAGGGTTAGGAGTCCCGGTCTCGACTCCTCGAGATGGTCTCCCACTGGACCTTAGAACCCGGTTACTTGTGCTCCCCACCTTGGGTCTACCTAATGCGGAAAAGTAAATAATATACAATGGTGACATCATCCTCAGCCCGGAAGTGCCCCAATAAAAGAATATTACATACAAATGAATTTTACATGAATGAAAAAGAAAAACTCTCATCTCACAAAAAAACCGGCTATTCAGAACGCGACGATCCAATATAACATATCACAGCAACACATAATATCTCATATCATCAACGTAAGCAAGTATGCGTATCCCGATTGTCATTGATGTATAGCAACGAAGCCGGTGATACATCATATACTACGCTTACGGTCACAGAAAAGAAAGTGTAAAACTACAACAGTTGGAATCCGCAACCTTTTTAGACATCGCATGCCTAACCAAATGAATTCCTTAGACATCGTATGCCTAACAATTATAAACCCCGCATTTTAGTCTCATTATCGAAAACTCTTTTCAATATCAAGTCGGGTAATTCAACAAGATTCCCGACGTCCTGATCGAATGCTCGTCGCAAACTTTAGTAGACAGCCGCACCCCCGGATGCCGTCGACGAAGTGCACTAAGGCGGAACACCGCTGCCGCGAGCACCCGAACGGATGCTTTTGGCGACGGGGTTCTCCTACAGTCACTTGGTCGGGGCTATGGGGCGTGGCTATCTGTTAAGTTTACCCGGCGAGTATCCGCGTACGCTACGTGATTGCGACGGACTTTTGATCACATCAAAATTCCGTGGCAACCGATCATCTGAGACTGAACTGCTAGATTTATAACATTCAAATTAGTTATCTCATAACTACCTGTGGATTCCAAATATTGTATCACTTTCCAGATAAATAGAAAATGTTAAACTTCCGGTCGAATAATCAAACACCCAAGATTTCCCCAATATATTTCAACACTAGAAATCAGTTTTAAAAACATCCATCACATGCCACAGTACCAATGGTCCAGCCGTAGAAGGGTCAAGCCAACGCCTCACATGTGGCACGCCGTACTGCCCCAAACCCTAAGGTTTAGAGGCAGTTCAAGATGGTCACATAATCGAGTTAAGGTTTGTTGTCTTCTAGAGGGTCCACCGCGTTACTTGCATGACTTTACGAAATTTTCAAACACGAGAAAAAATCCAACTTTTGAAAGTTTTCCGACAGGGGAAAAAGTGAGTTATTGATATCCGTTCGAACTTTTTAACAGTTTCCAAAAATTATCCGGACAAACTAAACGAAGTTAAATTATCCGATCGAATCAACAAGTCCCCAATACAACCCTAGAAAACTCAACACTTGAGTAAATATAAAAATATCCAGAAGAATCAGGAATTACAGACGGACATTACTGTGCAAACCACGTGCCATGATTCAACTTTTTGGCCGTGGAACCGCCGCTCAAGCCAGGGTACGGCCGCGGTTCCGCGGCGCTTTGATGGAGTTAGGAGCACGTGCTGCACAGTAATTCCTAGAAAACCCTGCTGATTTTTTGAGTATTTTTAATTCACAAAAAATCATATTTTGAAAAAATTTCCAGAAACTAGGGTATATCCGGGTTCAATCAGACTTTAAACTACATCTAGACATCGCCTATAGCTCTAGCTTGGCTCTGATACCACTGTAGGGTTCCTAGGCATTCGCACAAGGGTCTACGAGGCATCAACCATGCCCGATTAAAATTTTAGCCGTGCCGAACAACCCAAAGCCGGATCTTTAAACTAGAGTTTAGGCGAAAACAAGCATGTTAAACTCTTTAACACTAAGTGAGAGGGATTACAACCTTTGTAGATCCGGTCCTTCACTTCATAAGCTCCGTGTTGTGGTCCCTTCACTGCGATCATCGTGTTCCGGACTCTCGAGAGGCTCCACGAAGAGAAATACGCAGTCTTGCTTCCGATCTTCGATAACATAGATGATCTACCTTGAAGTTTCATTAACACAAGCTAACACTCACTAAATGAAGTGAACACTCTCATCTAAAGGGCAAGGATAGATGAGAATGATGAAGTATGATTTTTGCTCTCATTTGTTTTCATATTCTCACTCACTTTCATCACTTAGCAAAAACCTAGAAAGCCTTTTCAAAAAGAACTCAAGGAAGAAGATGAATAATCAACATGAAACCTTTTGTGATGAATAATGACAGGATAAATATGATGATTAATGCAACCATGGTCAACTAAACCCATGTAGAGAATTAACTAGGGTTAGGGTTTGGGTTGGGTTAAAGCATGAGTCATAACAAAATATCTTTCACAAAACTAAACTAAACCTTCTAGAATCATCTAGAAAGTATTAACCCAAATCAAACCCTAATCTTGTTTAATCTCTACTAAACATGTTTCATTAGTTATCATATCATGTTACAATATTATATATGACATATATAATATTTATTGTAACAAAAAAAAAATAATACAATTAACATATATCGCATATATATCAATGTATTACCCGAGTGAGAAAAAGAATCTTTTAGTGAGCTAATATTAGTTAATGTAATTTAATATATCATATATATTATTATACATTAAATTATCGAATCAACACTTGATCCGACAATCCGGTTATATCGCATATAACCGACTAATATTTATCCGTACAAATTTATCGAATCAACACTTGATCCGATGACCCGGCTGATATCATATATCGCGAGAATAGAATACGGTATCTCATATCACAATATCCTCGGTCCCGCACATATCACATATGTGCCCCTACTCCGTTTTTCCTGAGTCAAGAAACCTCCGTGTAGGACTCTAAAGAATCGTCAATACGCCGGCAGTAGGTGATGATCATATCAAACACCCACAAGCTGCAAGCGGTCAGCTAAACGTAACAGCCACCCAGGTATTGAACGCTCAGAAGATCAACAAGAAAGCCTGTACATTCTCCTGTGAATCCAATCAGTAACACTCCCGTACAGTCCGGTCTCGTCGTCTGATATGTCGCATATCTCGCCTAGGGGTGGTAAACGTCAGACCCCAGTAGCATGATAAGTCGTGTCGATATGAGGTCTATAACAGTTCGAGAAACTACTGATAACACTTACCAGTAAATCTCAACAACCCTGGCCAGGGATTTCCGGTTATAGCCAATCGAATACAGCACAACATCAACTCCCTATACCGGGAGAGACGAATCCCCTCCTATCGCTCATTGCCTCCATGTGATTCGAGACTGTACCCAAAAGCCACCTTTTTGCACGCCCTCTTGGACGTGGTATGATGGAAATCAAAGCACAGTGGGAATCACACAAGACTCTATGACGATCTCGGGTCAACAGACTACTCTGTACCAGTGTCACCGGAGAACTGCCATCTGACGTGAGGTATAATACCATTTGGGAGTTCTCGGCGAGTCCGTCCAGTGTACCCAATCTCTACTGAGCACCCGTACACCATCCTTGATGTCAAACACCGATGGATATGGGATCATCCATCGCCCATCATATGGGTCAAGATGCGTATACGCTAGTCTACTCTGGTGTATCGATACCCTGTCTTGATACACCCTCGACTAGGAACAGTTATAGGATGTACTCATCGACTACCGTGGCCCCACTAGTATGATCTCATCATAGTCCCAGTAGTCGAGTACATATCCTAAGGGCTTTATCAACATGTAACATAGAGACAATCATAGTACATGTTAAGATAAAGTACAACCAGATAGCATACTATCATGTCGAGTAAGAAAGTCCTCCCTATATATGTCCAAGCATCCATTACAATATACATCGTATGTACAGTAATGGCCTCTAGGGCATACATATAACTAACGACAATCTCTTTAGATATCGTAAATCCGAAATATCACATATTTCGCATTTCATGCCTAACTATATGAATTCCACATATTGTGTCACATACCAGATAAATAGACAGTATTAAACTTTCCGATCGAATAATCAAATACCCAAGATTTCCTTAATAACTCAACACTTGAGCGGAGTTCAAAAATTCCAAAATACGTCACAGTACCAACGGTCCAGCCGTAGAAGGGTCAAGCCAACGCCTCACATGTGGCACGCCATACTGCCCCAAACTCTAAGGTTTAGAGGCAGTTCAAGACGGTCACATAATCGAGTTAAGGTTTGTGTTCTTCTAGAGGGTCCATCGCGTTACTTGCATGTTTTTCCGAAAGATTTAAACTCAAGAAAAATTCAACACTTGAAATTTTTTTGTGCCGGGAAAAAGTGAGTTAATGATATCCGCTCGAACATTTTAACAGTTTCTAAATATCCGGAAAACATAACGAAATTAAATATTCCGATCGAATCAATGAATACAAAATAATCCCCAGAACACTCAACACTTGAGTCAGATTAAAAATACCCAGAAAATATAACATACAGATATGGATATTACTGTTGAAGAACGAAGGCCCAATTCAACAGTACCACCGCGGTTCCGCGGTCCAAGAGAGGTATGGCCGCGGTTCCGCGGCGGAATGTACGGATTGCTTCCTCGTTTTTCACAGTAATATTTATAATTCCCTACTGAATTTTTGAGGTATTTTTAATTCTTAAAATAACACAGTTTTAAAAAATGTCCAGAGAAGGGTTTAAATTGACGTTTCGGGGTTCGTTCGGAGTTTTAATTTCGTATACACGTTGACTAATGCTCTATCTAGGCTCTGATACCACTGTAGGGTCACTAGGCACTCTAATAAGGTTCTACAATGCATCAACCATTCCCGTTTAAAATTTTAGCCGTTCTGAATTACCCTAAACAAGAACTTTGCTAGATAATTAGGGTTTCACATGCAAGTAAATTACATTTACCACTAAGTGAATACGAAATACAACCTTTGTAGATCGGTCCTTCACTTCTAAAGCTTCTTGTCGTAGTCCCTTCGCTGCGATCATGGTTCTCACGGGCTCTTGCATGGCATCACGAGGCGAAAGAAGCATCCTTGCTTGAAGTCTTCGAGGCCGAAGATGATCTACGTCGAGGGAATACCAACTCAAGCTACTAATTCACTAACTAAAGAATTAGTGAAGCAAACACCCTAAACTAAAGTGCTAGTCTAGTAGAAGATGGAGAAATAGGAAGTGGGTTCACTTTAGAATTTATTTTCTCACAATGTTTCTCATATTGGATCAAACCCTAGAGAGCTTTTTAGCTCAAGGAGGAAGATGAAGAAATAAAATGAGAATAGATAATGATCAAGTGAGTGAGCTAACCATGGTGAGTGTGTATCATATACTAACTCATGTAGAGACATTACCAAGGTAAATCCTAAATGGTTAGGTTAATAAAAATCTAAAGTAAAACAAAGTTAGTGGACTTTGTCAAAGCATCCATAAGCTTCTACAAGCTTCACGCTTGTGACAAAAGCTCCACTAATTTGTAATTACCTTATATAATTATTAACCACCATTTAAAATAGAATGGTGTATTTCTTGCACACCCATGTATGATGTATCATCAACCATGATACAAAAAAGAAAACACATTTTAATATATATCACATGTATATTAAAGATGTGCACATGTGAGAAAAAAATCCTTAAGTGAAAAAATGTTAGTTAATGTAAATTAGTATATCATATATACAACTATACACTAAATTATTAAATCAACACTTGACTTAATAATCTGATTATATCTCATATAACCGACTAACATCCAATATATCGACTTATCGAATCAACACTTGATTCGATAACCCGGCTATATCACATATAACCGACCGATACAAAAAGTCGCGAGAATAGAATACGGTATCACATACACGCATTATTCTCGGTCCTGCACATATCACATATGCGCTCCTATTTCGTTTTGCCTGAGCCAGTAAAACCGCTATGTAGGACTCTAAAGACTCGTCAATACGCCGGCAGTAGGTGATGATCACATCAAGCACCCACAAGCCGTCAGCGGTACTAGCTGGACGTAATGGCTATCCGGGTATTCAGCGATCAGAAGATCAGAAAGCAAGCCCGCTCCAACTCCTGTAAAAGCCTAACGGTAACACTTCCCGTACAGTCCGGTCTCCTGGTCTGATATGTCGCATATCAAGTCTAGGGGTGGTAAACGTCAGACCCCAATAACCGATAAGTCGTGCCTATGTGAGACTCATAACGGGTCGAGAAACTACTTGTAACACTTACCAGTAAATCTCTAAATCAGCCATGGCCAGGGACTTCCCTGTTATGGCCAATCGAGCACAGCGCAACATCAACCCCCAATACCGGGAGAGACGAAACCCTTCCTATCGCTCATTGCTTCCATGTGACTCGGGACTGTACCCAAAAACCACCGTTTTGCACGCCCTCTTGGACGTGGTAAGGTGGAAATCAAAGCACAGTGGGAATCACACAAGACTCTATGACGATCTCGGGTCTACAGACTAACCTGCACAAGTGTCACCAGAGAACTGCCATCTGACGTGAGGTATTATACCATCTGGGAGTTCTCGGCGAGTCCGTCCAGTGTACCCAGTCTCTACTGAGCACCCGTATACCATCTCTGATGTCAAACACCAATGGATATGGGATCATCCATCGCCCATCTCATGGGTCGAGAAGCGTATACGCTAGTCTACTCTGGTATATCGATACCCTGTCTCGATACACTCACGACTAGGAACATTAAAGGATGTACTTATGGACTACTCTGTCCCCACTAGTATGATCTGCATCATAGTCTAGGTAGTCAAGTACACATCCTAAGGGCTTTACCAACATGTAACTATAAGACAGTATCAAGAGACAAGTATACATGTTAAGATAAAGAGCAACCAGATAGCATACTATCATATCGAGCAAGAAAGTCCTCTCTACATATGTCCAAGCATCCAATATAATATACATCATATGTACAATACTGGCCTCTAGGGCATACATACAACTAACATTTTCAGTAAGCAATCACAAGTGGTGACTCTGTGAAATGGATGGATACCATGAGATCCGAAATGGAGTCCATGTACACCAACAAAGTATGGACTTTGGAGGATGTACCCTCTGGGATAAAACATGTAGGATGCAAATGGATCTTTTCGGTGTAGATGGAAAGGTGGATACATATAAGGCAAGGTTGGTAGCGAAAGGTTTTCGTCAAAGACCAGGTTTGGACTATGACGAGACTTTCTCTCCGGTAGCCATGCTTAAATCCATTCAGATCCTACTTACTATTGCTGCTCACTACGACTATTAAATCAGGCAGATGGACGTTAAAACTGCATTTCTAAATGGTGATTTAGATGAATGCGTTTATATGGATCAGCCAGAGGGCTTCATTGACAGTGGGAGCAGCGGAAAAGCATGTAAGTTGCTTAAATCCATTTATGGATTAAAGCAGGCATCGCGGAGTTGGAACATCTATTTTGATGATGTTATCAAAGAGTTTGATTTCATCAAAAATCCAGATGAACCTTGTGTTTATAAGAAGACTATAGGTAGAACTGTCGCATTCCTCGTATTGTATGTGGATGTCATTCTTCTGATAGCAAATGACATTCCTATTGTTGGAGATAGTGCCCTCAGAGTCAATTATTGGGTCACAGGCACGTGATTGCAATGATTGAGGGAGGACCTATCCCGGGAGGACAGTCTTACTCGAGATGATAGTACGCTATCTGGTTTACCTTTATCATCGTGTACTGCTTTAGGTGACCTGACATGTCGCTATTGCACGTTGATAGAGCCCCTAGGATTCTTGCTTGACTGCCAGCAGTATGAGGGCGATCATATAAGTGAGAGCTGGAGTCTACAAGCACATCCTTAAAAGGTCCCTAGTCGTAGGAGTTTCGAGACAGGGCATCGATTCTCCAGAGTAGACTAGTGTATACAGTCGAGACCCCGACGAGGGGCGGTGGCCGGTCTCACAAGCCACTGGTGTCAGTTGGTTCACCTAAGATGTATACAGGTGCTCATTGGGTTATGAGTACACCGGACAGGACTCGCCGGGAACAAGCTAGTTGGTCTTATACCAGACGTCAGATAGCAGTTCCCAGGTGACATGTGTACAGGTTAGTTCATCGACCTGGGGATCGTCATTTGTCTCGTATGAGTTCCCACTGTGCTTTGATTACTACCCTACCACGGCTGAAAGGAGTCATGCAAACAGGTTTTAGTTGGGTACAGTCCCGAGCCACATGGAGGCAGTGAGCGGATCTTCAGGGGTTCGTCTCTCCCGGTATTGGGGGTGAGGTCGCGCTGTGTCTAGGAGAGCCATTACTCAAAGTCCTTGGCCAAGGCAGGAGATTTACTGGTAGGTATTCCAGTAGTATCTCAGGGTGTTCTGGGCTACACTCCGACACGACTTGTACCGCTTTTGGGGGTCTGACTTTTACCAACCCCCTAGGCCCGACATGCGATGCTCATAGACGAACGGACCGGACTGTACGGATATTGTCACTGACAGGCTCAGTAGGGTGTCAGGATGAGTTCACTCATCGACGTCCCTTTTAGTCAATAGCTGGTGGCCCGTCACGTATTGGCTTATACCTCTGACGTGCTAGTGGTTAGATCCACAACCATAGTATTGACCAGTCTTTAGAGTCCACCACACTTTCAGTTACTCAAGCTTTCGGGCGAAACGCTGTAGAGGCCGTATGGAGATATGGCAGGGTCCGATCAGATACGTGCGGTATTGCACGGATCAGGATCGGACGGTTTGTACTAGAGGCCGTATAGATATATGGCAGGGTTCGATCAGATACGTGCGGTATTGCACGGATCAGGATCGGACGGATATTACTAGCCGGCTTTGGTTTAAGCCGGATCCTAGTATAGTACAGTGTAGATTTTGTCTCATTGCATTTGTATCCGGTCGAGATACAGATGCGGGTGTGTATGCACAGTATGGGGTTTTCCTGTAATTTATTACGGGACCAGTTTTCTGGAGTTGCAGTTTGCTTTCCGTTCCGGCCGGTTTTCCTTTGATCTTTCCCGGCCGGACTTTTTCGATGGAGGGGGTTTCTTGCAAATATATTCATTATGATATTTTTAGCATCTTTCATCCATGATGGTGCATTAAAAGAGATTTGAAAGGGTATGGAGTGATAAGCATGGTTGATGTTTCTTTGCTTTATGATGTGGTCACCATTTCTATCTCCTACACTCACCTCCCTCTTGTGATATACTTTGTCTCCACCACCATTTCCTTGATGATGGGGCCGGCCACATTTTGGATGAGAGGAAAAATGAGAGGTTCATTTTTGTGAGAAGAAGAATTCCTATCTCATTTTTCTTGCTACAAAACATTCTAGCTCCACTTGAAAATTCCATTCCTCCATCAAGGCAACTACAAACCACAAAGTGAGACATGCACTCTACACTTATCTACAGCAAATCTTGGACGCGTCGGCTAACCTACTTCGCGCCCGAGTTGCCTCGGTATTGAGGTGGGAGCCCGTATAAGTACCCGGCTTCGTGGTGCCCTTTCCGACGAGGAGGAGACGGACGGAGATCCCGCGAGGAGATCGGAGTGGAGATGAAAACCGGAGGACTCGGATCAGTCGGTACATCTCTTCCCCTTCTTGAAGTTAGCTTAGACTAGTTAATGGTTCGATCCGGGTGTTTAGTGCGCGGTTGGTGCCGGTTTGCTAAGTTCGCAAAATTAAAGTTTATCACCGCTTCCGTATTTGGCCGTCGGATTGAGGGCCGGGGTGCCGCCGTGCACTTACAGTGGTATCAGAGCCTCGCCATTAACTTACTCTAGCTTGGTTTGATGTGTTTTTCAGTTCCGATCGACCAAAATTCCAAAAACCTAATTTTAGTTCACATCAGTTTTTTGTTAAAATTTTTTGGTGTCCAAAAATTTTTCAGGTTGTAAAAAACTAATGTACTGGAAATTATAAGACTACTGGAAAAATTCGATACATTCAGTTGACGATTGGAGCGCGGAACTGTAGGGTTCCTAGGCACTCTAGTGATGTCTCTCAAGGCATCTACCATGCCAATTTCAAAAAATCGGTGCCGAGAAACCCTAATGTACGGATCGTTTGCTAGATTTTAAGCGAAACATAAACTAGCTAACACTTAACTAATGAGAATACGGAATTACAACCTTTGTAGATCCGTTTGTCCACCTCCATAGCTCCGCAACGAAGTGCCTTCGCTGTCCAAAATCCATCCCGGGCTCTAGAGTCGGCTTCGTCGGAGAATGGGCAAGCTAGGTCGTCGATGTCCATGCCGAAGATGATCTACGTCGAGGCATCGAAAGATCAAGCTCCACCCTCACCAAGTCTTGAAAACTTGTGAAGGAAACACACTCTACTTCTTGGCAAGAGGTAGAGGATGAAGAAATAGGATGTGGGTAAACTTTGGAAATGGATTTCTCACTCTTAATCATCAATCACCATTGATGAGGTTTGGTTTTCTTCACTTGAAGAAAGGAAGAAGAAGAAAATTATGATAAGAATTATCTTTTATGAGAAAAGAAAAACCATCCTTATCATAATAGTAACCATAGTTTAATGTAGAGAATTGATCATGGTTAGTGAATGGTTAGGTTTCTACAAGATGACAAAATGGTTGCAATGGTCAAAGTATTCATGAAGCTTCATAAATGAAACAAAATGCCACCATTTTATCATGCAATTTTTTCTTTTCCAAAAAGAAATAAACAAATGAATAAAATGAATAATCAAATAGAAAACCCTAACCATTCCATTAACCAAGGTTTAATTCTATACACTTAACAAAAAGAGCATGCACCATCAAACATGATACAAGCAAGTGCACAAATCATATCGCATATGAAATGTTCACACCCGAGTGAGAAAATCCATTTAAAGTGAACCTATACTAGTTAATGCAAAGTAATATATCAAATATATAATTATGCATTAAATCATTAAATCAACACTTGATTCAATGATCCGGTCATGTCGCACAAAACCGACTGGTATCTTTAGTAACAACTTATCGAATCAACACTTGATCCGATAACCCGGCTATATCGGATATAACCGATCAATGTCACATCGCGAGAATCAAATACAGTATCACATACTGGTATTATTCTCGGTCCCGCACATATCTCATATGCGCTCCTATTTCGTTTCGCTTGAGCCAGGAAACCTCTGTGTAGGACTCTAAAGACTCGTCAATACGCCGGCAGCAGATGATGATCATATCAAACACCCACAAGCCGCAAGCGGTCTGCTAAACGTAACGGCCACCTGGGTATTGAACGATCTGAAGATCGACGAGCAAGCCCGCTCACACTCCAGTGAATCCGACCAGTAACACTACCGTACAGTCCGGTCTGATCGTCTGATATGTCGCATATCTTGCCTAGGGGTGGTAAACGTCAGACCCCAATAGCTCGATAAGTCGTGTCGATATGAGGTCTATAACACTTTGAGAAACTACTGGTAACACTTACCTGTAAATCTCAGCAACCCTGGCCAGGGATTTCCTGTTATAGCCAATCGAACACAGCGCAACATCAACTCCCTATACCGGGAGAGACGAATCCCCTCCTATCGCTCATTGCCTCCATGTGACTCAGGACTGTACCCAAAAACCACCGTTTTGCACGCCCTCTTGGACGTGGTAAGATGGAAATCAAAGCACAGTGGGAACCACACAAGACTCTATGACGATCTCGGGTCAACAGACTACTCTGTACCAGTGTCACCAGAGAACTGTCATCTGACGTGAGGTATAATACCATCTGGGAGTTCTCGACGAGTCCGTCCAGTGTACCCAGTCTCTACTGAGCACCCGTATACCATCTCTGATGTCAAACACCGATGGATATGGGATCATCCATCGCCCATCTGTATGGGTCGAGAAGGTACACGCTAGTCTACTCTGGTATATCGATGCCCCATCTCGATACACCCACGACTAGGGACTTTGAAGGATGTACTTATGGACTACCACGTCCCCACTAGTATGATCCGCATCATAGTCCAGATAGTCAAGTACACATCCTAAGGGCTTTACCAACATGTAACAGAGAGATAATCAGTGCACACGTTAAGGTAAAGAGTAACCAGATAGCATACTATCATGTCGAGCAAGAAAGTCTTCCCTATATATGTCCCAGCATCCACTACAATATACATCCTATGTACAGTAATGGCCTCCAGGGCATACATATAACTAACAATCTCCCACTTGCACTAGGGCCATCTGTAGCAGTGGTTGTAGTATCTCATACTCAACCATCCCATAAAAGTCTCTCTCTGGGAATAGGCCTTCGTGAGTGGATCCGCTGCGTTATCCTCTAAGTCTACTCACCTTGCCTCGATCACTATGGAGATCAACCATCCCCACGATCAGGTGATACTGCCTTAGAATAAGTCTGGATCACTGATGGGACCGGCGTTCCTTGGCATAAGCCACAACTCCATTGTCTCACAATGGTAGGAAAATAGTTCATCTCATGAACCATTATACATCCAAACAGCCTCTTTGGTAGCATCTTACGTAGCGATGTATCCTGCCTTTATCGTCTAGTATGTCACGGTATCTAGCTTGGAACTCTTCCAACATACCGTCCCTTTACTGAGGGTAAAGACAATGCCTGCGACTGACATTCAGTCGTCTTTATCACCCTGGAACCCTTCCAGCGATTCTCCCCAGGATCGCTTGATACCATCTCACTACAACTAGTGAGAATCCTAACATCCAATTAAATCTATCTCATAGATCCAAAACTCAGGATTTAGGAGGTATCACTTTGATCCTATATGGAGAATTATTGTGATAAACGGAGATTGATCGAGCGTAGCATAAGAAACTCCTTTCTTATCAAGAGTATGTCATCCACGTACTCTACGAGGATCACCACCTTACTCCCTACTACCTTTTTGTATATACAAGGTTCATCTACCATTTTGATGATGTCAACTTCCTTGACTAATCCATCAAAACAGATGTTCCAACTCCGCGATGCCTGCTTTATCAGATAAAACATCTTGCACACGTTTCCGCTGCTCCCACTGTTTACGAAGCCCTCTGGCTGTGTACTTATAGACGCACTCTTCTAAAACATCATTTAGAAAAGCAGTCATGACACCCAACCGCCAGATATCGTAGTCATGGTATGTAGCCGTGGCAAGTAGGATCTGGATAGACTTAAGCATAGATACTGGAAAAGGTTTCATCATTATCCACGCCTGGTGGATGACGAAAACCTTTAACAAGTCTAGCTTTGAAAGTCTCAACTTATCCATTTACACCAAGTAATCTTCTCAAGATATACTTGCTCCTGATGGGGATTTAACCCTTCAGATATAGCAACTAAAGTCCATACTTTGTTGGTGTATAAGGATTCCATCTCAGATCGCTAAACATCCATCCATTCTTACAGAGTCTCACTCCTGATGGCCTGCTCGAAGCTAGTTGGGTCATCATCTCATGATGCAATCCTCGCTCCCACTGTCATAGAGAAACTAAAGTATCTCTCAGGTGGGTGAGGAACCCTACTAGATCGGCGGAGAGGATGAGGTTCGTTGGTATCTATTGAATCCTCTGGTTGTACCAAATCATCTGCTGTAGTTTGTATAGTTGGAACCTTTCCAGTTGTACTTAACAGACCTTGCCTTGAGCTTGTCCGGATTTTGCTTTTAGACATAGGCCGGACAACCCCAAATCTTAACTAACTTAAGATATGGGCTCTTCCCCTTCTATATCACATATGAAGTGGTAGGCACTGATTTGATTCGAACCCTATTCAATAGGTATGCAACTTCTCAAGTGCATAACCCCCTAAGGAAAAAGGTAACTCAGTATTACTCATCATAGAGCACACCATATCAAATAGGGTGTATCTGCTCCGCCCCGATATACCATCGTGCTATGGTGTATACGGAGGAGTAATGCTGAGAGAGAATCTCATTCTCCTTTAGAATAGTCCAGGATTTCCGTGCTCAAGTATTCTCCTCCTTGATCACATCAAAGGACATAATACTTATACCCGTATTTTGGTTCTCTACTTCTCGCTTATATTCTGTGAATATCTCAAAAGGTTCGGACTTGTGTTTCAACAGGAACATAGGTCTGAAACTCGAAAGATCATCAGAGAATGTAATGAAGTATAAAGAATCAGTCTTGGTATGTGTAGACAGGGGACCTGCATACATCAACATGTATCATACCAAGAGTTCACTAACTCTTTCTCTGTTTCCAATAAACAGAGCTATGTTCATCTTATCTTTGTGACATGACTGGCGAGTTTCACAAGATGTAAATTCAAACAGATTTAAATATGCATCTAAATGTAACTCCTGCTAGTCAGGTCGCATTGATATGACCTAGCCTACAATGCCTCAAGAAGGAATGGTTCAATTCTGAACTCTTCCTCTTGTGTGGTTCTATATACCAAGAACTGTAGTTTGATTTAGAACATCAATGCTTTTAGATAACGTGCCTGAACCGATCAACTTTTGATATAGGAATTGTTCAAAACATTATCCAACAATACGAAATTTTATCGTTTCTTTACTAATAAAGAGACAGATATGATTTTGTATATCAGGTTCGGTATCTAATAACATTCGTTCAGAATCAATGTATTACAATACAGGGTGACAGTGACCAACAGACTTGGCTGCAACACTTGCCCCGTTTTCTGCCTCATGAAACTTATCACCCGTTCTCAGTTTTTCTACCCTTTTGTAGCCCTATGTAACATCTTACATATCTGGGATCCTGATCCGGTATCATATACCAAGGATGCGGAGGATACTGAGAAACAGTTCTGTATTATGAACACACCCGAAGATGATGCATCAGCATGCACTCTCTTCGTTTGGGCGGCACGGGAAATCTGTTATTCCCCAATTTCCTGCTCTGTCCTATAACAATTATAAGTTGGAGTGGGACCAACGTTCCCCAGCTCAGTATAACAAGCGGGTTCGGTCAATAATCCGTTTTATTATCTTGATTAAGGCGTGATATGGTCGCTACCAGGAGAGAGAGAGAAGAAAACACTCAGCGTGCGCTCTTGCAAGAATAGATTGGTTTTATTTTATCTAATCAGGATGGCTCCCACTGCTTTTTATCAAATCTTCCTTCAAACCCTAAAAGGAAAGACTAGCCGGGATTAATTACACACTACAAGTTCGCCAATCTTTCAGCCAGGCCAGTGTCGGTACTTTGAGGGAGGTCCCCCGTGCTTTCGCACGAACCTAATTAATGTAAACCTCGTTTTCCCAGAGGCGTAACCTCGTTGACACCTTTCTAGACACCTACTTGATCGGCTAATTGTAATGTATAAAACTCTCCCAGGAGTAACTCTTACTCACAGCGGGTATCGGGATCCAACTATCTCATAGAAGGTATGCAATCTCATTGCAAATCTCAACACTTGAAATTCCCGATAATATTTTGCCCCGAACGATCTATGACCTTGACAAGGTCAACAAACCATAGACCGCAAGTCAAGTTCAACCCGTCATTTCTTGATTGAATCAAACCCACCCGCACGACCCTTGACAAGGTCAACAAGGCCGCACGACTACCCTAACCCAATCTGCATCATATGCATAAGCAGATAAATACTGGTTAGCTACCGCACACTGCTCCTTGACAAGGTCAACAAACGCAGCACGAATACTAAACAGGACTTATCTGAAATGACGGAGGGCTACGACAGGTTTTTCTGAAAACCTATTGCGTAATGAACTTGATATCGTTGTAGAATCAAATGATTTTTAAAATGGAGTGTTTTTGAGGCTTTTCTAGTTTTGCTAAAGGAGTCACTCCCGGTGAAGGGATCGTCGGTCCTTTCCTCGTCGAATGAGGTGCGGGATATATCATATATATCACTGTGCAAAGCAAAAACACTTAAAAGCTATCAAAAGACAAACCGAGTGTGTAGCATCTGCCAGTTATTGCTAAAGGAGTCACTCCCGGTGAAGGGATCTCGGTCCTTTCCTTATCGAATAAGGTGCAGGATATATCACATATACCTCTGTGCAAAGCAAGAACTGTAGCTACCTGTTTTTATTTTGAAATTCGATTCTACAACATCTTAGGTTTCTTTTATTTCATTAATCTCATTAATGAAGTCCCATCATTTAAGTACCTAAATATCACAGATAGATATGACGTACACTTATGCCATCCGCATTCGCCTCGATGTCCCCTCGTGCACCGTTAGGTTAGGTAACTAACGACAGAGCAAGGCAGGGCTAGCGCGGGTGTAAAACATAAGTAACGTCTATATAATATATCATATATACTATATACTATATCCATCACAGAAACACATCAGAGATATTGCAGCAGAAGAATCATATGAAATATTGGATATACTAGGACGTCCGTGTTTTCAATACGAGCCAGTATAAAACACGGATTCCACGGTCGTGATGAATAGCCAAACCCACACCCCTAGACCCCTACGAGAGCGGCAAGCAACCCTACCAATTCTAGAGTTAGGAGACCCGGACTCGACTCCTCGAGTTGGTCTCCCACTGGACTCCAGAACCCGGTTACTTGTGCCCTCCTCCTTGGGTCTATCCTAGTGCGGAAAAGTAAATAATATACAACGGGTAACAACTTCCGCAACCTGGAAGCGCCCCAAATAAAAGAATATTACATACAAGTTTTTACATGAATGAAAATGAAAAAACACTCATCTCACATAAAAACCCCCGGCTATTCAAACACGACGATCCAATATAACATATCCAGCAACACATAACATCACATGTCATCAACGTAAGTAAATATGTCCATCCCAATTGTCGTTGACATATAGCAATGAAACCGGCGATATCACATATTACACTTACGGTCACAGAAAAGAAAGTGTAAAACTACAACAGTTGGAATCCGCAACCACCTCAGACATTGCATGCCTGACCAAATGAATTACTTAGACATCGCATGCCTAACAATTATAAACCCCGCATTTTAGTCTCAAAATCGAAAACTCTTTTCAATATCAAGTCGGGCAATTCAACAAGATTCCCGACAGTCTGATCGAATACTCGTCGCAAACTTCAGTAGGCGGCCGCACCCCTGATACCGTCGACGAAGTGCACCAAGGCGGAACACCGCTACCGCGAGCACCCGAACGGATGCTTTCGGCCACGGGGTTCTCCTACAGTCACTTGGTCGGGGCTATGGAGTGAGGCTGTCTATTAAGTTTACCCGGCGAGTATCCGCGTACGCTACGTGATTGCGACGGACTTTTGATCACATCAAAATTCCGTGGCAACCGATCAAGTGAGACTAAACCGCTAGATTTATAACATTCATTCAGTTATCACATAACTATTTTGAATTCCAATTATTGTATCCCATTCCAGATAAACAGTAAATGTTAAACTTTTCGATCGAACAGTCAAACACCCAAGTTTTCCCGATACAGAACAACACATGAAATAAGTCTAACAACATTCAGTTCGTGCCTCAGTACCAACGGTCCAGCCGTAGAAGGGTCAAGCCAACGCCTCACATGTGGCACGCCGTACTGCCCCAAACCCGAAGGTTCAAAGGGCAGTTCAAGACGGTCACATAATCGAGTTAAGGTTTGTTGTCTTCTAGAGGGTCCATCGCGTTACTTGCACTACTTTGAACGTCGTCAAACTACGGAAAAATCCAACACTTGGAAATTTCCCGACAGGGGAAAAATTGGGTATTTATATCCGGTCGAACTTTTTAGCATATTGTAAAATTATCCGGAAAGCCACACAGACAAAACTTGATATTCCGATCGAAACTCCGAAACCCCAAAACCACCTCTGAAAATTCAACTGTATAATAAAAATAAAAATATCCCAGGAAAGTCAGCACAGAAATCTGAGAATTACTGTGAAAACAAAATGCACAAAACGACAAAAACGGCCGCGCTTCCGCCGCATGAGGCATGCTCGTGCCGCGGAAAGGCGGTGATAAAGTGGAATCAGGCCCACGAAATTTACAGTAATTCTTAGAAAACCCTGCTTGATTTTCTGGATATTTTTAATCTTGAAAAATCCACAATTTTAAAATCTGGACAGAGAGCATGTTAGGTTTGGGTTTTCGGGTTCGTTCGGACTTCAATTTCCGTCTGGACTTCGCCTAAGGCTCTAGCTAGGCTCTGATACCACTGTAGGGTTCCTAGGCACTCTAGTGATGTCTCTCAAGGCATCTACCATGCCAATTTCAAAAAATCGGTGCCGAGAAACCCTAATGTACGGATCGTTTGCTAGATTTCTAGGCGAAACATAAACTAGCTAACACTTAACTAATGAGAATACGGAATTACAACCTTTGTAGATCCGTTTGTCCACCTCCATAGCTCCGCAACGAAGTGCCTTCGCTGTCCAAAATCCATCCCGGGCTCTAGAGTCGGCTTCGTCGGAGAATGGGCAAGCTAGGTCGTCGATGTCCATGCCGAAGATGATCTACGTCGAGGCATCGAAAGATCAAGCTCCACCCTCACCAAGTCTTGAAAACTTGTGAAGGAAACACACTCTACTTCTTGGCAAGAGGTAGAGGATGAAGAAATAGGATGTGGGTAAACTTTGGAAATGGATTTCTCACTCTTAATCATCAATCACCATTGATGAGGTTTGGTTTTCTTCACTTGAAGAAAGGAAGAAGAAGAAGAAAATTATGATAAGAATTATCTTTTATGAGAAAAGAAAAACCATCCTTATCATAATAGTAACCATAGTTTAATGTAGAGAATTGATCATGGTTAGTGAATGGTTAGGTTTCTAAAAGATGACAAAATGATTGCAATGGTCAAAGTATTCATGAAGCTTCAAGAATGAAACAAAATGCCACCATTTTATCATGCAATTTTTTCTTTTCCAAAAAGAAATAAACAAATGAATAAAATGAATAATCAAATAGAAAACCCTAACCATTCCATTAACCAAGGTTTAATTCTATACACTTAACAAAAAGAGCATGCACCATCAAACATGATACAAGCAAGTGCACAAATCATATCGCATATGAAATGTGCACACCCGAGTGAGAAAATCCATTTAAAGTGAACCTATACTAGTTAATGCAAAGTAATATATCAAATATATAATTATGCATTAAATCATTAAATCAACACTTGATTCAATGATCCGGTCATGTCGCACAAAACCGACTGGTATCTTTAGTAACAACTTATCGAATCAACACTTGATCCGATAACCCGGCTATATCGGATATAACCGATCAATGTCACATCGCGAGAATCAAATACAGTATCACATACTGGTATTATTCTCGGTCCCGCACATATCTCATATGCGCTCCTATTTCGTTTCGCTTGAGCCAGGAAACCTCTGTGTAGGACTCTAAAGACTCGTCAATACGCCGGCAGCAGATGATGATCATATCAAACAACCACAAGCCGCAAGCGGTCTGCTAAACGTAACGGCCACCCGGGTATTGAACGATCTGAAGATCGACGAGCAAGCCCGCTCACACTCCAGTGAATCCGACCAGTAAAACTACTGTACAGTCCGGTCTGATCGTCTGATATGTCGCATATCTTGCCTAGGGGTGGTAAACGTCAGACCCCAATAGCTCGATAAGTCGTGTCGATATGAGGTCTATAACACTTCGAGAAACTACTGGTAACACTTACCAGTAAATCTCAGCAACCCTGGCCAGGGATTTCCTGTTATAGCCAATCGAACACAGCGCAACATCAACTCCCTATACCGGGAGAGACGAATCCCCTCCTATCGCTCATTGCCTCCATATGACTCGGGACTGTACCCAAAAACCACCGTTTTGCACGCCCTCTTGGACGTGGTAAGATGGAAATCAAGCACAGTGGGAACCACACAAGACTCTATGACGATCTCGGGTCAACAGACTACTCTGTACCAGTGTCACCAGAGAACTGCCATCTGACGTGAGGTATAATACCATCTGGGAGTTCTCGGCGAGTCCGTCCAGTGTACCCAGTCTCTACTGAGCACTCGTATACCATCTCTGATGTCAAACACCGATGGATATGGGATCATCCATCGCCCATCTGTATGGGTCGAGAAGGTACACGCTAGTCTACTCTGGTATATCGATGCCCCATCTCGATACACCCACGACTAGGGACTTTGAAGGATGTACTTATGGACTACCACGTCCCCACTAGTATGATCCGCATCATAGTCCAGATAGTCAAGTACACATCCTAAGGGCTTTACCAACATGTAATAGAGAGACAATCAGTGCACACGTTAAGGTAAAGAGTAACCAGATAGCATACTATCATGTCGAGCAAGAAAGTCTTCCCTATATATGTCCCAGCATCCAC
This sequence comes from Agapanthus africanus, assembly GCA_030015575.1. Taxonomy (NCBI): domain Eukaryota; kingdom Viridiplantae; phylum Streptophyta; class Magnoliopsida; order Asparagales; family Amaryllidaceae; genus Agapanthus; species Agapanthus africanus. The sequence continues at coordinate 541,290,524 of CM057339.1, read as the reverse complement.
TACAATATACATCCTATGTACAGTAATGGCCTCTAGGGCATACATATAACTAACAGGAACCGCGTCCAAACCCCCCCTGGGGCCGCGGTTCCGCCGCACATTGGAGTCGTCAATGCATCAATTTTTTCCAGTGGGCTTCTGGGCTATTTTTACGGGCTTTGGAATATTAAAATTGGGCCCAGGTTTTCTGTGAGTGCTACAGTATTGATTGGGGGCCCACTTGTTAATTTTTTGATCGATCGGATATTTTAAACACATTATTTCACAGTATTTACATTATATCTGCGACCGTGAATGTCACTTGATCGGTAAATCCGGTCTAACTGCTATAGCCCGGTTAGACGGATTTGCGAACGTGACTTTCACGTTGATGTTCTATGTATTTTGCTGCGATGTTGCGGATCGGTCGTGGGGGATAGCCTGGATGCAATGCTAGTACAGTTGTGGTTGTATTATGTACATTTGATATTGCGGGGCGAGCGTCCGACATGTGGACTGCCGTCACTGCCAGTTTGTATTATTATTTTGGGGCACGACCTGGTTGCGGTCGATGTACCTGTTGTATGTATATTTTACTTTCTGTACTAGGATTACCCTGCGGAGGGGTGCACGGATAGCCGGGTTCTAGAGGGCAACAAGCCCGCATCTCAAGGCATTGGGACGGAGGGGGCTTCACTCTAGAATTGGCGGGCTATTCGCCGCACTCGTAGGGGGTGCAGGTTGACCCAGGAGGGGTGCCCAAGTTACCGGATTCCTTGAAGTGCTGGGTGGTCCATTCACGGCGCTGAAGGGGGCTGCCTCGCTTCAGGTTTTGGCGGGTAACTTGCCGCGCCCGTAGGGGTCTAGGATTTCATTGCACAGGCTATCCACACGACCAGGGGAACGTCGGGTTTCAGCAGTGGCTCTGTGAAACCCGGGGATCCCAGATATCTGTATTGTTCTGTGATGCTGTACATTTCTGTGATGTTGCATTTTATCACGCCTAGAGCGAATATAATATATTGGTATATATATTAGTAGATGTTGTATATGTTTTACATCCGCGCTAGTCCAGTCCCCGCTCTGTCGTTAGTTAGCTAACCTAACGGGTAATGACGGGACCCAGTGGCGAATGCGGATGGCATATACGTACATCAGTATATTTTCGTTCTTTGTGGTGTGATCAATTGATGGGACTGCGTTGATTCGGATCAATGCAAGTTAAAACAAACCTATTCTGATGTTGTTGGAACACTTTTCAAAAAGCTGTTATTGCAAGGGCGTTCTTTTTGTTTTGCATCGTGGTATTCATTTGGAATATCCTGCTCCTCAGTCGACGAGGCAAGGGCCGAGATCCCTTCACCGGGAGTGACCCCTTGGACAGAAATTTGCGTCAGGGCATTAACTTAACTATAGCCGATTACTTTTGCTTTGCATCGTAGTATTCATTTGGAATATCCTGCACCCCATTCTACGGGGAAAGAGCCGAGATCCCTTCACCGGGAGTGACCTCTTTAGTAAAGGTTTTCGTCACTATATTTTCTAAAAAGCTATCCGTTCCTTCAACGATATCAAGTTCATTACGTTAAAGGTTTTCGCCAGAAACCATTCATGGCCCTTCGTCGTTTCAGACGGGTAGCACGTAGTATTCATGCTATGTTTGTTGACCTTCGTCAAGGCATAATGCATGGTAGCTGCTTGTTGCCTTTCTGCTGCATAGATAGATGTGTTGGTTTGGGACAGTCGTATAGCCTTGTTGACCTTCGTCAAGGGCTTGTACGGGTGGGTTCAAATTAACCTGGACAATGACGGGTGGAACTTGACATGTGACTTATGATTTGTTGACCTTCGTCAAGGTCATAAGAGCATGGGGCAGAAATCACATCGGGAGTTTCAAAAGTACTGAAACTTGCCAGATATGCGCATACCTTCTGGAGTGTGATACCGTGAGCGGATTCCGTCACGTTGTCATGCGATGATAGTTGGATCCCGATTCCCACTGATGAGTTGGTTTACTCCTCGGGTGACCCCGACTAATTCTTCTTTCAGGTTTGGAGGAGAATTTGAGGTACAGTGGGAGGTTTCCAGATTAGATAAATTGGTAACCATTCTGATCTAGGATAGAGTGCACGCCGAGTGTTTCTTTTCTCTCTCTCTCTGGCAGCGACCATTGACCCGACCCTAAGACTATGACTCAGTGACCAAGTTGACCGAACCTTCTTAACACTGGCTTTTGGATTGTCAGAGTTGCAAACCTCATTGCCACTCCTACTTTTACCCTTTTCTCCAGGACACCCCGTATTACTACGAACGTCCACTTCCATTGGACAAAACCATCGTATGGTTAGATACGAATTCGAAGGAATTCGAGGATGGTTTCCGGTTCTGGAGAAAACGGATAGGATTATTCAGTTGTCTTTTCCCTTTTACCTTCTCTCAAGTTGTGAGTACTCCTTGGTTTAGGAGATTGTACACCTATTACGCAAATTGGATAGTCTTCTTCCAAACCTTAGGCTGGTGCCGACCGGTAGGGAATGAAGAAAACCAATTAGCCTAAACGGTATGCAGAAGGTATTAAGATTAAGACAAAGCAAGGGATTAGTAAGAGGGCAAAGTAAATTGCGACTGATACTCACGACCAAACCAAGTATTTCTTCGCCAATCCTAAATCACCTTTGTATTTCTCCAGGACACTCCGTATCACTACGAAGATCCACAGTTTATTGGATACTCCATCGTATGGTTATATACGAACTCGAAAGGAACTTGTTCCAGTTCGGGGATGGATTCTGGTCCAGGATAAATAGCAATAAGGTTTATTCGGTTGTCTTTTATCTTCACCTTCTCTCACGTTGCGAGTGCTCCTAGGATTAGGACAGTACACCCTTTATGCTTTTTGGATAGTCTTCTTCCAAACCATAGGCTGGTGCCGAACGGTAGGGAAGGAAGAAAACCATTTGGCCTAAGGGGTGTGCAGATGGTAATGACTAAAGACATATAAAGGGATTTGGAGAGGTGGCAAAGAATTACACAGTTACAGTTGTGAATCTGGATAATGGAAGAGGCATTACTAGGAATACCGGGATACCCCAACGAAACATTTCAATATTTCAGTTTCACTGTGTACTGTTAATGGAAAACTGATTTCCCAGTTAGACACTTGCTCCAGGGTATGAATTTACCAGGTATGATTCTCACATCTGTATGGTTTTACAGATGATGAGTGGGAGTAAGTTATTGGGAATAGGGTGATCATCCTCATTATATCGGGATTCGTTGCAATCGGTGATATTTGAGGAGATCACCTGGGTTGTTTGCCGGTCGGCAAATATTTGGTTTTGAATATCCGCTGTTGTGCACCAATTTCAAATTGATATATCTGTACGTATATTTTCATAGAGTGAGATATACCTTTTGATATTATGTCGATGACATTTACCTATATCAGTGGATGGTTAGGTAAGGAGCATTAAACAGCGGTGTAATTCTTCTTAACCATAAGTACAGTTTTCAACCTACGACACACAGAGAAAGAGTTGTTAGACTCAGCGGACTTATACAGAGTATTGTATGTTGTCCAGTGTCCATTAGGACAGAGGGGTTGGTCCTCATACTATATTCTGTTTACTTTTAACTTCTCTAGTTCTTAGACATGTGTTTCGTGGAAACAGAGGGTCTAAGTTTTGAGGAGTTATAGGTATTTGAATAGAGTAGAGAACCAGGTATAGCAAGTATCGGGATTCTTCAAAGTGATCGAAGATGTAGATACTTGTGTATGGTATTCAGTTGACAGTAATGATAAAGAAAAACTGCTTCTTTTTCAGGTTACTCATAATTGGAAGCATTCCAAAGTTGAGTAACGCTGATCGGCCTCTCTCCATTTAGTTGACATTCACTGGAGACAGCTGCATGATTTGAATCTGGTTAAATTAAATCAGTGCCTCTGGTTCTATATTGGATATAGTACAGTTCATATCTTAACATTGTTAAGGTACAGGGAGTTGTCCGGCTTATGATTAAAACCAGACTCTGGATAACTCAAGGCACGTTTCTGTAATGGCTATTTGTGGGTTGACCCAGGCTATGACGAGGGTTGACTTTCTACCATCTGGCAGATCAATAGTAATATTGTTCTAGACTCGCCGCAGTTTTAATAAAAATGGTTTTTTCAAAAACAGTAGTGGGAGTATGGTAGAACTGGAAGTGATTCCAGAACCGCAAACGATTACTGAAGATTTGATAAGGAACCTAAAGATTCAATCTGGTTAGACATTCCATTGGCCACTCCGCAGATAAGGTGGGTAACTTCAGGCACCCGAGAGGTACTCCGGTAGCCTCAAGGACGGTGACAAGGAAGTTCTTGTTTACCCACACTTGCCATTGTTGTTGTTCCAGGCTGCGAGACCCGGCAGGAAGATGAGTATAGCGTCGTTCTAAACTAGCTTTAGAAGTGCACGTCTATATGACTCTGCCAGAGGGTTTTCGTAGTCAGTGGGAGCAGCGGAAGCATTGGTGGACATCGGGCTTATGTCTATTTATAGACTAAAGCAGATATAGCGGAGATAGATCATCTGTTTCTGATGTGACAGTCATAGGTTTGACGTCATCAGAATAGGGGATGGATCTGTTGAGAAGGTAGTAGGAAGTGATATTCCTATACAACGATCGGTTATACTTTGGTCGTCACACAGTGGTTTCTCCACAAGGGACTTGGACATTATATCAGACATACTGGTTACTAGATCTATGGTTTTAGATCTAGATTTGAGTGGTTTCCCAATCAGGGTACTCAGACAGCATTCTAAGAATATTTAGAATGGACGACTCCTGGCATGGTAGTGTACCTGCAGGTAATGGAGTCACCCTCTCTAAAGGTGTCTTGCAGACTAAAGGGGAGAGGGATATGCATGATTGGCAGATCACTTGCTTAGGCAATTGAGTCAATCATGAGATGTCAAGTACCACACCAGATGTTGTTCTTGCAGTAGATGCAATAAATTGACATTGATCCAATCCTGGAGAAACAGTCGGAAGCAGTTTTAGAACATAAGTGAATGTTCTAGGGATATGATAACGGCTGCCTCCTTTGGGAGACAGTTATCATTCCAGGCTTCCAAGGTGACATGGACGACAAGGAGGTTGTCAGAGTTATAGTTTTCCTTCTGACAAGGGGCAGTATTTTGGACAGGTGGTCCAAGGCAATACTGAGGGTGGCATGGCGCAGGATACTGATTAAGTTCAGTTGACGATACAGTCTAAGAAGTTTGGATTTGGAGTTCATTTATGAGCTAGGTCCCATCAGACATCCAGACATTCTAAGACAGGTATTGCTCATTTCGGGAGATGACTTTCTCCGCGAACTTGAGATATAGAGAGACATAGAAAGAAACTTCTAGGCGGATCCACTCACTGAGGCTATTCCTCGACCGCAATAGTTTCACAAACGGGTTTTGTGAGACTGACTAGTAGGGGAGTTGGGTGTTCGGTATCACACAGGCTGTGAGTATGCGACACCGCAATAATTAGCCTTGAGTGCAAGTGGGAGATTGTTGGAGATAGTGCCCTCAGAGTCAATTATTGGGTCACAGGCATGTGATTGCAATGATTGAGGGAGGACCTATCCCGGGAGGACAGTCTTACTCGAGATGATAGTACGCTATCTGGTTTACCTTTATCATCGTGTACTGCTTTAGGTGACCTGACATGTCGCTATTGCACGTTGATAGAGCCCTTAGGATTCTTGCTTGACTGCCAGCAGTATGAGGGCGATCATATAAGTGAGAGCTGGAGTCTACAAGCACATCCTTAAAAGGTCCCTAGTCGTAGGAGTTTCGAGACAGGGAATCGATTCTCCAGAGTAGACTAGTGTATACAGTCGAGACCCCGACGAGGGGCGGTGGCCGGTCTCACAAGCCACTGGTGTCAGTTGGTTCACCTAAGATGTATACAGGTGCTCATTGGGTTATGAGTACACCGGACAGGACTCGCCGGGAACATGCTAGTTGGTCTTATACCTGACGTCAGATAGCAGTTCCCAGGTGACATGTGTACAGGTTAGTTCATCGACCTGGGGATCGTCATTTTTCTCGTGTGAGTTCCCACTGTGCTTTGATTACTACCCTACCACGGCTGAAAGGAGTCGTGCAAACAGGTTTTAGTTGGGTACAGTCCCGAGCCACATGGAGGCAGTGAGCGGATCTTCAGGGGTTCGTCTCTCCCGGTATTGGGGGTGAGGTCGCGCTGTGTCTAGGAGAGCCATTACTCGAAGTCCTTGGCCAAGGCAGGAGATTTACTGGTAGGTATTCCAGTAGTATCTCAGGGTGTTCTGGGCTACACTCCGACACGACTTGTACCGCTTTTGGGGGTCTGACTTTTACCAACCCCCTAGGCCCGACATGCGATGCTTATAGACGAACGGACCGAACTGTACGGATATTGTCACTGACAGGCTCAGTAGGGTGTCAGGATGAGTTCACTCATCGACGTCCCTTTTAGTCAATAGCTGGTGGCCCGTCACGTATTGGCTTATACCTCTGACGTGCTAGTGGTTAGATCCACAACCATAGTATTGACGAATCTTTAGAATCCACCACACTTTCAGTTACTCAAGCTTTCGGGCGAAACGCTGTAGAGGCCGTATGGAGATATGGCAGGGTCCGATCAGATACGTGCGGTATTGCACGGATCAGAATCGGACGGTTTGTACTAGAGGCCGTATAGATAGATGGCAGGGTTCGATCAGATACGTGCGGTATTGCACGGATCAGGATCGGACGGATATTACTAGCCGGCTTTGGTTTAAGCCGGATCCTAGTATAGTACAGTGTAGATTTTGTCTCATTGCATTTGTATCCGGTCGAGATACAGATGCGGGTGTGTATGCACAGTATGGGGTTTTCCTGTAATTTATTACGGGACCAGTTTTCTGGAGTTGCCAGTTTGCTTTCCGTTCCGGCCGGTTTTCCTTTGTTCTTTCCCGGCCGGACTTTTCCGATGGAGGGGGTTTTTGCAAATATATTCATTATGATATGTTTAGCATCTTTCATCCATGATGGTGCATTAAAAGAGATTTGAAAGGGTATGGAGTGATAAGCATGGTTGATGTTTCTTTGCTTTATGATGTGGTCACCATTTCTATCTCCTACACTCACCTCCCTCTTGTGATATACTTTGTCTCCACCACCATTTCCTTGATGATGGGGCCGGCCACATTTTGGATGAGACGAAAAATGAGAGGTTCATTTTTGTGAGAAGAAGAATTCCTATCTCATTTTTCTTGCTACAAAACATTCTAGCTCCACTTGAAAATTCCATTCCTCCATCAAGGCAACTACAAACCCCAAAGTGAGACATGCACTCTACACTTATCTACAGCAAATCTTGGACGCGTCGGCTAGCCTACTTCGCGCCCGAGTTGCCTCGGTATTGAGGTGGGAGCCCGTATAAGTACCCGGCTTCGTGGTGCCCTTTCCGACGAGGAGGAGACGGACGGAGATCCCGCGAGGAGATCGGAGTGGAGATGAAGACCGGAGGACTCGGATCAGTCGGTACATCTCTTCCCCTTCTTGAAGTTAGCTTAGACTAGTTAATGGTTCGATCCGGGTGTTTAGTGCGCGGTTGGTGCCGGTTTGCTAAGTTCGCAAAATTAAAGTTTATCACCGCTTCCGCATTTGGCCGTCGGATTGACGGCCGGGGCGCCGCCGTACACTTACACCTATGCTATAGTCGGTCAAATCATTCTTATCGCAAAGGTTCTCCATGAAGGACCTGGGTGATGCCACGTACATATTGGGCATACGGATCTATAGGGATAGATCCAAACGGTTATTGGGATTGTCCCAAACCAAGTACATCAACACCATCCTAAAGAGGTTTAGTATGGAAGACTCCAAGCGGGGTGCCTTACCCGCTTGCCACGGAGTCACTCTCTCCAAGGACGATTGCCCAAAGTCTGATGAAGAGAGAGCTCACATCAGCATTATCCCATATGCTTCGGCCGTAGGATCGATAATGTATGTGATGTTGTGTACACGCCCTGATGTAGCTTATGCACTTAGTGTAGTAAGCAGGTATCAGTCAAACCCAGGGGAGAATCAATGGACTGCTGTGAAGAACATTCATAAGTACTTGCGAAGGACTAAAGAATTGTTCTTGGTGTATGGTAATGGGGATCTCCAAATGGAGGCCTTTACCGATTCGAGCTTCCAGAGTGACAAGGATGACAGCAAGTCTATCTCAGGGTTTGCATTTACCCTCAATGGAGGGACGGTAAGTTGGAAGAGTTCCAAACAGGATACCGTTGCAGTCTCAACGATGGAAGCTGAGTACATTGCTACAAATGATGCTGTCAAGGAAGCCGTCTGGATGAGGAAGTTCTTCTCGGAGCTAGGAGTAGTTCCAACCATTATTGATCCAATACCTTTGTATTGTGACAATAATGGGGCTATGACGTTGGCCAAAGAGCCCAGGTCCCATCAGAAGTCCGGACACATCCTGAGGCGATATCATTTGATCCGGGAGATAGTTGATCACCATGAGATCGAGATTAAGATAGTAGATACAAAGGACAACACTGCGGATCCATTCACCAAGGCCCTACCTCAGCCGCAGCATGAGCGACTTTTTGAGATGTTGGGTATGAGATACGCCAATAATTGGCCTTAGTGAAAGTGGAAGATTGTTGGATATATGTATGCCCTAGAGGCCATTATATGATAGTGTATGTACTGATGTGTGTATATATATATATATATATATATATATATATATATATATATATATATTCAGTGGACAGTCTTGCTCGACATGATAGTATACTATCTGATTGCTCTTTATCATATGTTCACTTGATCATGCTTTTACTCATTTGATACATGTTGATAAAGTCCTTAGGATATTGGCTTGACTACTGGGATTATGATGTGGATCATACTAGTGGGACACCTGTAGTTTATAAGCATATCCTTGAAATGTTCCTAGTCGTAGGTATATCGAGACAAGGCATCGATATTCCAGAGTAGACTAGCGTATACCATTCTTGTTCCATATGATGGGCGATGGATGATCCTATATCCATCTGGTGTGGTGACACCAAAGATTGTATATGGGTGCTCAGTGAGACTGGGTACACTGAACGGACTCACCGAGAACTCCTATGTGGTATTATATCATACTTCGAATAGCAGTTCTCAGGTGACACTGGTACAGGTTAGTCTGTAGACCCGAGATCGTCATAGAGTCTTGTGTGTCCTCCCACTGTACTTTGATCTCCACCCTACTACGGCTCTACCGAGTCGTACAAACAGGTGGATTTTGGGTACAGTCCCGAGTCACATGGAGGCGATGAGCGATAAGAGGGGTTTCGTCTCTCCCGGTATTGGGGGTTGATATTGCGCTATGCACGATTGGCTATAACAGGAAGTCCCTGGCCAGGGCTGCTGAGATATTACTGATAAGTGCTATCAGTAGATTCTTGATCTGTTGTAGACCATATACCGGCATGACTTATTGAGTTATTGGGGTCGACGTTACCATCCATAGACTCGATATGCAGCATATCTGACGAAGAGACCGGACTGTATGGTAAGTGTTGCCAGTTGGATTGACGGGAGTTTTGACAGGTTCGCTTGTTCTTCTTCTGATCGCTCAGTACCCAGGTGACCGTTACATTTAGCTGACCGCTTGCGTCTTGTAGGTATTTGATGTGATCATCACCTACTGCCGGCGTATTGACGAGTCTCGGAGTCCCACACAGGAGTTTCCTAGCTCAGGCGAAACGATGTGGTGTACATATGAGATATGTGCGGGAGCTCGATTAAATACGTCTATATGATGTCGTGTTTTAATCGGGTGTTTTATATTGGTCGGGTCGTATGAGATATGACCGTTTTATTAAATCCAAGTGTTGATTTAATATTGACTTTTATCTCATTTAAATAAACCTTTTCTTTATAATGGATGCATGGATGTATATGTACATGTTGATGTGCATACACACACACATACATGTATTTGTATCATGGTTGATGATACAACAAAGATGGAAATATAAGAATTACATGGAAAGTAATATATTTATATATTAGAATGAAAAAAAGAAAATTGATATTAAATCATGGTTGACTATTCTTTACTTGACCTAGATTAAACCATGGTTTCATTTTCATTTGTTATTTTTCTCTCATTCTAAAATATCTAGATATTTATTGACCATGGTTTGAGATGAGATGTTTATTATTGATATTTATCTTTCTCTCATTATCTTTTATCCAAAAGAAAAAATGAGCTCAAGGTTGCTATCTTCTTCTTCCTCTCTCTAGCACTCTCTTGAGTTTCCAAAGTGAGTGAGGGTGAAAGAAAGAAAGGATTTTTATATGAGAACACAACCATATCATCACACTACACTTGTTTAGCCCATTGGTGTAGTTTGTTTGCTTCATCATCATTGTGATCTAGTGGAGCAAGGAGCTTTGAGCAAAGGTACTCCGGGTGGATCATCGTGGATGGGGAGGAAGTTCAAGCAAGCTTGCTTAAACCTTAGGAGATCCAAGGAGTTGCTAGGAGGTCTACAAAGGTTGTATCTCTCCCCACTTAGTATTAGACACTAGCTAGTATTTGATACTAGACCTTGTTACTCTAAATATTCTAGTTCGATTCCTAGGTTTGTTTGTTTAACACATCATAAAATTTTAATATGGCATGTGTGATGCTTGCAAAACCCTAGGTGAGGTGCTAAAGAAACCCAACATTTGCACGTTCTCTTGAACGTGGTAAGGTGGAAATCAAAGCACAGTGGGAATCACACAAAACTCTATAACGATCTCGGGTGTACAGACTAACCTGTACCAGTGTCACCAGAGAACTGCTATCTGACGATAGGTATAATACCAACTAGGAGTTCTCGGCGAGTCCGTTCAGTGTACCTAGTCTCCACTGAGCACCCGTATACCTTCTCTGATGTCAAACACCGATGGATGTGGGATCATCCATCGCCCATCATATGGGTTAAGAAGCGTATACGCTAGTCTACATTGGAATATCGATGCCCCGTCTCGATACTCCCTCGACTATGAACGATTAAAGGATGAACTTGTGGACTACTCTGGCCCTACTAGTATGATCATCTTCATAGTCCTGGTAGTCAAGTACACATCCTAAAGGCTTTATCAACATGTGATAGCAAGAAAGTATCACAATACAAGTCTACATGTTAAGACAAAGAGCAACCAAATAGTATACTATCATGTCGAGCAAGAAAGTCCTCTCTATATATGTCCAAGCATCCACTATAATATACATCATATGTACAATAATGGCCTCTAGGGCATACATATAACTAACATATAAATATGTGTGTGTGTGTGTGTATGATATATGCCCTAGAGGCCATTACTATATCATATTGGTTTGTATATTATTTAATGGAGGCTTGGGATATACACGGATATAATAACAATCTTGCTCAAAATGGTAGTATGCTACCTGTTTTGTTTCTACCTCAATGTGTGCATATGTTTCTTTTAGCATATCGCTTATACATATTGGTAGAGCCCTTAGGATCTTTGTTTGATTACCATCGTTGTGATGGCAGTCACACTTGTGAGGGCTGGGTAGTCTATAAGCACATCCTTATACAGGTCCCTAGTCGTAGGATTATCGAAACGAGGCATCGATACTCCAGAGTAGACTAGTGTATAGGCTTCTCATCCCAGCAGCGGAGATAGCCTGTCCCACAACCATTAGTACGTCATACTGGAGATAGTATGCAGATGCTCATTAGGTTATGAGTACACTGGATAGGACTCGTCGGGAACTGCTGGTGGGTATCATACCTATCGTCGGGTAGCAGTTCCCAGATGACATGAGTACAGCATAGTCTGTCGACTTGACACTGCTACTTCGTGTCATGACCCGAAGGTACAGAACGTGACCGGCACTTAAATTAAGAAATGTCTAAAAGCGTAACATAATCTAAGTAAGCCAAAGCCCAGAAAACTAAACCGTTTAACAATTAGAGTGAAGGAGAACTTGTTTAAAGAAAGCGATTTTAACCAAATAAGTCGCATTAAACATTTAAAAGCAACATCAAAATTTCCCGAAAATTTCGGCAGAGTCTCCTTTGTAAATACTGGCCCCCAAATAGGTATAATACATGAAAATACATATAAATGATGAATAAAGCTCTTCGCCCATGGCGGAATCACAACCACATGCAATATGTATATCTAAAGTGCATAATAAGCATCTGAAAGAAAGAAATAAGCAAATACCACATCGGCTTAAGTGAGTATCGACACCAACATCATAAATACAAGTCCCACGATTCTCACCGTCTAGTCAAATATACAAGGGTAGATGGAGTATACTAGATACAAATAAAATACATGATGGAATAACATATGCTCGTAACCCACCTACGAGCAATGCCGCAAGTCCAAACAAAAGAAATAAAATGAGGAAGTGCGTCCGCCGCTACTGTGCTGACGAGTCGGACCAGCAAGATACTGTGGCACAACGAGGGTGAGTTGCTGTCACGACCCACCCCCAAACACCGATGGTATTGTCCACTCTGGCCGAAGCCGCACGGTTTTGTCCCTTTGAATGAACCCGGGGCTACTTCCCAGTAGGTCACCCATCCCAGAATTTCTCCGGCTCAAGCACGCTTAACTACGGAGTTTTTCAAACTTCGGGGTTCCGATTCATCCAAAAGGCGCCTCTGTGTTATAAGAGTGGTATCATTCTATTTATATTTCAAATCGTGCCCTCTTTCGGAATGGAATTCGATACTCCCCATTGTTCTGGTGGATCCCCGTATGCATCCGTATCGGTTACATCCCCACCTCGATACCGGATAACATATCACTTTTCATGGGGTAGGTGGTATTCAGCCCCAACTCCACCTGGGGTATTACATCCCCCCCCCCACACACACATAGAACAATGGTTCATCCTCGAACCACAAACCTATTTTTGAGGGACCGGCTCTGATACCTTTATTTGTCATGGCCCAACCCCAAACAACGATAGTATTTTCCGCTCTGGCCGAAGCCGCACGGTTTTGTCTCTTTGAATGAACCCGAGGCTACATCCCAGTAGGTCACCCATCCCAGAATTTCTATGGCTCAAGCACGCTTAACTACGGAGTTTTTCAAACTCCGGAATTCCGATTCATCCAAAAGGCGCATCTATGTTATAAGAGTGGTATCATTCCATTTATAGTTCAGTCCGTGCCCTCTTTCGGAATGGAATTCGATACTCTCCATTGTTCTGGTGGGTCCCCGTGTGCATCCATATCGGTTACATCCCCACCTCGATACCAGATAACATCTCACTTCTCACGGGGTAGGTGTTATTCAGCCCCAACTCCACTTGGGGTATTACAGTTGCCAACTCATGAGTAGTAAGTAACATCTAATAAAGCTATCGTAAGCATGCACGCAAATGCGTCTCAATCTACGCATATCGATATGATACGATGTACTAACATGAATGCAATATTAATGCATAATCAAAACGAAACCTGAACAAGTCGGGTATGAGAAAATCCTTGTTCTTATCTTAGAAAAACCTCTGTGTAACAACTGAAATATCATCAATGAAATCAACATAAAATACATGTCAAGCATCGACACAAAATATATATCACAATATCTCAATGTCTCGATGTCTCAATATCTTAATGTCTCGATATCTCAATATCTCAATGTCTCGATATCTCGATATCTCAATATCTCAATGTCTTGGGCTCCGTCAGTCCGGATCGGCCCATATCATCAAATCTCACGACTACGTCGGTATCCTCCGGATATCCGCCGCGTCACAAATAACCGGTCGGTAGTGCTCCCCTGCAGGGCTCAACGCCATCATCTTCGATCTTCTTGCCCCGAGGTACCGCACTGGGTCCACCATGTACCCGCAGACGGTGCATCCCCCTCCTCGAATCGGGTATATGATACTGCTCAAGAACCGAGAAAACACATGGTGGACGCCGCGCACATCATATCACGAGAAAACCGCAATTTCTTCTTTAAAATGATAATAAGTTTATAAAATCCTTGCGGTTTTCCCCAAAATCCATAAATCTCATAAATACTGAAATCTTCGAGAAGAATCACAATATGTAAACATGTCAATGATGATGGATGTCTATGATACGATAGTATATATCATGCGAAGTACAGCCAGAAGCTATGCATGAATCATGATGCAATGAGGTATGTATATATGACTAACAATCCTGTGTATCCATTCTGATGAAATGACTATATAGTTACAAGTCTACAGATCATATATGATGCAATGCACCGATACCGATTCTAAGTAAGTTCTATAGTGTTCGTGACATAGCAATTACCAAAGGCGTGTGTGTACGCATAAATAGTGCACGTGCGGCATGAACCAATGGTAATAGTGTAAATGTCCTATGAGATAATATCATATATATCCATGATAATGCAAAGCAATGAGATGACTAACTAGGAAACTACGCATATAAATACAAGCACTACTAATAATCCTAACTATCGGGCGCCTCGCGTCATCCACGCGATTCCCCCATAGATGTGTACATCTACTCACCGGGACGCCCCGGCTAATCTGATCCAATTTCAGCTCTGCCATTTCCGCGCCACATCCGACGCCACTGCACCCGATACTAGAAACGTACATAAGGAAATAAGAGAATAAATATATATATAGTCGCGGACACAAACAATACAAGTCAACCACGCGCACTAACTAAACGCGTACGCACTTGGTGTACAAAACGCGCTCGCGACAACGCCACAAATCACAACTAGGGTCGCTATACGCGGCAACTACCAAGCCAAAAACCCAATCGCACCAATCACGCGTTCTCAACACACTAAATATTTATGAACTAAGTTGTATATCATCAATACCTTAAACTTAATTTAAAATCGATTTATTCCAAAAACCTAGTAAGTATCAATTAACCGTTTTAGTACAAAACTAGATGTTTTAACAAAACTAGTGGCCAAAATGATCATCTTATCTCATAATTAGGCTACCCAATTAATAACTAGATTTTAATCTCACTTATTTATATTAAACCTAAAAATCTAGTTTGCTAGATTATACAATTTGGACAATTTAAAGGTAACAATTTACAAATTAACAACTAGACTAGATTTCGCATGACTTAACAAGTTAAACTACTCATTGCAACCATGAGCAATTGATAAAAATCCTAACCTTAGTTTAAACGCTTTCTTGAAATTTCAAGTTAGCAATTAGAACCATAATTAAACATCAAAATTAACTAAATTGAAGTAATTAAACATCAAGTAACCATTGGGTTAAGATTATACCTCACAAATTTTGAGATCTAGCAAGCAATCTTAGCCTCCAAAATGCTAACTTTCTCCAAGATCCAAGCAAGAGTGACCAAAGAAAATGGGTAAGGATTAAATTTGAAATTAGTGGAATTTTGTGTTGATTTTTCATGGAATTTTTGTGGATTTTTGGAGATGAGATGAGATGGGGAATTGAGGGGAGGGGGCTGCAGGTGGTTTTGGCCATAGAAGAGGGAGGGAGAGAAAGTGAGGTGAGGGTGTTTGTGGCCAAGCCAAAGAGAAAGCCCATACCTCAAATATCTAAACACTACACTTCTTTATTAATTCATTTCCTTTTTATTTTAATGAGATGAGTGTTAGATATATGTATGCCCTAGAGGCCATTATATATATAGTGATGCTTGGACATGTATATATATGTATTGATGACTTTCTTGCTCGACATGATAGTATGCTATCTGGTTTACTTTATCTTGACATGTTCATTTGATCATGCATTTTATTCATTTGGTACATGTTGATAAAGCCTTAGGATATTTTCTTGACTACTCCGACTATGATGCAGATCATACTAGTTGGACACTTGTTATTTATAAGCATATCCTTTAACTGTTCCTAGTCGTTGGAGTATCGAGACGGGGCATCGATATTACAGAGTAGACTAGCTTATACCATTCTTGTCCCATATGATGGGCGATGGATGATCCCATATCCATCTGGTGTGGTGACACCAAAGATTATATGCGGGTGCTCAGTGGTGACTGGGTACACTGAACGGACTCGTCGAGAACTCCTATGTGGTTATATCTATCGTCGGATAGCAGTTCTCAGGTGACACTGGTACAGGTTAGTCTGTAGACCCAAGATCGTCATAGAGTCTTGTGTGTCCTCCCACAGTACGTTGATCTCCACCCTACCACGGCTCTACTGAGTCGTGCAAACAGGTGGACTTTAGGCACAGTCCCGAGGCACATGGAGGCAATGAGCGATAGGAGGGGTTTCGTCTCTCCCGGTATTGGGGGTTGATGTTGTGCTATGCTCGATTGGCTATAACAGGACGTCCCTAGCCAGGGCTGCTGAGATTTACTGATAAATGTTATCAGTAGTTTCTCGATCTGTTATGAGCCATATACCAGCATGACTTTTTGAGTTATTGTGGTCGACGATACCATCCCTAGACTCGATATGCAACATATCTGACGAAGGGACCGGACTGTACTGTAAGTGTTGTCAGTTGGCTTGACGGGAGTTTTGACAGCTTTGCTGGTTTTCTTCTGATCGCTCAATACCCGGGTAGCCGTTACGTTTAGCTGACCGCTTGCGGCTTGTGGGTGTTTGATATGATCATCACCTACTGCCTGCGTATTGACGAGTCTTAGAGTCCCACACAGGAGTTTCCTGGCCCAGGCGAAAAGATGTGATGTGCATATGAAATATGCGCGGGGACCCGATTAAATGCGTGTATGTGTTATCGTATTATAGTAAGAGTTTTTCTATTGGTCGGGTTATATGTGATATGACCGGTTTGTTAAATCAAGTGTTGATTTAACATTTGACTTTTAGTTTAATTATTTATTAAACCCTTTTCATTATATTTGATGTATGCATGCATGTATGCACATGTTGATGTGCATGGACACATACATACATACATGGTTGTTTATCATGGTTGATGATACACAAATGGTGGCAATGCAAGACTCACATGTTAATAAATATCCATATATATATATATATATATATATATATATATATATATATATATATATTCTTTTGGAGTTACAAAGAAATAGAAAATCAATTCATGGTAGGATAATTATCCTTTACTTTACCCTTAACCTTAGCTCCCACCATGCGTTAAGTTTCTATGTTTCTTTTTCTTCCAAAATAAATATCTAGATATTTGTTAACCCTTGGTTAAGGATGAGAGTGGAAAATATTTATATTTTCTATTCTCATTTTTATCATTCATCTTTCATTATTCTTGAGCTCTCAAGTTACCATCTTCTTCTTCCTCGTTCTCTTTCTCCTTTGAGATTTCCATAGAGTGAGATTGATAAAAAAAAGATTGGGTTTTGAATAGAGAAAATAAACCACCTCATCATTCTACACCTCTCTAGCCCATTTGTGTAGGGTGTTTTGCTACACTTCTTTCAAAGATCAAGTTTAGCAAGGAGCTTAGGGCAAATGGGCTTCGGGTGGATCATCGTGGACAAGGAAGCTTACTAGCAAGCCATTCTAAACTCTCAAAAGTCTAAGGAGTCACCACAAAAGGACTACAAAGGTTGTATTCTTTTCACTTAGTGATAATATGTTCATTGTATGTGATACTTTAGGTGTTACCCTAAACTTCTAGTTAAAGATTCATGTTTTGTTTGCTTAGCACCTCTATAAATTTTAAAGTGGCATGTGTGATGCTTCTATACTCTACAGTAGGTGCTAGGGAAACCCAACAATGGTATCAGAGACAAGCTAGAATTTTAGACACGGTGTTAGAACTATTATGAAAACGAAATCGACTCCGAAAACACGATATGTGAAACCCTAATTTTTGCTCTCTGGAAATTTTTTTAAAAAGTCGTTTTAAATTATTTTTAAACAGCTGCAGAACACTGTATGGGACAATATAAGAACGCAGGTGAAATACGAGGACCGGTGCTCGGATTTTGGCCGAGCACTTTGCTCCAAAATCCGGCCTGCTCAGCCCCCTTAACCCCTATCCCCCCGTATTTCTCCAGCGCTCTGTTGTCTTGAAGTTGGGGTTTCATGTATTGTTTGTGTCACGACCCGAAAGTACGGAACATGACCGGCACTTAGACTACGAACGTCTCAAGACGTACGCATGCTAAGTAAGCCGAACCCAGAAATCTAAACCAAGGAAAGTAGTAGAGAGTAAGAAGAACCATGTCAAAACAACTTGTATGCAACATAATATACAACGCCTAAAGGCGAGGATCACAAAAGAAGGAAACTCAACCAGCAAGAAGCCCATAGAAATAACACGCGACTCTAAGGTCGAAAGAATAAACATCGCTGGTCTCTATCTCAAATAAGTACAAGTTTGGTTGATGGAAATTCTAGATACAACTGAAATATAATATACAAAGTATGATGATGGGTACGATACAATAAACCCATCTACTAACAAGTCACCCGAAAGGAACTGTGCCCGCAAAGCCGCAAGAAATCCTGTACGGCAAACCTACAAGAAACTGGGGCACAACGGGGGTGAGTTGCCAACTCGTGAGTAAAAAAAGATCTACGAACAGAAAATCGCATGTATGACGCAATCCTAGGTCATACGATCAATATGTATAAACCTCAAATGAATAAGTCTGAAGCATGCTAAGGTGGTAATGTAACATCTATACATGTATGTAATGCCAAGTGCCCGTGTCAGTGCCTCAGGTAATAGCATGTCATAAATGAGAGGTATGTCTACATGAAGTAATGTGATGAAGTATCAAATGGATATCAATACGCATATATTAGCGTTCCATTCCGCTAATATTGGTGTAAGGGTATATATAACAGCGCCCTCATACCCTGTTATATATACAAATGAAGTATGAACAATCTAATCGAGGTCTGTATGCAGTCAAAGTCTGTATAAACGTGGATCCCGTCCACCCATCACTCAATGACAATAAGCATCATGCACGTAAACATCATAAGCATATGCATGGAGATACGAGGATATAATCAAAATCATGGAGCAGGAGTGTCCAGCATCGACACTCGAAAACATCATGAACACTGTGCCCAGCATCGGCACGTAAATCCTCATATATCGGGCACCCGTCAGTCTGGGTCAGCCCACGGGCTCCGTCTGCGGTATCGACCCTCGGCCCCAGCAGTACACCCATAACCATCTCTCAACTCCGGTCGGTATCCTCCGGATATCCACCGAGCTCATATACTATCACCGGTAGGTAGTAGTCCCTCTGCCAGGCTCACCGTCTACTGCACAGCGATCCGTTCTCGCCCCGGGGTACCGTACCGGGTCCACCATGTACCCGTATTCGGCCTCATCCGCCTCCTCGAATCGGGTTCCACATGTCACTCTAGCACCGAGAAAACGCATGGTGGACGCACTGAAATATCATATCAAGGGTAACCGGGTTTTTAAAACAATTACATTTTTTTCTTTTGAAATATCCACCATTTCCAAATCCAGAAATATCATGGAAACAATATATCTCAATGCGTATAATCGAATGCATGATATAAGCGATATGTAAAAGAATCCAAGCACATCTTTCTATCATGCAACCTGTAATGGTAATATGCACATTTTGAGGGAATCCGCTCTTTTAAAATGATCAGTTTTGAAGAGTATCTTGCGGTTCCCAAAAATTATAAATATCATCTATGTATGAGCAAACATGTATGTGTACAAGTATAAGTATGTGCACAAATATAAGTGTAAATGAGTATGCCATGCAAGGATCGTATTCTGAATGCAACAGTACTATAGTGTCGTGACATGGCAATTATCGATGATGAAGTGTGTGAGCCGACAAGAAAGTGTACGTGGAACATACGCATCATCGATAATGGTGCTGGTGTCCTAACAGCATGATGGTAATATATCAGTAGCACATGAACTGAAATGTGAATAGCAATGATCATGCGGGATCAAATAAATCAACGCAACTATGAAAGGTCTACATCAATAAGTATATGTCATGAAAGTGTGCCATTTGAAATAAGAAAGATCAGGGTTTTTAGTAAAATAAGGGCTATGGAGTTTTTAAGAAAGATACGTCCTTTTAAAATATCCGTAGAATCCCTTTACTTGTTTTTAAGATATTCCCGATCCGTAAGTTTTGAAATAGGTATGACTCGGGTCTGGCCTAACATCTGCTGTACTAACTACTGATCTAACTATCAAGTCAATCGGGAGGGGTATGGAAACCACCTAAATCTGAGTCGATATATAAATATAAATATAATAGTCGGTGATCCCGCCTCAATAGTATCGCGTTCGATACCGTATCATCTGACATCCTCGAGTCATGAGCGCGGATCAATCATCAAAATACAGGTCGTACGGTAAGTCGTCGTACGGCATCCCAATAGCTGGGTACGGGTCAATATCACGTTCACCACACTAGTTATCTGATATCCTTTTTCATCAAGATCATCATCCAGGGTATTGACCTACGTCTAGTACAACTCTAATAACATCAATCCAATCATGATCCGGCCGCTGGCCAACAGCCTCAAATAACTGATAACAACATCATATGTCGTCATAAAGAAGGGTATATCACTCCATGCGACCCACTATAAATATCTAACCGGACATATCTCATATCTCGACCACAAGTCGTTTATTTGAAGTATATCACTCGTTTATGCATCATCGTCTAAACATCCGCTATCTTATCAGGGCGTATCTCTAATATGAGTCCTACCATATAACCGATGTCATAAGCTCAGAACATATCTCATCGACTCATTTCCAATGTCCTCCAATATCCTCCAATATCCTCGTTGTCACCGTATAACCCTAGCAAATCCGCACGTGTGTGCGTGTGGGTGTAACCCTATTCTAGGTCCGCGGCTAGAAACTACCCTAGTTACTTTTAACTCTATCCTATGCATATTCCACCTAACACATCCTGAACCACTAAGTCACACATAACCTAGCAACAAAACTGTATATATAATCTATAAGGTATACTAGATATCGGACTGCGGGGGTGCTATACGCCATCCACCCGACTTCTCCCCGTAGATATAAATCTACTCACCTTGTTTATGTGTGCCGGTGCCGATATCGCCATTTTCATCTCCAACGCCTCGACGCCACGTGGGGTACCTACAAGGATATCACACGCTAAAACTCATGAAAACCATGTCGGAAACCAAAACGGTTCACACTACGCCCATAGGTAAAAACCTGTGGCCTTGTGTGCAACAACAACCAATATTCGCTGTCGTTGACGTCCAAACGCCACCCGACAGATACGAATCATCGAATATCAAAGTCCATACAAAAACGAGTCGTAAATCATACGCCAACTCATGAAAATGGGCCCAGATTTTACCCTAACAGGAAACAGTCAAAACTAGACACACCGGGGGTCAATTCTACAGGAAAAAAGGGCTGTGCACGCAAAACGAGGCAGTTTTATACTGCTCTGGCCGCAAATTGCGGCCAGAATGATGAAATTTGCGGCCGGGATTTGGAATTGGTGGCTAGGGCTTTGGGTAGTGGTTCCAGGGTGCCTGCACAGCTCACTGACATGCCTACTTTTCCCTAGAAGGTCCCGGGTGAAAGCAGTTTCCAGAAAAGGTCTAGAAATCGACAAAAACGCCAAATACGCCAAGTATCATAAATCTGGTATTCTAACTAGAAATCTGGGTTTTCTTGGTTAAACTGGTCTCAAATATACCTAACAAGGTTACACTAATCATCAAATCCATCACTTGGTCAAGCCTTACTCAAATTCCCTTAAACTAGCACTAATCTACTCAATAACACTAAGTATCACTTTAACAACCAGAAATGAGCAAGAAATGAGTTGGGTTGCGAAATTATACCTCAAGAGTGTCCTAGAATGAAAGGGAAGAGAAGAAGGAGGAGGAGGATAGGCTGCTGAAGTGCTTCAAAGTTGCTGGAGTGTTGCCATGCTGCTGCTTTTTTCCTTCAGCAGTTGTTCCTGCAGCTGCTTGGTTTGAGGTTGTGTTTGATGGGGGTGTAGGTTGGTGGTGTGGTGACTTTCCAGCTTTTCCATCTGATGCACCTGGCTAATTATGGGGTTTGTAAGGGTGCTGATGATATTGTATTGGTGTTATGCTGGGGGGTTTGATGTTAGGCTGCTTTGGTGGCTGATGGAACATGGTTGAAAAGAAGCTGATGGTGGCTGATGTGTTAGCTGCTGAAACAGCAGTTTAGGTGGCTGAGGTTGGGTGTTGGGCTGCTGAAATGATGACAAATGACTGACTTTTAGGGCTGATGGTGGCTGAACTGATGATGTAAGGGAGGGGCTGGTGTAGGGGCTGATTATTGTTTCAGCTGATGGGTAAAAAGGGGCTGATGGCTGTTGATGTATAATGGGGGGAGTATGATGTAGTGTGTGAGAGGGAGAGGTAGTATGAAAGACACAAGGGATAATGAAGGTTGAGAGGGTCCATGCACATCCTAGCCACCTCTCTCTCTCTCTCCCACACAAGGTCAACCCATCACAAATCAAACCTCATTAACCTAACCAAAACACTAGTTAACCTAATTACCCTAATCAAATGGTTCACCCACCATGGTCACCTAAGCATGGTTCAACCCTAGGCTCAACATGAGTCCAAAACAAGAACAAGTGTAACAAGTGTAGACAATGTCATGTGCACATTCTTACACAAAAGCCAAAACTAAAACTTAGCGATTTTCAATCACGATCACATTAAAATACCATATAATCCATCATAAAAATTGTAGAATGACATATTTCCACAAAATAACTTATTTTAGAATTTCTAAAATTTTCTCCAGAATTTTCTATATTTATCGGTATTTAATTATACCGGCTATTAAAATATTCATTAAAAATTAATATTAAACTATGAAAATTCCCAAAATTAATATTTTATTTTTTTGAAATGTTACAGTCTTCCCCCCTTAAAGAAATTCGGTCCCCGAATTTAAATTTAACCTCCAAATTCCAAAACATTTCAATAAAATGTCCAAGTCAAAGGGGCCCCGAAAGCATCAATCCATAAAACGCATCATAGCGCAACACATGCGCATGAGTAGCGAGCAGATAACTCGAAATCAAAAACTCCGTCAAGCATCCCGCAATCATCGGAGTCAAGGTGAAAATATGAATGCCAAATCCAAGGCAAAACTGATATGCTAGAAATCGGAGCTATACATGTAAAAATCTGAAGGAAATGCATGCCAAATTTCTTTAAAACTCGCTGTGCAGTACACATAACACTTCACAGTGGTGGACGTCTCTGCAAGAAAATAGCCATATACTTATGTATCTTTTGTTTAATATGCACGTTCCGCCATTTTCTTTTAAAATGACATAGAAGGGTTTCCTGTTTTAAACGTTTCGTGTCATATCAGACACGTATGTAAATAATGAGACTATAGCTCGCTTTTGGAAATCCCTTTGAAAACTGTCAATGCATGCAAAACATATCCAGGCACTGTCCTCTGACTAGTCCTGCTCAGTATGAAAATCAATCACAATATCATAAAAATGTACTGCTCCATAGAAATCAATCCCCAAAAATGCATATGAAAACCCTGTGCGTCCGGTGCGCACGGAAATCAAAAACCATACATGTGCCAAGCAGGTGCACAAAAACGACATCAAGGTGCAACGGTTGTGCACACAACATCGGTCATAGTCAACGTGTGTGCCTGACTGCAAAGTCAGGTGCATTTGACATGCACGAAAATCCTGATTTAGTGCATCTGGTGTGCACCAAATCACATCTCAACAGGCGCCCAACATGCGCTAAAAATCTAACTCCGGTGCATCCATTATGCATGAAATCATGAAATCCAATATCAGGTGTTGAACACGCGCAAAATCCAATCAGGTGCATAAAGTGCACAAAACAATGTCGAGCATCACCCTCGAAATCGAAATCCAGTGCATCCAAGAGTACAAAATACATGTCACTGCACTACAAGCATATATAAACTATACAGAATGCAGGAACCAATCGTGTACGTGCATACGCACAAAATCAACTCATATGTCTGAATCCCATAAATCACAAAATGTGAAACCAAAGTACGAAAACGATATCAAGTGCAACAACTGTGCAAAAATCGTAAATCCTCAATCCTCAAATCAAATCATGCGAATAAATCACCCAAGGCATCGAAATCAAGTATGGCGGACTAGTTCCGCTCAAGCACATCCTCTAAGAATCTCTGGCCAACTGTCGCGGTCACTCGTAAGACGTCTCTTCGACGATTCTGAACTCTGGCCTGCTGGTGTGCGTAACATTGACCACTCCTGGGTCCAAGTCTTCTCTGTGGATTACCAATCTCACGATCTAACGGCTCTTCGGCCCTGTCAGGTGCGCTAACGGGGACGATTTCGTTCTGGCACTCCTCTGGTCAACTCTCGGTCAATCCTGACGACCACTCGTAAAGCAGCATGTCACTGGCGTCGGCCTATGGCTCCTTGAGTGCGCATCACATCTGATCTTAGGTGCAAATATCCTTGCAGCTATGTCTTGGAAGGAATCCTGCTCAAGGTCTCTTCCGATCTCTCCCATGCCAAACTGTATGGAAGCCGGTATTCTTATATAACCCTTTCTCCTTTCCGGTCACCTGGGTCCTCCGCATCGCATCTTCTCGAAAGCTGCCCGTATCTCAATGCTTCTGTAAGTATATCAGGTCTCTAGCCTCGACGGAAAGTAATGACAGCTCGTCAGCGTCTCGCACGAACCTCTGGTTTCGCTTGTCTTATCGTCATCCACTATGACGTCACACTGTGCTATCTACGCACTGTAACTGTTCTCGGCCACGGTCAATCCAAGTCTCTCGTACGGACTGGAAATCATGTACTTGTAGCTCCATCATACTGTAGAAGATGTCTGGCTGAACAGGTCCTCGGAAACACGTCCAACCATCGAAGGAATACTCAATACTGGTTCGTCCTTGATCAATTCACAATGCATCTGGGTGAGGTCTCTTATCCAAGCCTGGTCAACTATCTCGTCGATGATGCCGAACCTTTCACTTCACTCGGCTCCAATGTCAACTGATTCAGACTTGTCTCGTCGTGGCTGCATGAACTGAGCTCCGATGGCTATCCTCGTATCTGGAGTCTTCCAAGAAATGCATCTCACCTCTTAACATCCGAATTAAGTCGAGCCATCCGATCGATTCGTCAAAACCTCATAATCCCCCAAGAGCTCAACATCTTGGGTACAGTATAAGAGTATCGAGTACATACCACAGCATCGGTGGTCCAGTCGTAGAAGGGCAAACCCAAGCCTCACTAATGGCGCCGCAGAACCGCCGCAAACCTTAAGGTTCAAAGGCTTTCACACGGTCATTAAGTCGAGTTAGGGTTTCATTCTTCTAAGGGGACCATAGAATTGCCTGCACGTCTTTCCGAATACTTTAAACTTAGAATAACAGGTTCCTGACATTCGATCGTCTCTGTCGACTCTCAACGTCTCTGCTGAAGCCATTTCTAGCTGGAATCAATCTATCTGATGACCTCGCATCGGGATAACGAACGAATTACTTGTCCTAGTCACTCACCCTCGGTGACTAACAACCTTCTATAATCTCTTAGTACAATCCCGTACGACAATAGCTCCAACATCTGGGGTAATATCTCGTCGCTTGCAGCAATAATTGGCTCATTCGTCTGTACTCTGATCAACGCCTCAATCCTCCAGGAAAGGAGATACATCGGTGGCCATCTCTAAACCGGTCTGCTCTAGATCTAAGTAAGACTCTCCACACCGGAAATCTTCAACTCAACTAGGCCTACTCCGGCGCATAAATCAGGCGAATCCCCTTCGCCTCCCAAATTGAGATAGACTAGCTATCATCTGTCTCACATCTGCCAGGAAGCTCCAACGATCTCAGCTCGTAAGCTCCGGAAGCGACATCCTATCGATCTCTGTGATATGCTGCGCATCGACAGTCTCCTCTCAACTGGCAGCTCTAACAATGGCCCGATCCTCTGGTGCTGATCTGCACGTCTGAGAAACCTCATACCGCGATCGATCCAACGCTCGTGGCGCGAAAACACAATCAAAAGACACATCTCTAAAATCGTGTGTCGCCGGGATTATGCCCTGGTCAGTCCTCGTTCGCAACGAGCTCATGCTGACCGCAACTCTAGCCGTAGCTCTCCCTGCCCATAATCGTGGCAACAAAACCATAACTGGTACCGATGAGGCTAGATCAGGAAGGAATATGATACTGAACAAGGAAATGTACATCCTAAGGCTTCTTAAGTGGAGTGGCGCATCGTAAATATGCCGCGGACATACCCACGGTACGTCACTCTACTTTAGTCACCTATTCCATCAACCAAGGTCATCCTACGCTCCGAAGGTAAAACCTAACGCTCTGATACCAACTTTGTCACGACCCGAAAGTACGGAACATGACCAGCACTTAGACTACGAACGTTTCAAGATGTACGCATGCTATGTAAGCCGAACCCAGAAATCTAAACCAAGGAAAGTAGTAGAGAGTAAGAAGAACCATGTCAAAACAACCTGTATGCAACATAATATACAACGCCTAAAGGCGAGGATCACAAAAGAAGGAAACTCAACCAGCAAGAAGCCCATAGAAATAACACGCGACTCTAAGGTCGAAAGAATAAACATCGCTGGTCTCTATCTCAAATAAGTACAAGTTTGGTTGATGGAAATTCTAGATACAACTGAAATATAATATACAAAGTATGATGATGGGTGCGATACAATAAACCCACCTACTAACAAGTCACCCGAAAGGAACTGTGCCCGCAAAGCCGCAAGAAATCCTGTACGGCAAACCTGCAAGAAACTGGGGCACAACGGGGGTGAGTTGCCAACTCGTGAGTAGAATAAGATCTACGAACAGAAAATCGCATGTATGACGCAATCCCAGGTCATACGATCAATATGTATAAACCTCAAATGAATAAGTCTGAAGCATGCTAAGGTGGTAATGTAACATCTATACATGTATGTAATGCCAAGTGCCCGTGTCAGTGCCTCAGGTAATAGCATATCATAAATGAGAGGTATGTCTGCATGAAGTAATGTGATGAAGTATCAAATGGATATCAATACGCATATATTAGCGTTACATTCCGCTAATATTGGTGTAAGGGTATATATAACAGCGCCCTCATACCCTGTTATATATACAAATGAAGTATGAACAATCTAATCGAGGTCTGTATGCAGTCAAAGTCTGTATAAACGTGGATCCCGTCCACCCATCACTCAATGACAATAAGCATCATGCACGTAAACATCATAAGCATATGCATGGAGATACGAGGATATAATCAAAATCATGGAGCAGGAGTGTCCAGCATCGACACTCGAAAACATCGTGAACACTGTGCCCAGCATCGGCACATAAATCCTCATATATCGGGCACCCGTCAGTCTGGGTCAGCCCACGGGCTCTGTCTGCGGTATCGGCCCTCGGCCCCAGCAGTACGCCCATAACCATCTCTCAACTCCGGTCGGTATCCTCCGGATATCCGCCGAGCTCATATACGATCACCGGTAGGTAGTAGTCCCTCTGCCAGGCTCACCGTCTACTGCACAGAGATCCGTTCTCGCCCCGAGGTACCGTACCGGGTCCACCATGTACCCGTATTCGGCCTCATCCGCCTTCTCGAATCGGGTTCCACATGTCACTCTAGCACCGAGAAAACACATGGTGGACGCACTGAAATATCATATCAAGGGTAACCGGGTTTTTAAAACAATTACATTTTTTTCTTTTGAAATATCCACGGTTCCCAAATCCAGAAATATCATGGAAACAATATATCTCAATGCGTATAATCGAATGCATGATATAAGCGATATGTAAAAGAATCCAAGCACATCTGTCTATCTTGCAACCAGTAATGGTAATATGCACATTTTGAGGGAATCCGCTCTTTTAAAATGATCAGTTTTGAAGAGTATCTTGCGGTTCCCAAAAATTATAAATATCATCTATGTATGAGCAAACATGTATGTGTACAAGTATAAGTATGTGCACAAATATAAGTGTAAATGAGTATGCCATGCAAGGATCGTATTCTGAATGCAACAGTACTATAGTGTCGTGACATGGCAATTATCGATGATGAAGTGTGTGAGCCGGCAAGAAAGTGTACGTGGAACATACGCATCATCGATAATGGTGCTGGTGTCCTAACAGCATGATGGTAATATATCAGTAGCATATGAACTGAAATGTGAATAGCAATGATCATGCGGGATCAAATAAATCAACGCAACTATGAAAGGTCTACATCAATAAGTATATGTCATGAAATTGTGCCATTTGAAATAAGACAGATCAGGGTTTTTAGTAAAATAAGGGCTATGGAGTTTTTAAGAAAGATACGTCCTTTTAAAATATCCGTAGAATCCCTTTACTTGTTTTTAAGATATTCCCGATCCGTAAGTTTTGAAATAGGTATGACTCGGGTCTGGCCTAACATCTGCTGTACTAACTACTGATCTAACTATCAAGTCAATCGGGAGGGGTATGGAAACCACCTAAATCTGAGTCGATATATAAATATAAATATAATAGTCGGTGATCCCGCCTCAATAGTATCGCGTTCGATACCGTATCATCTGACATCCTCGAGTCATGAGCGCGAATCAATCATCAAAATACAGCTCGTACGGTAAGTCGTCGTACGGCATCCCAATAGCTGGGTACGGGTCAATATCACGTTCACCACACTAGTTATCTGATATCCTTTTTCATCAAGATCATCATCCAGGGTATTGACCTACGTCTAGTACAACTCTAATAACATCAATCTAATCATGATCCGGCCGCTGGCCTACAGCCTCAAATAACTGATAACAACATCATATGTCGTCCTAAAGAAGGGTATATCACTCCATGCGACCCACTATAAATATCTAACCGGACATATCTCATATCTCGACCACAAGTCATTTATTTGAAGTATATCACTCGTTTATGCATCATCGTCTAAACATCCGCTTTCTTATCTGGGCGTATCTCTAATATGAGTCCTACCATATCACCGATGTCATAAGCTCAGAACATATCTCATCGACTCATTTCCAATGTCCTCCAATATCCTCGTTGTCACCGTATAACCCTAGCAAATCCGTACGTGTGTGCGTGTGGGTGTAACCCTATTCTAGGTCCGCGGCTAGAAACTACCCTAGTTACTTTTAACTCTATCCTATGCATATTCCACCAAACACGTCCTAAACCACTAAGTCACACATAAGCTAGCAACAAAACTGTATATATAATCTATAAGGTATACTAGATATCGGACTGCGGGGGTGCTATACGCCATCCACCCGACTTCTCCCCGTAGATATAAATCTACTCACCTTGTTTATGTGTGCCGGTGCCGATATCGCCATTTGCATCTCCAACGCCTCGACGCCACGTGGGGTACCTACAAGGATATCACACGCTAAAACTCATGAAAACCATGTCGGAAACCAAAACGGTGCACACTACGCCCATAGGTAAAAACCTGTGGCCTTGTGTGCAACAACAACCAATATCCGCTGTCGTTGACGTCCAAACGCCACCCGACAGATACAAATCATCGAATATCAAAATCCATACAAAAACGAGTCGTAAATCATACGCCAACTCATGAAAATGGGCCCAGATTTTACCCTAACAGGAAACAGCCAAAACTAGACACACCGGGGGTCAATTCTACAGGAAAAAAGGGTTGTGCACGCAAAACGAGGCAGTTTTATACTGTTCTGGCCGCAAATTGAGGCCAGAATGATGAAATTTGCGGCCGGGATTTGGAATTGGTGGCTAGGGCTTTGGGTAGTGGTTCCAGGGTGCCTGCACAGCTCACTGACATGCCTACTTTTCCCTAGAAGGTCCCGGGTGAAAGCAGTTTCCAGAAAAGGTCTAGAAATCGACAAAAACGCCAAATACGCCAAGTATCATAAATCTGGTATTCTAACTAGAAATCTAGGTTTTCTTGGTTAAACTGGTCTCAAATACACCTAACAAGGTTACACTAATCATCAAATCCAACACTTGGTCAAGCCTTACTCAAATTCCCTTAAACTAGCACTAATCTACTCAATAACACTAAGTATCAGTTTAACAACCAGAAATGAGCAAGAAATGAGTTGGGTTGCGAAATTATACCTCAAGAGTGTCCTAGAATGAAAGGGAAGAGAAGAAGGAGGAGGAGGATAGGCTGCTGAAGTGCTTCAAAGTTGCTGGAGTGTTGCCATGCTGCTGCTGTTTTCCTTCAGCAGTTGTTCCTGCAGCTGCTTGGTTTGAGGTTGTGTTAGATGGGGGTGTAGGTTGGTGGTGTGGTGACTTTCCATCTGATGCACCTGGCTAATTCTGGGGTCTGTAAGGGTGCTGATGATAGTGTATTGGTGTTATGCTGGGGGGTTTGATGTTAGGCTGCTTTGGTGGCTGATGGAACATGGTTGAAAAGAAGCTGATGGTGGCTGATGTGTTAGCTGCTGAAACAGCAGTTTAGGTGGCTGAGGTTGGGTGTTGGGCTGCTGAAATGATGACAAATGACTGACTTTTAGGGCTGATGGTGGCTGAACTGATGATGTAAGGGAGGGGCTGGTGTAGGGGTTGATTATTGTTTCAGCTGATGGGTAAAAAGGGGCTGATGGCTGTTGATGTATAATGGGGGGAGTATGATGTAGTGTGTGAGAGGGAGAGGTAGTATGAAAGACACAAGGGATAATGAAGGTTGAGAGGGTCCATGCACATCCTAGCCACCTCTCTCTCTCTCTCTCTCCCACACAAGGTCAACCCATCACAAATCAAACCTCATTAACCTAACCAAAACACTAGTTAACCTAATTACCCAAATCAAATGGTTCACCCACCATGGTCACCTAAGCATGGTTCAACCCTAGGCTCAACATGAGTCCAAAACAAGAACAAGTGTAACAAGTGTAGACAATGTCATGTGCACATTCTTACACAATAGCCAAAACTAAAACTTAGCGATTTTCAATCACGATCACATTAAAATACCATATAATCCATCATAAAAACTGTAGAATGACATATTTCCACAAAATAACTTATTTTAGAATTTCTAAAGATTTCTTCAGAATTTTCCATATTTATCGGTATTTAATTATACCGGCTATTAAAATATTCATTAAAAATTAATATTAAATTATGAAAATTCCCAAAATTAATATTTTATTTTTTTGAAATGTTACAGTTTGCTTACCCCAAATTTTCATGTGATGATTATTTTGAAAGGGGCTAATTCGTAGTGTTTCGTATTTGTATATTCTAACACTGTATTGGTAACCTTGACAATGTTTAGCAGTTCAAACGAACTTCAAAACCCCACATCTTGACCCCGCTAAAATTTCCAAGTGTTGTAATTTTCCTAAGTTAACTTCATATTCAATAGTCGTGCAAGTGTTCCCATGGACCCTCTAGAAGAATAGAATAACCTTAACTCGATTCTATACCCACGGAACCGTGATCGAACCCTAGAGTTTGCCGTGGTTCCGTGGTGTCATAGGTGAGGCATTGGTTAACCCCTTCTACGGCTGGTCCATAGACACTATAGAGTGTTTTTGAGTATTTGTGACTTTGCTCAACTGTTGAGCTCTCGGGGTAAATTGTGGGTGTATGTTGATTCGATCGAAACGTTAAACATCGTCTTGATATATGTGATTGTGATAATTGAAATTGTTGTTTTTCACTTTCTTTTCTGCGACCGTAAATGTGGTATGTGGTGTATCGCCGGTTTCGTTGCTATACATCAACGAAAATCGAGATACGCATACTTGCTTACGTTGATGATATGAGATATTATGTGTTGCTGGGATATGTTATATTGGATCGTCGTGTTTTGAATAGCCGGGTTTTTTTATGTGGGATAAGAGTTTTTCATTTTCATTCATGTAAATATCAATTGTATGTAATATTCTTTTATTTAGGGCACTTCCGGGTTGAGGATGATGTCACCATTATTGTATATTATTTACTTTTCCGCATTAAGATAGACCCAAGGAGGGGAGCACAAGTGATCGGGTTCTAGGGTTCAGTGGGAGGCCATCTCGAGGAGTCGAGACCGGGTCTCCTAAACTCTAGAATTGGTAGGATCACTTGCCGCTCTCGTAGGGGTCTAGGGGTGTGGGCTTGGCTATTCATCACGACCGTGGAATCCGTATTTTCTATTGCTGGCTGAATACAAAATACAGACCTCCTAGATATCATTTTTATTTTCATTTGTGCTTCTGCTGTTGATATTCTATAATGTGATTACTTAGTATCTGAGACGAATGGATTATTATTATATATATGATATATAATAAACGTCGCTTATATTTTACACCCGCGCTAGTCCCTCCCCGTTATGCCGTTAGTTAAGTAACCTAACGGTGCATAACGGGACACTGTAGCGAATGTGGATGGTATAAGTGTACGTTCTATTTTCGTTTCTTTTCTGTGATGGCTTAGGAACTTAAATGATGGGACTACATTAATAAGATTAATGTACAGAAAAAGAAACCGAAAGATGTTGTAGAATCGGATTTGAAACACACTCGGCCTCTTTGTAAAAAATGCAAGTTTCAAAAGATGCGGAGCTTAAGCCACTCCTTTTCTGAACCGTTTTGATTTAACAACGAGATCAAGTTCAAAGCGTTAAAGGTTTTCATAAAAACCATCCGCAACCCTCAGTCATTTTAGGAAGCAGAGTACTTAGTATTCGTGCTACGTATGTTGATTATAGTCAAGGCGTAGTGTACGGTAGCTAAGTGATGTCTTCCTACAAAGCATATGATGCGATCAGTTAGGACATTCATGTGATTAGGTTGATCATAGTCAAGGGTCATATGGGTGGGTCTAGTTAATCTCGAAATGATGGGTAGAACATGACTAGTGCTTATGATATGTTGACCATAGCCAAGGTCATAAGTAACTAGGGGTAAAAACCATATCGGGAGTTTCAAGAGTTGAAATTTGCAATGAGATTGCATACCATCTATATGTTAGTTGGATTCCGATCCCACTATGAGTAAGAGTTACTTCCAGGAGAGTTTTGCACTTTACAATTAGCTAATCTAGTAGGTGTCTAGAAAGGTGTCAACGGGGTGTGACCTTTAGGAAAACGAGGTTTATTTTAATTAGGTCCATGAGAAAGCATGGGGAACCTCCCTCAAAGTACCGACACTGGCCTGGCTGACCGGTTAGCGAAACTGTAGAATGTAATTAATCCTGGCTACTTTTCTATTAAGTTTTTGAAAGAAAATTTGAGAAAAGCAGTGGGAGACATCGATTAGATAAGATAATAACCAATCTAATTCTTTGTAAGAGCATTTCGCTGAGTGTATTCGTTTCTCTCTCCTAATGGAAGATACCGATGACGGGACTTAAGCTTCTTTTAGAGAAAAATAAACTGACGGGACTGAATTATAAAGAATGGTTGAGGAACTTGAACATTGCACTCACATATGATAAAGTATCATATGTCCTCACTACCAAAGCCCCACCCGTCCCAGAACTTGAATCATCTGTTTCGGATAGGGAGATCCGAAAATCATGGGATATTGATTGTGAGGCCAAGTGCCTCACGCTTGCTTCTATGGACAGTATTCATCAGAAGCAACACGAGAAGATGGATGTTCAATCCATCTTTCTTCATACAAAAGAGTTGCATGAAGAGCAATCTCGGACTTCACGATATGAGGCATCTAAAAAGTTGTTTCAGATGCGTATGGCCCCGGCACATCAGTAGGAGAACATGTTCTGAAGATGATTGGTCTATAGAAGAACTTGAAGAACTAGGATGGACCATGGATAATAAGCAATATACAGATATTGTTCTGCAGTCTCCCCCCTCCCCCCCTCCCCCGCCTTTGCTCCGTTCCTAGTGAATTTCAATATGAACGATTTGGAGAAATTATTTCCTGAACTTCTCAATATGTTGAGAAGTGCATAGAGCACGCTTAAGACAGCAAAGACTCTCGCTCTACTTGCTGGGCCATCTTCCTCTTCTATCCTAAAAGCCAAGGCCAAGGGAAAGAAGAAGAAGAAGTCCACCAAACCGAAAGGTGGAGTCCAAAAGGCGAAGGGGAAAGAAAAATCTGGGGCCGCGGAAAGGGGAAAAGGAGAATGTTTTTACTGCCACAAGTCGGAACATTGGAAACGCAACAGTGTCGTGTATCTTGCTGATCTCAAGAAGAAGAAGCATGCTGATGCTTCCGCTTCAGGTGTGTTTGTAACTGAGAACTGTTTTTCAGTTAACTCTGCATCTTGGGTATTATATACCGGTTCTGGTTCTCACATCTGCAATTGTATACAGGGATTGAGAAACAGTAGAGTTTTGAAGACTGGGGACCATACTCTGCGGGTTGGAAAGGGTTCCAATGTACATGTTGTATCCGCAGGAGAGTATCATCTGGGATTACCTTCGGATTGTATTTTGGTTTTTAACCCTTGTTATTTTGTTCCTAGTATGCTATGTAATATAATATCCGTTTCTTTGTTGGATAATGAAGGATATCATTTTGTGTTGCAAAATAATGTTATGAACATTAACTTGAATCAAGAGTTGTCACGACCCAAAAAGTACGGAACATGACCGGCACTTAAATTACGAAACGTCTCGAGGCGTACGTAATCTAAGTAAGCCAAAACCCGGGGTACAACATGATAAATATATACATCAATGATAAAACGCATCCCCAAGCGGGAGCTAGGTCTTCGTCAATCGACGGCCACAACCACGCAAGCAATATAGTATACAACGCCGATGGGCGAGGATCAAAACTCAAAAGGAATCTCAAAACAACATGAAATCCATAATAATACAACGCGCGACTCTAAGGTCGAAAGAATATACATCACTGGTCTCTAAATCTGAATAAATATACAAGTTTGGTTTATGGAGTCACTAGATACAACTGAATAAAAAAAGGTATAATAGTGGTCACGATACAAGTGAACCCACCTACCAAAGCAATCCCCCAGAAAGGAATCAGTGTGCCAACAAAGCCGTAACGGAACCTGTACGGCAAAACCTATAAGAAACTGTGGCACAACGGGGGTGAGTTGCCAACTCGTGAGTAGAAAACATCACCGAGCAGAAATCGTATGTATGACACAACCTAGGTCAATACGATCAAAACATATATATATCCTCAATAAGATAAAATCTGAAGCATGAAAAGGTGGCAAAGGTAAACACCTAACCCAAGTGTAATACCGAGTGCTCGTGTCAGTGCCTCAGGTAGCAACATATCATATGAATGAGGTATGAATGCATGAAAACATAATACATATAAGTGAAGAAACTGCTTTCATAACTTAGTGAGATTTCTGTATATTTAAAACGAGGTATCATAAATGAAATCAGCATAAACAGTGTCTAGTATCGACACAAAACATAAATCCCAATATCTCAATATCTCAGGCTCCGGCTATCCGGACTGGCCTGTATCATCAAATCTCAATACCTCAATATCTCAAAATCTCAGTGTCTTAATCTCACTATCTAGGGCGTCGTCAGTCCGGATCGGCCCCTAACATCAATCACACGACCACGAACGGTATCCTCCGGATATCCAACGCGTCAGGTAAAATCACCGGTAGGCAGTCTGCCCCTACCGGGCTCATCGTCTACACCTCGATCTTCTTGCCATGGGGTACCATACCGGGTCCACCATGTACCCGCAGACGGTTCATCCAACTCCTCGAATCGGGTCTCGAAATCCATCTCATAACCAAGAAAACATCATGGTGGACGACTCATACATCATGAGAAAACCGCACATTTCATTTTAAAAAGAAAGAGAGAAGTTTATACATATTCTTGCGGTTTTCTACCAAATCCAGTAAATCTCATGAAAATCCGAAATCCAATCATCAATAGCGAGTAAACAGTGAATATAGACACAAAACTCCATAATACTGCATAACAGTGAATAATAATATGCATGAAGTAGCAAGTGATAACTGCAATGTCTAAACTGGCATGTAAGGCAAGTACACTAATATCATGTCGAAACTATCAGCTAACAAGTTATGTCAATTAAATAGTATTCTTTAAAGTGTACGTGACATGGCAATTACCGATGATGATGTGTATGAGCCGGCAAGTAAGTGTACGTGGAACATACGCATCATCGGTAATGGTACTAGTGTCCTGACAGCATGATATCAATAATGGTATATGAAAACACAATATAAGCATGCATGCGAAGAGAACAGCAATAATATGCGGGAGCTGAATATCAATTATAATGATAACGAATCTACATATGCCTAAGTATGAGTCGTACAGTTTTGCCATTTGAAATAATACGAATCGTGTGTTTAGAAAATAGGGACTACGGTGTTTTTAAGAAAATGTATGTCCTTTGAAATATCCGTAGAATCCCTTGGCCTATCTTTAAAAATACTCACGATTCGTTAGTTTTTGAAATAGGTATGACTCGAATCTAATCTATCATTTACAAGTAAACTGCAGGGCTAAACTAAAAGGCTGATCGAAAGGTAAGGAAACCGCCTAACATCTGAGTCGATACACACACACACACACACACACACACACAGAGATATATATATATATATATATATATATAAATATAACAGTCGGTGATCCCGCCTCAAAAGTATCCCATACGATACAATATCTATAACATGCCATCCTCAAGTCAATAGTGTGGATCTATCATCAATATAGCTCGTACGGTAAATCCTTCGTACGGCATCCCAAGTCTGGGTACGGGTCAATGTCACATCAATCACATTATTCATCTGGTATCCTCTTTATCAAACATCGTGATCCGGGGTACTGATCTACGTCTAGTACAATACTGATACCATCTATGTATGCAAGTGTGTGTATGAAAACACCACATCAAAGGACCCGCAAAAATATCATGTCGTATCTCAAATACGAACCCTGTCACATCACTGATCCCACGGCCTCAAGCCCATTCTCATCGACTCATCTCAAATCCCAAGTACTATCTTCATAATCCATGTATATGTATACGTGTATATATATATATATACATAGCCTCATACCCATGTGTGTGTGTGTGTATCCCCATATACGCACATGAAAAAGAATGAATGTATGCAAGTGTGTGCGTGTGTGTGTGCAACAACTACTATAGGGTTTCGCAAGTAACACTACTAATCCATTAACACTTAACCATATCTTGAATATCCATGTCTCATATAAAAGATATCATATATATATATATAGCATACTATATATCGAACTGCAGGGGTGCTATACGCCATCCACCCGACTTCTCCCCGTAGATATAAATCTACTCACTTTGCTTCTTGTGTGCCGATGCCGACGCCGCCACATGCTTGCTTGTCGTCTCAAAGTCTTCGTGGGGGGTACCTACACATCACAACGTATCGTATCGCATCACAATCCCAAATCAAAGACAAAACGACACACGAAAACCAAAATGCTGCACGAATCATCCATAGGTCAAAACCTATGGTCTACAATTTGCAATTCAACCAAATATCTATCGATATAGACGTAAAAATGTAAAATATTTGAATACAATACCAAATATCCAAACTTAAATCCATAAACATCATGAAACACATGGCAGCAACCTAGAAAATATGCTCCAGATTTTGTCTCAGGTGAAAACAAGGTAAGCAAACAAGTCAAGGGTGTAGTATATGATGTATATGAGCTACCGGACAAACCCCGACACCCTACCCCACCAAGTGGCTGGCCCCTACCCTTATAATTCCGGCCAGGACGGTTTTGGGAAGGAATTGGGTTGTCGTTTTGCTATAGTGGGTTCCTAAGTCAATTCTAGTCTACTGGGGTTGTTTGTTTAACTCGTAAAATTACCAGGTCATCCCAGATTCACCTGCACGCTCCAATTTCTCACAAACCGACATGAAAGTTCTGAAATTCCGTATTTTGGGTTTTCAGTTTGGTCTGGGTTTTTATCATTATAGGGGGTCTAAGGTCATCTCTAAAGCCCAATTACACCATCTCTACTCAAATCAAACCCTAATTCCCAACTTGAGTTTTCAAGGTTCACTAAACTTCGCCAAATCAATTTTAGACTTGAAAAGAGGCTTAAGCATATGAAACACTACACTAATTGTGAAAGGATTACCTCATTTAGGACCCAAGAATCCCCTACAACACCAAAATGTGATTTTTCTTTCTCCAAAGAGTAGCTTGAGAGCTTGTGCACATTTTTTGTGAAATGGGAATGAGGTTTTGGGTTGTTTTTGGGTGTGTTTGTGGTGATTTGAGGAGGGAGGAGATGAGGACAGCAGCACAAGAGAAAAATGGGGGAGAAAATTGTTAGTTATGTATATGCCCTAGAGGCCATTTTTGTACATATGATGTATATTATAATGGATGCTTGGATATATATAGAGATGACTTTCTTGCTCGTCATGATAGTATGCTATTTGGTTTCACTTTATCTTAACATGTTGACTTGTATTGGTTTACTGTTTTACTCTCACATGTTGATAAAGCCCTTAGGATCTGTACTCGACTACTGGGACTATGATGAGATCATACTAGTGGGGCCACGGTAGTCGATGAGTACATCCTATAACTGTTCCTAGTCGAGGGTATATCGAGACAGGGCATCGATACACCAGAGTAGACTAGCGTATACGCATCTTGACCCATATGATGGGTGATGGATGATCCCATATCCATCGGTGTTTGACATCAGAGATGGTGTACGGGTGCTCAGTGGAGACTGGGTACACTGGACGGACTCGCCGAGAACTCCCAGATGGTGATATACCACACGTCAGATGGCAATTCTCCGGTGACACTGGTACAGGGTAGTCTGTAGACCCGAGATCGTCATAGAGTCTTGTGTGATTCCCACTATGCTTTGATTTCCACCTTACCACGTCCAAGAGGGCGTGCAAAACGGTGGCTTTTGGGTACAGTCCCGAATCACATGGAGGCAATGAGCGATAGGAGGGGATTCGTCTCTCCCGGTATAGGGAGTTGATGTTGTGCTGTGTTCGATTGACTATAACTGGAAGTCCCTGGCCAGGGCTGATATAGAGATTTACTGGTAAGTGTTACTAGTAGTTTCTCGACCCGTTATGAGCCATACATCAACACGACTTATCGGTTACTGGGGTCTGACGTATACCACCCCTAGACTTGATATGCGACATATCAGACGAACAGACCGGACTGTACGGGAGTGTTACTGATCGGATTCACAGGAGAACGCACAGGCTAGCTTGTTGATCTACTGATCGCTCAATACCTGGGTGGCTGTTACGTTTAGCTGACCGCTTGCAGCTTGTGGGTGTTTGATATGATCATCACCTGCTACCGGCGTATTGACGATTCTTTAGAGTCCTACACAGAGGTTTCTTGGCTCAGGCGAAACGGAGTAGAGGCACATATGTGATATGTGCAGGACCGAGAATAATGCGATATGGGATACCGTATTATATTCTCGCGATATTTAGATATGAACCGGGTCATCGGATC